>JASDDO010000006.1:367422596-368622596 GCA_030015575.1 Agapanthus africanus
CCGACTCGTGGACCCGTCGCCAGACTTTGTAAAATTTGGAGGACAGCCGCTGAGGGGGCTGCTTCGGCTTTGTTTCTATAACATTCTCCACGGGTGGAGGAGATCTTTTCAGTACGGCAGTAGGAGAGTTCCTACGCACCCTGTTCAGCAATTCAAAGCTGTTCCCGGTTGGAACAACAGTATTGACTTCCACCATTGGGGCTGGTGGAGTTAGCCCAGAAGGGGAGTTGCCCCCGGCTTTCCTTACTCGGCGCCAGTGGCGACATCGAGCTTGCCGAGCTGCTGGGATTGATTCAGCGATGGGGATGGCTTCGTCGTGCCCCCTGTTTTGGAGAAGGGCTGTTGCCGACGTCAGCTTCTTGAAGACTGATGTCCGTTGAGTAGCAATAACTAATCTGTCAAAGACAGACTTTGGAGCAGGGACGGGAGCCGGAGTGGGAGCTGGAACAGTGAGTCTTGTAAAGACCGACCCTTTGGCAGGAGAAGCCACCTTGACGGCTTCGGGAGCAGGGATGGATATCCTCTTCGGAATAACCTTTTCTGGAACTGCAGGCTTCATCATAGGCCCGCATGATCTTTGGCCCAATCTGGCGAAGACTGAGGCGCTGGAGTTGGATGACCCGTTGAGGGGGGCCGCTGTAGTTGCAAGCCGATCGAAGACTGACTTCTTGGGAGCTTCTTGCGATGGTATAGGGGCACTGAAGCTCATCGGTGGGAGCATGGTCCCGAAAAACAATCCCGTGATGGCCTGAGTCACCTGGTCCACCGGCATTGTGAACAGGGAGGCCGCTTGGGGCCCGTAAGCTATGCCTCCAGATGAGGCAGAGCGTGAGTTGCAGTTGCAGCTGGAGCACTTCACGCGAGTAGACGCCATTGATGTTTCTTTTTCTACGCCAAGCGAGAAACCAAATCTTAGTACCTCGAAACCAAGGGCAACCATATCAAACCGCGATTTGTTCGCGAACACGACACACGAAGTGTGGAGTGGAAAGAGGAAAAGGTCCTACCGGGCGTGCCAGAATCTGTTCCCCGCCGAACACAGAGACGCAACCGCGCAGGTTCGTCTTGCCTGAAATTCGGGGCATATGTTAATTGGTGCTATCCATCCACCTCTCCGAAGATGCCGAGTTGATTTATGGCACCATGTATCGAAGGTTTAAACGGATGCGGCCGATGTAGTAGACTGAAGGGTTACCCTAGTGCCCCGGCCAACTCCCGTGGCCAAATACGGAACAAAAATTTTCTTCCGAACAAAAACTTGGCACTAGAATAAAACTTAACCGGATCTTTCCATAAAACTAACTAGCTACACTAAGAGAGTTATCAACTATGATGAGGAATTCTTACCAAACGAACCAATTCCTTCGGTCTTCGTTCTTCATCCTTAGCTCCTACTAGCCACCTTGAACTTGCTCGATCTTCTTTCCCTGCTCCGTCGGTTCTCCGGGATCGAGCTTGTTCTCCGGTCTTCCTTAGTCCTTGATGATCCACCCAGGGAGTATGATCCATGGCTCTAGCTCCTAACTATGTAACAAAAGGAGCAACTAGAAAACTTGGTTTGCCAAACCAAGTAGTCTAGGATATAGTGAGGGTGTCTAAGTGTTTGCTATCTCTTTTCTAACCTCTTCACTTGTTTCTCAACTCATGAGAATGTTAGTGAAGAGGAAGAAGATGAAGGTGGAGCAAAGCAAGAGGAGGGAGGAGATGAGAGCAAAAGAGAGCTCAAGGAAAATAATGAATCAACCATGAAAGAGAAAATACACACATAGGTTTTGTGCATGATTTTTTTCATTAAACAATTAGCAACCATGCTTCAATAGTAACTCCAAAATGAATTATAAACTCATTTGACTACTATTGAAGTATGGTCACTACCTTTCCTTCTCTTACCTCTCACTTTACACCTCATTTCCATTTATGAAATAAATGAAAAATCCAAAATGAGGTGGCCACCTTCTAGAAGGAAATCTGTAGTAAATACGGATTTCAGTCTACTGTACAAATATACCGGCAATCAGATAAAAATCCGAACGCCCAAAAGAGATAGAATAACACGAAGAACGTAATACTAGATTATATATCGAAATACATATACGTAAATTATTAAATCAATACCTGATTTAATAATCCGGCTCAAACCCGAGCCGGCTAGTATTACAAACTATCCGATCGAAAATCCGAATACCAAGTACATCAATCGATCGAACCCTGCACGTATCCAATACGGCTACTACATCGTTTTGCCTGGATCAGGGAAACCCTCTGTGTGGGACTCTAAAGACTCGACAGTACTCTGGCAGTGGGTTTAACCACAAGCACATCAGCGGCACTAGCTGTACGTAACGACTGCCCAGGTACCTGTCGAAAAGGAAGGCCGACGAGCAAACTCATCCGGATCTCCTACTGAGCCTATCCGTGACAATATCCGTACAGTCCGGTCTCTTCGTCAAAGAGTATCGCATACCGGGTCTAGGGGATGGTGAACGTCAGACCCTAACAACCTGATAAGTCGTGCCGATGTGGCTCAGGACCAATCCGGGAAACCACTGATCAACCTATCAGTAATTCCCAAGTGCCTTGGCCAAGGTCTTATGGTCCTGACCAATCGAATCACAGTGCGATATCGATTCCCTATACCGGGAGAGACGAATCCCCGACAATCGCTCACTGCCTCCATGTGGCTCGGGACTGAACCCAACCAAAACCTGTTTGCACGACTCAGTAGAGCCGTGGTAGGGTAGTGATCAAAGTTCAGTGGGAACTCACACGAGACAAATGCCGATCTCGGGTCCATAGACTAACCTGTACACATGTCACCTGAGAACTTCCATCTGACGATAGGTAAGTACCACATGGAAGTTCTCGGCGAGTCCGTCCAGTGTACTCACACCCAGTGAGCACCTGTATACGATCTTAGGTGCATCAGACCAATGGCTGCGGGACCAACCATCCCCTACGGGGTAGAAACGTACACACCTGTCTACTCTGGAGTATCAGTGCCCAGTCTCGATACTCACGCGACTAGGGACCATTTAAGGATTTGCTTATGGACTACCCTGCTCCCACAAGTATGATCGCCATCACAACGCAGGTAGTCAAGCAAGATCATAGAGGCTTTATCAATATGTAACCGCAATATGTAATAACGAGTATGACATATGCCATGTTAATATAAAAACAAACCACAATAGTATACTACCGTATCGAGTCTTTATCAATATGTGCAAACCAAATATAACAACAATATAAATAAATACACATATCCCGATAAAGAAAAGTCAAATAATATACTATAAAACTGAGCAAGATTGTTCTGTACATACATATCCCTAGTATCCATATGTATACATATACAATACTGGCCTCTAGGGCATATACATCCAACAATCTCCCACTTGCACTAAAGGCCAGTGATTGGCATACCGAATACCCAACGTCTGCTCTAAGGCCAGCTGCTGGTGTACCGCATACCCAACATCCCAAAAAGTCGCTCGAACTGTGCTTGAGGGAGGGCCTTTGTAAATGGATCCGCTGTGTTGTCTTTCGTATCCACTCTCCGGACCTCGATCTCCTGGCGATCTACGATCTCCCTGATCATGTGATACCGCCATAAGATGTGTATGGATTTCTGATGGGACCGTGGTTCCTTCGCTAAAGCTAAAGCCCCATTGTTATCACAATACACTGGTATCGGATTAACAATGGACGGAACCACCTGAAGTTCAGCTATGAACTTCTTCATCCAGACTGCTTCTTTTGCGGCATCGCTAGCAGCAATGTATTCAGCCTCCATCGTCGAGTCTGCGACGGTATCCTGTTTGGAACTCTTCCAACATACCGCCCCTCCATTGAGGGTAAATACAAAACCCGAGACACACTTGCTGTCGTCCTTGTCACTCTGGAAGCTTGAGTCGGTAAAGGACTCGACCCTGAGGTCTCCATTACCGTAAATCAGGAACATCTCCTTATTCCTTCTCAGGTACTTGAGAATGTTCTTTACTGCTGTCCAGTGAATCTCACCTGGGTCGGACTGATACTGGCTCACCACGCTTAGCGCGTCAGCTACATTTGGTCTTGTACACAGCATCGCATACATTATGGATCCTACCGCCGAAGCGTAGGGTATAGTGCTCATGCGAACCCTCTCCTCGTCAGTCTTGGGAGACATCTCCTTGGAGAGGGTGATTCCGTGCAATGCGGGTATGTTACCGCGCTTGGAATCTTCCATACTAAATCTCTTTAGTACGGTCTCTATGTACATGGACTGTGAAAGCCCCAATAATCTCTTGGATCTATCTCTGTAGATCTTGATCCCCAGAATGTTCGAGGCATCACCTAGGTCTTTCATGGAGAACCTTTGTGATAAGAATAGCTTGACCGATTGTAGCATAGGAATGTCATTTCCTATCAAAAGAATGTCGTCCACGTACAAGACTAGGAACACGACAGTTCATCCTACAATCTTCTTATAAATACATGGCTCATCTTCGTTCTTGATGAAGTCAAAGTCCTTGACTGTTTCATCAAAATAGATGTTTCAGCTCCGCGATGCTTGCTTCAATCCATAAATGGATTTGAGCAGCTTACACACCTTCCCGCTGCTCCCACTGTCTACAAAACCTTCTGGCTGATCCATATAAACACACTCTTCTAAACTTCCGTTTAGAAAAGCCGTTTTTACGTCCATCTACCAGATCTCATAGTCATGGAAGGCAGCAATGGCAAGCAGGATCCTAATGGATTTGAGCATAGCCACTGGAGAAAAGGTCTCGTCATTGTCCACTCCTGGTCTTTGACGAAAACCTTTTGCAACGAGTCTAGCCTTATAGGTTTCCACCTGCCCATCTACACCAAGTTTCTTCTTGTAAATCCATTTGCATCCAACGGGTTTTACCCCAGGTGGAGCAATTTCTAGGGTCCACACTTTATTGGTATACATGGAGTCCATTTCAGATTGCATAGCATCCATCCACTTATCAGAGTCCCTACTGATAATGGCCTGTCTGAAACTAGTAGGATCATCTTCTTCCAAGATGCAATCCTATCGATCCCCATCTATGAGAAAACCATAGTATCTCTCGGGCAGATGAGAAATCCTACTAGATCTGTGGAGTGGCTGAGGTTCGTCCGGGGTTATTGAATCTTCTGGTTCCTCCAAACCTTCAGCTATAGTTTGTTCTTCTGGAATTTCTTCCAGTTCTACCGTGCTCCTACTAATTTCTTTTGCAAGAAATTGCCATTCTAAAAAGGTGGCGTGCTGAGCAACAAACACCTTCTGTTCCTCGGTGTGGTAGAACTGATATCCATAACTGTTCTTAGGATATCCTACAAACTTACACAAAACTGACCGTGCCTCCAGTTTATCCGGATTGTGCTTTTTAACATAAGCCGGACAACCCCATATCTTAAATCTTTTAAGTTACGGCCTTTTTCCATTCCACATCTCGAATGGTGTCTTAGGCATGGATTTGGATGGAACATCATTCAAGAGATATGCTGCTGTTAAAAGCGCATGTCCCCAAAATGAAAGAGGCAACTCAACACTACTCATCATGGAGCGAACCATATCCAATAGGGTACGATTCCTCCGCTCTGATACACCGTTGTGCTGTGGTGTATACGGAGGAGTAAGCTGAGAGAGAATTCCATTCTCTTTTAGGTAATCTAGGAATTCCGTGCTTAAGTACTCCCCTCCTCTGTCAGATCGGAGGATCTTAATACTCTTGCCAGTCTGGTTTTCTACTTCGTTTCTATACTCTTTGAATTTCTCAAAAGCTTCAGATTTGTGTTTCATAAGATACACATACCCGAATCTAGAGAGATCGTCAGTGAATGTGATGAAGTACGAGAACCCACCCCTTGCATGTATAGACATTGGACCACATACGTCACTGTGTATGAGTCCCAAGAGCTCTGCTGCTCTTTCTCCATGCCCGGTGAACGGAGATTTGGTCATCTTTCCTTTGAGACAAGACTGACAAGTTTCATAAGATGAAAATTCGAATGTATTCAAGAATCCATCTTTATGTAACTTACTTAGTCTTTTCTCTCTGATATGACCAAGTCTACAATGCCACAAGTAGGATTCGTTCGTATCTAAACTCTTCCTCTTGCGTGTATTTTGTACATTGAGAACTGTGTTCTGATTTAGAACATAAATACCATTACACAGTGTATCTTCTGCAACCAGTACCTTATCAAGGTAAATGTTCATGATATTTCTATCAAGAACAAAGTTATATCCATCTTTATCAAGTAAAGAAACTGATATGATGTTGCAAAGCATGGAAGACACATAGTAGCAATTGTTCAAAATCATAGTATTGCCATTTGGCAATACTAGGTGATATTCACCGACGGCAGCAGCATTAACTTGTGCTCCATTCCCCACTCTGAGGGACATATCACCAGGTCCAACTATCCTACTTTTTCTCAGTCCCTGCAATAAATTACAGATATGAGATCCTGATTTGTTATCGAGTACCCAGGAGGTAGGACTGACCGAAAAACAGTTCTCAATAACAAGGACACCTGAAGGAGATGCAATAGTATGCTTCTTCTTCGATGAGGTCATTAAGGAATTCATGCTTTCCTCTTTCCCTTGCTCATACTCATCACTGTTGTCATAAGTTAGAGCCGAACAGACATTCCCCAGCCCTAAATAGGAATTCGGATCGGTCAAGCGATACATTTTATTATCTTGATTAGGGCGTGAAATGGTTGCTACCTGGAGAGAGAGAGGGAAAACACTCAGCGTGCGCTCTTACAAGATTAGATTAGTTTATTAATTTATCTAACCAGGACGGCTCCCACTGTTTCCTCAAATTCTTCTTCAAACCCTAAAAGAAGAACTAGTCAAGATTAATCGCACGTCACAATACTTGCTTAACCTTTCAATCAGGCTGGTGTTGGTACTTCGAGGGAGGTTTTCCAACGCTTTCGCGAAGTTCCTTAATTACATAACCTCTTTTCCCTGGAGGCGTAGCCCCACTAACACTGTTCTAGACACCTACTTGGTTTATAGCATTGATTGTTTAAATGGAAAAATCTCCCAAGAGTAATCCTACTCATCAGTGGGATCGGGATCCAACAATCATTGTGTGATGTACTAGTTGGAATCCACTCTAGTCACCACACTCCAGAAGGTATGCTAAATCTGCAAGTTTCCTGTATGTTTGAAACTCCCGATGTGGTTTTTACCCCCATTGGTTTATGACCTTGACTAGGTCAACATATCATAAGCCGCTAGTCAAGTTCAACCCGTCATTATCCTGGATGAACTTAGACCCATCCGTATATACCCTTGACTAGGTCAAAATGGTCATACAGCTATCCTAAATAATCACAATACATGCAACAAACAAGAATTACTTAGCTACCGAACACTACGCCTTGATTAGGTCAAAATACGCAGCACGAATACTAAGCAACACTTATAAGAAATGATGGAGGGCTACGACTGGGATTTTGGCGAAAAACCTGTTAACGTAATGAACTTGATATCGTTGAAGGAACCTGAGTAGTTTTTTAAATATATAGTGGCGAAAACCTTTGCTAAAGAGGTCACTCCCTGTGAAGGGATCTCGGCTCTTTCCTCGTCGAATGAGGTGCAGGATATTCCAAAATGAATACCATGAAGCAAAGCAAAAAATAATCGATTATAGTGAAGTTATTACCCTGACGCAAAATTTTACTCAAGGGGTCACTCCCGGTGAAGGGATCTCGGCCCTTGCCTCGTCGAATGAGGTGCTGGGTATTCCAAACTGAATACCACTGTGCAAAACAAAAGAGAACGTCTGTAATGTCAGTTTTTAAAGCTTGGTTCTAACAACATCTTTTAGGTTTATTATCTTGCATTAATCAAAATTAATGCGGTCCCATCAATTTGTAACCTATCACACCAGAAAAGAACCATAATAAAATGTACGTATACGCCATCCGTATTTGCCACGGGGCCCCGTCATCACCCGTTAGGTTACTTAACTAACGACAGAGCGGGGGATGGACTAGCGCGGGTGCAAAATATATACAATATCTACTAGTATATATATAAGTATATATAACATTCGTCCCAGGAATGATAATAAACAACATCACAGATAACAATATAGAATGGTGGATAATCTTGGAGCCCCGAGTTTCGTTTCAGCCGCAAATAAAACCCGACGTTCCTGATCGTGTGGATAGCCTGTGCAATGAAAACCTGTACCCCTTACGAGTGCGGCGAATAGCCCGCCAGTTCTAGAATGAAGCCCCCTCCGTCTCAGCGCCATGAGATGCGGGCTTGTTGCCTTATAGAACCCGGCTATTCGTGCACCCCACCGTGGGGTAATCCTAATACAGAAAATGAAAATAATATATACAAGCGGTGACATAGACCTCAACCCGGTCGTGCCCCAAAATAATATACAACCCGGCAAAGACGGCAGTCCACATGTCGGACGCTCGCCCCGTAATAACAAATGTACAAATGAATTATAAACTGTATTTCTAATATTGCACCACATGTATCCACCACGACAATCCAACCACAATCACAGGACAAGCACACAACATCAACGCGAATGTCACGTTCGCAAAACCCGTCTAAAGGAACATATAGCAATTAGACGAGTTTTACCGATCGAGTGACATTCCCGGTCGCAGATAAAAGTGAATGTACTGAAAATAAAAATATGTATTTTAAAATTATGATCGACTAAACTTTCCAAGTGGGCCTCAAGTATTAAACCAACACTGAAACAAATCTGGGCCCAAAAAGTAATTATTCCAGAAACCACAATTTCCAAAAATAAGAGGCCCAGAAGAAATTTTCTCCACGTGGGCCTCAAAACGGCCGCGGATGCGCCGCCAATAGGGAGTTTGCGCGGCGGTTCCGCGGCGGTTTGGAAGGATCACGTGACCAAATTTCTTCAGGTGTCTTAAAAAAGCCTGAATGATTTTCTGGGACAATAAAATTGATTTTTAGAGCACGTTTAAAAATCGACAGAAAACTCATGATTTAAAATGCAGTTTTTGAAATTTTCGGTCGATCGTTATTCTAAACACGTTTAAACAAGCTAGTATAGGTTTTATGGGTTGCTCTGATACCATGAAGGGTTACCCTGGTGCCCCGGCCAACTCCCGTGGCCAAATGCGGAACAAAAATTTTCTTGCGAACAAAAACTTGGCACTAGAATAAAACTTAACCGGATCTTTCCATAAAACTAACTAGCTCCACTAGGAGAGTTATCTACTATGATGAGGAATTCTTACCAAACGAACCAAGTCCTTCGGTCTTCGTTCTTCTTCCTTAGCTCCTACTAGCCACCTTGAACTTGCTTGATCTTCTTTCCTTGCTCCGTCGGTTCTCCGGGATCGAGCTTGTTCTCCGGTCTTCCTTGGTCCTTGATGGTCCACCCGGGGAGTATGATCCATGGCTCTAGCTCCTAACTATGTAACAAAAGGAGCAACTAGAAAACTTGGTTTGCCAAACCAAGTAGTCTAGGATGTAGTGAGGGTGTCTAAGTGTTTGCTATCTCTTTTCTAACCTCTTCACTTGTTTCTCAACTCATGAGAATGTTAGTGAAGAGGAAGAAGATGAAGGTGGAGCAAAGCAAGATGAGAGAGGAGATGGGAGCAAAAGAGAACTCAAGGAAAATAATGAATCAACCATGAAAGAGAAAATACACACATAGGTTTTGTGTATGATTTCTTTCATTAAACAATTAGCAACCATACTTCAATAGTAACTCCAAAATGAATTATAAACTTATTTGACTACTATTGAAGCATGGTCACTACCTTTCCTCCCTTACCTCTCACTTTACACCTCATTTCCATTTATGAAATAAATGGAAAATCCAAAATGAGGTGGCCACCTTCTAGAAGGAAATCTGTAGTAAATACGGATTTCAGTCTACTGTACAAATATACCGGCAATCAGATAAAAATCCAAATGCCCAAAAGAGATAGAATAACACGAAGAACGTAATACTAGATTATATATATCGAATACATATACGTAAATTATTAAATCAATACCTGATTTAATAATCCGGCTCAAACCCGAGCCGGCTAGTATTACAAACAGTCCGATCGAAAATCCGAGTACCAAGTACATCAATCGATCGAACCCTGCACGTATCCAATACGGCTACTACATCGTTTTGCCTGGATCAGGGAAACCCTCTGTGTGGGACTCTAAAGACTCGACAGTACTCTGGTAGTGGGTTTAACCACAAACGTCAGCGGCACTAGCTATACGTAACGGCTGCCCAGGTACCTGTCGAAAAGGAAGGCCGACGAGCAAACTCATCCGGATCTCCTACTGAGCCTATCCGTGACAATATCCGTACAGTCCGGTCTCTTCGTCAAAGAGTATCACATACCGGGTCTAGGGGATGGTGAACGTCAGACCCTAACAACCTGATAAGTCGTGCCGATGTGGCTCAGAACCAATCCGGGAAACCACTGATCAACCTATCAGTAATTCCCAAGTGCCTTCGCCAAGGTCTTATGGTCCTGACCAATCGAATCACAGTGCGATATCGACTCCCTATACCGGGAGAGACGAATCCCCGACAATCGCTCACTGCCTCCATGTGGCTCGGGACTGAACCCAACCAAAACCTGTTTGCACGACTCAGTAGAGCCGTGGTAGGGTAGTGATCAAAGTTCAGTGGGAACTCACACGAGACAAATGCCGATCTCGGGTCCAAAGACTTACCTGTACACATGTCACCTGAGAACTTCCATCTGACGATAGGTATAGTACTATATGGAAGTTCTCGGCGAGTCCGTCCAGTGTACTCATACCCAGTGAGCACCTGTATACGATCTTAGGTGCATCAGACCAATGGCTGTGGGACCAACCATCCCCGACGGGGGTAGAAACGTACACACCAGTCTACTCTGGAGTATCAGTGCCCAGTCTCGATACTCACGCGACTAGAGACTATTTAAGCATTTGCTTATGGACTACCCTGCTCCCACCAGTATGATCGCCATCACAACGCAGATAGTCAAGCAAGATCCTAGGGGTTTTATCAACATGTAACCGCAATATGTAATAACGAGTATGACATATGCCATGTTAAGATAAAGACAAACCATAATAGTATACTACTGTATCAAGTCTTTATCAATATGTGCAAACCAGATATAACAACAATATAAATAAATACACATATCCCGATAAAGACAAGTCAAATAATATACTATAAAACTGAGCAAGATTGTTCTGTACATACATATCCCTAGTATCCATATGTATACATATACAATACTGGCGTCTAGGGCATATACATCCAACACAGACTTCGTCAGATTCCCCCTCTTTTGAGGGGTTTTTGATTGTGGGGACGCTCTTCCCTGCAGGCGCAACCCCCTGCAATTAATTACGCTACCGCATCGCGGTAACAACTTTCTCCTTCTCCGGATGGTCACTTCGTGTCGTGGGTGTTTGTTTTGTTTTTGGTTGCCCGTGGATTGTATACGAAGACTAATTTATGTTGTCGCCCATAGGGCGTGGATTAGTCCAAATCCGTATCTTCTTAGATTTGGGTTTGGGGGTTGGGTTTAAGGATACGTTAGTCTCATTTGGGACTAAGATCAACTTAAACGTATGTTAAGGATACGTTAGTCTAATTTTAGACTTAGATCAACTTAACGGGATCGTTTAGATCCAACAAAAGAGCATTTGGACTCTATTGTTTAGTTTAGGGACATTGCGGTCGATTAGTTTAAGGATATTACGGTCCATTGTTAGTTTAAGGACATCTCGGTCCAGTGTTAGTTTAAGAACATCTCGGTCCAGGTTAAGGACATCGTAGTTCGTGGGTTTAAAGGGACCCCATAGTCCGAGGTTAGGGACATCGTAGTCCATGAGTTTAAGGACCCCACAGTCCGTAGTTTAAAGACATCATAGTTTATAAAGTTTAAGGACATCATAGTGCATAAGTTTAAGGACCCCACAGTCCGTGAAATATATGGTTGTCGGGACCCGTCACCTCTCTGAAGACGTTGAAGGATTACAATGACAAATATCAGAGGAGTAAAGAGATGTACCCTCGAACTGGTGTGAGTTGGTTGAAAGATCTGTAGTCCAATTTGGGACTAAGATCTTTTAAATATTCGTGAGCAGATGGGCTCAATTAAATATAAGTTGAGAACTTATGGCCAATATTGGACTAAGTCCAAAGAATGTTTAACATTTCATTTAGAGCTGTTGAGCTTTTATTTGGGCTTGGCCCTTTTAATAATGCTGAGCATTATATCTTGACAAAATTTTTTGTCTTGTATTGAATGCATAGCATTAATCAGAACAATGTGTGTTCTGACAGCGCCACGTGGCGCGCCAGGCACTTTGCGCCAATTAAAGAGCGCATTGCGCTTCTGCCAAGTAGCGCACATGGAAATGACACGTGTCGCGCTTAGCGCTAAGCGCCAGATTATGAGCGCGTTGCGCTAGTTTAGTGGCGCACCAGTGAGTGACACGTGGCGCATTTGGCACTGAGCGCCAGCCCATGAGTGCAGTGCGCTATTTCAGAAGTGCAAAGCGCAAGTTGCATACGTGGTTGACACGTGGCATGTTTTGGCGCTGAGCGCCGATCCAAGGAGCGCAAAAGCGCAGTTCATGAGTGCAAGACACTTTTGAGTAGCGCAAAGCGCATTTGATCAAATTTTTGATCAGAGAACAAGTTTATGTTCTTTTTTCTTAAAAGAGGTTTTGCCTCAAAATTCAAGAACAACAGTTCTTATTTTGAAAGAGGCTTTCCTTTGTAGATCAATGATCCGTGAATGAAGTAAATACTTCTTTTGTTTCTATGATGAGATCTTTTGATCTCTTTTTATAAAAGACCTTGGTCTTTTTGTAGATCTATGATCTTTTAAGAAGATAATTCTTCTTTTTTAGTGAGATGATTTCATCTCTTTGTTCAAGAATCATTCTTTACCTTGAAGAAATAATCTTCTTTTGCTAAGAGCTTGCTCTTCTTTCTTTGAGTTTTCTCAAAGTTTGTAGGGTTTTTTTATCAGACTTGAAGTCTTGGGGCCTTTATATAGGGCAACTTGATTTGTTAAATCAGTTAAAGAGATCTTTCTCTGATTGATTTGGGGATGTTTCCCCACCGTTGGATCTTTGATCCCAGGGCTTCTGTTTTATAGAAGGCAATCTTCTTGTTTTTAACAAGATTGGAAAAATCTTTCCATAACAGAATTTTAACTCTGATTAATTAATAATTTATCATTTTTAGATCTCTTGATCTAACGGTAGGGAATTTTTAATTCCAGCGCTAGCGCATCTTGCACTAGCGCACCTAAGTTTGACGCGTGGCGCGTAGCGCAGAGCGCAGCGCAGCCTGCGCTAGCGCACCCGTGTTTGACACATGGCGCACAGCGTGCCTAGCGCTGGATCTGAAGCGTTGTTTCAATTTTTAAATTTTGAATTTTTAAAACAGAGTTTTGCTCTGATTGGGGATGCGCTGCCTAGGGCGCAGTGCACTTGGCGCCAGCGCATCTGTGTTTGACACGTGGCGTGCAGCGCGCCTAGCGCTGAATCTGAAGCGTTGCTTCAATTTTTAATTTTTAAATTTCAAAACAGAGCTTTGCTCTGATTGGGGGAACAGAAGCGTCGCTTTATTTCAAATCTCGGAATTTGAACAGAGCTTTTGCTCTGATTGGGGAAAACAGAAGCGTCGCTTCATTTCAAATCTCGGAATTTGAACAGAGCTTTGCTCTGATTGGGGAAACAAGGGGTATGATGCAGGCCATGCTAGACATTTTAAAAATATTTTATTCAACTTTAAATGTTATATTAAAAAAATGCGGATGCCAGATATAATGCCAGTATGCAGTATATAAAAATAAATGAAAGTGCACAGATCCACATATCAAGCCGGGATAAATTATAAACATGAATCAAGACGGGTTTCCAGCAAGCGGGTCGGGTCGGATGCAAATACAGATGTCAAATACACTATCCGCACCCAAAACATAGTAAATCAAGAAAAGACCATAAATAAAGAAATACTCAAAAAAGAACTGGTATAAATGAACTAGGGTGTTACATTATACCCAACTACAAAAAGAATTTCGTCCTCGAAATTCCCGGAACAAGAAAAGATAAACAAATATGAAACTACAAGAAGAGATCTGGAAACTTCTGTCGAATCTCATCTTCTCGTTCCCAAGTCGATTCTCTGTGCGAGCGATTCCCCCAAGAAACAAGTACGAGAGGGATAATCTTATTCTTGAGGACCTTTTCTCTTCGATCAACAATCGATATCGGTCGTTCCTCAAAAGTCAAATCCTCCCTTACAGTCAGCTCTGAATGATTTAGCACGTGTGTTTCATCATGAACATACTTACGGAGTTGAGATACATGAAACACGTCATGAACATTCGCCAAAGATGGTGGTAACGCTAATCGATAAGCCACTTCTCCAACACGCTCCATGATCTCGAAAGGCCCAATGAATCTTGGACTAAGCTTGCCTCGACTCCCAAAAAGAATCACTCCTCTAGTCGGTGATATCTTCAAGAATACAAGATCACCAACAATGAACTTTAGAGGTCTTCTCGATGTATCAGCCCAACTCTTCTGCCGATCCTGTGCTGCCTTCATGTGATTCCGGATCGTATTGACCTTCTCTACTGTTTGCACGATCATTTCGGTCCCAACAATCTTCGTTCTCCAATATCGTCCCAACAAACGGGTGAGCGACATTGCGACCATACAATGCTTCGAATGGAGCCATCTGAATAGTCGCCTGAAAGCTGTTATTGTAAGAAAACTCTACCAGGTGTAGATGATCCTCCTATGAACCTTTGAAGTCCAACATGCAAGCTCTCAACATATTTTCAAGAGTTTGGATCGTTCTCTTCGACTGTCCATCTTTCTGGGGATGATAAGCAGTGCTAAACTTCAATCGCGTTCCCAAACTTTCCTATAAATTCCTCCTGAAGTGCGATAAGAATCGGGTATCACGATCGGAAACGATGCTCACAGGTACTCCATGCAATCTCACAATCTCCTGCATGTACCGTTCTGCTAATGCTTCCATTGACTGACCAACTCGAAATGGTATGAAATGAGCTGCCTTGGTCAATCGATCAACAATCACCCAAACTGCATTATTGCCCTTTGGACTCCGCGATAAAGCTGTCACGAAATCCATGGTTATATGTTCCCACTTTCATTGGGGAATCGGAAGTGGTTGTAATAAACCAGCTACCCTTTGATGTTCAGCCTTAACTTGCTGACACACCAAGCACTTCGCTACAAAACGGGCGATCTCCCTTTTCATACCTTCCCACCAGAAATGCTGTCTTAGATCACGGTACATCTTTGTGCCTCCTGGATGTACAGAATATGCGGAACTGTGCGCCTCCTTCATAACTTCTTCATGAATATCTCCTTTTGGCATACATAGACGGCTACCATATTGTAACGAACCATCTTCATGAATCAACAAGTCTGTTCGAACTCCCGCTTCTACTTGTTCTCGAAACTTCTGCAATCTTGGGCCGTGCGACTGCGCCGCTTTAATATTATCGATCAATGACGACTGTACTTGCAGCTGCATCAACTATCCCGAAGAATGCGGTAACACGATCTCCAAATTGAATCTCCGAAATCTTCGATAAGCTCTTTCTGTGCAGTCAACATCCGAGTTGCTGGCAATCGACTAAGCGCATCCGGCACGACATTAACTTTCCCCGGATGGTACTTGAGATCCAGATCATAGTCAGCCATTAGCTCCAACCATCTACGCTGCCTTATAATAAGCTCTTTCTGTGTGAACATATACTTTAGGCTTTTGTGATCGGTGAATACTTCGACCCTTTCCCCCAGTAAGCAGTGTCTCCAAATTTTCAAAGTGAAAATCACTGCTGCAAGCTCCAAATCATGAGTTGGGTAATTCTCCTCATGGGTCTTCAACTGTCTCGATGCGTAAGCTATAACTTCCCATGCTGTATTAAAACACATCCCAAACCTTTCCCAGTTGCGTCGCTGTGAATCACCAATCCTCCGGAACCGTCAGGTACGGTCAAAATAGGAGCGATTATCAATCTTTGCTTCAATACCTCAAAAGCTAACGCACAACTATCCGTCCATACGAACGGTACCTCCTTTCGCATAAGCTTGGTCAAAGGCTCAGCTAAGCGAGCAAAATTCTCCACGAATCTTCTGTAATATCCGGCAAGTCCAAGAAAACTTCTGATCTCTGCTACGTTCTTCGGAATCGGCCAATCTTGAACTGCTGCAATCTTCTCGGGATCAACAGCGATTCCATCTCCGGATACGACATGCCCCAAAAACTTCACTTCTTTAAGCCAAAACCCGCACTTGCTCATCTTCGCATATAATCTTTCTTGCCTCAATGTTTGCAGTGCGATCTTCAAGTGTTCTGCATGCTCTTCAAGGCTCCTTGAATAGACCAAAATATCATTGATGAACACCACTATAAACTGGTCCAAGAACGGTGAAAAGATTCGGTTCATCAAGTCCATAAATATTGCCCGTGCATTCGTGACTCCGAATGGCATCACTAAATATTAGTAATGTCCATATCGAGATCGGAACGCAGTCTTGTAAATATCCTCTGATTTATCTCGAACTTGATGATATCCGGATCGCAAATCCAGCTTCGAGAATACCCTCGCGCCACTAAGTTGCTCGAATAATTCGCTAATGCGAGAGATCCGGTACTTATTCTTAATGGTCACCCGGTTCAATTCTCGATAATCGATGCACATCCTTCTTGTGCCATCTTTCTTCTTGACTAGAAGAACTGGAGCTCCCCATGGTGAATTACTGTTGTGAATCCAACCATTCTCTAGCAATTCAGTAACCTGCTTCTTGACTTCTTCCAACTCCACTGGTGTCATCGGATAGTACGCCTTTGAGATTGGCACTGCACCAGGAACAAGATCGATCGCGAACTCCACATCTCATTTTGGCGGTAAACCCGAGATGTCCTCGAACACGTCCATGAAATCTTGAACTACAGCTGGCGCTTCCTTCTTAACAACTTCTATCGACGAAAGAACACTGTTTGTCGGCCTAGCCCTAAACTCGACTGGCTCGACAGAACTGCTTCCTCCAGCAAAAACAAACTCCGGTTGCCCGGGAATCTGGAAAATCACTTTCTTTGCCCAACAATCAATGTGAGCGTGGAAAGTGCCGAGAAAGTCCATTCCCAAGACAACATCATAGCTGCCGGTATCGATCACCAAGAAATCTGCAAATAACTCTCGTCCGCAAATAACAACAGAACAATCCTTGCACCCACTACTAGATATGATCTTCCCGTTCCCAGTGTATGTCCCAACAACTAGGCAGGGTCGTGCAATAAATCGAATATGCTGCCATAAACTTGGACGACACACAACAATAGGATGCACGTGAATCGAATAGTGTTAATGCGGGAAAATCATGAACAAGTAGGATACCGAAATGACTTCATCCGAAGCCAAGATACTGAAGAAGATTAAGCACGGTAAACAGGATTCAAGCTGACGATAAAACATGAACTGGAAAGCAAGAGAAGCAAGGCAATATAACGACCATGAAACAAGAAAGTGAATCAAGACTAGGACTCCAAGTTACTTAAATAGAGTACCGCATTTTAACCATACTGCAGTTCATAGGTACAATTACATAACTCCGTTCAAGTTGCCCAAATCCTAGTATCAGAATAGAAAGAAACAATAGGGAACCAGAGGGTTTCAAGTCGAGATGCAAAGTTGTTTGCATATCGTCAAGACAAGGATTACGAGAAGATATGATTCAAGAATCACGATAACAATGTGGCAAGATATGTTCCTAATTACGGGTTCCCTGATTCATGTATTGGGTCCAATACCAACTACAAAGAATCAAACCCGATTAACCTAAATCCTATGGCTCTGATACCTAACAAACCCTGTCACGCCCCGCTTCCCAGAGTGCTCTAAGATCGGTACGTGACAGAACCAACCATGCCACCTGTGCTAGGAAACATCCCTCCACAGTCACATTATGGCTGTCTATAAGATATCAAGAACAGTAGAAATAAAATAAACTATCCAGTACATGTCCATATGCCAGAATAAACGAGTCAAGAAATAATATGCGGAAGCAATAAATCCAAATAATAATAACATCTGGAAAGTACGTCCCAAAATACGGGCTCACATCAGGAATGAAAGTACGAAAATAAAACTAAACTAACTAGCTACTAACAGGAACCTCACTGCTCCGCCTGTTGGCTGAAATACTCCTGAACGACCTGCGACAGAGATAGAGTATCTGGGCCATGCAAAACCCAGACGTCAGTGCGTCATAATATCAATGATAATAAGCAACCGGGATGTAACGAGATATGCAAGCATGAATAGTAACAGTAATGAGTGTATAACAAGTAACACGGGTATGTAACAGTGAAGTGTATATGTGTGGGTGAAGTACCGTAAATAATCTAAACTGTGCTACTGGGTTATCTATTCTAAAGTTATTCGAAATCAATTGATGTACTCCTTATGTAACTCAAAGAATATGTCCCATTACCCCCCGGGACCACGGATCAAGATATGTGAACCAAGAATGGTTCTGTCCCGTTACCCCCCGGAACCACGGATTAAGAAGAATCACGAATGATTATGTCCCGTTGCCCCCCGGGACCACGGATCAAGTAATACCCTTTTAAGTTACACTCGGTTCCACCTTTGATTTCCCCCTACCCCCAAGGTTATGTGTTCAAGTCAGGTATTGATAAACTGGAGCTAATGCCAACACAGGATCAAGCAGGTACATGTTTGTCTATGCAGACAACATGATACGTCTGTAAGGACAACATGTCAGGATTGTTGGCATTAGAAACATGATTAGGTAATAGGTCAAGTAGTGGTGTATTAGGTTATGACAGGTAGTGCACAGGTATCAAACGGATGCTCATAATGAAACTGTAGCAAGTACGGATGCACGATAAAAATACGGATGCATAATAAAACACGGATGCACAAATATCTATCAGGGATTACATCTAAAAATCTATGACTATGTTGGATACACATTATCAAGCATGGGGTACTAATGTAACAATAATATGAGTTAATGTAATATGGCATGCAACTAGGTATGCAGAATTAATGGTATGGATACACAGTAAAACATTGATGCTCAATTAACTATCAGGGGTTATAACTATAGTTCCACGACTATGTAGGATGCACATTATCAAGCATGGGGCGTTAGTATAATAGTAATATGAAATAATGTGACATGGCATGCAACTAGATATATAATTAATGTATGGATGCACAAATATCGATCAGGGGTTACATTTACAGCTCCAAAACTAAGTGGGATGCACATTATTAAGCATGGGGTGTTACTATAACAATAACATGAATTAATATGATCTGTAGATGCAGCTACATATATAATAGATGATATGGATGCATACGGGTATCCGAAAACAGTAAAACTTTAATATGTATGTATAATGCAATCAACATGTAATATTTGTATTCATATGGATGCAAGGTAAGTATTATAGCATGTAGCAAGATAAACTTGCATGCGACTAGATAATTAAATAATAGTATGGATGCATACGGGTATCGAAAAACTGTAAAATTGTAATATGGATGCATAACTATACAATATGTAGTAATATTATTCGCATGAATGCAAAATATAGTAGTATGGCATATAGCAAGATAAACTTGCCTGAACGGATCTCACGACGGGGTGTAAACGCAGCGTCCGACGTCGGGTAAACGTCGCAACGTACACACGTGCACACGGGACAGGTCCAGGCAAAGCAAGAAGGTGACCACGCTGGCTGGGGATGTCCACTGGGTCTCCTGGATCGGCAGCGGCGAGCACGGCTCCGGCGATCACCAGAAAATACGAATCAAGAAAAGAGAAGAAAAGAAAAGAAGAAGAAGAAAGAGAAGAAGAGAAGGGGCTGTGGGTTCTCTGGTGTTGCCTCGGGTCAGAGGAGTTGAAGAGGGGTGACGTCGACGATGGGGTCAAGCTCCGGCGACGTGGGTGTGCAAGCGAGGGTTTAGGCAGCGGGTAATCTTGGGTCGAAGGGGTGTGCAGGGAAAGCTCTGGTTATTTGGGATAAAGTGATGATGGTGGTGGTGGTGTCAGGAGTCGGAGGTGATGATGAGGGAAGGGTCGCCGGCGATGGGAGGCTGGCTGTGAAGGTCACGGGTGATTGGTGATGGCTGCGGTTGTGAGGGAGTGGGGTTGCTGGTGTTGAGGTTGAGGAGGAGGTGGAAGGGAGAGGAAGGATGGCTAGGAGGCTGTCAAGGAGACGGCGATGATGGAGGAGGGCCGATGGTGATAAGGGCAGCGATGGGTTCGTGCGGGTTGTGCAGTCGGGGAAAGAAGGGGAGGAGAGAGGGGGTGCAGGCGAAGGTGGAAGTGAGGAGAAGGAGAGATGGGGATGGTGACGGGGTCGACAGTGATGAGCGCGAGACGAGGGCAGGGGCTAGGGTTCGTGAGGCGAGGGCACGAGGCGGCGGGAGAAAGAAGATGAGAAGAGAAAGAAGGGAGGTGAGTGTAGCGATTGGGAGGTGACCCGATCTCGTGGGGGGTTTAAAGAAAAAAAAATTTAGAAGAGAGAGAGAGACGGTGAGATATGTGGTTAGGATTTGATTTAAAATTATATTTTAATTAAAACACTTTTTTTTAAAACGTATATATATATATATATATATTTAATAACATTTAACGTTAGAAATATATTAAATATAATATTAGTTATTTTTGAATTTTTGGCTAATACAAAAATAGTCCAAAACACGTCCGGGTCGGGTCTAACATTATGGTTTGAAAATACGGTTAATATACATGTCAACCAAAACTAAAATAGGATATCCGAGTAACGAAAAAGCATACCCCCAAGAACGGATGCACGCAACGTGCACGTAGCCATCCAAACGAGTCCATTTCACTGAACGGGACGAGAACAAGATATGCGGATGCTACCATATGGTCAAGGGTATGATGCAGGCCATGCTAGACATTTTTAAAATATTTTATTCAACTTTAAATGTTATATTAAAAAAATGCAGATGCCAGATATAATACCAGTATGCAGTATATAAAAAAAATGAAAGTCCACGGATCCACATAACAAGCCGGGATAAATCATAAACAGGAATCAAGACGGGTTTCTAGCAAGCGAGTCGGGTCGGATGCAAATACGGATGTCAAATACACTATCCGCATCCAAAACAGAGTAAATCAAGAAAAGTCCATAAATAAAGAAATACTCAAAAAAGAACTGGTATAAATGAACTAGGGTGTTACACAAACAAAGAAATAGAAATGAATGCCGTCAGCGAACTAACGTTCAGTAAGTCCCAAAAGAAGAAAGAGAATATAACAAGTAATTTGAAATGAATATGTAAGTTGTGTATGATTAATTACCGGTATATGATAGTTATTCTAACGTGGTTGTTTGTAGCTTGATAAAAAAAGGTATTCATGTATACGAGAGGAGTCCATCTTACCCTATGAACTATGGTAACCTGTAGTATAAGGCCTCGTCATAACCTACGGGACAACGAAACGTGAATTCATGTAGGTGTCTTTTAAGTGACCTCTCGTGCAACGATATACGTTCCGTACCAATCTACCCCTTTATCCCCGCGTAATGTGTTGTATAAATTATATTTACAAGTCTTGGCCAAATCCATAGATACAAAATGTTCAAGTATTCATGTTCAGGATTTCATGTTCGAATTCAAGTATTCATGTTCAGGATTTCATGTTCGAATTCAAGTATTCATGTTCATGATCAAGTATTTGTGTTTGATTTTGGATTCAGGTTTGAATTGAACTCAGACCGAGTCAGACACTTGTAAAAAGATTTAGCTTTTGAATTAGGTTTGAGAGTCATCGGTAACTGCTGCACATAGAAGGCAGCATTTGTGTCTTTTTCCAAGACAATTACCATTCATAACCCCGTTAAGTTGTCTACCTTAAATAGGCAAGCACTCACTTTCTCCGGCTCCTTGGGGCTCAAGAGAATTGATCCCTCTTAAACCTGTAATACCCAGTTTCCCTATAAATAACTTCTGTATTTTAAATAAATGTTTTCCCCAAAAATTTTCTATTAATTTTTCAATTAATAATTCATATATTTTTCTAATAATGATTCCTAATTTTATATTCCTAATTCTAAACCCTAACCCAAATTATATTTTTTCCTCAAACCTATAACCCACAATCCCCCGGCCCAACTCCCTCAACTAAACCCTAACCCTTTTCCCTCTACCCGACCCGATTCCCCACTCCCACTCCCACTCCCTTCTTCTTCTTCTCCTTCCCTTCTTCGTTCTCGCCTCTTTTCCCATGCCCCTCTCCTCTTTCGTCGCGACGTCGCCTAAAGACCCACGCTACCTCTGTAATGACCTACGCCTCTCTCTTTCCCCCAATGACTCCTTCCCCACTCGCCGCGCTGCCTCCGCGAGACCCGCGCCCTCCAATGGCCACGACTCAGTCGTGCGTCCAACGTCTCCCTAAGGAACCCTCGCCCGTTTCTACCTCTCTCGTAATGACCCACTCTCTTCATCCCTCTCTACATTCCCTCCTCCTTCGCCCGCGAGAACCCCCACCAGATCCCGACAAGCACTTTCCCATTTCTCCCTCACCATTGCTATGCACAACCCATAGTCGCCACATAACTTCACCGGGCAACACCACCATCTCCCTTTACCTTCAACTCCTCTCGTTGCCCTTATCGGCGAACTCACCTCACCGGAATTCCCTCAGCACAATCGTCGACCACCCACTCCTATCACTGAGCCCCATTCTCCATCTCTGACTCCCAAACTCTACCACCTTCGTCGAGCAAGCCCTGCAACTCAGCCTCACGAACACCGCTGCCCCTCCATCTCCGAGCCCGAGCTTCCTTGCTACCATCTTCACCTCCCTTGAGCCAATCCCCATCTCCTCCCTCAACCTAGCTTCTGAGCTCCCCATCCATCGCCGTCACCAACCCAGAGCACCATCATCGGTTCACCCCAGCTTTGCCTGAGCACTAGCACGACCACCTCCACGTCGCTAACAGCCTCCATCGCTGTTGCCATCCCTAACGACAACAACAGCCACTACTATCTTGTTCCCTCCATCTGCTCCAGTCACGACCTAGCACTGCGCGACGACCACTCCAACATCGACAGCCTCATCTCTGCGAACTCATAGCCTTCAAGTACCGCCACCAACGTCGATCTGTGCAAGCTGTAGCCAATCAAAAGCAAAGATTCGAGGCCACGCCACTGCGATTCCGAGGCTCGCGAACTTCGGTTTTGTTGCAATGACCGTTTTAACATCCGTGACGTGCATTGCAGCGTCTGATTGATCCATCATCTCCATGATATCATCAAAAAGGCAAGTGAACCTATTCACTTGTTTTCATGCTATAGTTAGGACATTTCGTGTATAAATACAACGCTTTTAATATTAACTGAACCAAAATTGAAACTTTAGTGTAAATCACCCATTAATATTTGTGGAATATATAACCAATGAATTTTATACATGATTAAGAACAACATATTGAAAATTGACACCGATCGGATAATGTTTGACCACAGATTTGATACTCCTAAGTCGAGTATCGAAACAGACTAATGCGGCTCTCTTTAGGTCAATCCTCATCTTTACGTCTTGATGGCGGTACCACTGATACTTATGTTTATTTAGTGATAGATAGTGATACATTAAAAGTTTCATAGCATGGAACGCAATTTCACACCTAAAGTGATACCCCTAATGTCTATACCGAAACTCGCGTTTTACCGAATACCCGACACTGTTAAATTCATAATTAATTCCAGAAAAATCCAATCGCAGCGTGCCTGGGTTCGTGCTAAGGGGACTACATAATATTTAACACAACGTGTATCTTTACTGTTAGATATATCCTATGAATATCAGAAACAAGGAACTTACCTGACCTTGGACTGCAGTCCAGAGCAGGAACTTACCTCTTGATATGCATTTATACCCCTAAAACCTTTATGTTTAATCGTGATAGTGTGTGGAGCCAATTACTTTTGCGTAGAAAATTGTTTTATCTTTCTAATGGTACCAGTTCCACTAAATTCCAGGATCATTTGGTATTTAAATCATATTTTAAACGGATGACAAGTACGGCAGATTTCTATCATTTCAGTTTGCACCCGTCATCAGTAATCTGGTCATAACTCCTAAACCAAGATGACTATTGTTAATCTGTCTAATGTGTTGGAAAAATAACAGATAAATATAAATATTATCTAACTGTATCATCGCTTAATTATGATCCCAACAGAGAGTAAAGTGTGTTGCGAAAAAGACTTCCAGTTCAGAAATTGGATTTTCAGCAGTAAATACTTAAAATGAAATGACCATAACTCTCAAACCTGAAACCCGATTGACTTGAAACAAATTTTAATACTTATATAAACAAGTATAACTCATATGCCTTTTATATTTTTTTGCCAAATTATGCACGCATGGTTTTATGTGATTTTTCTAATCCAACCGACACCGGTTGCTCATATGTATTCAGTAGTGCATTTACTGTATCCACATCATGTTGCATGACTGTTACACTCTTGTAAATAGTGTTCATTTCCATCGATAACCTTCTGACCGTGTTGCATTACCAAGTGATAAATGTTAGCGATTGGATTGTGGTAAGTACGTTAGTGTAAAAGCATGATTGAATAAGTGAAGTAACACGTACTTGTACACAATCAGCGGAACCAATTATTTATTGCATTGTCGACGCCTATGGGACCTATAAAAGTGTAACTATAACTAGTATGGGATGGTTATGGAAGCAATTATATTAGTGTCATAGGTACGATATCGAGCACTGTCTATTTATCTTGGATACCAGTCGAGACATGCTTGATGGAGACCCTGTCTCCAGTTCTCGTATAGACTTGTCATTGAGCGACTAGTATTTGGATTCATAGTCGGTCTTTGATGTAGACCGCGGGGTGTGGGGTAGTTTGAGTGTGAATTTGATCAACGGAATCTCAGGAGTCCCACTGCCTGCATATGTAGTGATTTTGGGAGTTGTATGGATGGTGTTTCTGATTCTTAGCGAGCGTGATTTGGGTCCGTATTCCCTTGCCCCTAGGGTCTACCCTTGGGTTGGGGATACTTCTACGGTGGTTAACTCTCACATTTGGACTGACGATAGGCTTAGTGACTTGGACATTAAGACTTAGAGACTGATTGCTTTAGTGACATGGACATTACATTGATCATTGATCTGATACACTTGCTTATTCGTTATATGTATCAGTTATTTCATGCTCGCGTCATTGCTCTATATTTACTGCTTTATGTTTGTCATCATTGCACATTATATATATATATATATATATATATATATATATTGCTATTGTGTCACTTTGACGACCTGAGTATGCATGCTCAGAGTGAGAAGCGGATTTAGCTCGGATCCGGACCTGCTTTACCTCGAGGATATTGCGGACATCTAGATCAGCAACGCCAGCGTTGTCCTTCCCTTGACTCTATCTGGTTAGTTTTATATCTGTTTGATAGAATTAGTAACTGCGTTTCTCATTACCTGTGGATTACTGATTACCACATAATGCTAGAAGCCGAAGTGTGACTATGGCAGGATATTTTCTCAACCGTAGGAGCATGGCTGGCCTTGTCACCCATCGTATTCCGTATTTTGGGAAGCGGGACGTGACATGATTTTGTTGGTATCAGAGCGCCAGGTTTAGATTGGGATTACAGTTTCCGACTAGGGCTTGACAATTTAAGTTGCCCATACAGTCTAGATTATAAACTTGTTATCCTTGACCGGAATCCCTATAGTTTGTCAAGCTACATTTTTGACTCCATCCGTTAGAGTTTTGGGTGACTTAGTAGAGTTATGTGATTATGACTATGAACTGCAGCATAGTTACAAGGTAGCACTCTGCTTGAGTGACTTGGAATTCTACATTTGATTTTCGTTCGATTGAATTTCACCTCACCATATATTCTTGCTTCGTTTGTTAATTCTATATCTTATTTCGATTCTTATATCTTATATCGTTGTCCGAAAATTGTTGTTTCAGGACCATGGCTTCTAATGACTCTTCTTCCACCTCCACTCCCCAGAGTCAGATCGCCGAGATTTTGGGTGTACTACAAGGCTTGAGGGAAGCCCAGGAGAGGACAAACGATCTATTAGTTGAGGGGTTAAGGAGGCAACTAGTTCAAGCACCAGGAGGAGCCCCCAATCGTAGGGGAATCCCTGTTAAATAAAGAGGAGGCGTGCAGATGAAGCGCTCATTTGTTCCTCAGCAATAAAAGCAGCGGAGAACCTAAAGTTATGGTTATTGCAAGAGATCAGGTCACCTTCAGAGGGAATGTCGTCGGGCCAAAGGGCAGTGCTTGATTTGTGGATCCGGCGAACATCTTGTCAATGGTTGCCCTAGAAGGAAAGAGCTGCAGGGAGGTGATTCGTCAACACCCTCCATATCTGCTTGAGCAACTTGGTCATTTTCGTATCTTAAATTTCGAGGATAGGACAGACCCAACACAGGATTCAAACTCGCTTTACGGGATCGTAGTGATCTAGATATCAACGCGCAGTTATCACTCTTCCTGCTTTCAATAAAGACATTGCTATTTTGTTTAGTAGTTATTTCTATCATTCAAACCTTGTATCTATTGAACTCCTTGGTTTAAATGCAATAAAATTGTAAATTGTGATTAAGTACTTTTATTTTATTCTTTTACTCTAAGTACTCCTCTATTTTCAAATTTTTTAATAGTTCTAATTTATGCTGCATATTTTATTTTCTAATGAATTTTCCTACTGATATTTCATACTATCGTTCTTTTATTATGTAGTTCTATTTTTTCATGCCTTTTATTTTGATTTTATCTGCTTTAATTACAGTATGTCACCTCGAGTTATTTGCTACTTTATATTTCCTTTAACGTTTTATTGCTTAATATAGTATTATCATTCATATTCATTTAGTTTGTTGGTGTTCTTCTGTTTAACTCTCAAAATTTATATTATTAGCAGTTTTGGTTTTTTCTTAAAATGAATTTCATCTTGATTTTCTATAGAGTATTCCTTTTTCTTTTATTCTGATTTATGCTAACTTTCTCCTGAGCTTGTTTATATCTTTCATTATATGTTTTCTTATCACTCTTTGTTGAACTTATTCCTATAAAGTCTTTCTCTTTCTTTTGCAATATTTGATTTTCATATCACTTCATCGATTTTCTTCTCTAAATTAATTGTGACCACAACGTTTTAGAAATTTTTATGACTATGTTTCAGTATATGTATTATGATTATCATATTACTATATTTACGATCGCTTATTTACTTACTACTCTACATTACGGGTTATTTTTTTTTTTTTTGGTTTTTAATACTCTGTATGCTTAAGATCTTCTATTACTTATTGTTTTTCTAAATGTTTTGCGAGTTACTTTCAATACTTCTTTTATACGAATATATGTTAAGTTGCATATTGTTTTATCTTATTTTTCCATATTATTAACGTTCTCGTCAAATTTGAGGTTCTATCCTTTTCTGTTTTAATCTAGTGATATAGCTATATATTGAATGCATTTTGTTTTGTAAATTACTACCAATTTAGATTATTTTTCCTGTCATTGCTTTTAGTTACGTTTCACTTTTATTGCTTCCACGACAAACTCATTTATTTTATTTTTGCGTTCTCTTTTATCCCGTTCTTTATATATATTTTTATACACTCTTCTCTAATGAGTACTCTCAAGTTCTTTTTATAGTTACCTTGGTTCCTTAGGGCCTATTAAACATTCTTTCATGACTGATTGTATTTGCATATAAATAGTTCATTACTTTTAATTGTTATGTCCTTGTTCTTACATATGAATATTCCTTTTACCTACTCTATATTCTTTTGTATATAAATTTTTGATGTTCAAGTAGTTGCTTTTACGTAAATCACTATATAATAGTATTTGATTTTTGTTGCTTTTCGCATGATATTTTATAGCTTATCGTTATTTTAAATTTCAAGGACAAAATTTTATGTAAGTGGGGTATGATATAATACCCAGTTCCCCTATAAATAACTTCCGTATTTTAAATAAATGTTTTCCCCAAAAATTTTCTATTAATTTTTCAATTAATAATCCCTAATTTTTCTAATATTGATTGCTAATTTTATATTCCTAATTCTAAACCCTAACCCAAATTATATTTTCCCCCCAAATCCATAACCCACAACCCCCGACCCAACTCCTTCAACTAAACCCTAACCCTTTTCCCTCTACCCGACCTAACTCCCCACTCCCACTCCTTTCTTCTTCTTCTCCTTCCTTTCTTCTTTCTGGCCTCTTTTCCCACGTCCCTTTCCTCCTTCGTCGCGACATCGCCTCAAGACCCGCGCCACCTCCGCAACGACCCACGCCTCTCTCTTTCCCCCAACGACTCCTTCCCCACTCATCGCGTTGCCTCCGTGAGACCCGCTCCCTCCAACGGCCATGACTCGGCGTGCGCCCAACATCTCCCTAAGGAACCCTCGCCCGTTTGCCCCTCTCTTCATCCCTCTCTACCTTCCCTCCTCCTCCGCCTGCGAGAACCTCTACTAGAGCCCGACGAGCACTTTCGCATTTCTCCCCTACCGTTGCACTGCACAACCCATAGCCGCTACATAACTTCACCTGACAACACCACCTTCTCCCTCTACCTCCAACTCCTCTCGTTGCCCTCATCGGCGAACTCATCTCACCGGAGTTCCCTCATCACCACCGTCGACCACCCACTCTTATCACTGAGCCCCATTCTCCATCTCCGACTCCCAAACTCCACCACCTCCATCGAGCAAGCCCCGTGACTCAACCTCACGAACTCCGCCGCCCCTCCATCTCCGAGCCCGAGCTTCCTTGCCACCATCTTCACCCCCCCCGAGCAAACCCCCATCTCCTCCTTCAACATAGCTTCCGAGCTCCCCATCCCTCACCGTCACCAACCCAGAGCACCATCGTCGGTTCACCCCGGCATTGCCTAAGCTCCAACACGACCACCTCCACGTCTCCAACAGCCTCCATCGCTGTTACCATCCCCGACGACAACAGCAGCCACCACTACCTTGCTCCTTTCATCTGCTCCGGCCACGATCCAGCACTGCGCGACGACCTCTCCACCATCGACGGGCTCATCTCTACGAAATCGGAGCCTTCAAGTTCCGCCACCAACGTCGATTTTTGCAAGCTCTAGCTAATCAAAATTAAAGATTTAAGGCCACGCCACTGCGATTCCAAGGCTCGCGAACTCCGGTTTTGTTGCAACGACCGTTTTCGCATCCGTGACATGCATTGCAGGGTCCGGTCGATCCATCATCTCCATGATATCGTCAAAAAGGTAAGTGAACCCATTCACTTGTTTTCATTCTATAGTTAGGACATTTCGTGTATAAATACAACGCTTTTAATATTAACTGAACCGAAATTGAAACTTTAGTGTAAATCACCAATTAATGTTTGTGGAACATGTAACCAATGAATTTTATACATAATGAAGAATAACATATTGAAAATTGACACCGATCGGATAATATTTGACCACGGATTCGATACCCCCAAGTCGAGTATCGAAACAGACTAATGTGGCTCTCTTTAGGTCAATACTCGTCTTTATGTCTTGATGGTGGTACCACTGATACTTATGTTTGTTTAGTGATAGATAGTGACACATTAAAATTTTCGTAGCAAAGAACGCAATTTCGCACCTAAAGTGATGCCCCTAATGTCTATACCGAAACTCGCGTTTTACCGAATACTCGACACTGTTAAATTCATAATTAATTCCAGAAAAATCCAATCGCAGCGTGTCTGGGTTTGTGTGAAGGGTACTACATAATATTTAACACACCGTGTATCTTTACTGTTATATATATCCTATGAACATCAGAAACAAGCAACTTACCCGACCTTGGACTGCAGTGCAGAGCAGGAACTTACCCCTGAACCAATCCATCCGAGTCCGCCAAAGTGCATTTAGTTGCTGTTTAATCGTGATAGTGTGTGGAGACAATTACCTTTGCGTAGAAAATTGTTTTAGCTTTCCAATGGTACCAGTTCCACTAAATTCCAGGATCATTTGGTATTTAAATCATATTTTAAACGGATGACAAGTATGGCAGATTTCTGTCATTTTAGTTTGCACCCTTCATCAGTAATCTGGTCATAACTCCTAAACCAAGATGAATATTGTTAATCCGTATGATGCGTTGGAAACATAACAGATAAATATAAATATTATATAACTGTAGAATCGCTTAATTATGATCCCAACAGGGATTAAAGCGTGTTGCGAAACGGACTTCCAGTTCAGAAATTGGATTTCCAGCAGTAAACACTTAAAATGAAATGACTATAGCTATCAAACCTGAAATACGATTGACTTGAAACTAATTTTAATGCTTAGATAAACAAGTATACCTCATATGCCTTTTATATTGTTTTGCCAAATTATGCACGCGTGATTTTATGTGATTTTTCTAATCCAACCGACACCGGTTGCTCATATGTATTCAGTAGTGCATTTACTGTATCCACATCTTGTTGCATGACTGTTACACTCTTGTAAATAGTGTTCATTTGCATCGATAATCTAGTGACCGTATAACATTGCCAAGTGATAAATGTCAGCGATTGGATTGTGGCAAGTACGTTAGTGTAAAAGCGTGATTGAATAAGTGAAGTGACACATACTTGTACACAATCAGCGGAACCAATTAGTTATTGTATTGTCGACGTCTATGGGACCTATATAAGTGTAACTATAACTGGTATGTGACGGTTATGGAAGCACTTATATTAGTGTCATAGGTAAGATATCGAGCACTGTCCATTTATCTTGAATACCAGTCGAGACATGCTTGATGGAGACCCTGTTTCCGGTGCTCGTATAAACTTGTCATGGAGCGACTAGTATTTGGATTCATGGTCGGTGTTTGATATAGGCCACAGGGTGTAGGGTAGTTTGAGTGTGAGTTCGATCAACGGAATCTCAGGAGTCCCACTGCCGGTATATGTAGTGATTTCGGGAGTTGTATGGATGGTTTTTCTAATTCTTAGCGAACGTGATTCGGGCCCGTGTTCCCTTCTCCTTGGGGCCTACCCTTGGGTTGGTGATACTTCTGCGGTGGTTGTCACTCACACTTGGACTGGCGATAGGCTTAGTGACTTGGAATTGAGACTTAGAGACTGATTGCTTTAGTGACATAGACATTGCATTGATCACTGATCTGATACACTTGCTTATTCGTTACATATACCGGTTATTTCATGCTTGCGTCATTGCTCTATACTTACTGCTTTATGTTTTTCATCGTCACACACAATATATATATATATATTTATATGTTGCTATTGTGTCGCTTTGACGACCTGAGTATGCATGCTGAGAGTGAGAAGTGGATTTAGCTCGGATCCGGACCTGCCTTATCTCGAGGATATTGCAGATATCTAGATCAGTGACGCCATCGCTATCCTTCTCTTGACTTTATCTAGTTAGTTTTATATCTGTTTTGATAGAATTAGTGACAACATTTCTCCTTACCTGTGCTATGATTACTGATTACCACGTAATGCTAGAAGCCGAAGTGTGACTACGGCAGGATATTTCCTCGACCGTAGGATTAATTCGCTATGGCAAGAGGGGTAAGCTCAGTCCCAGATATATTGACCGTTCGACATACTCGAACGAGTCGGAGAAGTGGCATACCGTTTAGCACTACCACCCTCATTGGAAGGAGTGCACAACGTGTTCCACATATCCCAGCTTCGAAAATATGTGAGCGACCCCGGCCACATCCTTGATCACTCCGAGCTCACTGTACAGACGAATCTATTCAGTGAGCAACAACCCGTTGAGATCCTGGACAGAAAGGTGAAGACACTACGGAACAAAGAAGTAAACTTGGTCTGAGTGATATGGAGAAAAGATTCACTAGGAGAATCAACGTGGGAAAGAGAAGACGACATGCGTGCAAGATACCCTTTCTTATTTGTAAATTAGTCCTTATATAATTGTAAATTTCGAGGACGAAATTGTTATAAGGAGGGTAGAATGTAATGATTCTGTTTTTATTGTATATTTTTTTAAAGTTAATGTACAGAATAGAGTTTGCAAGCTTGAGTATACTTTAAATATTGTTTTTGTTTAAAAACAGAAAGAAACAACTTGTAGCTCACAGGTAAAGCCTCTGCACTGCTATAACATAGCCCATGTGTTCGAATCCCATCAGCCACATATATTTTTAATGATTTTTCTTTTAAATTTTTTGGAAGCCCAAAAGTTTACACGTGCAATACACGTAAAATGAAAAGTCACAGAAAATCAAACATGTGCTAAATGTTATATGAACAGACATGGACACGTGGCATAAATCCAAGCCCCAACCCCTGTTCTTAGCCGAAAATCGGGAAGACAAACGTCTTGCCTGAATTTGGGGGAAGATGCTATTTGGTTTTATCCGTCCACCTCTCCGAAGATAATAAGTTGATTTATGGCACCATGTATCGGAGGTTTAGACGGATGCGGCCGTTGTAGCAGACTTCGTTAGATTCCCCCTCATTTGAGGGGTTTTTGATTGTGGGGACGTTCTTCCCTGCAGGCGCAAGCCCCTGCAGTTACTTACGCTACCATATCGCGGTAACCACTTTCTCCTTCTCCAGATGGTCACTTCGTATCGTGTGTGTTTATTTTATTTTTGATTGCCCATGGATTGTATACGGAGACTAATTTATGCTGTCAACCGTAGGGCGTGGATTAGTCCAAATCCGTATTATCTTAGATTTAGGTTTGAGTTGGGTTTAAAGATCATTAATCTCATTTGAAACTAAGATCAACTTAAACGTTTGTTGAGGATACGTTAGTCTAATTTTTTAGACTAAGATCTACTCAACATGATCATTTAGATCTAACAAAAGAGCATTTGGGCTCTATTGTTTTAGTTTAGGGACGTTGCGGTCCATAAGTTTAAGGACATCATAGTCCGTAAAGTGTAAGGACATCATAGTCCAGTTTAAAGACGTCAGAGTCTATGTGGTTCTGGTTCAACCATTTGGGGATGCGCCAAAATTTAATTGTTATCGGGACCCTCCATCTCTCTGAAGACGTTGAAGAATTACGACGACATATATCAGAGGTATGAAGAGATATACGCTTGAACCGATGTTGGTTGGGAGATCTGTAGTCAAGTTTGGGACTAAAATCAGCTAAAAATATTTATGAGCATATGGGCTCATTAATCTGAATTAGGGGTCTGTGGCCAACTTGGGCTCGGCCCACTCAGTTAAAATGCTGAACATTTGTTTGGGCTCAACCCTTTTTATTTAACAATGCTGAGCATTGGTTTGGGTTCTGACAACTTTTTTTTGTCATTTATTGAGTGTTGAGCACTCATTATGGCTCTGGGGCTTTATTTAAAGAACAATTTATGTTCCCTCAGCACACACGTGAGAAGCACGTGGCGCGCTTGGCGTTGAACGCCAGTCTTAGAGCGCTAAGGCGCTTCCTGTAAGATAGTGCACACGTGAGGAGCACGTGGCACTGAGCGCCAGTCAATAAGTGCAGAGCGCTCTTTATAAAATACCACCCACGTGAGGAGCACGTGGTGCGCTTGGCGCCAGACTTGGAGTGTTGAAGCGCTTCTTTATTAAGTAGCGCACACGTGAGGAGCACGTGGCGCACTTGGTGCTGAGCGCCAGCCAATGAGTGCAAAGCGTTCTTGATTAATTCTGTGCTCTGAGAATTAAGTTCTCGTTTATAAGAGATTTTGTCTCGTGGATCTAAGAACCAAATTCTTATTTTAATAGGAGATACTATGATCTCTTCTGTTTTTGTGAAAGACTTTGTCTTTGTCTTATAGATCTGTGATCTAAAGAGAACTGAGTTCTTCTCCCCCCTTTTTATGATGAGATGCTATGATCTCTTTTTGTGAAAGACCTCTGTCTTATAGATCTATGATCTAGAAAAAGAACTAAGTTCTTTTTCTTTTATGAGATGCTTTTATCTCTCTGTTTTATTTACCTTGAAGAAATTCTTCTTCCGAGGGCTTGCTCTTCTCTTTGAAATTTCTCAAAGTTTGGGGAAGGGGGGGTTTCTCCGTTTTCTTCTTCTTTCGATTTGAGAACTTATGGGAAGGTCTCTCTCCCCAAGACTTGAAGTCTTGGGTCCTTTATATAGGGGAGGCTAATTTGTTGAATCAGTTAGGGAAATCTCTCATTGAGAGATTTTTGATTGCTTTGGGGAATGTTTCCCACCGTTGGATCTTTGATCCAAGGGCTTCTATTTTATAGAAGACGATCTTTTTGTTTTTTAAAAAGATTGGGAAAATATTTTCCCATACAGAACTCATTCTGTATCTTGGTGATTTTTAATCACCATTGGATCTTTGATCCAAGGGTGCTCTGGTTTACAAAGCACAATCTTTCCTGTTTGGAAAGATTTGAGGAGTATTTCCTCAATAGAATTTTATTATGAATTTTGATGATTTATCATCTTCGTTGGATCTTTGATCCAACGGTGGAGAACATTTAGTTCTGGCGCCAGCGTTCTCGTGTTTTGCACGTGAGGCACTGTCACAGAGTCTTTGACTCTCAGCGCTTGGCGCTCAGCGCTCTCGTGCTTTGCACGTGATGCGCTGCTTCAGAGTCTTTGACTCTTAGTGCTTGACGCTCTCGTGCTTTGCACGTGATGCGCTGCCTCAGAGTCTTTGACTCTTTAGCGCTGGCACTCAGCGCTCTCATGCTTTGCACGTGAGGCGCTGCCTCAGAGTCATTGACTCTGTAGCGCTGGCGCTCGGCACTCTCTTGCTTCGCACGTGATGCGCTGCCTCAGAGTCTTTGACTCATGGCGCTGGCGCTCTTGGCGTTCAGCGCTCTCGTGCTTTGCACGTGAGGCGCTTCCTCATTACTGAAGGTGTCTTTTCACCTTCCTTCTCCGCTTTTCCTGAGTCAAACTTCTCTTTCCCAAAGCTTGGAAATAGTTCCATCATTCACAACATTTTCTGTGCCCAGACTTAATTGTCTCCCTTCATAATCTGAAGCAATACTTCTTTTCTCTCTCATTTTCAAAGAATCATTTTAATAGAGAAGAGCTATGGCTTGTAATCATCCACATGCTCTCCGTCAGCTATGGGAGGTGCCCATTGAGGAAATTGTTCCTCATTTTGCTGCGTGCTTGGTGAACCCTACTCTTACGGATGACCAATGCGACACGGTGCTGCACGAGCTCTTGACTCGTATATGATCTCCTCTCCCCATCGGCTCCATTTGGCTCTGGATGATTTTTTAGTATGTGATCGATAATATTCCCCCTCTTCCAGCGGAGATGACTCCGGCAATGCTCGACGCCGCGGAAGACAAGATCGAGTGCTTCCACGAGGCACTTCTGATCACCACAGCTCTGAGGGATCGCTCTGTTCGGCTGCTAAGCCAGATACAGGCTCAGCGGGTCGTCATGTCTGCCTTTGCTGATGGGTGCGGTGCTAATCGATGGATAGCTACTCTTCATGAAGATCGCCTCTTTGTCATGGTGGAGAAGGCAGAGAGGGAGTTAGATAATTTTATCCATAGTTTTGTAAATCCCTGTACTTTCGATCCCGTGTTTGGTGATCTATTTCCTGTAGAATAAAATGTTCAATTAAATACTTTATTTTTGTTGTTAAACACCTGTTCTTCCCCTAATGTGTGCATGTGCGTATATGAATGAGCCTGGTTTCACACATATCTGTAAACAAAACTTAAGCCGGCATAAACAGGAACAAATAGCTCTTGGCCGAAGATTTTGGCGGGAACAAATGCCCTCCACTACTTTGCCCACGTAAGTATGTACGTGGGTGAAGTAGTGCAGATTAATTTATAGCGTATGGCCGATTTCAAGTCGGTATATAACTTTCAGAATCTTGATCTAAAAAGATAGAGAGCGGTTATAAGCGTCGTCATTTATCATTGACTCAAATCTCAACTCTTAAGGCATATAGTTCCAAACCCTCAGCCTCATGAGCTGCACCCTTCGATTTCTTTGTGTCTTAATCTGGCGTGAAGTAATTTACTTGCTCATGAGTAACTCCTCCATTTCAGTAGCATGTAATTTTGGCATGTGTGGCCTGTAGACGGTAGATAATAGTTCATTTGACCTCTTTGTAGGATGGCGATAGCTTAGGATGCAGGTTCGGGTCTGCTGGTTAAGACTTTTCAACTTTATAACCCGTAAGGGTCTCATAAAGATTTCTCCCTACAAGTCGAGAGGATCTCGTATGTGTATTTTCTCCTTAGGAATCGTAAGAATTTCCAAGTGTGCTTTCTCTTGAGAGTCGTAAGGATCTCACAAGAGAATTTTCCCCCTTACAAGTCGAGAGGACTCGTAAATGGTTGGTGAGTTGACTTGTTTCCGAGTCGAAGCATTGCTCTGACGGGGAGGTTGTTGGCTGACTTGTTTCCACGACGGGGTCATTGGATGACGTATTTCCGCGACGGGGTCATTGGATGACGTATTTCCGCGACGGGGTCATGTGATGTCGTATTTCCGCGATGGGGTCTTTGGATGACGTATTTCCGAGATGGGGTCATTGGATGACGTATTTCCGCGACGGGGTCTTATGCTGACGTATTTCCGCGACGGGGTCATTGGATGACGTATTTCCACGACGGGGTCATGTGCTGACGTATTTTCGTGACGGGGTCATTGGATGACGTATTTCTGTGACGGGGTCATGTGCTGACGTATTTCCGCGACAGGGTCATGTTGACTTGCTCCATTTTCTGCGGTGTCGGGGCTGACTCTAGGTTGTCCGTGAACTGTAGAGTCTTGGAACCGGGGACTTCGCCGTGGCTCCATTTGGTGGTGTCGCGTTCGTGCTCTGCTGACATGAGGAGGAACGCCGTTGTTGGTCTTCTGGGATGCAGATATTGCTATTGAGATCTGACTTTCCCTTTTGACAGGATCTGGTGGGGGACATGTGGTTCCCTTTTCGTTTATGCCCATGGATTGTATATAGGGGTCAGTATGGACTCGCCTGTAGGGCAAAAAGTTTTATTTCATTTTTTTATTTCTTTCCACGATGCTCTATCATTTCAGCTTTTTATATCGCGAAAGTCGCGATTGCCCAATCATTTTGGCTATTTTTCGCGGTGCCCAATCATTTCGGCTATTTTTGTATGCATTTATTTTACTCGCTGATTTTTATTGCGAGTTGCCCAAACATTTCGGCTATTTCATATGCATTTTTTCTTTCGAATATGGAACTCATGGTCTAATATCAATCTTGCATCAGTATCGCTGTGACTGGAATGTTGCCACGAACGAACCATCATTTGTCATGAAAGGACTTGGAATTTGATACCGATTTAGGTATCAGCATCGCTACAACTGGGATATTGCCAGGAGCGAATCATCATCTGCCATGAAAGGACTTGGTATTTGATACCGATTTAGGTATCGGCATCGCTACAACTGGGATATTGTCAGGAGCGAATCATCATCTGCCTTTGTCGGTTCGAACAAAGGTGGCTTAGCAAACAGGGTTAAGATCCTATCGACTAAGGATTTTGACTTCATGAGCCGTAAGGGTCTCATAAAGGCGTTTCTCCCTACGAGTTGTGAGGATCTCTTAAGTGTCTTTTCTTCTCAGGAATCGTGAGGATTCCTAATTGTATGTTCTCTTGTAAGTCGTAAGGATCTTACAAGAGTGTTTTCTCCTTGTAAATTGAGAGGACCTACAAGTGTTTATTCATCAAATGAGGGCATTCCTCGTCATTGGTGGGACTCGGCAAGGAAATTATTATTTGTGCCCGTGGATTGTATACAAAGGTCAGTATTGAACCGCTTGTAGGGCAATCTGGGAAAGGTGATGGCTTAAGAACAGGTTCAGATCCCTGTAGCTTAAGGCTTTTGAATCTTATGAGCCGTGAGGGTTTCATAAGAGGGTTTTCCTTACAAGTCGTGAGGATCTCGTAAGTGGAATTTCTCCTTAGGAATCGTGGGGATCCCTAAGTGCATTTCTCCTTTGTGAGTCGTAAGGATCTCATGCAGGTAGTTTTTTCCCTGCAAGGTCAAGAGGACCTTGCAAGTGTCTTTTAACGAGATGGCGCCCTTTCGGGTTTTCACAAACTCGTCGATAGACCTGCTGTTTTTACTCATGGAGCCCTTTCGGGTTTTCATCCGTACCCATTTTGCTTGTGGACTTACCCTTTTTTTACGAGTCTGCGCCTTTTTGAGTTTTCACAAACTCGCCGGTAGCCCTGCTGTTTTTACTCACGGAGCCCTTTCGGGTTTTCATCCGTACCCATTTTGCTTATAGACGTACCATTTTTTTTTACGCGTCAGCCCAAGGATGCTACGAGTTTGTAGTAGTTTAAAGACGTTTCGGTCAGTAGTTAGTTTTAGGACATTTTGGTCCTTTGTTAGTTTTAAGACATCTCGGTCCGCTATTAGTTAAGGGACGTTTCGGTCCTTAGCTCTCCGTGTTTGGGACGGGGTATCGTTGGATACTATTTTTAAAGTCTAGACTCAAGAAGATAGCGAGCGGGCATAAGCGTCGTCATCTATCACTAACCTGGTTCGTGACTCGTTAGGCGTAGTACTTCTTAAGGAATCGGCCGTTTATTGGTCGGAAGGGTCTTTCACCATGCATATTCATGAGCAAGTAAGCCCCACCTTGGTAGACCTTATCTATGATATACGGGCCCTCATAATTCGGCTCGAACTTCCCCCGTTTAGCATGATTGGGGATCATAGGTCTCTTGACCACTAGCACGAGTTCGCCTTGGCGAAATGTCCTCGGTCTAGTCAATCTTTCGTATGAGCGTGTCATCTTTGCTTTGTAAGCTTCTAGGTTTTGTTGCGCGATGGGACGAGTTTCATCGAGGGCATCGAGCTCCTCAAGCCGGAGATGAGCATTCTCTTCATCCGTCAGCTCATAATGAATCACCACTCCTAGCGAGGGTAGCTCTATCTCCAAGGGGAGTACTGCTTCTGTGCCGAATACCAATGCATACGGCGTTGTATTCGTAGCCATTTTGAATGTGGTCCGATATGCCCAGAGAGCTTCATGCAGTCTCTCGTTCTAGTCCTTCTTATTTCGAGACACCATCTTCTTTATGATCTTCGTCAAGGTCTTGTTGAAAGCCTCAGCCAGACCATTAGCTCGGGGATTATAGACCGAAGAGTATCTCCAGTTTATATTATGCTGCTGTGCGAAGCGGCTGATTTTGTGACTTCTATAGGCTGGCCCGTTATTGGAGATAATCCATCGCGGAGTGCCGAACCGATAGATGACGTGTGTCTTGAAGAAATGGAGGATATTCTCTGTCTTCACTTCTCTTAGCGGTACTTCTTTTGCCCACTTAGAGAAGTAATCGGTTATCACCAATATGAACCGATGTCCTCTGGACGATGCCGGTTCTATGGGTCCAATTATGTCGGTTCCCCACATTTCGAACGGCCAGCTAGCCACTGTTAGGTGTAGCGGGTTTGGATGCTGTGGATGAAGTCTCCATGAATCTGGCACGAATGGCATTGCTTCGCGTATTGAAGACAGTCCTGAATCATCGTGGGCCAGTAGTAGCCCATTCTTTTGATCTTCAGTTTCATCCTTGGCCCGGCTTGATGAGAACCACAGAGTCCGACATGAGTTTCTTGGACAACTCTCCTTGCTTATTCCGGTCCCAGGCATCTTAGCCACAGGGAGTCGAACGATCTCTTATACAGAGTATCATTGACGAAGGCGAAAGACAGAGCTCGTTTCATGAGCTGATATCTTGAGGACACATCTTCAGGTGTTTGACGGGATTTGAAGTAGTTTATAAAGACTTCTCTCCAATCCTTAGCCTTTTCCCGGTCCTTTATTTGTAGGGTTGTTTGCTTGGTCGCTTCCTTTTCTTCAAACGACTCCGGAGATATTTCTGCTGGTGCAAGAACCCGACGGTTTTGTACAACGATTCTTACGTCATCGAATTTTTCGTCAGCCAGTTCTTTAGCGAGTTTGGCTAATGCATCCGCCTTACTATTCTCCGCTCGCGGTATACTTTCCAGGGCGTAGGAAGGGATTTGAGTCAGCAATTGTTGCACTCTTTCGCCATATTTTACCAACTCCGGTTTGCACGTTTGATAGTCGTCGTTTACTTGACTAACGACCAACTAAGAGTCTCCGTATATAAGGAGGTTTTCGATTCCCATATCGACAGCGATCTCAAGACCTACTATCAAAGCTTCATATTCTGCTTCATTATTTTTCCTCGGCTCTGTCAAGAAAAAGGCAAAGCGCATCATCCCTCCTTGTGGAGTTACGAAGATGAGGCCTACTCCAGATTTGATTATAGAGGAGTTGTGCTTTCGCTTCTTCATGGAAGATGCCCTATCAAAGTAGAGTTCCCATCGGGTGTCACTCTCTCTTTTCTCCCTGTCGCTCGTGTCAAACGTGTGCTCGTCTGGCAATTCGCAATTTAGGGGTGAATCGGCAGGTATCGAATGCTCAGCAAGGAAGTCGGCGATGGCCTAGCCTTTCACTGCCTTGAGAGGTCGGTATGTTATCGAGAATTCCATTAAGAGTAGGGCCCATTTAGCGAGCCGTCCTGTTAGTATGGCTCTTGACATCAAATACTTGAGAGGATCCACCTTTGATATGAGATAGACCTCATGCGCCAAAGCATAATGCCGAAGCTTCGTTATAGCGAAGATCAACGCCAGGCAATGTTTTTCGATAGGGGAGTAGTTGTTTTCTTCCCCCAGGAGAACTCGTCTCAAATAGTATAGGGCTCTCTCTTTCCCTTGGTCATTTTCCCGTGCCCATAGTGCGCCTAAGGAACCTTCAAGGGCGGTTGTGTACATGATGAGAGGCTTTCCCTTGACTGGAGCGGTCAGCACCGGAGGATTCTGTAGGTATTGCTTTATTTCTTCTAGTGCGCTCTGGCATTTATGATCCTAGACGAAAGGGGTCCCTTTCTTCATTAGATGACTGTGGGGGCGGCATTTGCCGGAGAGGTTGGCTATGAACCGTCGGATATATGCGAGCTTTCTTTGGAGAGACCGCAGTTGCTTGAGAGTTCTTGGCGGAGGTATTTCCATAATCTCCTTGATCTTTGATGGATCTATTTCAATACCCCGGTGTAGGATGATGAACCCCAGGAATTTGCCCGAGGAAACTCTAAATGCCCACTTGAGAGGGTTCATCTTCAGATTGTATTTCCGAAGACACTGGAACACTATTTTCAAATGCTCCCAGTGTTCATCATATGATTTCTTTTTCACCACGAGGTCATCGATATAGCATTCGACGATTTCATGTATGAGGTCATCGAAAATCTTCGTCATGGCCCTCTGATAAGTAGCACCGGCGTTTTTCAGACCGAAAGGAATCACTTTGTAGCAGAATATACCCAGAGGAGTCCGGAAAGCGGTATGCTTCTGATCTTCGGGATGCATCTTTATTTGATTGTACCCCGTTGAGCCGTCCATGAAGAAGAAGACTTCATGAGTGGACGTGTTGTCTATCATCAGCTCGGTGACCGGTACGGGAAATTCATCCTTCGGACAAGCTTTGTTGACGTCCTGAAAGTCTATGCAGATGCGCACCGTCCCATTCTTCTTCATCACTAGGACGATATTGGTGATCCAGTCAGGATACTGAACTTCTTGGATAAAGCCGGAGTCGATTAGCTTCTTGACTTCGGCGTTGATGCTCATTTCAAGTTCGAGCCGCATTCTTCTTGGTGCTTGCTTGACTGGCTTAACGTCCGGGGATATCGTCAATTTATGCACAGCTATCTCTGGATCTAGTCCCGGCATCTCGGAGTAGTTCCATACGAAGCAGTCTTTATACTGCATAAGCACGTCTCTTAGCGTAGCTACCTTTTCTTCGGACAGCAGCTCACTGACGAACGTAGGCCTCGGGTCGTTTGCCGTCCCCAAGTCGATTTTCCTTAGGTTGTCCGTAGTAGTATGTATCCCATCTTCCAGCTCTTTTGGCGCCGGTGGAAGTTCTGAGATCAACCCATCTTCATCCTCATTTTTGAAGCACCAGGAGAGGTTATCCATATCCTCGCGTATTCCATCTTTTGTCAGCGTTATCGCGTGACAGGTACGAGATCATTTCCAAGACCGATATTGATCTCATTCTACTCTTGCTATGTACGTTGCTTTTGGAACATGTTTCTGTGGTGGGGTTACCCTCCAACTGCTGGATAGAGCGAACCTGTCTTGCTGATACTGGTCTTCGACCCATTTTTTGAATGTGAAGCAGTCTTTGAGAGGATGTCCTATCGCTCGGGGATAAGAGCAATAGTCTGGATGATGAACCTCACTTGCTTGATCGGGATGCTTGGACTCCGGGAGGGTAATCATCTGATGTTTCACGATGAGATTGAATATCTTCCTTGTCTTTTCTTGGGGAAAAGAATATGCCCGACCCATCTTCTTTATAAGAGACGAATCCCTGCTGCTCAATTCTCGATCGCGTGGCTTCTTGGACCCGCTTTGCCGCTGTCAGACATTTTTTTCATTCTTTAGTTTGTTTTTGCCTCCGTGTTGGGTCTTCTGTATGACGGGTTGGCGACGAAGGGTATCGTCATTCTCCGTAGCCTGCTGAAGGAGACGCTGCGTCCTGGCTTTCTCGTAAATGGCCATTTCACAGTTGTGGTCATCCCGGGCCTTTTGACCCACTTCCCTTATTAGGTTATCCATCTATTCTTCAAACGACAGACTTGGCATTTTTACAGCAGGATCTCGTTTTGGTTCAATTGCAGTGTCTTCTAACAGAGCATCTCCTTCTTCATCGAAATCATGTATAACGTAGCAGCCATGGAATCGCTCCCGTTTCTTGGATTGAACATATCCAAGCCCGGTCGTTTCCATTCTCCCGTTGGGCAATCTTCGCTGAATTCCGGGGACGTTCCAGATCCTGTTGTAGAACTGAGCTTGTCGAGTAGTCTGTTTGAAAGGTACATTCTGGCACCTCAACAGCCTTTTTAATCCTTCTGTGTAGTATCTGGGCAGACGGATGGGCTGGAGCCTGTCAAGCGTAGAATCGGCACCCTGCCAGATTTCTTTCTCCACTTTGGTTTCCGCGGATCGATAAAAGAGGATCGCCTTATCATCTTTCGCTTGGGAGGGACATAAAACGTCTGCAATTCTTGCATACTATAGGTATCAAGTGCGTCAAGCTCCCTGTAGTGCTGCTGCAGAACCATAGCGATCTGCAAACTCTGATCATCTCCAATGAGGGCCTGCACCGATGGACGGACCGAGAACACTGCGTTGACTTCATCTTCAGAGTCACTGCCGAAGACCAGAATAGGGATAGATGGTCCCGGCTTGCTGCATTAGGGCAGTCCTGTATAGACCATCTCTTCCTCCTCCTCAGTATCGCTCCCAAAGACCGGAATAGTGGTGATAGTTTTTTGCTTATTCTATGGTTTATGGCATCTTTCCATGTCTTCAAAGTCTTGCAGAAAGTACTTTGCGTCTTCATACTTGCGGACTTCATTTTCGGAGAATGGGTTCAGTTCCCCTGTCACGGTATATTCGAGACCATCTTTGAAGTACTTCATACACTAATGTTGTGTAGAAGGGATGATGTTGTATTCGTGTAACTAAGGCCTGCCGAGCAAAGCGTTGTAGCAAGTCTTGGCGTCAATGACATGAAACTTGATGTCAGTGACGAGCAGCCTAAAGCGTAATGTCAGTATCACAGACCCGAGCGTCCGTGATGACTGGGAGTCGAACCCGGAGATAGTATTTTATCCCGAGCGATATGGTGAACGCTCATGCAGATTTCTTTTAGCACCCTCACATTTAGGAGATTGATAGATGGACCATTGTCAACTAGGATCTTCCCTATCTTGATGTCATGGCAATACCCGGAGACATATAGGGGACGGTTGTGCTCACATGTTCCGAGTAGGAGATCTTCCTCGCCGAAAGTGATGTCAGCTGTGTGAACTTCTTCCAGCTCGTCCTTCATCTTTTCTTCGGCAAGGAAGGCTTGAAACTGTCCAGGGTCCTGTAACGCCTTGATTAGAGAATCTCGTGCATTTTTAGACAAAAGAAGGGCATCCAAGATGCTCAGTTGCGAGGGTATCTTTCTCAAGTGTGTCAGGACATTGTAATCCACTTTGCTCTTCTTGGACGGATCCTTGGCTGCGAGCTCTTCGTGGACTCGCTCATCGAGGGCGATATTCTCGGGGACTTTTTCCTTCCCCTTATCTTTTTTGTTCGATCCCTTGTTTACGGGTCTGAGATTCTTTTCAGGTAACATGCGGTTATGCAGCTGAACGTTCTCACAGTTCTTCGTCTCTTCCTTTTTTCCTGAGGTGGGTTCTTTGAAGAAAGGGCCGAGAGATACTTCTTAGTCAGAATCACTTCTGAAGGTGAGAACTTGCAATCTCCGGGTATCGACCATGTGACAGTTGCCGACAGCTCTTTTATGCTCATCTGTCATGATTCTCTGTTCCCGACGAGCCTTGCGCTTTATCCGCTTGAAATGTTGCCAGTGAGCGACGTACCCTTGCCACCACTTTTTAAAAGCCATGCACTCTTCAGTAGGGTGTGCAATCCTCTGGTGGTATAAGCAATTGTTAGGATGTACGTCTGCTTCGTCATGGTGCGTATTCTCGTGGATATCTTCTTTGGGCGGTGGCAGCTTCATTCCCATGGACAAGGCTTTAGCAAACCGTTTCCTCGTCTTAAGCTTGCTTTTGTTTGCCGCAGGTGCACTTTGATCTGGTTGGAGTGTTTCGCGATTTATCTCTACCATGACTTCTTCAAATTGACGCCGACGCCTGGCCCTTTCGAATATGGCCATTTCATGTTGCTGATCAGCCTTGCTCTTCTGACGGGCTTCGTTCAGCAGCATGTTGATAATCTCGTCAGACGGTTCTAAGGGTTTTGGCTCCGATCCTGCCTCTAGCTCCTCTATGTTGTCTTCTAACGCCGAATGAGCTTCTTCTACATTTAGTGACGAGTGAGAGATCATGTGACAGCTTACCATATAATCCTCAGATTCTTTTGACGAGTCGTCTCCGTCGTTATTGTTGTTATCTCCACTCTCAAGGATATTGTTGAGAAATTCTTGGAGTGTGACCGGGGTTCGCGATTTTTGGTTATATTCCTCCAGTGCGTCAATATATTTTTGTAGGTCCGTGCGCTTGTCATCAGGCTTTACGGGCTTTTTGGTCTTCTTCTTCCTTTTCGAAGATTTTGACGGCTGGGCCTGAGCGTTTTGCCCATCGTTACCAATTCTTGGCGTCGGGCGCGGCTTCAGCATTCCCTCAATGACCTCGGGTTCCAGCGGACTTTTCCACATGATCGTCGGGCATGTTTGAAGATCCTTCAGCATTCTTTTTGTTTTGGCTGAAATAGCGACCTCACATGGAGCTTCTTCTATAAATGAGCATGATGCACCTAGTGTGTCTACCCTTTTAGGAGGTTCGGCTGGGGAGGGTTTACTTTCCAATTCTCGGACAGTGCGAATTTACCCATTTGGTATTGGTCTTCAATCCAGCCTTTAAAGACAAAGCAATTTTCGATTGGATGGCCTACTACTCGGTGGTAGGAGCAGTAATTGGGATTGTTGACGTCACCTGGCTACAGTGGGCATCTCGGATCTGGTAGAGTGATGAGCCTGTTACGCACCACCAGTTCGGACAGTCTCCTTGTTTTATCCCGAGGGAATGAGTAAGGACGCTTTAACTTTTCGTTGATAAATCATTGTCTGTCGTTTTGGCGATCAGCTGGTTTTGGACTACTCGGCTGTTGCTGAGCATTGGCGTCAAAGGTTGCTTTCCCTTTCCCCTTTTCATTCCGAGGCTCCGTCTTTGAAGAGGAAGGCCTATGGCCCATCTAGTCCATTTGGGCCCGCTTGTCGATCAAAGCCTGGAAAGTGGTCGGCTTGAAGAACATCATAAACTGGGAGATGGTCGCCTGCGAATCGAGGGTTCACATAAACATACCTACTGCAGGAGCTTCTTCTATGCGCTGTTCGCACTTCGACCATAGGTTCCGCCACCGTATCGCGTACTGAACCAGTGTTTCTCCAGGCTTCACCCTGGCATTGATCAATGCCGTGATTGGGGTGTGATCGCTAGCGCTTGAGAAACACTGGGTGAATAGCAACTCCATCTTCGTAAAAGTTTTGACGGAATCGTTGGGAAGCTCTGAATACCATTCGAACGCCGTCTCCGCCAAGCTGCCGACGAATTGGCGAAGCAGTAGCTTATCGTCAACTCCAGTGTTGCCGCACAGAGCCCTGAACTGGGCAACATGCTGGTGGGGGTTGCCTGTCCCCTTATATACATGAAATTTAGGGATTGTGTATCCTGGTGGGTACTTAATCTGATCGTACCAGCTGGGATAGGGTCGCCTAGTTCTCACAACTTGGCCAGCAACTTCGTTCGCTTGATGGGCTCGTATCTGTTGAGCTATATAATCATCGAGCGCAGCTTTCGAGATTGTTTTCTCCTTTGCTGCTGAAAAGGCCGGAAAAGGGTTTGATATCTCCCCTCTGTCGTCTTTGATTATTATTGGCGGATCTTCGGCTGGAGGGTCTGAGTGGATCATCATACCCACCATATCTTGGAACAATAGCGCCATTTGTTTTATATTGGCCGCTTGTTCCGCTGCCTCTTGATCTTTCTTTTCTAGCATCCTCCGGAGGAACTCGGCATCAAATTCTTGTTGCCGGCGCTGATCCGACGGTGCTTCGGGGCTTTCCTTATGTCCCGTGAGTGCAGCCATCTTTGTTAACATCTCTTGGAGCTTCTGTTGTTGCTCCTGAGCTTTTGTTACCGATCAGGTGAGTGGTCGATAACCCCCAGAGGCACGGCTCTCCTCCTTCCCGGAAGCCATATAAACATTATACACCACCTTGCCCCCAGACTTGGGGCGTTTGGATTCAGTGCTTTTGAGCTCTATCGTAGACACGGGGATTTTCTCCGGCCTTCTTCTTTTGTGAACGGTCGAAGTTGAGGGGGCCGTTGTAGCGGGCACCCAAGCAGACGACACCTTCTGTGGCATGACAGGGTGGTCATTTTTTTGCCGAACCCTTATTTTCTTTGGTTGGCGGGAGTAGTCTTGGTTAATCACAGATTCTTAGAACCTTCGCCAGACCCTGTGAATTTTGGAGGACAGCCGCTGAGGGGCTGCTCTAGCTTCGACTTTGTAACATTCTCCACAGGTGGAGGAGATCTTTTCAATACATCGGTCGAAGAATTCTTGCGGACCCTCCTGAGTGGTTCAAAACTGTTCCCAGTTGGAACAGCAGCATCGAATTCAACCATCGGAGCTAGTGGAGTCAATCCAGAAGGGGAACTGCCCCCAGCTTTCCTCACTCGGCGCCAGTGGTGACGTCGAGCATGTCGAGCGGCCGGGACCACCTCTGCTGTTGGGGTAGCTGCATCGTGCTTTATGCTTTGATGAGAAACTGCTGTTGGTGTTAGCCTACCAAAGACTGACGTCCGTAGAGAAGGGATGGCCAACCTGTCGAAGGCAGACTTTCGAGCAGGAGTAGCAGCCTTGGTGACTTTGTCTGGAGCGAGAATTAGAACGGCCAGTCTTGTGAAGACCGACCCCTTATCGGGAGAAGTCTCTCTGATGACTTTATATACTGGAGCAGGGATGGCTATTCGTTTCGGGATAACCCCTTCAAGTATTGCGGGCTTCTTCACGGGACCATTAGAGCTTTGGCCCAGTCTGTTAAAGACCGAGGCGTTGGATTTGGGCGACCCGTTGAGAGGGGCCGCGGTAGTTGCAAGCCGATCAAAGACCAACTTCTTTGGAGCTTCTTGCGATGGCACTGGGGCGTTGAAGCTCATTGGTGGGAGCATGGTCCCGAAGAACAGCCCAGGGGTGGTTTGCGTCACCTGTTCCACTGGCATCGCGAAAATGGAGGCTGCTTGAGGCCCGTAGGTCACTCCTGCTACGAGGACGGAGCGGGAGTTGTTGCAATTGTTGCAGCTAGAGCAGTTAGAAGCCATTGATCTTCTTTTTCTGCAAGGAGCAAAACACCAAATCTTAGTACCTCGACTCCACGGGCAACTATATTAAACCGCGATTCGTTCGCGAACATGACACACGAAATGTGGAGTGGAAAGAGAAAAAGGTCTCACCGGGCGTGCCAGAATCTGTTCTCCGCCGAAAATCAGGAAGACAAACGTCTTGCTTGAATTTGGGGGCAGATGCTATTTGATTTTATCCGTCCACCTCTCTGAAGATGCCAAGTTGATTTATAGCACCATGTATCGGAGGTTTAGACGGATGCGGCCGTTGTAGCAGACTTCGTCAGATTCCCTCTCATTTGAAGAGTTTTTGATTGTGGGGACTGTTCATATCAGAATATTGCATTTTAATATCGCTCATTCTTTATCTATTTTTATTATATATCGGTACTATTAATCAGTGTCTGCTCAGAAATACAGATTACAGGTATCCGTTACAAAATACTGGAAATACACTTAAAATCACGGATATATCATTTGTGAGCCGACACTGCAACCGGAACTGCAAACCGATATCCCAAGAGTTATTTTGCAAACAAATAAAGTGTACACATTTTTGGTCCAACACATTGCATGTGTGAACACAAGACTCTTGGAGCATGGACCATGATGGGGCAGCCATGAATCATGGCACAAGTGGGCATGGTGTTATGTGCATTAATGGTGCATTCAATGCATAAAGTGTTGATGTGATTCATAGCTACAAGTTTCCCTCCAAGCCCTGAGTGCAACACAGAACTTTTTAGACCAAGCAAACAACACCAGAGTGATATTGGGGACAACACAAGCAAACACACAAAGCATGAGCCCCAGAGCTCGGATTTGGCCCGAGCACATGCATGCCAAAACCGGCCACTTTTGCCCCAAAAGATCCCAGATTTCTGTGGGCCCTCCCCTGATGCCACCTCAGCTCATTTTTATTGTTTGTTTAATTTTCTTTTGAGCCTATAAATACAGAACAAGGCAGCAAGGGAGAGGGGTCATTCTTTTGTTTACATTTTTACACCTCATACTCTTTTGTTTTCATTTTATTCTTGTACATAGCTAATCCCCCTTGAGCTCTCTATCTTAACTTGATCTTGCAACCTCTTCATCGAGCTTGCAAGTTTAAGCTTTGGTCATTGATCTCAAAGGGTTGTATCATTACTTAAGGAATCAATAAAGCTCTCTTTTGTTCCTTCATTTTCACATGAGTTCTTTACCCTTCTCTTGATCTTGCAACCTCTTCATTGAGCTTGCAAGTTTAAGGGTTGGTTATTGATCCCATGGCTTGTCTTGAGTCTATGGTTCTTTGTATTATATTCTTGCTCTTTTACTTTCTTGCTTTTTTATTACTTGCTTTACATTCATGTCATTTACATTCCATGCCTTACATTCTTGTAATTTAATTTCATGCCCTTTAATTACTTGCTTGTAGTATTTTCTTTTCTTTGTTTCTCTTTTCTTTGCTCTTTTTGGTTTGTTGTTTTGATGTTTATGAATATGTGTTGTTAGGAATAGAGAAAGATATTGTAAGTTAAGGTTTCGTTTCCCATTTCCTTTTATCGTATTTTTCCATTTGAAACTCCGTCCAAACCTTACGCAAGCGCTCCGTTAGGTACCCTACCTTACCAAGGTAATGGTGATTCCTAACCGTGACCGGTTGCTTTCGGATTGGCCGGAGGCGAAAGCAAAAGACAAGAACGGAAGAACAAGGGTCAATAAGCCGGCTTCCACGAATATCGTGCTTAAACACCCTAATCCACGTTGTTGACGATTGCTCTAGCTTCATTGGTTGAGTTCGGCTCAAAGGACTTGAATACGGATTTCCTTAACTTACACCATCCTATCTAATCCTAACAAACGGTTACCTTGCATATAACACTTAGGATAGATACGAACAATTCCGCCCTCGCGCATTAACTCGTAAGAACAATAACCATAAGTGCTCCGTCTTCCTGCGGACGACCCGTGCTCATCGCGGCTAGCTGCAAAGCGACACCGTCCTGATCGCAGTTAAACTTTAGAACTTAAAACTCGACACGCCAAAAGCGTGCGATCAAATAGTGCCGATGCCGGGGAGACAGTAACGTTTTAATTCTTGTTGTTTCGGGTTAATCTCTGTATATTTCATCTATACAACTAACCCTATTTTCAAAAAACAAATTCAAAATTCAAAATTTCAAAACCAAACGAAAAAACTAACAAAACCAATTTTGCTCTCTGGATTTCTGACCTGCTACCACTATGGATCTAAACTAAAAAATCAAACAATATCAGTGAGATACTAGTAGAACAGTGTGAACACAGAAGAAAATTAGAGCCCATTCTCCAAAGAAGACCCGGCGACATCATCCTAGGATCCGAGTTCGCCGGCCGTACCTCCTCCATTTGCTCCAATTTCTGCTCTGTGCTCCAGTGTTATGTTTTTGTCCCATTTTTATTGCTTGTTTTTCTTAATTTTTAGTGTGTAGGTATTTGGGCATCCATATCGCTTTTCCGCACTAATATTCATTTTTTCCGACATTTGTTGATTTTTGCGGATTTGCGAACTGCGAGCGTGGGGAGCAAAGTGTACATTCAAGGCTAAACTGATTACGAAGTACAGTGCCAAAGATCCGGGTAGTTTGACCCGCACAAGCGAACGTTCCAAGCTATTCGAATTCAAATTCAATGGGGGTTTCCTAACCCAAAAACTTAACGGTACGTACTTTACTAACACCTTCTTCTCAAATCCTACGCATCCACTATTCTATCTTTGCAGGATTCTTTGTAAGTTCGCTACCAAACGCCAAAATTGACTGACCCGTATTTGTTGCAGTGCCGAGCTTAAACATAAAAAATGATTGTTTGAAATTTTGAACAATTTTTTTCATTTAATTGCGTATTGCATACATTAATATGGACTTAAGGGCAAGCGAACCCCACAACATACGGTAAAGGATTTGATCCCTTTTTCCGTGGCCCGCAAATCACGAAATTGAGCATAACGTTTACCACACATAAAGTTTAAAAGAAACTAGACTTTAAGCCTTAAGGACTTCGCGCTCACTAGGAGAAGTTAACTGTGTTTAGAACACCGCTTAATGGTATATCGTTTACGGGGTGTCTCGGAAAGTGTTAACGGCGAAACCGCCAAAAGAGATACGGTTATTTAATTAAGGACCTTCGCAAAAGCGTCGGAAAACCTCCCCTTATCTCTGCACTTACCTGACCTCGTGATCAGTATATCTTGAGCCTGTTTCTCGACACAGTTTTACTTCAACAATCAAGTTTTTGAGCAGCTCTAGTTGACCTAGATAAACCCTAGACCGATTAGGTGCATGGTATTTTTTGTGTCGTGATTGTTTTTGTCCAGATTCTTTTTGTGTATATTTCATTTTTTTGTTGATAACTAACTTATAAAAAGAATAAAAAAATCACATTTTCCCCCTCCTTTTCTCTTCTTCTTCTTCTTCTCTTATCATGGGTACCCCACCTAGAAAAACTCTTGCCAAACTTTGGTACCCACAACCAAACATAACTTCCTACGGTTCTTACTTTGGCCGAACGTCGAATGATCCATCCATGCCAAAAATTTCTTTAAAAGATCGGATAGACACGTCTAAGACAAACAATTGGACTCCGCAATCCACTTTGTATCAACCATTTCAACCTTCACCACCTTCGTACGTTGATACACCTTTTGAGAGTCCTGTTGTAACTCCGAGACCTATGTCTCTTGCTGAACGTATTGAACAATCTCGTAGCCGATCATTCACTCCTGTCACCACTGCAAATTCTTGGGATCAACAATTCCATTCACCTTCTTATCCAAATGTTAATCCTACTCCTGTCCAACCATTTAATTCATATCCATCCTACCCGACTTTTGCACCTTCCCTAGACATTGCTTCTACACAGCCATTTGGGAGTTTCCAGTATCCAAACAACTTTGAATCTTCAACTGGAACCTCTTCACAACCCATGTCTAGTCTAGAACAGTCATTGGAAGACTTTAGGGTAGCGTCGTACCAACAGATGATGGATTTGAATGCGTCCATGGCCGCCCTCATACAACCTAGTGACCCAGTAGCTAGTTTTCAACTAGCTCCAAATTTTCCAATGTATGATGAGGCGGTAGGACAGGTTGAAAATTTGAGTGGAGAGAGTGAGCTGTACACCCTTCCAAGTCAAACCTACCCATTCCAAATTGAATCTAACAACTCCGATTTTGAATGTCTATCTAGTGTTCCAAACGATTCACCGATCGAAGATAGAAAGATTAATGAGTTGTGCGACTTTGTAGTGTTTGATTTACCTGATTGTGAAGGGACCCTTTCGAGTGAAACCGCATCCAATCCTTTTTACCTCTACACCTACGTCTTAAAACCTGAATTGATTGAAATCCATGCTTTTGATGAGGTGTCAGAGAATATTGATTTTCACTTGATTGAGGATATCGACGCTGGGGATATTTTGGATGATGAACCCTCAGATTTGGCTGAGTTTTTCTCTCCAATTCATCATCCCAAATCATTAAATGTGTTTCCCGAACTTCATATGCGTCTTGATATTGATGATAAATGCATGGATGAGCTTAACATCGAGGAGAATTTTGAGGATAGCTTTGAGGATGAACCAGTTTTAGTTGATGAGTCGGATTTTCCAATTCATCATATCCCTTTCATTGACTGTGTACACCCTCCTGAACCTTTAACTGTTACCCTTCCTCAAACACTTCCCTCCATTCTAATACCGCTCATTCTTTATCTAGTTTGGGGGTATTTGTTCACACCAGAATATTGCATTTTAATACCGCTCATTCTTTATCTATTTTTGTTATATATCGGTACTATTAATCAGTATCTGTTTAGTAATACAGATTACAGATATCCGTGACAAAATACTGGAAATACACTTAAAATCACAGATATATCATTTGTGAGCCGACACTGCAACCGAAACTGCAAACCGATATCCCAAGAGTTATTTTGCAAACAAATAAAGTGTACACATTTTTGGTCCAACACATTGCATGTGTGAACACAAGACTCTTGGAGCATGGACCATGATGGGGCAGCCATGAATCATGGCACAAGTGGGCATGGTGTGATGTGCGTTAATGGTGCATTCAATGCATAAAATGTTGATGTGATTCATAGCTACAAGTTTCCCTCCAAGACCTGAGTACAACACAGAACTTTTTAGACCAAGCAAACAATACCAGAGTGATATTGGGGACAACACAAGCCAACACACAAAGCACGAGCCCCAGAGCTTGGATTTGGCCCGAGCACATGCATGCCAAAACCGGCCACTTTTGCCCCAAAGGCTCCCAGATTTCTGTGGGCCCTCCCCTGATGCCATCTCAGCTCATTTTTATTGTTTGTTTAATTTTCTTTTGAGCCTATAAATACAGAACAAGGCAGCAAGGGAGAGGGATCATTCTTTTGTTTACATTTTTACACCTCATACTCTTTTGTTTTCATTTTATTCTTGTACATAGCTAATCCCCCTTGAGCTCTCTATCTTAACTTGATCTTGCAACCTCTTCATCCAGTTTGCAAGTTTAAGCTTTGGTCATTGATCTCAAGGGGGTTGTATCATTACTTAAGGAATCAATAAAGCTCTCTTTTGTGCCTTCATTTTCACATGAGTTCTTTACCCTTCTCTTGATCATGCAACTTCTTCATTGAGCTTGCAAGTATAAGGGTTGGTTATTGATCCCATGGCTTGTCTTGAGTCTATGGTTCTTAGTGTTATATTCTTGCTCTTTTATTTTCTTGCTCTTTTATTACTTACTTTACATTCATGTCATTTACATTCCATGCTTTACATTCTTGCAATTTAATTCCATGCCGTTTAATTACTTGCTTGTAGTCTTTTCTTTTCTTTGTTTCTCTTTTCTTTGCTCTTTTTGGTTTGTTGTTTTGAAATTTATGAATATGTGTTGTTAGGAATAGAGAAAGATATTGTAAGTTATTGTTTCGTTTCCCATTTCCTTTTCGCGTATTTTTCCATTTGAAACTCCGCCCAAACCTTACGCAAGCGCTCCGTTAGGCACCCTACCTTACCAAGGTAACGGTGATTCCTAACCGCGACCGGTTGCGTTCGGATTGGCCGGAGGCAAAAGCAAGAGACAAGAACGGAAGGACAAGGGTCAATAAGCCGAATTCCATGAATACCGTGCTTAAGCACTTTAATCCACGTTGTTGCCGATTGCTCTAGCTTCATTGGTTGAGTTCGGCTCAAAAGACTTGAATACGGATTTCTTTAACTTACACCATCCTATCTAATCCTAACAAACAGTTACTTTGCATATAACACTTAGGATAGATACGAACAATTCCGCCCTCACGCATTAACTCGTAAGAACAAGAACCATAAACGCTCCGTCTCCCTACGGACGACCCGTGCTCATCGCGGCTAGCTGCAAAGCGACACCGTCCTGATCGCGGTTAAACTTTAAAAATTAAAACTCGACATGCCAAAAGCGTGCGATCAGGGACGCTCTTCCCTGCAGGCGCAAGCCGCTACAGTTAATTACGCTACCGCATCGCGGTAACCACTTTCTCTTTCTCCAGATGGTCACTTCGTGTCGTGTGTGTTTATTTTATTTTTGGTTGCACGTGGATTATATACGGAGACTAATTTATGTTGTCGCCCGTAGGGCATGGATTAGTCCAAATCCGTATTATCTTAAATTTGGGTTTGAGTTGGGTTTAAGGATCGTTAATCTCATTTGAGACTAAGATCAACTTAAACGTTTGTTGATGATATGTTAGTCTAATTTTTTAGACTAAGATATACTCAACAGGATCATTTAGATCAAACAAAAGAGTATTTGGGCTTTATTGTTTTAGTTTAGGGACGTTGCGGTCCATAAGTTTAAGGACATCATAGTCCGTAAAGTTTAAGAACATCATAGTCCAGTTTAAAGACGTCATAGTCTATGTGGTTCTGGTTCAACCGTTTGGGGATGTGCCAAAAGTTATTGGTTATTGGGACCCTCCATCTCTCTGAAGACGTTGAAGAATTACAACGACATATATAAGAGATATGAAGAGATGTACCCTTGAACCAATCTTAATTGGGAGATCTGTAGTCAAGTTTGGGACTAAAATCAGCTAAAAAGATTTATGAGCATATGGGCTCAATTAATCTGAATTAGGGGTCTGTGGCCAACTTAGGCTCGGCCCCCTTAGTTAAAATTCTGAACATTTGTTTGGGCTCAGCCCTTTTTATTTAACAATGCTGAGCATTGGTTTGGGTTATGACAACTTTTTTTGTCTTTTATTGAGTGTTGAACACTCATTATGGCTCTGGGGCTTTATTTAAAGAACAATTTATATTCCCTCAACGCACACGTGAGGAGCACGTAGCGCGTTTGGCGCTGAGCGCCGGTCTTAGAGCGCTATGTTGTTCCCTGATAAAATATCAGGAAATTCCCCAATGGGGTATCACGTGCTCACATGTGACCAAGGATCACGTGCTGACACATGATGGTTTCCTGGGACTCTGTTATAATAGAATTAAATTCTAATCAAGCATGCAATTAGTGAAGTCACATGCCACCACGTGATGGGCCTTTAAAACCCATCAAAAGGGATTAAAAGATGTAATAAGACACGAAGGAAAACCCCCAATGGGGCGTCACGTGCTCATACGTGACCAAGGATCACGTGCTGACGCGTGATGATTCCTTAGCTCTGATTAAAAGGCAGAATTAAATTCTGAATAAAATGTTTAATCAAGAGGGTCACGTGCCAACACGTGACAAGTTTCTAAACTCTTTAATTGATAGAATTAAATTCTATTTCAATGATCAAACATTGGGATCACGTGCCAACACGTGATGGGCTTTTAATCTTTCTGAACTAATAGAATTAAATTCTAATTAAGTGGGAATTCAGAACCTTAACTGGAAAAAGATCTCTCTAAATCTTTCCAAACAAGAAGATGGTGCTCTGTAAAGTGGAGCACCGTTGGATTAAAAATCCAATGGTGATTAAAAATCACCAATTTATGGAAAGATTTTATACAAGGAAAGATTTCCCTAAAATTCACAAAGAATAACAGACAGAATATCTTTTGGATTAAAAATCCAATGGTGAATAAAATTCACTGAGTGATCTAAAAGATCATGTTGGTTACAAAAACAACCAAAAATCTTTCAATGAAAGATTCACTAAACAAATTGATTCTTTTCTTTCTCCTATAAATAGGAGCCAAGAAGAGAAGAGAAGGGATCTTTGGAATTTTGATTTTCTGGAGAAAAACAACAACAGAGAGAAAAAAGAGAGGAGAATTTAATTCTCAAGAGAGAAAAGAAGTTCCTTTCAGGGAAAAGAAACCCTAGGTGAGAAAGAGGAAAGAGATCTAAGCTCCATAAAATAAAAGAGAATTTAATTCTCAAGTTTAAGAGTTTAACTCTTCTAAATAAGAACTTAGTTCTTCCTTTGGTTGAAGATCTGTAGAAGCAGATCTCCCCACAATTTGAGAATTTAATTCTCATCGGGGAGATTCTGCCATGCAGATCCAAGACCTAGAGGGAGAATTTGAGTTTAAGGAATTTAATTCCCCCAAATTCATGGGAATTTAATTCCTCCAAACAGAACTTGGGTTTAACCATATATGAGAATTTAATTCTTCCAAATGCATAAGAATTTAATTCCTCTAAAACAGAACTAGGGTTTAACCCTATATGAGAATTTAATTCTCCCAAATTCATAGGAATTTAATTCCTCTAAAACAGAATTAGGGTTTAACCGTACAGAGAATTTAATTTTTAAAACAAAGAGACTTAAAGCTCTTCATGCATGTAAAGAAGTTGGTCGCGTGGTGATACGTGACCCCCATCCTCAATGATCAGAAAAGAAAGAACAAAACTAGGTCACGTGCTCCCACGTGACCCCTAAAACAGATCCCTTAAAATGAAAAAGAAAAACTGGAGGCAATGCCTCACGTGCTCCCACGTGACCCTTAAAATAAAGGGAACAAAGCCAAAGGCAGAACCATTTTTGGGCGCCCTCATATGTCCTCACGTGACCCCTTAATAAACACTCTAAATCGATACATGGATACCCATCACGTGCCAACACGTAATGGCCTGAGGACTAAAAGTGTTTAACACTTATTTGAATATTCTGATAATAAAATAAAGGAGGTCTGGCCCCATCTTCAGGCGCCTCACGTGACCCCACGTGACCCCTTCCTTTCTAGTATTTAACACTATTTTGAGCATTTTGTCTCCGGTGTTTAACACTGTTTCAAATACATCACGTGAGGACACGTGACCGCCAGATGTCCTATAGTGTTTAACACTATTTTAAAACCAACTTAGCCCAAATTGGCTAAGTTTTTCAGAGGCAAATCTCCCCTTCAAATGGGCCTTAAAATCCAGAGCTATAATGTTTAGTGCTCAACCAAAGACAAAATGTTATCAGAGCCTTCAAACTCTTATTTAGCATTGCTAAATAATGAGGGGCTGAACCCAGACAAATGTTCAATAGTCCAATAAAGGGCCAACATTTCAAACTTAATTGGACTTAGCCCAAATTGGCCATAAGTCCTCAAATGCAGATTAACTGAGCCCATATACTCATAAATCTTTTAACAGGTCTTAGCCCCAAATTGGACTACAGATCTTTCAACCAAAATCGGTTTAAGGGTACATCTCTGAACTCCTCTGATATTTGTCGTTGTGATCCTTCAACGTCTTCAGAGAGGTGACGGGTCCCGATAACCATGGACTGTGGGGTCCTTAAGCCCATGGATTATGATGTCCTTAACCTTGACGGCGAGGTCTTTAAATTCATGGACTATGAGATCCTTAATCTTGACTGTGAGGTCTTTAAACTCACGGACTATGATGTCCTTAACCTTGACTGTGGGGTCTTTAAACTCACGGACTATGATGTCCTTAACCTTGACTGTGGGGTCTTTAAACTCACGGACTATGATGTCCTTAACCTTGGACTGTGGGGTCCTTTAAAACCCATGGACTATGATGTCTTTAACCTTGGACCATAATGTCCCTAAACTAATCGACCGCAAAGTCTCTAAACTAAAACAATAGAGCCCAAATGCTCTTTTGTTGGATCTAAATGATCCTATTAAGCTGATCTTAGTCTAAAATTAGACTAACGTATCCTTAACTAATGTTTAAATTGATCTTAGTCTCAAATGAGACTAATGTATCCTTAAACCCAACCCCCAGACACAAATCTTAGAAAATACGGATTTGGACTAATCCACGCCCTACGGGCGACAACATAAATTAGTCTCCGTATACAATCCACGGGCAACCAAAAACAAAACAAACACCCACGACACGAAGTGACCATCTGGAGAAGGAGAAAGTGGTTACCGCGATGCGGTAGCGTAATTAACTGCAGGGGTTTGTGCCTGCAGGGAAGAGCGTCCTCACAATCAAAAACCCCTCAAATGAGGGGGAATCTGACGAAGTCTGCTACATCGGCCGCATCCGTTTAAACCTTCGATACATAGTGTCATAAATCAACTTGGCATCTTCGGAGAGGTGGACGGATAGCACCAATTAGCATCTGCCCCGAAATTCAGGCAAGACAGACCTGTGCGGTCCCCTTTTCGTGTTTCGGCAGGGAACAGATTCTGGCATACCTGGTGGGACCTTTTCCTCTTTCCACTCCACACTTCATGTGTCGTGTTCGCGAACGAATCGCGGTTTGATATGGTTGCCCTTGGGTTCGAGGTACTAAGATTTGGTGTTTTGCTCCGTGCAGAAAACAGAAGATCAATGGTTCCAACCTGCACTAACTACAACTGCAACTCTCGCTCTGTCCCGTCCGGAGGAGTGACTTACGGGCCCCAAGCGGCCTCCATCTTCGCTATGCCAGTGGAGCAGGTCACTCAGGCCACCACTGGATTGTTCTTCGGGACCATGCTCCCGCCAACGAGCTTCAGCGCTCCTGTACCAACACATGAAGCTTAGAAGAAGTCGGTCTTTGATCGGCTTACAACTGTTGCGGCCCCTCTCAACGGGTCGTCCAGCTCCAACGCTTCAGTCTTTGACAGACTGGGCCAAAGCTCAGTGGGGCCCATGAAGAAGCCCGTGATACCAGAAAGGGTTATCCCAAAAAGGGTAGCCATCCCTGCTCCCGAAGTCGTCAAGACGGCTTCTCCTGCCAAAGAGCCGGTCTTCACAAGACTGACTATTTCAGCTCCTGTTCCAGGCAAAATCATCAAGATTGCTTCCCCTAATCGGATGTCTGCCTTCGATAGGTTGGCCACCCCCACTCAGCGGACATCGGTCTTCAATAGGCTGACAACAACAACTTCTGACCGACACAGGGGGCATGAAGAAATCACCCCTACAGCTGAGACAATCCCATCCGCACGACATGCTCGCCGTCGTCACTGGCGACGAGTAAGGAAGGCTGGGGGCAGCTCCCCATCTGGACTAACTCCGCCAGCCCCCATGGGGGAAATCAATGCTGCTGTTTCAACTGGGAACAGCTTCGAACCGCTTAGGAGGGTCCGCAAGAACTCTCTGACCGCTGTGCTGAAGAGATCTCCTCCACCTATGGAGATTACTACAGAAAAGAAGCCGGAGCAGCCCCCTCAGCGTCTGTTATCCAAAATTTACAAAGTCTGACGACAGGTCCAGGAGTCGGTGATTAACCAGGACTACTCTCGCCGGCCAAAGAAGCTCAAAGCTCAGCAAGAAAAGAGCCATCTCGTAGTACCACAGAAAACGTCATCCATCTGGGTGCCCACTGCAATGGCCCCCTCGACTTCAACTGCTCACAAGAGAAGGAGACCAGAGAAAGCCCCCGTGAATGCGGCAAACCGCAAGGACGTCGAATCTAAACGTCCCAAGTCCGGGGGCATAGTAATACATACCGTTTATATGGCTTCCGGAAAAGAAGAAAGCCGTGCTTCTACGGGTCATCGACCGCTTACCCGATCGATAACGAAGGCTCAGGAACAACAGCAGCAGAAACTTCAGGAGGCGCTGACTGCAATGGCTGCACTTACTAGGCTAAAAGAAAATCCAGAGACCTCAGAGCAGCGTCGGGAACAAGAAACTGATACCGAGTTCCTCCAAAGAATGCTCGAGAGAAAAGAAAAAGAGGCCGCGGAGCAGGCAGCCAATATAAAACGAATGGCTCTTTTGTTCCAAGACATGGCCGGGATGATGTTACAGCCGGAACCTCCAGCTGAAGACCCCCCGATCATCATTGAAGACGACAGAGGGGAGACATCGAACCCCCCTCCGGCTCTTTCAGCAGCCAAAGAAGAGACAATCTCTAAGGCCGCCTTGGACGACTACATCGCTCAGCAAATATGAGCTCACCAGGCGAATGAAGCGGCCGGCCAAATTGTTAAGACTGGGCGACCATATCCAGGATGGTACGATCAGATCAAGTATCCGCCAGGATACACGATCCCCAAATTCCATGTATATAAAGGGACGGGAAATCCGTATCAGCATGTCGCCCAGTTCAGAGCTCTATGCGGCAACACCGGGGGTGATGATAAACTTCTGCTCCGCCAGTTTGTTGATATCTTGTCGGAGATGGCATTCGAGTGGTATTCTGAACTTCCAAACGACTCCGTCAAGACTTTTGCAGAGATGGAGCTACTATTCACCCAGCGTTTCGCGAGTGCTAGTGAACGCACCCCAATAACGGCATTGATCAATGCCAGAGTGAAGCCAGGTGAAATGTGGGTGCAGTACGCAATACGATGGCGGAATTTATGGTTGAAATATGAGCAGCGCATCGAAGAAGCGCCGGCAGTGGGCATGTTCGTGGGCACTCTTGACCCTCAAGCAACTATTTCCCAATTCATGATGTTCTTCAAGCCGACCACGTTCCAGGCCTTGATCGACAAACTGGCCCAAATGGACCAGATGGGTCATAAACCGTCTCCTTCAAAGCCGGAGCCGCGGAACGAAAAGGGTAAAGGGAAAGCGACCTTCGTCGCGAATACTCAACAATAGCCCAGTGGCCCAAAACTAACTGATCGCCTAGACGAGAGGCGGCAATTCTATAATGAGAAGATGAAGCGCCCTTATTCGTTCCCCCGGGACAAAACGAGGAGATTGTTTGAGCTGGCGGTGCGCAACAGACTCATCAATTTGCCGAATCCAAAACGACCGTTGCAACCCGGTGAGGCTAATAATCCCAACTATTGCCCCTACCATTAAACGGTAAGCCATCCAATTGAAGATTGCTTCGTCTTTAAAGGCTGGATCGAAGATCAATACCAATAGGGCAAATTTACCCTGTCGGAGAATTGGAAGGTGAACCCGCCACGGCCACACACTCCCAAGAAGACGGACACACCGGGGGCATCATGTTCTTTCGTAGAAGAAGCTCCATGGGAGGTTGTTCTTTTAGCCAAGACTAAAAGAATGCTGAAGGATCTCCAAACAGGTCCGGCGATTAGGTGGAAAAGTCAGCTGGAACCCGAGATCATCGAGGGAATGCTGAAACCGTGCCCAACTCCAAAGATTGGTGGTGATAGCCAAAGCGCTCACACCCAGCCGTCAAAGTCTTCGAAGAAGAAGAAGAAAGCCAAGAAGCCCGTGAAGCCTGGTGCCAAGCGCACAGACCTGCAAAAATATATCGACGCGCTGGAAGAATATAATCAAAAAGCGCGGACTCCAGTCACACTCCAAGAATTTCTCAGCCACGTCCTTGAGGACGGAGATGATGACAATGGAGAAGACTCGTCGGATAAATCTAAAGGTTATGTGGCAAGTTGCCGTGTGATCTCTCACTCGTCGATAGATGATGAAGAAGCTCCTTACATAGAGAAACTGGGGGCAGATCTTAAGCTGGAGCTTCTAGGGCCATCAGACGAAATGATTGATGCATTCCTGGACGAAGCTCTTCTTAAAAGCAAAGCTACTTGAGAGCGTGAGATAGCCATATTCGAAAAAGCCAAACGTCAGCGACTGGACGAAAGGGTTAAAACACTCCCGCCAGATCAAAGTATATCCGTCGCAAATAAAAGTAGGTTCAAGACGAGGAAGAGGTTCGCCAAAGCCATATCGATGGGAATGAAGCTGCCACCCTCCGAAGGAAACACTCTTGATGAAGCGGAAATACATCCTAACTACTGCTTATATCATCGAAAGATTGCGCACCCCACCGAAGTGTGCAACGCTTTTAAAAGATGGTGGCAGAGATATGTTGCTCACCGGCAACATTTCAAGCGGATGAAACGTAAAACTCGTCGGGAGCAAAGAAATATGACCGAGGAGTGTAAAAGAACTGCCGGCAACTGTCACATGGTCAACACTGGGGGATCGCAAATTCTCACCTTCGGGAGCGACTCTGACGAAGAAATGACTCTTGGCCCTCTCTTTAAAGAATCCACCTCGGGAAAAGAGGAAGAACCGAAGAGCTGTGAGAATATTTAGCTGCGCAATTGTACGCTGCCCGAAAAGAATCTCGGACCTGCGAATAGTGGGTCGAATAGAAAATATAAGGGAAAAGAAAAGGTCCCTGAGGATATCATCCTTGATGACCAAGCCGTCGAAGAGCTGATAGCCAAAGACCCGCCAAAGAAAAGTAAGGTGGACTACAACGTTCTGGCACACTTGAGAAAGCTACCTTCGCAGCTAAGCATTCTCGACGCCCTTCTGCTATCCGAAGAGGCGAGAGATTCTCTGATTAGGGCATTACAAGAGCCCGACCAATTTCAAGCTTTCCTTGCCAAAGAAAAGATGAAAGACGAGCTGGAAGAAGTGCACACAACCGATATCACCTTTGGCAATGAAGATCTCCTCCTCGGGACGTGCGAGCATAACCGTCCCCTTTATGTCTCCGGATACTGTCATGATATCAAGATAAGAAAAATCCTGGTTGACAATGGGTCCTCCGTCAATCTCCTCAATGTGAGAGTGTTAAAGGAAATCTGCATAAGCGTTCAACACCTCACTCGCGATAAAATCACCATCTCCGGGTTTGACTCCCAGTCATCACGAACGCTCGGGTCCGTAATATTGATACTACGCTTTGGCCTGCTTGTCACGAACATTAAGTTTCATGTCATTGACGCCAATACATGCTACAATGCTTTGCTCTGCAGGCCTTGGTTACACGAGTACAACATTATCCCTTCTACACAACATCAGTGTATGAAGTATTTCAAGGATGGTCTCGAGTATACCGTAACAGGGGAGCTGAACCCATTCTCCGTGAACGAAGTCTGAAAGTATGAGGATGCAAAATACTTCTTACCAGATTTTGAGGACACGGAAAGATGTCATAAACCGAAAAACAAAGCTATCACCAGTATTCCGGTCTTCGGGAGTGATACCGAGGAGGAAGAAGAAATAGTTTATTCAGGGCCGCCCCAATGCAACAAGCCGGGTCCATCCATCCCTATGTTGATCTTCGGCAGCGATTCAGAAGATGAGATCAACGCTGTATTTCCCGCTCGGTCATCAATGCAAGCCCTCGCTAGCGATGATCGAAGTTTGCAAATCGCCATGGTTCCACGGGAGCATTACAAAGAGCTCGATGCACTTAATGCATACAGTGTGCAAGAACTGCAGACATTCTACGTCCCTCCCAGGCGAAGAGATGAAAAGGCGATCCTCTTTTATCAATCCACGGAAACCAAAGTGGAGAAAGAAATTTGGCATGGTGCGGATTCTACACTTGACAGGCTCCAGCCCATCCGTCTGCTTAGATATTACACAGAAGGCTTGAGAAGGCTGTTGAGGCGCCAAGGTGTACCCTTCAAACAGACCGCTCGACAAGCTCGGCTCTACAACAGGATTTAGGACGTCCCTAGAACTCAGCGAAAGTTGCCCAATGGGAAAATGGAAACGGTCGGGCTTGGATATGTCCAATCCAAGAAACGGGAACGAGTCCATGGTAGCTACGTCATACATGACTGTTCCCCGCCGAAAATCGGAGATGCGACTGCGCAGATCCGTCTCGCCTGAATTTCGGTACAGATGCTAATTGGTGCTATCCGTCCACCTCTCCGAAAATGCCAAGTTGATTTATGACATCATGTATCGAGGGTTTAAACGGATGCGGCCGATGTAGCAGACTTCGTCAGATCCCCCCTCATTTGAGGGGTTTTTGATTGTGGGAACGCTCTTCCCTGCAGGCGCAAGCCCCTGCAGTTAATTACGCTACCGCGTCGTGGTAACAACTTTCTCCTTCTCCAGATGGTCACTTCGCGTCGTATTTGTTTGTTTTGTTTTTTGGTTGCCCGTGGATTGTATACGAAGACTAATTTATGTTGTCGCCCGTAGGGCGTGGATTAGACCAAATCCGTATTTTCTTAGATTTGAGTTTGGAGGTTGGGTTTAAGGATACATTAGTCTCATTTGAGACTAAGATCAACTTAAACGTTTGTTAAGGATACGTTAGTCTAATTTTAGACTAAGATCAACTTAACAATTTATTAAGGACACGTTAGTCTAATTTTAAACTAAGGTCAACTTAACCATTTGTTAAGGATACGTTAGTCTAATTTTAGACTAAGATCTACTTAACAGGATCATTTAGATCCAACAAAAGAGCATTTGGGCTCTATGGTTCTAGTTTAGGGACTTTGCGGTCAATTGCCAGTTTAAGGACATGGTGGTCCAAGGTTAAGGACATCATAGTCCGTGGGTTTAAAGGGACCCCACAGTCCGAGGTTAAGGACATCATAGTCCGTGGACTTATGGCCAACTTGGGCTAAGTCCAATTAGGTTTGAAATGTTGGCCCTTTGTTGGACTATTGAACATTTGTCTGGGTTCAGCCTCCTATTATTCAGCAATGCTAAACAGGGGGTTGGAGGCTCTGACAACATTTTTTCTTTGGCTGAGCACTAACCATTCATTATAGCTCTGGACTTTACTTTGCACATCATATGAACTGACCAATTTTGAGGTCCAGTTGAAGGGGAGATTTGCCTCTCAAAAATTTAACCAATTTGGGATAAGCTTGGCTTTAAAATAGTGTTGAACACTAGAGGATAATTGGCGATCACGTGCTCCTACGTGATATGCTGAAAATAGTGTCAAACACTAAGGACGAGGCACTTAAAGTAGTGTTAAACACTAAAATTGAATTGGTCACGTGGGATCACGTGAGGCATCTGAAGATGGGGCCAGACTTCCTTTAGTTTGTTCTCAGAATATTCAGATAAGTGTTAAACACTTTTAGTCTTTGAAATTATCACGTGTGGATACATGACAATGCCTCTGCGTTGGGCATCAATTCCTCTGTCTTCCTCTATTTTATTTTTTTGTAAAGGGGTATTTGTCAGGGGTCACGTGGGGATACGTCAGGCGCCCTAGATCAGTACTGCCTTTGGTTTTGTTCTCATTTACTTTGAGGGTCACGTGGGAGCACGTGAGGCATTGCCTCTAAGCTTTTTCTTTCTCATTTTGAGGAGTCTGTTTAGGGGTCACGTGGGAGCATGTGAGGCATTGCCTCCAGAATTGTTCTTTCTCATTTTGAGGAGTCTGTTTAAGGGTCACGTGGGGGCACGTGACCTAGTCTTGTTCGTTCTCTTTTGATCATTGAGAGGGAGGGTCACGTGTTGCCACGTGACTAGATTGGGTACTGATTTCTTTACGTGCATGGAGATTTTTAAATCCCTTTTTCTTTTAAGAATTAAATTCTGTTATAGGGTTAAACCCTAATTTCATTTTAGAGGAATTAAATTCCCATGTGTTTTGAAAGAATTAAATTCTTATATAGGGTTAAACCCTAGTTTCATTTGGAGGAATTAAATTCCTATGAATTTGGAAGAATTAAATTCTTATGTAGGGTTAAACCCTAGTTTCATTTGGAGGAATTAAATTCCTATAAATTGGGGGAATTAAATTCCCTAAACTCAATTCTACCTCTAAGTTTTGGATCTGCATGGCAGAATCTCCCCGATAAGAATAAAATTCTCAACTTTTGGGGAGATCTGCTTCTACAGATCTTCAACCAAAGGAAGAACTAAGTTCTTATTTAGAAGAGTTAAACTCTTAATTTAAGAATTAAATTCTTCTTTTGTTTTATGGAGCTTAGATTTCTTTCCCTTTCTCACCTAGGTTTTTTTTAAAGAGATCTTCTTTTTCTCTCTTGAGAATTAAATTCTCCTCTCTCTTTTCTCTCTGTTTTTGTATATTTCCCAAAAAAGTAGATCCCTTTCTCTTCTCTTCTTGGCTCCTATTTACAGGAGAAAGAAAAGAATCAATTTGTTTTGTCAATTTTTCATTGAAAGATTTTAATTGATTTTGTAACCAACATGATCTTTTAGATCACTCAGTGAATTTTATTCACCATTGGATTTTTAATCCAAAAGATCTTTTATCTGTTATTCCTGGCAAATTTCAGGGAAATCTTTCCTTGTATAAAATCTTTCCATAAATTGATGATTTTTAATCACCATTGGATTTTTAATCCAACGGTGCTCCATTTTACAGAGCACCATCTTTTTTGTTTGGAAAGATTTAGAGAAATATTTTTCCAGTTATGGTTTTTGATTCCCTCTTAATTAGAATTTAATTCTATTAATTCATAGATCTTTAGGAACCCATCACGTGTTGGCACGTGACCCCCTGATTAAGCATTTGACCAGAATTTAATTCTGTTGTTTTAAAGAACTCAGGAATTATCACGTGTTGGCACGTGATGCCCCATTGGGGTTTTTCTTTGTTATTTTATTATACTTTTAATTCTTTTCAGTGGGTTTAAAGGCCCATCACGTGTTGGCACGTGACCCCACTGATTAATTATTTCCAATTATTTATTTATTCAGTGCCTACAGGCTTTGCTTGTAAATGGTCACGTGTCTGCACGTGATGCCCGGTCACATGCGGGCACGTGATGCCTCATAACTTTTGATCCCGGATGAATTATAAGGCCCATAATATATCAAATCGAAGAATTTTTCGAGACACTTTCGATACCATCAGAATTTAGCTGTTTCTCATTTGGGAGTTTGTCAAAATGTATCCCGGAAAATACTGATTCGCATTTTCTTCCTTAGATTACACGTGCATAGCATATTTGCTCATAACTTTTGATCCCGGATGAATTATGAGGCCCATAATATATCAAATCGAAGGCTTTTTCGAGATACTTTCGATATCATCAGAATTTAGCTGTTTCACATTCGGGAGTTTGTCAAAATACAGCCCGGAAAGTACTGGTTCACATTTTCTTAAACGTATCGCTGCCATTTGATACCTTGGGCTCTTTTGCGCAGAAATTTTTTGGCGGGAATAAATGCCCCCCACTAGTTTACCCATGTAAGTATATATGTGGGTGAAGTAGTGCAGAGTAATTCATAGCGTATGAACAGTTTTGGGTTGGTATATAATTTTCAAAATCTTGATCTGAGAAGATAACGAGCGAGCACAAGTGTCGTCATTTATCATTGACTCAAATCTCGACTCTTAAGGGATATAGTTCCAAACCCTCAGCTCCATGAGCCGCACCCTTCTATTTCTTTATGTCTTACTCTGGCGTGAAGTAGTTTATATGCTCATGAGTAACTTCTTCATTTAAGTGGCATGTAGCTTTGGCAAGTGTGGCATGTAGCTTTGGCAAGTGTGGCCTAAGGAAAGAACATTTCATCTTTGGCATTTAGATAGTAAAGAACATTTCATCTTAGCCTCCTTATAGGGTAGCGATGGATTAGGAAACAGGGTTAGAATCTGCTGCCTAAGACTTTTCCAACTTTATGAGCCGTGAGGGACTCATAAAGACTTTTCTCTTTACGAGTCGAGAGGATCTTGTAGGTGTATTTTTTCCTTAGGAATCGTGAGGATTCCTAAGTGTGCTTTCTCTTGAGAGTCGTAAGGATCCCACAAGAGAATTTTCTTTATGCGTAGGGACACTAATTTTCCCGCAAGTTGAGACGAATCGAGAGATTCTCGAAAACACATTGATTTTCTTGCGGGTCGAAACGAATCGAGAGGTTCTCGCCAAGGACGCTGATTTTCCTGAATCGAGATAAGAAGCGATGGCTTAGAAAACATGTTCAGATCTGCTGCCTAAGACTTTTCAACTTTATGAGCCGTGAGGGTCTCATAAAGATTTTTTTCCCTACGAGTCGAGAGGATCTTGTAGGTGTATTTTCTCCTTAGGAATCGTGAGGATTTCTAAGTGTGTTTTCTATTGAGAGTCGTAAGGATCTCACAAGAGAATTTTCTTCCTTACAAGTCGGGAGAACTCGTAAGTGATTGATGAGTTAACCTACTCCTGAGTCAAAGCATTGCTTCAACAGGGAGGTCGAGGGTTGACTTTGGTTTGTCTGTGCACCGCCGAGTCATGGAACTGGGAACTTTGCCACGGCTCCGCTTTGCTGACGTTGTATATTCCTGCAGAGACACTAATTTCTCTGCGGGTCGACGCGAATCGAGATGTTCTCGTCAAGAACGCTGATTTCCCTGAATCGAGGTATTTGCCAAGGACACTGATTTCCTCAGAGTTGAGACGAATCGAGGTATTCCTGGAAAGACACTGATTTCCTTGCGAGTCGATGCGAATCGAGATGCTCTCGCCAAGGACGCTGATTTCCCTGAATCGAGGTTTTGCCAAGGACACTGATTTCCTTGGAGTTGAAACGAACCGAGGTATTCCTACAAAGACGCTGATTTCTCTGCGGGTCGATGTAAATCGAGATGCTCTCGTCAAGGATGTTGATTTCCCTGAATCGAGGTTTTGCCAAGGACACTGATTTTCCTGGAGTTGAAACGAATCGAGGTATTCCTACAAAGACACTGATTTCTCTGCGGGTCGACTCGAATCGAGGTGCTCTCGTCAAGGACGCTGATTTCCCTGAATCGAGGTTTTTGCCAAGGACACTGATTTCCTCGGAGTTGAAACGAATCGAGGTATTTCTGCAAAGACGCTAATTTCTCTGCGGGTCGATGCGAATCGAGATGTTCTCGTCAAGGACGCTGATTTTCCTGAATCGAGGTTTTTGCCAAGGACGCTGATTTCCTCGAAGTTGAAATGAATCGAGATATTCCTGCAAAGATGCTGATTTCTCTGCGGGTCGATGCGAATCGAGATGCTCTCGTTAAGGATGTTGATTTCCCTGAATCGAGGTTTTTGCCAAGGACACTGATTTCCTCAGAGTTGAAACGAATCGAGGTATTCCTGCAAAGACACTGATTTCTCTGTGGGTCGACGCGAATCGAGATGCTCTCGTCAAGGACGCTGATTTCCCTGGATCGAGGAGGTTGCCAAGGACACTGATTTCCCTGGAGTCGAAACGAATCGAGGTATTCCTGCAAAGACACTGATTTTTTTGCGGGTCAATGCGAATCGAGGAGCTCTCGTCAAGGATGCTGATTTTCCTGAATCGAGGTTTTTGCCAAGGACACTGATTTCCTCGGAGTCGAAACGAATCGAGGTACTCCTGGAAAGACATTGATTTCTCTGCGGGTCAACGCGAATCAAGGTGCTCTCGTCAAGGACACTGATTTCCCTGAATCGAGGAGGTTGCCAAGGACACTGATTTACTCGGAGTTGAGACGAATCGAGATATTCCTGCAAAGACACCGATTTCTCTGCGGGTCGATGCGAATCGAGATGCTCTCGTCAAGGACGCTGATTTCCCTGAATCGAGGAGGTTACCAAGGACACTGATTTCCTCGGAGTTGAAACGAATCGAGGTGTTCCTGCAAAGACGCTGATTTCTCTGCAGGTCGACGCAAATCGAGATGCTCTCATCAAGGACACTGATTTTCCTGAATCGAGGTATTGCCAAGGACACTAATTTCCCTGGGGTTGAGACGAATCGAGGTATTTCTGCAAAGACGCTGATTTCTCTGCGGGTCAACACGAATCGAGATGCTTTCGTTAAGGACGCTGATTTCCCTGAATCGAGGAGGTTGCCAAGGATACTGTTTTCCCTGGGGTTGAGACGAATCAAGATATTTCTGCAAAGACGTTGATTTCTCTGCGGGTCGATGCGAATCGAGATGCTCTCATCAAGGACGCTGATTTCCCTTAATCGAGGGGGTTGCCAAGGACACTGATTTCCCTGGGGTTGAGATGAATCGAGATATTCCTGCAAAGACGCTGATTTCTCTGCGGGTCGACGCGAATCGAGATGCTCTAGTCAAGGACACTGATTTCCCTGAATCGAGGTATTGCCAAGGAAACTGATTTCCCTGGGGTTGAGACGAATCGAGGTATTTCTGCAAAGAAGCTGATTTCTCTGCGGGTCGACGCGAATCGAGATGCTCTCGTCAAGGACGCTGATTTCCCTGAATCGAGGAGGTTGCCAAGGACACTGATTTCCCTGGGGTTGAGACGAATCGAGATATTTCTGCAAAGACGCTGATTTCTCTGCGGGTCGATGCGAATCGAGATGCTCTCTTCAAGGACGCTGATTTCCCTGAATCGAGGGGGTTGCCAAGGACACTGATTTCCTTGGGGTTGAGACGAATTGAGATATTCCTGCAAAGACGCTGATTTCTCTGCGGGTCGAGGTGAATCGAGATGCTCTCGTCAAGGACGCTGATTTCCCTGAATCGAGGAGGTTGCCAAGGACGCTGATTTCCTGGAGTTGAGACGAATCGAGGTATTCCTGCAAAGACACTGATTTCCTTGCGGGTCGATGCGAATCGAGATGCTCTCGTCAAGGACGCTAATTTTCCTGAATCAAGGAGGTTGCCAAGGACACTGATTTGAGACGAATCGAGATATTCCTGCAAAGACGCTGATTTCTCTGCGGGTCGATGTGAATCGAGGTGCTCTCGTCAAGGACTCTGATTTCCCTGAATCGAGGTTTTTGCCAAGGATACTGATTTCCTCGGAGTCGAGACGAATCGAGGTATTCTTGCAAATACACTGATTTCTCTGCGGGTCGACGCGAATCGAGATGCTATCGTCAAGAACGCTGATTTCCCTGAATCGAGATTTTTGCCAAGGACACTGATTTTCCTGGGGTTGAGACGAATCAAGATATTCTTGCAAAGATGCTGATTCTCTGCGGGTCGACGCGAATCGAGACGCTCTCGTCAAGGACGCTGATTTCCCTGAATCGAGGAGGTTGCCAAGAACACTGATTTCCCTGGGGTTGGTTGACATGTTTCCGAGATAGAGTCATTAGATGACTCCAGGTTGTCTGTAAACCGTAGAGTCTTGGAACTGGGGACTTTGCCGTGGCTCTGATTGATGGTGTAGCATCTGTGTCCTGCTGGAATGAGGAGGCACACCGTTGTTGGTCTTCGGGCCGTAGATGTGCCCATTGAGATTTGGAACTAGGGACTTTGCCATGGCTCCGCTTCATTGCGACTTTGAGGTCAGTTGTTGACATCACGTCTGCATCTGGTTAGAGTGAGGAGAAACGCCGTTGGTGATCTCTGGGCTGTCTGTGAACCGTCGAGATTTGGAACAAAGGGACTTTGCCATGGTTCCGTTGTTTTGACCCCGGGGTCGTTTGTTGACGTCGCATCTGCATCCTGCTGGAGTAAGGAGAAACACCGTTGGTGATCTCTAGGCTGTCTGTGAACCGTCGAGATTTGGAACTAGGGGACTTTTCTATGGTTCCGGGGTAGTCTCTAGGCTGTCTATGAACCGTCGAGATTTGGAACTAGAGGACTTTGCCGTGGCTCCGTTTGTTGATGTTGCGTCTGCATCTGATTGGAGGTAGGAAGAACGCCGGTGTTGATCTCTAAGTTGTCGATGTTGACGTCGAGACCCTGAAGCTAGGGATCTTCCTTCGCTTCGTTTGTTAACATTGTGTCTGCAATATTGCGACGAATGTCGAGATTATCTCTAGGTTATCTATGAATCGTCGAGATTTGGCTTCGCTTCGACGAAGCCTGGTGGGACGATATGGTTCCCTTTTTGTCTGTGCCCATGGATTGTATACAGGGTCAATATAACCTCACCTGCAGGGCAAAAAGTTTCATTCTTTCATTTTTTTAATTCTTTCCGCGATGCTCTATCATTTCAGCTTTTTATATTGCGAAAATCGCGATTGCCCAATCATTTCAGCTATTTTTCGCGGTGCCCAATCATTTCGGCTATTTTTTCGTTTTACTCGCTGTTTTTTTATTGCGAGTTGCCCAACCATTTTGGCTATCTCATATGCATATATTTTTACTTGCTGATTTCATTGCAAGTTGCCCCATCATTTCGGCTATTTCATATGCATTTGTGGCTCGCTGGCTTTTCACTGCGAGTTTGGGATTTGGAATCTGGTGCCAATCTCAGCATCAGCATCATGGTGACTGGAATATTGCCAGGAGCGAATCATCATTTGCTATGAAAGGACTTGGAATTTGATACCGATTTAGGCATCAGCATCGCTACAACTGGGATATTGCCAGGAGCGAATCATCATTTTCTTCTGTCGATATCAAACAAAGGTGGCTTAGCAAACAAGGTTAGGATCCCGTCGACTAAGGATTTTGACTTCATGAGTCGTAAGGGTCTCATAAATGTATTTCTCCTTACGAGTCGTGAGGATCTCGTAGGTGCTTTTTCTCCTTAGGAATCGTGAGGATTCCTAAGTGTGTGTTCTTTTATAAGTCGTAAAGATCTTACAAGAGTGTTTTCTCCTTGCAAGTCGAGAGGACCTACAAGTGTTTGTTCACCGTGTGAGCATATCCCTAGTCGCTGGTAAGACTCTGTTAGGGAAATGTTTATTCGTGCCCGTGGATTGTACATAAGGGTCAATATTGAACCGCTTGTAGGGCAGTCTGGGAATGTTATGGCTTAAGAACAGGTTCAGATCCATGTAGCTTAAGGCTTTTGAATCCTATGAGCCGTGAGGGTCTCAAAGGGTAATTCTCCTTACGAGTCGTGAGGATCTCGTAAGTGTAATTTCTCCTTAGGAATCGTGGGGATCCCTAAGTGTGTTGCTCGCTTGTGAGTCGTAAGGATCTCACGCAGACATTTTCTCCTCGCAAGGTCGAGAGGACCTTGCAAGTGTCTTTTAACGAGATTGCGCCCTTTTGGGTTTTCACAAAACTCGCCGGTAGCCCTGCTGTTTTTACTCACGGAGCCCTTTCGGGTTTTCATCCGTGCCCATTTAGCTTGTGGACATACCGTTTTTTTTGTTTTTTTAAATATTTTTTTAGCATCACGTCAGCCTGGGGACGGCGCGGGTTGGTAGTAGTTTAACGACGTTTCGGTCATGCGTTCATAGGTCCGATATTTTTCGGACAACGTATAATTATGCAGCTAGATTTTCTCGCAAATCTTCGCATCTTTTGTGTCGGAGGTGGATTCCTTGAAGAGAAGGCTGAGGGCGATTTCTTCGTCAGAGTCGCTTCCAAAGATGATAACTTGCGATCTCTTGGTGTCGACTATGTGACAGTTGCCAGCAGCTCTTTTGCGCTCATCTGTCATGCTTCTTTGTTCTCGATGAGACTTGCACTTCACTCGTTGAACGTGTTGTCGGTGGGCAACATATCTCTACCACCGGTTATTAAAGGCTGTGCACTCTTCGGTAGGGTATGCAATCCTCTGATGGTATAAGCAGAAGTTAGGATGTACGTCCGCTTCATCAAGATGTATACTGCCAGGAGAATTTCCTTTGAAAGAGGGCAAATTCATTCCTATTGACAGGGCCCTAGCGAATCGTTTTCTTACTTTAAGCTTGCTTTTGCTGGCGACAGAGATGCTTCGATCCAATTGGGGTGCCTCAACCTTTTCATACAGTCGTCAGCGTTTGGCTTTTCGAATATAGCCAGTTCGCGCTCTCGATTGGCTTTGCTTTTCTGACGGGCTTCGTTCAATAGCAAGTCGATCATCTCTTCAGACGGTTCTAAGGGTGCTTCGATCCTGCCCCCAGCTCTTTTATGCTGTCTTCTATCGCCGAGTGAGTTTCTTCGTTAGTTAACGCTGAATAAGAGATCACGTGGCAACTTGCCACATAGTCCTCAGATTCTTCTGACGAGTCATCCCTGTCATTATTGTCGTTATCTCCGCTCTCAAGGATATTGTTGAGAAATTCTTGGAGTGTAACCGGGGTTCGCGCCTTCTGGTTATATTCCTCCAGCGCGTTAATATGGTTTTGCAGATCCGTGCGCTTTTCATTAAACTGCGCGGGCTTTTTGGTCTTCTTCTTTTTCTTCAAAGACTTTGATGGCTGGGTGATTGATCGTTTTTCCTGTTGTGTAGTATATAGAGAAATTTGTAAAGAACTTCACAACCAAAAACTATTTTGACCGCAATCAAACTACGGTGTCGGATGTAGTTAATGAATGAGTGCGGATCGTCCACAGGGATTGCACGATTCACTTATATTTTGATACGTTTGAAATGAAAAGTTAAGCAACAATAAAAGAAAACATGATTCAAGAATGATTTGTATTCGAGTGTCACTATTCTTTATGCAAGAATCAAGAAACTATAAACAATCAAGAATCGGTTGTTTTGATAATATTTCCAATCAACAATCAAGAATATAAGAGAGGCTCGTAGGAATCGATCGGATCTTTAGACGTGATGTAATCTAAAAGGTTTCGTGTTCTTGTCCTTCGAAGAATTGATACTAGATCAATGGTGATCGACGAGAGTTAGGGCTTTCTTGATGAAATTAGGGTTTCATCTCTTAACCCTTGTTCTTTCGAGGATACCATTTATATTCTAGCCTCTAGCAATTTCAAGAAACGATCGGAACTCCCCAATTTCGATCGATGTCGATCAAGAAAGCATCGAAACGAAATGGGTCGTCGATTCTTGAACTTGCTAAGGTTTACAAACTCGTGGGATTCAAGAATCGATTGCAAATTTGTTACATCATCATACTAAAGATCGTCTCGACTCCTCGACGAGCGGAGTTTTATTCACACATCACCACACAGATAATATTCAAGAATTGTAAAGATAACATGATGCGGAATTTAAAGAAAACAAGATAAAAGAATATCACCTTTTATTTAATCAACAATTTCAATACATTCTTTCAAGAATCTACAAGAAGAAGAAATCGATCGTTGACTCGGCTTCGCTCGTCTCCGTGGATCGTGGATCGACTTTGATCTCTTGCCCGATTGAAGATCGGCTCGGCTCATAAAAGGGTTGAAGGCATCTTGCTTGGCTTGCACTCAAGATCTTGAATTGTGATTGGATTTAGGGTTAGGGTTTCCTACAAGCTCTCTCACTAAACTTGAGGAAGAGGGGATGAAGAAAGAGATTGATTTTTTCTAAGCTTTCCCAAGGTTGCCAAGATGAGAAATGAGTGAGCCTAGGGTCTTATTTATAGAACTCCCAAACCCTAGGCTTAGGTTTGAATTGGAACTTTCCCTCCCAAAGTTTGTTGACAAAGTTTGTTGGGCTTTAGCTTAGGGTTTAAGCTAGGGTTTAGGGAAAGTTCTAGAAGTATTAGGCTAGTTTGGGTGTTTGCTGATCTGGTGGAAGTATCTGGAATCTTCTGGAAGTTTGTATGCATTATTGAGCTGTAGCCACTGAAACAGGAGTTGTGGTGTAAAATTGAGGAGCTGAGTCCCTGTAGCCGCCGCGGATCCACCGCAATTACTAGGCATTGGCCGCTCTTCCGCGGCTAATTGATGGCATTGGGATCTGTGCTTTCTGGTGAAGCTTTGCACTGTAGTTTGGGCTTTTCTTTGATGTTTAGAATTGCAATTTCCCTTCTGTGTTGATACCAGATTTGCGTTCAATGAGTTTACGAGCAATTGTAATGGTCGAGCAATGTAATGATCAAGCAAGCTTCTCTTTTCCTGCACAGACTACGAAACACGGGTTGCAAGATATAGAAAATATGCTATGTGATGAAATGCAGTCAATTTCCCTAGAAATGCCGGTTTTAAGGTCGAATACATGTAATCTGATATTTTGCGACCGATTTGCTAATATGTGAATTATGAATACCGTACACTTCTATATGGATGCAAATGATAAGGAAATTGCCGGTTAAAATATGCAATATTTTCGACTGATCAAATACCCCCAAACTTAATTTCGATCGTCTCGAGCGAATGTTTTATTAAAAAGAGAAGGAGAAAATAAAGAAAGAGAAAAACTAACTAGCACACTTTCGTAGGCAGCACGATTGCACTGAGCACGTGCAACAAGCCTTTAAACCTCTAGGTGTCCCTAGTAGGAGGAGTGTTGTCTCCTGAGGGTTTTCAGCGGATTGCACCCACAAAATCCAATAATAAAAGCAAGATCATGAATATTACATTTAAAGAAGAGAATCGTAAAAGAAAGACTTTGAAAATTAGGGTTTCCAACTAAGCTAGCTTTTCGGTTGTCATGAGCCCTATCTTAATGGTCATGAAAAGATGTCAGAAATCACGTCCTCCCTCAATAAAACATCGTCTTATTCTTCATTCCTATCTTTATTCCAAACATCGATCATATCACCCTGCGTGTGTGTAAAGACATCCCTACACCCGGAGAATTCAATTCAAGCTATCATACCCTTGCCCATCGGCCTCAGTACTTCTTGGCAAACGAGATTGCTTACACACTTTCATGCGACCGTTAATACTTCTTGAGGTACTAACCGACCGATTACTAATGTGCTTGCATGCTTGGTGTATTTTCCTCGTCTTGCACCACCTCAGGCATAGCAGTGACTCCCAGACCAGTTGACCTTGGGGCACTAGGTGAAGAAACACCCTTTTGCTATATATTTTTATTGCCCTCGGTGATAACAAAACCAGTATCCATTTTTCTCACCACTTTAAAACACATATTTTTTTTCTCATACTTTTGGCTTTAAGACAAGAGCATTTCAAGGTATCCTCTACTATCCCAGGCTTCAAGACGTGTGTAAGTGCGAATAGCAGGGTAACAACGTTCAAAATGTTTGGCTTCCAGAATAGAAAATATTTTTCAGACTTATTTTTATCCTCAGATTAGTGACGTCCTTCATCTTACTAACCCTTGGGACAACGGCTCATAACTACTTATTACTAGTTCGTATAAGAAAACTTCTAATTTTCTTAGTTTTCTAAAATTTTTCTAATATCATGGATGCAATTTTTCACTATCTAAACTTTCATTATCTTATTTATATACAAAAAAGTGTAAATATTAAAATTATTTTTATATTTGAAAATTTTTAAATTTTTATGGGTTTTGAAATTTTTTCAATTTTTATAGATTTTTAAAAGAAATGTTTTGTGCTTATGCAGATGATATGCAAATGATGCGAAAATAAGCACAAACCTCCCCCAAACTTGTTTTCAACAGTGTCCTCACTGTTGCCGACAGCTATATCTATAAAACCTGTAAATCTGGGGGGAATTATTAGTGGGGGCAAAATATATAAGTGAAGAACTTCCCCCAAACTTATCTTTTACTCACCTTCATTCAAAAGATGATGCAATGATATACAGGATATGAAGGTGAGACGGAGGAATTTTAATCCAAATAAACTGGCTCTTGTAAGAACAAGAGCTCCTCCGTGGGGTCAGTGGAAAAATACGGCTTAAGTCTATGTCCATTTACTTTGAAAAAGGTACCGTTTTTAACATTTTCAACTTCTACTGCCCCGTGCGGGTATACAGACCGCACAACAAATGGTCCCTTCCAACGAGATCGGAGCTTACCCGCATGAAGGTGTAATCGTGAATCATAAAGAAGGACTTGTTGACCAGGTAAAAATGTTTTCCTTAAAATGCTTTTATCGTGAAAAACCTTAGTCCTATTCTTTGTGATTACAGCATTATCATAAGCTTCATCGCGGAGTTCGCTTAGCTCGTTAAGTTGCAGCTTCCGAAAGTTGCAAGCAAGGTTTAGATCAAAATTTATTTCCTTTATAGCCCACAATGCTTTATGCTCTATCTCGACAGGTAAATGACATGCTTTTCCAAACACTATCCTATATGGAGACATTCCTAGGTCGGTCTTATATGCAGTCCTGAATGCCCAAAGAGCATCCGTCAATTTGGTCGACCAGTCTTTTCTATTTTTAGCAACTGTTTTCTCCAGGATAAGTTTGATTTGTCTGTTTGAGATCTCAGCCTGCCCGCTTGTTTGGGGATGATAGGGTGTAGAAAGACGGTGTTTGATTGAGTATTTTCGCATCAGAGTCTCGAAAGACCTGTTGCAGAAGTGTGTCCCATTATCGCTAATGATAGCGCGTGGGTGTCCAAATCGCGAAAAGATATTCTCTTTTAAGAACTTAATGACAACTTTCCTGTCATTAGTGCGACATGGAATGGCTTCTACCCACTTTGAGACATAATCAACCGCCAGCAAAATGTACAGATTCCCAAAGGAGTTGGGAAAAGGACCCATAAAATCAATGCCCCAAACATCAAACATTTCAACAACCAGAATGGGTTGCTGAGGCATTTCATTCCTCTGGGATATTCTACCCGTATACTGACATTGTGTACAGGTTTTGCAATACTCAAATGCGTCCTTGAATAAGGTCGGCCAATAAAATCCACATTGCAAAACCTTTTCCGCTGTCTTTCTAGGACCAAAGTGACCCCCACAGGCCTGATCATGACAAAAAGAAAGAACACTCTTGAACTCTTCATTTGGGACGCACCGGCGAATGATCTGATCAGGACAATATTTAAACAAATAGGGTTCATCCCAGTAAAAGTGTTTTACTTGGGAAAGAAAACGATATTTGTCCTGTTTTGACCAATCGCTCGGTATAAGTCCCGTGGCATGATAGTTCACAATATCCCTGAACCATGGTTCAGCGGATATGCTCAAGAGTTGTTCATCAGGGAATGAATCATTGATCGGCAGGGTCACAGGGGAAGAAACGATGCGTGAAAGGTGGTCAGCTACTACGTTTTCACATCCTTTCTTATCTTTGATAACAAGATCAAATTCTTGTAAAAGTAGGATCCAACGTATTAGTCGACCTTTTGCATCTTTCTTCGCCAGAAGATGTTTCAAAGCGGAATGGTCAGTATATACAACTATAGGTGAGCCGATTAAGTAAGGCCTGAATTTTTCTAACGCAAATACAACCGCTAAAAGCTCTTTCTCGGTGGTTGTATAATTGATTTGCGCATCATTCAGGGTCTTACTAGCATAGTAAATCACGTGTGGCATCTTTTCGATGTGCTGTCCTAAGACTGCACCTACTGCAAAATCAGATGCGTCACACATCAGCTCAAAGGGGTAGTCCCAATTTGGTGATGATAAAACGGGGGCTGAAGTGAGTGAGTGTTTAAGTGAGTCGAAAGCTGTCTCGCAATCCGAGTCAAAATGGAAGGTCGTATCCTTGGCCAGGAGTAGTGTTAAAGGTCTAGCAATTTTGCTAAAGTCCTTTATGAATCTCCTATAAAAGCCCGCATGGCCAAGGAAAGAGCGAATATCTTTAACGCTTTTGGGATGAGGCAGGTTTTGAATGACATCTACTTTAGCTCTGTCAACCTCAATGCCTTTCTGTGAAATGACATGTCCAAGTACTATTCCTTCTTGGACCATAAAATGGCATTTTTCCCAGTTCAAAGTCAAGTTCTTCTCTTTGCAACGAGTAAGAACAGCGTCCAGATTCGCAAGGCAATCAGAAAAAGAGTCTCCAAAAATCGAGAAGTCGTCCATAAAGATCTCCAAAAAATTCTCTACCATATCAGAGAATATCCCCATCATACACCGCTGAAAAGTAGCGGGAGCATTGCATAACCCAAAGGGCATGCGACTGTAAGCAAAGGTACCAAAAGGACAAGTAAAAGTGGTTTTATCTTGATCCTTTTTGGCGATGGGGACCTGATTGTAGCCTGAGTATCCGTCCATAAAACAATAAAACTCTCGTCCCGCTAAGCGTTCCAGCATCTGATCAATGAATGGTAGAGGAAAATGATCTTTCCTCGTAGCAGCGTTGAGTTTTCTATAATCGATGCATATACGCCACCCAGTTTGGGCGCGTGTCTGAATCAACTCATTCGCCTCATTTGTGATAACTGTGATGCCGGATTTCTTAGGAACGACATGTATAGGACTCACCCACTGGCTATCGGAGATGGGGTAGATAATACCACTATCTAAGCATTTGACGATCTCTTTCATGACAGCTTCCTTCATGACGGGATTCAACCGTCTCTGTGGTTCTCGGGTCGGTCTGGCATCATCCATCACATGTATATGATGTTCAACTATCAAGGGACTAATCCATTTGATGTCCGCCATACTCCAACCAAACGCCTCTTTGTTAGATCTCAATACCGATAAAAGGGCATTCGCTTGCTCTGATGTAAGAGAAGCGGAAATGATAACCGGTAATGACTCGTTCTCACCAAGATATGCATATTTCAGGTGAGAAGGTAAAATTTTGAGATCTAACTCAGGCGGAGAAATGATAGAAGGAAGGGTCATAGATTGATTTTTGGATCTACAAAGAAGCTCAGAGCCTGTGAAAGATACAGACTCGGGTGGAGAAAAGTCAGAAGTGCAGGACTCATGTGTAGCTAAAGTGTCATCACTAAGATCTAGTGCAAAGTCAAGCAGAGATGTGCTAATGTCATCGAGATCAGTAAAGCAAAGATCCTCAGCTCCACAACTATCGGGAGCGATCTCATGGACAGAGCACACATCTAAAATATGAGCAGAGGGTTCTGACGGCTGACTTCCAACTCTATAGATGTTTAGTTCAATGGTCATATTTCCAAATGATAAATTCATTGAACCATTTCTACCGTTTATAACAGCGTTGGAAGTGGCAAGGAAAGGACGACCAAGAATCACCGGAATTTGGCCCCGGGGGTTTGCTACAGGATGTGTGTCGAGTACAATGAAGTCTACAGGGAAAACAAATTCCCCGACCTTTATCAACACATCCTCTAATTGACCCCTTGGTTTGGTGATAGATCGGTCTGCCATCTGGAGAGTGCAATGAGCAGGTTTCAGCTCTCCAATCCCTAATTGCTCATAGACAGAATAAGGTAACAGGTTAACACTCGCGCCAAGGTCTAAAAGAGCACGATTTATGTTTTTACCCCCAATCGAAATCGATATTGTAGGACAACCTGGGTCCTTTCTTTTCTTTGGAAGCTGGGGTATAAAAGCAGTGCTGATATTGTTAGACATAAAGACCTTCTTCGGCACTTGAGTCTTCCTCTTCCTAGTGCACAAGTCCTTAAGAATTTTCGCGTAAGCGGGGACTTGCTGAATCGCATCTAGGAGAGGGATATTGATGTTAACCTGTTTGAACATCTCTAAAATTTTCTCCATATGAGGACTCGTTCTATTAGCCCTTAGCCGGTTCGGGTAAGGTGCTTTCGCAATAAGCGCAGGGTCCATCATAGGAGAAGGAAAGGGGGGTAGACGAGATCCCAAAGGAGGTGTGGGGACCGTCTGTGGAAAACTATAAGGGTTGGGTGAAGGTGTTGAGCCTAAAGGGAAATGGAGAATAGGCTCGTGCGAAGGTGGTTTGGTAGAAGAAGAAGGATCAGAAGGTGAAGTGTGTGTGTGTGGGAAAGACTCAGCCGGGGTGTTGATATGATTTTCAGTATCATCAATACCTTCCCCGACATGATTGTTCAGCACTCTTCCCGATCTCAACGTGGTAATGGCATTTACATTGTAATGCCCAGGATTCTGTAGGGGTTGAGAGGGAAGTTTCCCTTTTTCTCTCGCACTCATTTCGGCTTTTAAGCGTGCGATTTCAGCTTCCATCGTTTTGATACTCTCAGCTTGGGACGCTGAGTTTTTCTTTATTTCACTGACGGAAGATCTAACCTCAGTCGAAATATCCATGAAATTTGATAAAAGTGATTTCATGGTTTGAGTGAATTGAGAGAACTCGTCAGAACAGGGCTGCATAGGATTAGACTGTGCAGGAGTGTTGCCCTGATTTTGGAAATTTTGTGACTGATAGGGGTGCTGAGTGAGTTGTAGGGGTTGCTGTTGTGGTGGAGGAAGAGCCCTTTGAAATTAATTCTTGTTTGGAACCGTGTTTTGAGATTGGTTTTGGTTCCAAGCAAAATTCGGGTGGTTCCTCCAACCCTGATTGTACGTGGAAGAATATGGATCGTTTCGAGGTCTTTGGAATGCGGCATTAGAATGCTCGTGACCTTGAAACGCAGAGTTTAATGGACATTCTTCCGTTAAATGTGACGGATCAGAACAGCACCCACAAACAGTTTTGGGGAGTGACATTGGGTTTAGGGAGGCTGCTGCAAATTTGTGTTCCATAGCGTCGAGCTTCTTTTGCATTGTTGCCATTTCAGCTCGAACACCTATGGACACATCTATTTGGTGTACGCCACCCCTATTCAATGGTTGTGTTCCACTCTCCCAAATTAGTGATTTTTCAGCGAACTCTTCTAAGTATCGCCAGGCTTCCCCGTCATCTTTAGTCATAAATGTACCTTGACACATGTTTTCAAGGCTCTGTTTAGTGCTAGGGTTACTGCCCTCATATATGATTCGGCAAAGCTCCCATCTCGGGATGCCGTGGTGAGGACATTGAACCAATAGATCCTTGAAACGTTCAAAGTATTTTGAAAATGGTTCGGCAGGGAGCTGGGCAAATTGGTTCAGTTCGCTACGGATTCGAGCCGTCTTTTGGACTGGGTAAAATTTCTTAAGGAATGCAGCGACGAATTCTTCCCAATTCGTAATAGAGTGTGCGGTGGTGTTATATAGCCACTTCTCGGCTATATCGCACAAAGTAAATGGAAGAAGTCGTAGACGTATCGCATCCACTGAAAGTTGAGACGTACCCATCATTGCGCATACGTTTTCAAATTTGGTAATGAAAACGTAAGCGTCCTCGGTCTCGAGTCCGTGGTATTTGGGTAAAAGATTGATATACTGGGGCTTAATCTCAAAGTTATCCCCATTGGCTGGTGGTGTGGATAAGCAGGTCGAAAGAGGACCTCTATGTGGATAGCATCTTTCCTGGAGAGAAATGTGGGGTGGATTAGGATTCTGCGCACCAACGGACGGTGGCAGATTAGGGTTAAAGAAGTTCGATGGATTCGGATCCATCGGTGTGGGTGTGGTAGTGGGTAAAGAAAAGGTAAATGGAGAATTATCGACTTCGGAGTCGATAAGAGGTACGCGGACTAAACGGGCACTAGAATCCCGTGTCCAGCCTATCTTGTACTAAAAAGGGTTAGTACAAGTGGCAGCGTTGACTTATAATTAGGGGTAAAATGAATGCGGTGCTTGCTTTAAAAAGGGACGGATTTTGAAAAAATGATGCGACAAAACAAATGCAGCACACAAACCTAGAATCTAATGGTCACCTAGGTCCGACTCTAGACCGCTCCTAACTGCCAAAAGACAAGTCGCAGGATAGAATCCTCCACTGCCTCTTTGTCCCCCTGTGGCCGGATAAGTGCCAGGTAAGTGGGAAGGAACCACCACTACAGTGGACCTAATTAATAACCACTAGCCTTAGACACACTCGCCTTAGGCACCACAAGAAAATGCGGATAAGCAATGAATTACCCACGACCTTCTCTTGTCCTATTGAGTGCGACAGTCCTTAGAGTCTTCTCTAGATTTCTTTTAATTAATGAGGGTAATGCGGATGCAAGTTTTGCGATTTTCGGGGCCTAGGAAGGGTAATGAAATCCCCACCTAATTTGGATTTGGCCGTGCCCCTTAAATTTCCGTATTAGAATGCAAACAACCAAGAAATCAAAATCACACACAATTTTTAATTTGCTTTTGCGCGCTGCGATTTATTTGCAAAGAATCCTGCAGCAAAGTGTTAGTTGGAGCTAAAAAGGGCGAGGGGAGAGAGCAAGAAATCACCTGCTGGAAACTTTTCCAGAGAACCCTCAAGACTGCGGCGGTTCCGCCGCAATGACCTTGTATATGCCGCGCTTCCGCGGCTTGTTGATGGGTTCACTGTACCAAACTTCTTCAGCTGCTTTCTGTTCCTATCTCCAGCTCTCCGGTATATCCCAAATAATTTTTCCACAGCACAGAATGCTCCAGATCTCCTTGCAATCAAATCACAACACACGTATAAGAGTTTGTACGAATTTTGATTTCAAGAAGTAAAACGTAATAATTCTTTCACTTCAAACTATAAATGCAAATGAATTAGCGCGTAATCCCCGGCAACGGCGCCATTTTGATTGATCGTTTTTCCTGTTGTGTAGTATATAGAGAAATTTGTAAAGAACTTCACAACCAAAAACTATTTTGACCGCAATCAAACTACGGTGTCGGATGTAGTTAATGAATGAGTGCGGATCGTCCACAGGGATTGCACGATTCACTTATATTTTGATACGTTTGAAATGAAAAGTTAAGCAACAATAAAAGAAAACATGATTCAAGAATGATTTGTATTCGAGTGTCACTATTCTTTATGCAAGAATCAAGAAACTATAAACAATCAAGAATCGGTTGTTTTGATAATATTTCCAATCAACAATCAAGAATATAAGAGAGGCTCGTAGGAATCGATCGGATCTTTAGACGTGATGTAATCTAAAAGGTTTCGTGTTCTTGTCCTTCGAAGAATTGATACTAGATCAATGGTGATCGACGAGAGTTAGGGCTTTCTTGATGAAATTAGGGTTTCATCTCTTAACCCTTGTTCTTTCGAGGATACCATTTATATTCTAGCCTCTAGCAATTTCAAGAAATGATCGGAACTCCCCAATTTCGATCGATGTCGATCAAGAAAGCATCGAAACGAAATGGGTCGTCGATTCTTGAACTTGCTAAGGTTTACAAACTCGTGGGATTCAAGAATCGATTGCAAATTTGTTACATCATCATACTAAAGATCGTCTCGACTCCTCGACGAGCGGAGTTTTATTCACACATCACCACACAGATAATATTCAAGAATTGTAAAGATAACATGATGCGGAATTTAAAGAAAACAAGATAAAAGAATATCACCTTTTATTTAATCAACAATTTCAATACATTCTTTCAAGAATCTACAAGAAGAAGAAATCGATCGTTGACTCGGTTTCGCTCGTCTCCGTGGATCGTGGATCGACTTTGATCTCTTGCCCGATTGAAGATCGGCTCGGCTCATAAAAGGGTTGAAGGCATCTTGCTTGGCTTGCACTCAAGATCTTGAATTGTGATTGGATTTAGGGTTAGGGTTTCCTACAAGCTCTCTCACTAAACTTGAGGAAGAGGGGATGAAGAAAGAGATTGATTTTTTCTAAGCTTTCCCAAGGTTGCCAAGATGAGAAATGAGTGAGCCTAGGGTCTTATTTATAGAACTCCCAAACCCTAGGCTTAGGTTTGAATTGGAACTTTCCCTCCCAAAGTTTGTTGACAAAGTTTGTTGGGCTTTAGCTTAGGGTTTAAGCTAGGGTTTAGGGAAAGTTCTAGAAGTATTAGGCTAGTTTGGGTGTTTGCTGATCTGGTGGAAGTATCTGGAATCTTCTGGAAGTTTGTATGCATTATTGAGCTGTAGCCACTGAAACAGGAGTTGTGGTGTAAAATTGAGGAGCTGAGTCCCTGTAGCCGCCGCGGATCCGCCGCAATTACTAGGCATTGGCCGCTCTTCCGCGGCTAATTGATGGCATTGGGATCTGTGCTTTCTGGTGAAGCTTTGCACTGTAGTTTGGGCTTTTCTTTGATGTTTAGAATTGCAATTTCCCTTCTGTGTTGATACCAGATTTGCGTTCAATGAGTTTATGAGCAATTGTAATGGTCGAGCAATGTAATGATCGAGCAAGCTTCTCTTTTCCTGCACAGACTACGAAACACGGGTTGCAAGATATAGAAAATATGCTATGTGATGAAATGCAGTCAATTTCCCTAGAAATGCCGGTTTTAAGGTCGAATACATGTAATCTGATATTTTGTGACCGATTTGCTAATATGTGAATTATGAATACCGTACACTTCTATATGGATGCAAATGATAAGGAAATTGCCGGTTAAAATATGCAATATTTTCGACTGATCACTGGGCATGGGTGTTTTGCCCATTGCTATTAATTCCCGATGTTGGGCGTGGTTTCAGCATCCCATCGATGATCTCCGGCTCTAGCGGGCTTTTCCACCTGATCGTCGGACATGTTTGAAGATCTTTCAGCATTTTCTTAGTTTTTTCCGAAAGAACAACTTCCCATGAAACTTCCTCTATGAACGAGCACGATGCCCCCGGCATGTCCATCTTTTTCGGAGCATATGGTTGTGGTGAGTTCACCTTCCAATTTTCAGACAACGCGAATTTGCCTTGCTGGTATTGGTCTTCAACCCAATTTTTGAAGACGTAGCAATCTTCGAGTGGATGGCCCAATACTCGATGGTAGGTGCAGTAATTGGGATCGTTGATGTCGTTCGGTCGCGTTGGGTGTCTCGACTCCGGTAGAGTGATGAGACCATTACTCACTGCTAGTTCGAACAGTCTCCTTGTTTTATCTCGGGAAAACGAGTAAGGACGTCTCAACTTCTCATCAAGAGATTGACGCTTGTTGCTTTGGCGAACAACCGCTCTCGGGCTACTCGGTTGTTGTTGAGCGTTGGCGACGAAGGTTGCTTTCCCTTTGCCCTTTTCATTCCAAGGATCCGTCTTTGAAAAGGAAGGCCTATGGCCCATCTGGTCCATTTGGGCTAGCTTGTCAATCAAGCCTGGAAGATGGTCGGCTTGAAGAACATCATGAATTTGGATATGGTCGCCCGCGGATCGAGGGTTCCCACAAACATGCTTACTGCAGGAGCCTCTTCTATGCGTTGTTCGCATTTCGACCATAGGTTCCGCCACCGTATCACGTACTGAACCCATGTTTCTCCAGGCTTCACCCTGGCATTGATCAATGCCGTGATTGGGGTGCGTTCACTAGCACTCGCGAAACGCTGGGTGAATAGCAACTCCATCTCTGCGAATGTCTTGACAAAGTCATTTAGGAATTCGGAATACCACTCGAATGCTGTCTCCGACAAGCTGCCAACGAATTGGCGAAGCAGTAGCTTATCATCACCTCCGATGTTACCGCATAAGGCTCTGAATTGAGCGACGAGCTGATGCGGATTTCCCGTCCCCTTATATACGTGGAATTTGGGGATCGTGTTTCCCGGCGGGTACTTTATTTGGTCATACCAACCCGGATAGGGTCGTCCAGTTTTAATAATTTGCCCAGCCGCTTCATTCGCCTGGTGAACTCGTATCTGCTGAGCGATGTAATCATCCAGGGTAGGTTTGGAGATTGTCTCCTCCTTGGTTGTTGACAGAGCCGACAGAGAATTTGATTTCTCTCTTCTATTATCTTCAATTATTACTGGAGGATCTTCGGCTGGGGGATCCGGCTGGATCATCATGCCCACCATATCTTGGAATAAAATGGCCATTTGTTTTATATTGGCCGCTTGTTCCGCGACCTCTTTGTCCTTCTTCTCAAGCATTCTCCGAAGAAATTCGGCATCAGTTTCCTGCTCACGGCACTGCTCCGAGGATGTCTCTGGGCTTGCTTTCGGCCTTGTGAGTACGGCCATCTGCGTCAACATTTCCTGGAGCTTCTGTTGTTGCTCCTGGGCCTTTGTTACAGATCGCGTAAGCGGTCGATGACCTGTGGAGATACGGCTATCCTCTTTTCCGGATGCCATATAAACAGTGTGCACCACCATGCCCCCCAGACTTGGGGAGTTTAGATTCAGTGTCTTTGCGATTTGCCAAAGACGCAGGGATCTTCTCCGACCTCCTTCTTTTGTGGGCGGTCGAAACTGAGGGGGCCGTTGCAACGGGCACCCAGGTAGACGACACCTTTTGTGGCTTGACAGGATTGTCCTCTTCTCGCCGCACTTTCATCTTTTTCTGTTGGCGGGGATAGTCTTGATCAATCACGGAGTCTTGGACCTGTCGCCAAACTTTATAAATTTTAGAGGACAGCCGCTGTGGGGGCTGCTCTAGCTTCACCTTAGTAGCGTTCTCCACGGGTGGAGGAGATCTCTTCAGCACGGCAGTCGGAGAGTTTTTGCGCACTCTCCTTAGCGGTTCAAAGTTGTTCCCAGTTAGAACAGAAGCATTGATTTCCACCATCGGAGCTGGCGGAGTTAGTCCAGAAGGGAAGCTGCCCCAGCCTTCCTTACTCGGCGCCGACGTCGAGCATGTCGTGCAGATGGGATTGTCTCAGCTGTAGGGGTGACTTCATCATGCTCCCCGTGTTGGCAAAGGGTTGTCGCCGGCGTCAGCCTCTTAAAGACCGATGCCCGTTGAGAAGCAACGTCCAATCTGTCAAAGACAGACCTCTGGGCAAGAGAAGCAGCTTTGGGGACTTTGCCTGGAGCAGGAGCCGGAATGACCAATCTTGTGAAGACTGACTTCTTGGCAGAAGAAGCCTCTGCGATGATTTCGTCCGCTTGAACCGGGATGGCTATCCGCTTAGGGATGGCTGCTTCAGGTATCACGGGCTTGTTAGCGTTCTGGCCCAGTCTGCTGAAAACTGAGGCAGTGGAGTTGGGCGACCCGTTGAGAGTGGTTGCAGTAATGTTAAGTCGATCAAAGACCGACTTCTTTGGGGCTTCTTGCGGCAGCATCGGGGCATTGAAACTCATGAGTGGGATCATAGTCCTAAAGAACAGCCCAGTGGTGGCCTGAGTTACTTGGTCCACCGGATCGTGAACAGGAAGGCCGCCTGGGGCCCGTAAGTTACTTCTTCAGATGAGGCGGAATGGGAGTTGCAGTTGCAACTGGAGCATTTTGTGCAGGTAGAAGCCATTGATCTTTCGTTTTCTGCACGAAGCAAGACACCAAATCTTAGTACCTCGAACCCAAGAGCAACCATATCAAACCTTGATTCGTTCGCGAACATGACACACGAAATGTGGAGTGGAAAGAGGAAAAGGTCCAACTGGGCGTGCCAGAATCTGTTCCCCGCCGAAAATCGGAGACGCGACCACGCGGTCCATCTCGCCTGAATTTCGGGGCAAATGCTAATTGGTGCTATCCGTCCACCTCTCCGAAGATACCAAGTTGATTTATGACATCGTGTATCGAAGATTTAAACGGATGCGGCTGGTGTAGAAGACTTCGTCAGATTCCCCCTCATTTGAGGGGGTTTTGATTGCGGGGACGCTCTTCCCTGCAGGCGCAAGCCCCTGCAGTTAATTACGCTACCGCGTCGCGGTAACAACTTTCTCCTTCTCCAGATGGTCACTTCGCGTCATGTTTGTTTGTTTTGTTTTTTGGTTGCCCGTGGATTGTATACGGAGACTAATTTATGTTGTCGCCCGTAGGACGTGGATTAGTCCAAATCCGTATTTTCTTAGATTTAGGTTTGGGGGTTAGGTTTTAGGATACATTAGTCTCATTTGAGACTAAGATCAACTTAAACATTTGTTAAGGATACGTTAGTCTAATTTTAGACTAAGATCAACTTAACAGTTTGTTAAGGACACGTTAGTCTAATTTTAGACTAAGGTCAACTTAACCATTTGTTAAAGATACGTTGGTCTAATTTTAGACTAAGATCTACTTAACGGGATCATTTAGATCCAACAAAAGAGCATTTGGGCTCTATTGTTCTAGTTTAGGGACTTTGCGGTCAATTGCCAGTTTAAGGACATGGTGGTCCAAGGTTAAGGACGTCATAGTCCGTGGGTTTAAAGGGACCCCATAGTCCGAGGTTAAGGACATCATAGTCCGTGGGTTTAAAGGGACCCCACAGTCCGAGCTTAAGGATATCATAGTCCATGGGTTTAAAGGGACCCACAGTCCGAGGTTAAGGACATCATAGTCCGTGGGTTTAAAGGGACCCCACAGTCCGAGGTTAAGGATATCATAGTCCATGGAATTATTGGTTATCGGGACCCGTCACCTCTCTGAAGACGTTGAAGGATTACAACGACAAATATCAGAGGAGTGAAGAGATGTACCCTTGAACCAAAGTTGATTGAGAAATCTGTAGTTAAATTTGGAACTAAGATCAATTAATTAGATTATGAGCACATTGGCTCAGTTAAATCTGAATTTAGGACTTATGGCCAACTTGGGCTAAGTCCAATTAGGTTTGAAATGTTGGCCCTTTGTTGGACTATTGAACATTTGTCTGGGTTCAGCCTCCTATTATTTAGCAATGCTAAATAGGGGTTTGGGGGATCTGACAACATTTTGTCTTTGGCTGAGCACTAACCATTCGTTATAGCTCTCGACTTTACTTTGCATATCATATGAACTGACCAATTTTGAGGTCCAGTTGAAGGGGAGATTTGCCTCTGGAAAACTTAACCAATTTGGGATAAGCTTGGCTTTAAAATAGTGTTGAACACTAGAGGATACTTGGCGATCATGTAATCCCACGTGATATGCTGGAAATAGTGTCAAACACTAAGGACGGGGTGATTAAAGTAGTGTTAAACACTAAAATTGAATTGGTCACGTGGGGTCACGTGAGGCATCTGAAGATGGGGCCAGACTTCCATTATTTTGTTCTCAGAATATTCAGATAAGTGTTAAACACTTTTAGTCTTTGAAATTATCACGTGTGGACACGTGACAATACCTCTGCGTTGGGCATCAATTCCTCTGTCTTCCCCTATTTTATTCTTTTGAAAAAGGGTATTTGTCAGGGGTCACGTAGGGACACGTGAGGCGCCCTAGATCAGTACTGCCTTTAGCTTTGTTCTCTTTTATTTTGAGGGTCACGTGGGAGCACGTGAGGCATTGCCTCTAAGCTTTTTCTTTCTCATTTTGAGGAGTCTGTTTAGGGGTTACGTGGGAGCACGTGAGGCATTACCTACAGACTTGTTCTTTCTCATTTTGAGGAGTCTGTTTAAGGGTCATGTGGAGGCACGCGACCTAGTCTTGTTCGTTCTCTTTTGATCATTGAGAGGGAAGGTCACGTGTTGCCACGTGACCAGGTTGGGTACTGATTTCTTTACGTGCATGGAGATTTTTAAATCTCTTTTTCTTTTAAGAATTAAATTCTATTATAGGGTTAAACCCTAATTTCATTTTAGAGGAATTAAATTCCCATGTGTTCTGAAAGAATTAAATTCTTATGTAGGGTTAAACCCTAGTTTTATTTGGAGGAATTAAATTCCTATGAATTTGGAAGAATTAAATTCTTATGTAGGGTTAAACCTTGGTTTCATTTGGAGGAATTAAATTCCTATAAATTTGGGGGAATTAAATTCCCTAAACTCAATTCTCCCTCTAAGTTTTGTATCTGCATGGCAGAATCTCCCCGATGAGAATTAAATTCTCAAATTGTGGAAAGATCTGCTTCTACAGATCTTCAACCAAAGGAAGAACTAAGTTCTTATTCAGAAGAGTTAAACTCTTAATTTGAGAATTAAATTCTCTTTTTATTTTATGGAGCTTAGATCTCTTTCCCTTTCTCGCCTAGGTTTTTTTTTAAAGAGATCTTCTTTTTCTCTCTGTTTTTGTATATTTCCCAAAAAAGTAGATCTCTTTCTCTTCTCTTCTTGGCTCCTATTTATAGGAGAAAGAAAAGAATCAATTTGTTTTGTCAATTTTTCATTGAAAGATTTTAATTGATTTTGTAACCAACATGATCTTTTAGATCACTCAGTGAATTTTATTGACCATTGGATTTTTAATCTAAAAGATCTTTTATCTGTTATTCCTGGTAAATTTCAGGGAAATCTTTCCTTGTATAAAATCTTTCCATAAATTGGTGATTTTTAATCACCATTGGATTTTTAATCCAACGGTGCTCCATTTTAAAGAGCACCATCTTTTTTGTTTGGAAAGATTTAGAGAAATATTTTTCCAGTTATGATTTTTTATTTCCTCTTAATTAGAATTTAATTATATTAATTCATAGATCTTTAGGAACCCATCACGTGTTGGCACATGACCCCCTGATTATGCATTTGGCCAGAATTTAATTCTGTTGTTTTAAAGAACTCGGGAATTATCACGTGTCACCACGTAACCCTTGGTCACGTGTTGGCACGTGATGCCCCATTAGGGTTTTTCCTTGTTATTTTATTATACTTTTAATTCTTTTCAGTGGGTTTAAAGGCCCATCACGTGTTGGCACGTGACCCCACTGATTAATTATTTTCAATTATTTATTTTATTCAGTGCCTACCGGCTTTGCCTGTAAATGGTCACGTGTCTGCACGTGATGCCCGGTCACGCGTGGGTACGTTATGCCCGGTCACGTGTGGGCACGTGATGCTTCATAACTTTTGATCCCGGATGAATTATGAGGTCCATAATATATCAAATCGAAGGGTTTTTCGAGACACTTTCAATACCATCAGAATTTAGTTGTTTCTCATTCGAGAGTTTTCCAAAATGCAGCCCCGAAAATACTGGTTCACATTTTCTTCCTTAGATTACACGTGCATAGCATATTTTCTCATAACTTTTGATCCCGGATGAATTATGAGGCCCATAATATATCAAATCGAAGGCTTTTTTGAGATACTTTCGATACCATCAGAATTTAGCTGTTTCACATTCGGGAGTTTGTCAAAATACATCCCGAAAAATACTGATTCACATTTTCTTAAACGTATCACTGCCATTTGATACCTTGGGCTCTTTTGCGCAGAAATTTTTTGGCGGGAACAATGTCTTCGATGAAGAAGGAGAAGCCCTGTTAGTAAACGCTAACTCAGAACCAAAATGAGATCCTGCCATCAAAATGCGGAGTCCGTCGTTTGAAGAACTGGATGGACAAGCTAATAAGGGAAGCGGGTCAAAAGGTCCGGGATGACCATAACCGTGAAATGGCCATTTACGAGAAAACCAGGACGCAACGCCTCCTTCAATAGGCCGCTGAGAATGACAATGCTCCTCGTCGTCGACCCGTCATGCAAAAGACCCGGCGCAGAGGCAAAAATAAACCAAAGAACGGAAAAAACGTTCGACAGCAGGCAAGCGGGTCTAAGAAGCCAAGTGAGCAAGAGTCGAGCAGCCGGGATCCGTCTCTTATAAAGAAGATGGGTCGAGAATATTCTTTTCATCAAGACAAGACAAAGAAGATATTCGATCTTGTCATGAAACATCGGATGATGACACTCCCGGAGTCCAAGCATCCCGAGCAAGTAGACGAGGTCTCTCACCCAGACTATTGCTCTTACCACCAAGCAATAGGGCATCCTCTCGAAGACTGCTTCACCTTCAAGAACTGGGTTGAAGACCAATATCAACAAGGCAGGTTCGCTCTATCCAGCAGTTAGAGGGTAAGCCCGCCACAGAAGCATGAACCAAAAGCGACGTGTATAGCAAGAGTAGAACCAGATCAATATCGGTCTTGGAAACGATCTCGTACCTGCCACGTGATAACGCTGTCAGAAGAAGAGCCCAAGAATATGGATGACCTCCCCTGGTGCTTCGAAAACGATGATGGCGAGGTGATCTCAGAGTTTCCACTGGCGCCGAAAGAGCTGGAAGATGGGATACATACTACTGCAGATAACCTCAAGAAAATTGATTTGTGGACGGCAAGTGACTCGTGACCGACATTCGTCAGTGAGCTGTTGTCTGAAGAAAGGGTGGCTACGCTAAAGGACGTGCTCGTGCAGCATAAAGATTGCTTCGCATGGAACTATTCCGAGATGTCAGGACTAGATCCAGAGATTGCTGTACACAAATTGGCAATATCTCCGGACGTCAAGCCGATCAAACAAGCACCGAGAAGAATGCGTCTCGAGCTTGAGATGAGCATCAATGCCGAGATCAAGAAGCTAATCGACTCTGGCTTTATCCAAGAGGTTTAATACCCTGACTGGATCGCCAACATCGTCCTAGTAATGAGGAAAAATAGGACGGTGCGCATATGTGTTGACTTTCGGGATCTCAATAAAGCCTGCCCAAAGGACGACTTTCTAGTACCAGTCACTAAGCTGATGATAGATAACACATCCACTCACGAAGTCTTCTCCTTCATGGACGGATTATCAGGATACAATCAGATAAAGACGCATCCCGATGACCAGAAGCACACCGCTTTCCGGACCCCTTTAGGCATATTCTGCTACAAGGTGATGCCTTTCGGTCTAAAGAACGCCGGTGCCACCTATCAGAGGGCCATGACGAAGATCTTCGATGACCTCATACATGAAATCGTCGAATGCTATATCGACGACCTCGTAGTTAAAAGCAAATCATACTAGGAACATCTAGAGCATCTGAAGATCGTGTTTCAACGCCTTCGGAAATACAATTTGAAGATGAACCCTTTCAAATGCGCGTTCAGAGTGTCCTCAGGCAAGTTCCTGGGATTCATCGTCCGACACCGAGGCATCGAGATAGACCCGTCGAAGATCAAGGCGATTATGGAAATGCTACCGCCGAGGACTCTCAAGTAACTACGGTCTCTCCAAGGGAAGCTCGCGTATATCCGGCGACTTATAGCTAATATTTCGGGCAAGTGTCGCCCCTATAGTCACCTGATGAAAATGTGAACTCCGTTTATCTGGGATCACAAATGCCAAAGCGCACTGGATGAAATCAAGCAATACCTGCAAAATCCGCCAGTACTGGCCGCTCCTGTTAAAGGAAAACCTCTCGTCCTGTATACAACAGCCCTCGAAGGTTCTTTAGGCGCGCTGTGGGAACAAGAAAACGATCAAGGGAAAGAGAGAGCCCTTTATTATCTGAGTCGAGTTCTCCTGGGGGCAGAAAGCAATTACTCTCCCATTGAAAAACACTGCCTGGCATTGATCTTCGCGATAACGAAGCTCAGACACTATGCATTGGCACATGAGACCCATCTCATATCGAAGGTGGATCCTCTCAAATATTTGATGTCAAAGGCTATATTAACGGGATGACTCGGTAAATGGGCCATGCTCTTGATGGAGTTCTCGATAACTTATCGACCCCTCAAGGAAGTGAAAGGCCAGGCCATCGCCGACTTCCTCGCTGAGCATCCGATACCTGCCGAATCTCCCTTGAACTGCGAATTGCCAGACAAGCACGCGTTTGACAGGATCAACGAAGAGAGAAGAAAGGATGATACCCAGTAGGAACTCTATTTTGATGGGGCATCTTCCATGAAGAAGCGCAAACAAAGCACCCCTATAATCAAATCAGTGGTTGGCCTCATCTTTATGACTCCACAAGGAGGGATAATGCGCTTCGCCTTCTCCTTAACAGAGCCGAGAACGAACAATGAAGCCGAATATGAAGCTTTGATAGCAGGTCTCGAGATCGCTATCGACATGGGAATTGAAAACCTCCTCATATACGGAGACTCCCAACTGGTCGTTAGTCAAGTAAACGGCGACTATCAAACGTGCAAGCCAGAGTTGGTGAAGTGCGGCGATAGAGTACAGCAACTGCTGACTCAAATTCTTTCCTACACCTTAGAAAGCATACCGCGTGCGGAAAATAGCAAGGCGGATGCATTAGCCAAGCTCGCTAAAGAACTGGCTGACGAAAACCTCGATGACGTGAGGATCGTTGTGCAAAGCCGTCGGGTTCTTGCACCGGCATAAATATCTCCGGAATCTTCTAAAGAAAAGGGAGCGACCGAGCAAACGGCCTTACAAATAAATGACCAGGAAAAGGCTAAGGATTGGAGAGAAGTCTTTATAAACTACTTCAAATCCCGTCGAACGCCTGAAGATGCGTCTTCAAAACATCAGCTCATGAAGCGAGCTCTATCTTTCGTCTTTGTCAATGATACTCTGTATAAGAGATCATTTAATTCTCTATGAGATGCCTGGGACCCGAAGAGGCAAAGAGAGTCGTCCAAGAAACTCACGACGGACTCTACGGTTCTCACCAAGCCGGGCCGAAGATGAAGCTGAAGATAAAAAAGATGGGCTATTATTGGCCCACGATGATCCAAGACTGCCTCGAATACGTGAAGCAGTGGCACTCGTGCTAGATTCACGGGGACTTTATCCATCAACATCCGAATCCGCTACATCCGACAGTGGCTAGCTGGCCGTTTGAATTGTGGGGGACTGACATAATTGGCCCCATCGAACCAGTATCGTCCAGAGGACATCGATTCATTTTAGCGACAACTGATTACTTCTCCAAATGGGCAAAAGCAGTACCATTGAGGGAAGTGAAGACGGAGAATATCCTCCATTTCTTCAAGACGCACGTCATTTATCGGTTTGGAACTCCGCGACGGATCATCTCCGATAACGGGCCAGCCTACAGAAGCCACAAGATCAGCCGCTTCGCACAACAGCATAACATAGACTGGAGATACTCTTCAATCTATAATCCTCGAGCTAACGGTCTAGCTGAGGCTTTCAATAAGACCTTGACAAAGATCGTGAAAAAGAAGGTGTCTCGAAATAAGAAGGACTGGCATGAGAGACTACATGAAGCTCTATGGGCATATCGAACTACGTTCAAAACGACCACAAACACAACGCCGTATGTATTGGTATTCGGCACAGAAGCGGTACTCCCCTTGAGATAGAGTTACCCTCTCTATGAGTGGCGGTTCACTACGAGCTAACGGATGAAGAAAATGCTCACCTTCGGCTTGAGGAGCACGATGCCCTTGATGAAACCCGGCTCATAGCGCAACAAAATCTGGAGGCTTATAAAGCAAAGATGACACGCTCATATGAAAGATTGACTAGGCCGAGAACATTCCGCCAAGGCGAACTCGTGCTAGTGGTCAAAAGACCTATGATCCCTAATCGTGCCAAACGGGGGAAATTCGAGCCGAACTATGAAGGCCCGTATATCATAGACAAAGTTTACTAGGGTGGAGCCTACCTACTTATGGACATGCATGGTGAAAGACCTTTCAGGCCAATAAACGGCAGCTTCCTAAAAAAATACTACGCCTGAAGAGTCATGGCCTAGGCCAATGATAGATGACGACGCCTATGTCCGCTCGCTATCTTCCTAAGCCCAAACTCTATAAGTAGTAGCCGGCTTACGGACCGAAACGTCCTTAAACTAACGATGGACCACTATGTCCTAAAACTGGCGACGGACCAAAACGTCCTTAAACTAACGATGGACCACCATGTCCTAAAACTGGCGATGGACCGAAATGTTCTTAAACTAACGATGGACCACTATGTCCTAAAACTGGCGACGGACCGAAACGTCCTTAAACTAACAATGGACCACTATGTCCTAAAAAAAACCGGCTGTTGACCGAGACGTCGATAAACTACTGTGGACTGCAGCATCCCAAGGCTGACACAAAAAAAATAATTAAAAAATATTAAAAAAAAGAAAACGGTATGTCCATAAGAAAAATGGGCACGGATGAAAATCCGAAAGGGCTCCGTGAGTAAAAACAGCAGGGCTACCAGCGAGTTTTTGTGAAAACCCGAAAGGGCGCGATCTCGTTAAAAGACACTTGCAAGGTCCTCTCGACCTTGTGAGGAGAAACCACCTGCGTGAGATCCTTACGACTCATAAAGGAGCAACACACTTAGGGATCCCCACGATTCCTAAGGAGAAATTACACTTGCGAGATCCTCACGACTCGTAAGGAGAACCCTTTTATGAGACCCTCACGGCTCATAAGATTCAAAAGTCTTAAGCTACAGGGATCTGAACCTGTTCTTAAGCGACCACCACAACCTCCAATGATGCCCTACAAGCGGCTTAATGTTGACCCTTGTATACAATCCACGTGCGCGAATAAACATTTCCCTAACAAAGTCCCATCCGTGACTAGGGATATGTTTACACAGTGAACAACCTTTGTAAGTCCTCTCGACTTATAAGGAGAAAGCGCTCTTGTAAGATCCTTACGACTTATAAGAGACCATGCACTTAGGAATCCTCACGATCACTAAGGAGAAAACGCACCTACGAGATCTTCACGACTCGTAGGGAGAAATACCTTTATGAGACCCTTACGGCTCATGAAGTCAAAAGCCTTAGTCGACAGAATCCTAACCCTGTCTGCTAAGCCACCTTTGTTCGATATCGACGAAGGCAGATGATGATTCGCTCCTGAAAATATCCCGGTTGTAGCAGTGCTGATGCCGAAATCGGTGTCTAATTCCAAGCTTGCAGCAAAAAGCCAGCGAGCCACACAAGCATACGAAATAGCCGAAATGATGGGGCATTTTGTAACAAAATCAGCAAGTAAAAATGTATGCATACAAAAATAGCCAAAATGATTAGGCAAATCGCAATAAAAAGCAGCGAGTAAAAATAAAACAAATAGCCGAAATGATTAGGCACCGTGAAAAATAGCCGAAATGATTGGGCAATCGCGACCTTCGCGATATAAAAGCTGAAATGATAGAACATCGCGGAAAGAAATAAAAAAAATTAAAAAAAATTTTGAAAAATTTTTGAAAAAATGAAATTTTTGCCCTACAGATGATATCACATCAATCCCTATATACAATTCAGGGGCGCAAACAAAGAAGGAATCACACCTTCCCTCCCCAGGCTCCATCAGAAGAAGAAGAAGCCAAATCTCAATGGTTCACAGACAGCCTGGAGATCATCTCAATATCCGTCTCATTTCAACAGACACGACATCAACAAATCGGAGCTGCGGCAAAATTCCCAGTTCCATGACTCGACGATGCACAAACAACCGAGAGTCAACCTTTCCTGGTCACGTGGAACACGACCTATGTCAATCCTGACCCCGTGGGAAATGTCCAGAGTGGAGCCTGGTCCTCGCAGAATACGGCTATGTCAATCAGACCCCGTGGGAAGCATCCAGAGCAAATTCCTGGTTACGTGGAATGCGGCTTATGTCAATTCTGACCCCATGGGAAACGTCCAGAGTGGAGCCTGGTCATCGCAGAACACGGCTATGTAAATCAGACCCCGTGGGAAGCATCCAGAGCAAATTCCTGGTTTCGTGGAACATGGCCTATGTCAATCCTGACCCCGTGGGAAACGTCCAGAGCGGAGCCTGGTCCTCGCAGAACACGGCTATGTCAATCAGACCCCGTGGGAAGCATCCAGAGCAAAATCCTAGTTACGTGGAACACGGCCTATGTCAATCCTGATCCCGTGGGAAACGTCCAGAGCGGATCCTGGTCCTCGCAGAACACGGCTATGTCAATCCTGACCCTGTGAGAAGCATCCAGAGCAAATTCCTGGTTACGTGGAACGCGGCCTATGTCAATCCTGACCCCGTGGGAAACGTCCAGAGCGGAGCCTGGTCCTCACAGAACACGGCTATGTCAATCAGACCCCGTGGGAAGCATCCAGAGCAAATTCCTGGTTTCGTGGAACACGGCCTATGTTAATCCTGACCCCGTGGGAAACGTCCAGAGTGGAGCCTGGTCCTCGCAAAACACGGCTATGACAATCAGACCCCGTGGGAAGCATCCAGAGCAAATTCCTGGTTTCGTGAAACACAGCCTATGTCAATCCTGACCCCGTGGAAAACGTCCAGAGCGGAGCCTGGTCCTCGCAGAACACGGCTATGTCAATCAGACCCCGTGGGAAGCATCCAGAGCAAATTCCTGGTTTCATGGAACACGGCCTATGTCAATCCTGACCCCGTGGGAAATGTCCAGAGCGGAGCCTGGTCCTCACAGAACACGGCTATGTCAATCAGACCCCGTGGGAAGCATCCAGAGCAAATTCCTGGTCACGTGGAACACGGATTATGTCAATCCTGACCCCGTGGGAAACGTCCAGAGCGGATCCTGGTCCTCGCAGAACACAGCTATGTTAATCCTGACCCCGTGGGAAGCATCCAGAGTAAATTCCTGGTCACGTGGAACACGGCTTATGTCAATCCTGACCCCGTGGGAAACGTCCAGAGCGGAGCCTAGTCCTCGCAGAATACGGCTATGTCAATCAGACCCTGTGGGAAGCATCCAGAGCAAAATTCTTGCTTACGTGGAATGCGGCCTATGTCAATCCTGACCCCGTGGGAAACGTCCAGAGCGGATCCCGGTCCTCGCAGAGAACATGGCTTATGTCAATCCTGACCCCGTGGGAAACGTCCAAAGCGGAGCCTGGTCCTCGCAGAACACGGCTATATCAATCAGACCCCGTGGGAAGCATCCAGAGCAAAATTCCTGGTTACGTGGAACGTGGCCTATGTCAATCCTGACCCCGTGGAAAACGTCCAGAGCGAATTGTGGTCCTCGCAGAACATGGCTATGTCAATCCTGACCCCGTGGGAAACATCCAGAGCGGAGCCTGGTCCTCGCAGAACATGGCTATGTCAAACTGACCCCGTGGGAAGCATCCAGTGCAAAATTCCTGGTTACGTGGAACGAAGCATATGTCAATCCTGACCCCGTGGGAAACGTCCAGAGCGGAGCCTGGTCCTCGCAGAACACGGCTATGTCAATCAGACCCCGTGGGAAGCATCCAGAGCAAAATTCCTCGTTACGTGGAACGCGGCCTATGTCAATCCTGACCCCATGGGAAACGTCCAGAGTTGGTCCTGGTCCTCGCAGAACACGGCTATGTCAATCCTGACCCCGTGGGAAGCATCCAGAGCGGAGCCTGGTCCTCGCAGAACACGGCCTATGTCAATCCTGACCCTGTGGGAAGCATCCAGAGCAAATCCTGGTCCTATAGAACACGACTAAAGTCAATCTTGACCCCGTGGGAAATGGCCAGAGCAACCCCTGACTCCGTGAAATGCGGATAATGTCAACCTCGTCCATCACTTACAGGTCCTCATGACTTGTAAGGGAGAAAACTCTTTTGTGAGATCCTTACAACTCTCAGAAGAAAACTCACTTAGGAATCCTCACGATTCCTAAGGAGAAATTACACCCGCGGGATCCTCTCGACCTGTAGGGAGAAAATTCTTCATGAGACCCTCACGGCTCATAAAGTTGAAAAGTCTTAGGAGGCAGATCTTGAACCTGACTCCTAAGCCATTGCTGTCCTACAAGGAAATCAAAATAGATTATCCACAGGATGCATTTACTAAAAGGGACGCACCATCATGAAGCAAAATATGTCTTTTATTCATGAATCAAAATGAATACAAAGTACAATTTATGAAAGAAACAAATAAAATATACTCTCATTGAGGAGTATGTACAAAAGAAGAAAAAAATATACAATTCTTCAAGCCGGCGGACGATTCAGTAGATTTTCCAGTTCACCCCTTTTCCGCTGGGCCTCGACTTCATGATTCACTATCGTCAAAAGACGGGCCTCCGCTTGAGCCTTTTGGCATGGTATGAGGCAAGCCGGCTTTCAAGCTCTTTTTCAGTAACCTTATGGGCTTCGACCATTTCACGAGTAAAAATGACGGCCTTATCAATGGCTACCACCTCCTTGATAGCCTTTTGAAGCACCCGCCAAAGTTCATATGCCCTAGTGGTCTTGGCTGTAAGATTGGCTTGAAGCTCCCTCAGCGCTTTGGAAGCCAGCTCCCTCTCCAAAAACTTACGGCCGAGCCTCTTCTCGCACGATATCATGTTCGCAGCGCACCGCTCAATCAACCCCCGCAAGCTTGCCTTTGCAGCCACGGCCTCTGAAGAAAGGCGTGTACATTCAAGAATATGCAAGCAAGCCTCTACCTGCCTACAAAACTCAACCCAGACTTGCACCAAGGTTTCACTATGGTAGGTGGCAAGAAAGGGAAGAGAACCGTTGGCTTCAGCGGCAAACGCTTAAAGGGAAGAGAACCGTTGGCTTCAGCGGCAAACGCTTCGGACGTGATCAGACTGCCAGCATGAAGGTCTTCAATTAGGGATGATAGGGAGTGAAGGCTTAGCTTTGCCATCCGCTCCGAGGCACGCAGAGTATAGGGGCCGGGTGGCATGACGATGCGAGATTCCAGCGTAGTAAGAACTGACAAAGCTGTTAAGATTTATAAACAGTCAGCGAGACTTGTAAGCAAAGAGCAGATGGAACAACATTAAGACTTTACTTACCCACGGTCATTCAAGAAGGGTCTGAAGGCTCCTCAGGCCCGTCAAGAATCTCAACCTCGTCATCGGCTTCCAGAACTGTAGAAGACATCAATGTCATTATATGAAATAATGATAATGCTGTGAGGAGAGGGCAAACGACACTAACCTTGCCCGGAAGAGAGGACGATGCGTTGAGGAGATATCGCCTGCGGAGTGGCCATCTCCAACAGGCGCTGAAAAACTTCCTGGGAGACAGATCAGCAATAGACGCCGCCAATCCACACAATTATGAAAAGACAGAAAGGTTTAGATAATGGAGAGATTATTAATATAAAATATAGAAGGCTACCTTCGATACTTCTCCCATTCTGTACTGGAGGGATAGCGGCTTCGGCGGCCTCCTCCATGCCCCCAGGCACATTATTGGGGACGTGGGCCGGTATAATAACTTCCGATAGAGGAGCAGTGGCCGCTACCGCAGGCTCCAGCAGAAGAACTGTAGCCTCGACTACCTGTTCCCTAGTCTCCGGGCCGTCCCCAGAAAGAACCATTGAATCGGCGATCAACGAAGATGCCTCTTCCGGCGGAGCAAGCACTTGGGGAGCGAGAATCACCAAGGAAAGCTCCATCGCAGGAGCAACGGTTGCATCGACCCCCTCCACACTGATTAGTGTCTCATTGGGGATATTTGCAGAGTCCACAGTCAAAGCGCGACTCGAACTCAGATCCTCCGCCATTGCCAAAGTCCCTGCAAAGTTTTCATGAAGATAAGGATATATATATATATGAGCAATACAAAATATTACAAAGGATATATGGGTATACCGATGCGCAAAGGAGCTTCTGGTATGGCTTGTTCAAGCCGACGCTCCTTCCTAAGGAGGTATGCTCGCCGAGGTTCGAGAGTAGACTCGTGGCCACCGGTCCACAATGAAAGTGCATCTTCGGCGTCGGCTGAGACAGCCTGCTTAAGGGTCCTCTCGCCCCATTCTTCCAAAGGGCCTATGAATAGCCGCCGTATCGATGGAGGGTCTTCGTAAAAAATGATGGCAGGATAAGGCCTCTTCAGGATCCGTACATTCTCGGATTCTTCTTGTGAGTGTCTTATAGCCTCAGCCAATTGTACAGCTTCCTCGGCAGATGAACCCAGGAAAAGTAGACCACCATCCGATTCTTGCATGGCTAGTGGTTCATCTTGAAGAATAGACTCGGATTCCACTAAAGAGTCGAGCAGATTGGTGACCGTATTCCTCCGCCTCTTGGGCACAGAACAAACCGCCGAAGACGATCGCTTCCTTCCCCTTGGTGCTTTGGTACGGCGTTGACCCACTTCGTCTTCAATGTCCTCGCTCGGTGGTGCTACCGATGACGACATGGCCATTGCTGACGACACGGCCATTGCTGACGCCGCAGCTGATGACACTGCTACCGGCGCCCTATTTGCCCTTGATTGAGCTCTAGTACGCAGTGGCATACCAGCCGTGGGAGTTAAATCCACTTCCGCCGTCTCCGGAATAAGCACGATGCTAGTATCTCTCAAGGGAGGGCGAACCGCTGCACGCGGTTGCGGCGGAACTCCCGTGGCTTAGATTGGAGTGGGAGCCCTATATCCGAGGAGAACCCTCCTCTCCTCGGCAATAATTGGACTGACTCGGTGGAGGTACCAGCCCGTGAAAGACCCCACAAATCGAGGAATATGATCAGCTTCAGGAATTACAAAGCGAGAGCCGGTATTCAGCCGCATGAAGTGATGAGCGGCGTCACGAACAACTTCTGACGACGGGCTGGGCTCCAATATAAATGCCTCAAAAGGGACGCCCTGGTCATATCCGAGTTGCCGAGCAAAGCGGTGTGGGTTGTACCGCATAAAAAGGGCCGCACCGTTCTGATAAAATACCAGATAACATGGTCTGATCAAATATAGGTGCATGGCTTCCCTGGGCTTCAGATAAGGTACCCCCTCTTTCAACGAGTAGCAGAGCTGTTGAACCGGTCCTGAGGGAGCAGAGAGGACTCGATCGTTGAATACCATCCCACCTGCATTGGCATAGGGATTAATCAACACACGAATAGCTCCGAACTGAGTCGGGTCGGGGGCAGAAGCGTCCACCAGCCGCATGAGTCGCGGAAAAGTATAAGCTTCATAAAAGCTGGGTCTTTGGCGCGCAGCAAATGATCCCAGCACATGCATCTCAATCCAGGACGTAAAGTAATGAAGAGAGAAATTTACCACATCTACGCCTGGAGTTGAGGTATTGGCCGCGGTGCTTAACCCATGATACAGATGCGCTAGCCCCGCAATGCCCACGGCTAGTCGTGTCCCCTCGGCAACGCGATGAGCAGAGTAAATAATTGAGGCTCTCATGAAACAACGGTGCATGGGAATGGCGAACCAACTGAGCCAAACACTGATGAAACCCACAAAGAAAGTATCCTCGTCCATACCAGGAGCTGCGATCGACTCGAAAGATACGACCGACATGATGGGAATGTAGAACTGTGGCAAGTCCTCTTCTTTATCCGGCCGCTTATTTAAACTGAACCCAAAGGGGTCATTGATATTCGTGAACTTCGGAGCCGTCTTTGATAGGACATCTTCGCGAAGGAAGCAGGCGATAAAGCTTTTAAAAGTGACGCCCTGCTTCTCTGACTTTGTGAATAGCTTCTCAAAAATGCTCAGAGTCTTGATTAAACTTGGGCGCTTATAGCGGACGGCATTCTCGGTCGACAGGCCGTCAAGCATGGCAGACTCAGTTTTGAAGACATACTCATCGGGAGGCAGTAGTTCTTCATAGAGTGTCCCCCTGACCGGCAACCCTGAGATTTCGCGAAACTCTTCCAGAGAAATTAAAACTTTGCAGTCCCCTAGAAATAAGGTGTTGGTGGGAAGATTCCATTGGTTTAAGAAGGCCTTAATCCACCAGACATGGGGAGACTAATAGTGGAAAAGAGACGCATATACCGCCTGATAGAGTCCGACCCTCTGCAGTCGCGCACGATGGGCGGACAGGATATAACGGGCCCAGAGAAGGTAGCCCGTGGGATGTCGAGGGGTAATCCCTATCTTGTAGATCTATCCCCATGGCTGGGCTTCGCCTTGGCAAATGCGGCGCCCTAAAATATCTATAGTCGGCACAGGATGGTTCGGAATACCAGTTGTTGATGGCTCGAGCCGTCCCGTAGGGGTCCAATTCAGCATCTCCACAGCAAAGGCGGTCCGTGGATGATCCATCGGCAGAAAGGGATAGGTAGGCTCTGTCGGTATCTCGTAAAGAATGTTGCAGCGACCGCGGATGATATGACCATACCAGGTCCCCCATAAAAGTAGATTGGTGCAATTCGTCATGATCCCTGATCATCGCCATCACCTTTTCATCAAACGGTGACTGAGGAAAGGCAGCCTCTGAGCGGGTAAAAGGGATGTACGGAAGAGAAGCCATTGTTCCTGAAATAAAAGAAGGGAAAACTGTTAATCGAAACCAACACGTGTATATATATATATATCTATAAATGTATATATATAAAAAGGCAGTGGAAGATGGCGACAAGGGACTTATTTTATGGGACCATTGGTTACAAAGCACATGGGCCCCACGAAATCAAGATGGCGGCTCACTAATAATGAGGCCAAGCAATCATCATGAGAATAAAGGGAAGATTCTCAATGAATTCAAATGACTCTACACATTCCCCCAAAGGGAAACCCATCTTGGACTCTACGAAAATCAAGTAGAATCTCTACTGCAATTTTTTTTCTGCAAAGAACAACTCAGGAGGAAAAATCCCAAGAAGTCTTCTTTTAAAGAATTAAGTTCTTTAGAGGAATTAAATTCCTTTTGAACAGGGGAATTAAATTCCCAGAAAACATTTTCAGAACTAAGATTCTTTGGAATGGAATTAAATTCCAGAGAAAGGCCAAGTGTTGCCATCGATCTCTGAGATCAAAAGAGCCCTAACAAAAGGGATTTATCATTTAAAGATTGAGCAGTTTTCTTTTTAAAGAACTTGAAAAAAATAGGTTCTTGTTAAAGGGAAAAACTCTTGGTGTGGATTTAAAATCCAAATTCCTACAAGAAGTTCTTCAGCCGTTCAAGATCATTACCTGAAAAAGGGAATCTTTTGTTAACAGAGTTAAACTCTGGAAATTTTCGAAACAGAGAACTAAGCTCTGAGAGAGAGAATTAAATTCTCAAAGCAAGAACAAGTAAGGAAGAAGATGGAAAGTGGAGGCGCTTCTGAAGGGACTCCTGCATTTATAGGATGTGATGGGGGACGGTTCATCTCCTATATTCTTTAGACAGATCCAACGGTCACAAAGGTGACAGTGTTTCACTCACGTGCCAACACGTGAGAACAACACTGTGGGGGCATTTGTTCCCTGATAAAATATCAGGAAATTCCACAATGGGGTATCACGTGCTCATACGTGACCAAGGGTCACGTGCTGACACGTGATGGTTTCCTGGGACTCTGTTATAACATAATTAAATTCTAATCAAGCAGGCAATTAGTGGAGTCACGTGCCACCACGTGATGTGCCTTTAAAACCCACCAAAAGGGATTAAAAGATGTAATAAGACACTAAGGAAAAACCCCAATGGGGCGTCACATGCTCACACGTGACCAAGGATCACATGCTGAAGCGTGATGATTCCTTAGCTCTGATTAAAAGGCAGAATTAAATTCTGAATAAAATGTTTAATCAAGAGGGTCACGTGCCAACACGTGACAAGTTCCTAAACTCTTTAATTGATAGAATTAAATTCTATTTCAATGATCAAACATTGGGATCACGTGCCAACACGTGATGGGATTTTAATCCATCTGAACTAATAGAATTAAATTCTAATTAAGTGGGAATCCAGAACCTTAACTGGAAAAAGATCTCTCTAAATCTTTCCAAACAAGAAGATGGTGCTCTGTAAAGTGGAGCACCGTTGGATTAAAAATCCAATGGTGATTAAAAATCACCAATTTATGGAAAGATTTTATACAAGGAAAGATTTCCCTAAAATTCACCAAGAATAACAGACAGAATATCTTTTGGATTAAAAATCCAATGGTGAATAAAATTCACTGAGTAATCTAAAAGATCATGTTGGTTACAAAAACAACCAAAAATCTTTCAATGAAAGATTAACTAAACAAATTGATTCTTTTCTTTCTTTTATAAATAGGAGCCAAGAAGAGAAGAGAAGGGATCTTTGGAATTTTGATTTTCTGGAGAAAAACAGCAACAGAGAGAAAAAAGAGAGGAGAATTTAATTCTCAAGAGAGAAAAGAAGTTCCTTTCAGAGAAAAGAAATCCTAGGAGAGAAAGGGGAAAGAGATCTAAACTCTATAAAATAAAAGAGAATTTAATTCTCAAGTTTAAGAGTTTAACTCTTCTGAATAAGAAGTTAGTTCTTCTTTTGGTTGAAGATCTGCAGAAGCAGATCTCCCCACAAGTTGAGAATTTAATTCTCATCTGGGAGATTCTGCCATGCAGATCCAAGACTTAGAGGGAGAATTTGAGTTTAAGGAATTTAATTCCCCCAAGTTCATAGGAATTTAATTCCTCCAAACAGAACTAGGGTTTAACCCTATATGAGAATTTAATTCTCCCAAATGCATAGGAATTTAATTCATCTAAAACAGAACTAGGGTTTAACCCTACATGAGAATTTAATTCTCCCAAATTCATAGGAATTTAATTCCTCTAAAACAGAATTAGGGTTTAACCCTATAGAGGATTTAATTTTTAAAATAAAGAGACTTAAAGCTCTCCATGCACGTAAATAAGTTGGTCACGTAGTGACACGTGATCCCTATCCTCAATGATCAGAAAAGAAAGAACAAAACTAGGTCACATACTCCCACGTGACCTCTAAAACAGATCCCTTAAAATGAGAAAGAAAAACTTGGAGGCAATGCCTCACGTGCTCCCACGTGACCCTCAAAATAAAGGGAACAAAGTCAAAGGCAGAACCATTTTTGGGCGCCCTCACATGTCCTCACGTGACCCCTTAATAAACACTCTAAATCGACACATGGATACCCATCACGTGCCAACACGTGATGGCCTGAGGACTAAAAGTGTTTAACACTTATTTGAATATTCTGATAATAAAATAAAGAAGGTCTGGCCCCATCTTCAGGCGCCTCACGTGACCCCACGTGACCCCTTCCTTTCTAGTGTTTAACACTATTTTGAGCATTTTGTCTCCAGTGTTTAACACTGTTTCAAATACATCACATGAGGACACGTGACCACCAGATGTCTTCTATTGTTTAACACTATTTTAAAACCAGCTTAGCCCAAATTGGCTAAGTTTTCCAGAGGCAAATCTCCCTTTCAAACGGGCCTTAAAATCCAGAGCTATAATGTTTAGTGCTCAGCCAAAGACAAAATGTTATCAGAACCTTCAAACTCTTGTTTAGCATTGCTAAATAATGATGGGCTGAACCCAGACAAATGTTCAATAGTCCATTAAAGGGCCAACATTTCAAACTTAATTGGATTTAGCCCAAATTGGCCATAAGTCCTCAAATGCAGATTAATTGAGCCCATATGCTCATAAATCTTAACAGATCTTAGCCCCAAATTGGACTACAGATCTTTCAACCAAAATCGGTTTAAAGGTACATCTCTGAACTCCTCTGATATTTGTCGTTTTAATCCTTCAACGTCTTCAGAGAGGTGACGGGTCCCGACAACCATACATTTCATGGACTGTGGGGTCCTTAAGCCCATGGACTATGATGTCCTTAACCTTGACTGTGAAGTCTTTAAACTCACGGACTATGAGGTCCTTAACCTTCACTGTGAGGTCTTTAAACTCACGGACTATGATGTCCTTAACCTTGATTGTAGGGTCTTTAAACTCATGGACTATGATGTCCTTAACCTTGACTGTGAGGTCTTTAAACTCACGGACTATGATGTCCTTAACATTGGACTGTGGGGTCCTTTAAAACCCATGGACTATGATGTCCTTAACCTTGGACCGTAATGTCCCTAAATTAATCGACCGCAAAGTCCCTAAACTAAAACAATAGAGCCCAAATGCTCTTTTGTTGGATCTAAATTATCCTGTTAAGTTGATCTTAGTCTATAATTAGACTAACATATCCTTAACTAACGTTTAAGTTGATCTTAGTCTCAAATGAGACCAACGTATCCTTAAACTCAACCCCCAAACCCAAATCTAAGAAAATACGGATTTAGACTAATCCACGCCCTACGGGCGACAACATAAATTAGTCTCCGTATGCAATCCACAGGCAACCAAAAACAAAACAAACACCCACGACACGAAATGACCATCTGGAGAAGGAGAAAGTTGTTACCGCGATGCGGTAGCGTAATTAATTGCAGGGACTTGCGCCTGCAGGGAAAAGCGTCCCCACAATCAAAAACCCCTCAAATGAGGGGGAATCTGACGAAGTCTGCTACATCGGCCGAATCCGTTTAAACCTTCGATACATGGTGTCATAAATCAACTTAGCATCTTCGGAGAGGTAGACGGATATCACCAATTAGCATTTGCCCCGAAATTCAGGCAAGACGGACCTGCGTGGTCTCGTCTTCGTGTTTCGGCGAGGATCAGGCGCTTCTTGTGAGATAGAGCACATTTGAGGAGCACGTGGCGCGCTTGGCGCTGAGCGCCAGTCAATGAGTGCAGAGCGCTCTTTATAAAATAGCGCCCACGTGAGGAGCACGTGGTGCACTTGGCACTGTGCGTCAGACTTGGAGCGTTGAAGCGCTTCATTATTAAGTAGCGCACACGTGAGGAGCACTTGGCGCACTTGGCGCTGAGCGCCAGCCAATGAGTGCAAAGCACTCTTGATTAATTCTGTACTCTGAGAATTAAGGTCTCGTTTATAAGAGACTTTGTCTCGTAGATCTAAGAACCAAATTCTTATTCTAATAGGAGTGTTCTCCGCCGAAACACAGAGACGCGACCGCTTAGGTCCGTCTTGCCTGAATTTGGGGGCAGATCCTAATTGGTGCTATCCGTCCACCTCTCCGAAGATGCCAAGTTGATTTATGACACCATGTATCGAAGGTTTAAACGGATGCGGCCGATATAGCAAACTTCGTCAGATTCCCCCTCATGATGAGGGGTTTTTGATTGTGGGGACTCTCTTCCCTGCAGGCGCAAGCCCCTACAGTTAATTATGCTACCGCGTCGCGGTAACCACTTTCTCCTTCTCCAGATGGTCACTTCATGTCGTGGGTGTTTGTTTTGTTTTTGGTTGCTGTGAATTGTATACGGAGACTAATTTATGTTGTCTCCCGTAGGGCGTGGATTAGTCCAAATTCGTATTTTCTTAGATTTAGGTTTGTGGTTTGGGTTTAAGGATACGTTAGTCTCATTTGAGACTAAGATCAAATTAAACGTTTGTTAAGGATACGTTAGTCTAATTTTTAGACTAAGATCAATTTAACCATTTGTTAAGGATACATTAGTCTAATTTTAGACTAAGATCTACTTAACAGGATCATTTAGATCCAACAAAAGAGCATTTGAACTCTATTATTTTAGTTTAAGGACTTTGCGGTCGATTAGTTTAGGAACATTACGGTCGAACATTTGTTTAAGGACATTACGGTCCAGTTTAAAGACATCATAGTCTGTAAAGGTTAAGGACATCATAGTCCATGGGCTTAAGGACCCCACAGTCCGAGATTAAGGACATCATAGTCCATGGGCTTAAGGACCCCACAGTCCAAGGTTAAGGACATCATAGTCCATGAGTTTAAGGACCCCGCAGTCCATGGAATGTTTGGTTATCGGGACCCCTCGCCTCTCTGAAAACGTTGAAGGATTACAACGATAAATATCAAAAGGGTGAAGAGATGTACACTTGAACCAAAATTGATTGGGAAATCCATAGTCCAATTTGGGACTAAGATCAATTAATTAGATTATGAGCACATGGGCTCAGTTAAATCTGAATTGAGGACTTATGGCCAACTTGGGCTAACTCCAATTAGGTTTAAATGTTGGACCTTTGTTTGGACTGCTATACATTTGTCTAGGATCAGCCCCCTATTATTTAGTAATGCTAAACAGGGGTTTAGGGGCTCTGACAACATTTTATCTTTGGCTGGGCACTAACCATTTATTATAGCTTTGGACTTTACTTTGCATGTCATATGAACTGATCAATTTTGAGGTTTAGTCGAAGGGGAGATTTGCCTCTGGAAAACTTTAGCCAATTTGGGCTAAGTTGGTTTGAAAATAGTGTTAAACACTAAAGCATATTTGGCGATCACGTGTTCCCACGTGATGTGCTTAAAACAATGTTAAACACTAGAGGCAAAATGCTCAAAATAGTGTTAAACACTAAAAATGAGGTGGTCACGTGGGGTCGCGTGAGGCGCCTGAGAATTAGGCCAAACCTCCTGTATTTTACTCTCAAAACCAGCAAATAAGTATTAAACACTTAGTCTTTGTAATCATCACGTGCGAACACGTGATAGTGCCCATGTATTGGATATTAATTTCTCTGTTTTCCCTCATTTGCCCTTTTAGAAAGGTGTTTGTTAGGGGTCACGTGTGAGCACGTGAGGCATTTTCTCCAAGCTTTTTCTTTCTCATTTTGAGGAGTCTATTTAAGGGGCACGTGGGGGCACGTGACCTAGTCTTGTTCGTTCTTTTCTGATCATTGAGGGGGAGGGTCACGTGTTGCCACGTGACCAAGTTGGATACTAATTTCTTTATGTGCATGGAGAGTTTTAAATCCCTTGTTTTTAGAATTAAATTCTTTTATAGGGTTAAACCCTAATTTTATTTAGAGAAATTAAATTCCTATGTGTTTTGAAAGAATGAAATTCTTTAAACTCAACTCTCTCTCTCTCTAAGTTTTAGATTTGCATGGCAGAATCTCCCCGATGAGAATTAAATTCTCAACTTATGGGGAGATCTGCTTCTGCAGATCTTCAACCTTGAAGAAGAACTAAGTTCATATTTTAAGGGTTAAACCATGTTTATGTTGGAGGAATTAAATTCCTAAGTATTTGGAGGAATTAAATTCCCTAAACTCAATTCTCCCTCGAAGTTTTGGATCTGCATGGCAGAACCTCCCCGATGAGAATTAAATTCTCAACTTTTGGAGAGATCTGCTTCTGCAGATATTCAACCAAAGGAAGAACTAAGTTCTTATTCAGAAGAGTTAAATTCTTAATTTGAGAATTAAATTCTCTTTTTATATTATGGAGCTTAGATCTATTTCCCTTCCTCACCTAGGGTTTCTTTCTCTTCTGAGAAAATCTTCTTTTCTCTCTGGAGAATTAAATTCTCTTCTTTTTTCTCTGTTGTTGTATCTCTCCAAAAAAAAAAGATCCCCTCTCTTCTCTTCTTGGCTCCTATTTATAGGAGAAAGAAAAGAAACGGTTTGTTTAGTCAATCTTTCATTCAAAGATTTTAATTGATTTTGTAACCAGCATGATCTTTTAGATCACTCAGTGAATTTTATTCACCATTGGATTTTTAATCCAAAAGATATTCTGTCTGTTATTCTTAGCAAATTTCAGGGAAAGCTTTCCTTATATAGAATCTTTCTATAAATTATTGATTTTTAATCACCATTGGTTTTTTAATCCAACGGTGCTCCACTTTACAGAGCACAATCTTTTTTTTGTTTGGAAAGATTTAGAGAAATATTTTTAGGGTTCTCGATTCTCTTTTAATTAGAATTCAATTCTATTAGTTCAGAAGGCTTAAGAGCCTATCATGTGTTGGCACGTGATCCCACTATTTGATCATTTAAATAGACTTTAATTCTATTAATTAAATAGCTTAAGAGCCCATCACGTGTCTGCATGTGACCTTTGGTCACGTGTGGACACGTGATGCCCCATTGGAGTATTCCTTACTGTTTTATTACACTTTTAATTCTCTTCAGTGGGTTTTTAAAGGCCCATCACGTGTGGGCACGTGACTCCACTGATTGCTTGTTTGATTAGAATTTAATTCTATTTCAGCAGAATCCCCAGGAAACCATCACGTGTCAGCACGTGACCCTTGGTCATGTGTGGACACGTGATACCCCATTGGGGTTTTTCCTGATATTTTATGAGGGAACAAATTCCCCCACAGTGTTGTTCTCACGTGTTTGCACGTGAGTGCAACGCTGTCATTTTTTGTGGCCGTTAGATCTGCCTAGGAAAGGGGGTAGATGAACCGTTTCCTATCGCATCCTATAAATGCAGGGGTCCCTTCAGAAGCGTCTCCACTTTCCATCTTCTTCCTAGATTGTTCTTGCCTTGAGAATTTAATTCTCTTTCTCAGAGCTCAGTTCTCTGTCCCAAATTTTTTTCAGAGTTTAACTCTTTCCAAGAAAGAATCATTTCTTCAGGTAATAGTTTTGAACAACCGAAGAACTTTTACACATAGAAAGAACTCTTTTTGGATTTTAAATTCACACCAAGGGTTTTTCCTTTCAAAGAACCCATTTTTCTAATCTTTAGGAGTGCATAATCTCTGGGTAGCAAATCCCATTGTTAGGCATTTTTCTGTTTTTAGGGGTTTGATGACGGCCTTTGTTTCTCTCTGGAATTTAATTCCATTTCCAAGAGCTTAGCTCTGCCAATTTTCTGGGAATTTAATTCCTTTTAAGAATTTAGTTCTTCACAGAGAACTTCTTGGGATTTTCTTGCCCTGAGTTGTTCTTTGCAAAAAAAAATTCTTCCAGAGAGATCCTTCTTGGTTTGCATAGAGTTCTGCAGTGGGTTTTCTCCTTGGGGAATGTGTAGAGTTGTTTGAAATCCACTGTTCATTTATTGAGAATCTTCCTTTTGTTCTCATAATGATTACCCTGCCTCATCATTAGTGAGCCGCCATCTTGATTTTGTGGGGCCCTGTGTTTTGTAACCAATGGTCCCATAAAATAAGTTTTTGTCGCTTTCTTCCACTGTCTTTATATATATATATATTTTTTTTATATATATACACGTGTGGGCTTCATTAACAGTTTCCTTTCCTTTGTTTCAGGAACAATGGCCTCTCTTCCATACTTCTCTTTCACCCGCTCGGAGGCTGTCTTTCCTCAGTCACCGTCTGATGAAGAGGTGATGGCGATGATTACAGCTCACGACCCTAATTGCACCAACTTGCTTTTATGGGGGACCTGGTATGGGCATATCATTCGGGGCCGCCGCAGCTTCCTTTACGAGATACCAACAGAGCCTACCTACCCATTTTTGCTAATGGAGCATCCACGGACCGCCTTTGCTGTGGAGATGTTGAATTGGACCCCCTACGGGACTGCTTGAGCCGTCAACAACTGGGATTCCAAACCACCCTGTGCCAGCTATAGACATCTTAGGGCGTCGTATCTGCCAAGGTGAAGCCCAGCCCTGGGGATAGGTTTACAAAATAGGGCTTACTCCTCGACATCCCACGGGCTACCTTCTCTGGGCTCGTTATATTTTGTCTGACCATCATGCGCGACTGCAGAGGGTCGGGCTCTATCAGGCGGTGTACGCGTCTCTCTTCCACTATCAGTCTCCCCATGTCTGGTGGGTTAAGGCTTTCCTAAATCAATGGAATCTTCCCACCAACACCTTCTTGCTAGGGGACTGCGAAGTTTCAATTTCTCTGGAAAAGTTTCGTGAGATCTCGGGGTTGCCGATCAGGGGAACACTTTATGAAGAACTGGTGCCTCCTGATGAGTATGTTTTCGAAGTTTAGCCTGCTATGCTTGACGGCTTGTCGATTGAAAATGCCGTCCGCCACAAGCACCTAAGTCTAATCAAGGTTTTAGGCATTTTTGAGAAGCTATTCACAGAGTCAGAGAAACAGGGCGTCACTTTCAAAAGCTTTATCACCTGCTTTCTTCGCGGAGACGTTCTATCAAAGACGGCTCCAAAGTTCGCGAATATCAACGACCCCTTTGGGTTCAGTTTAAATAAGCTACCGGCCAGAGAAGAGGATTTGTCGCAGTTTTACATTCCAATCCTGTCGGCTGTACCTTTTGAGTCGATCGCAGCTCCTGGCATAGATGAAGAGATTTTCTTCGTGGGTTTTATCAGCGTCTAGCTCAGTTGGTTCGTTATTCCAACGCACCATCGATTCATGAGAGCTTCGGTCATTTACCCTGCTCATCGCATCGCCGGGGGGACGCGACTAACCGTGGGCATTGCAGAGCTGTCGCATCTATACCATGGGCTAAGCAGTGCAGCTAATACCTCAACCCCAGGCGTGAACGTAGTGAATTTCTCTCTTCATTATTTTACGTCATGGATTGAGATGCACGTGCTAGGGGCATTTGCAGCGCATCAGAGACCCAGCTTTTATTATGCCTATACCTTTCCGCGGCTCATGAGGTTGGTGGACGCTTCTGCTCCTAACCTGACTCAATCCGGAGCTATTCGTATGCTGCTTAATCCCTATGCCAATGTGGGCAGGATGATATTTAACGATCGAGTCCTCTCTGCTCCTTCAGGACCGAATCAACAGCTTTTCGACTCGTCGAAAGAGGGAGCGCCCTCCCAGAAGCCCAAGGAAGCCATGCACTTATATTCGATCAGACCGGGTTATCTGGTGTTTCGTCAAAACGGTGCGGCCCTTTTTATGCGGTACAACCCACACCGCTTTGCTCGGCAACTGGGATATGACCAGGGTGTCCCCTTTGAGGCGTTTACAGAGGAACCCAGCCCGTCATCGGAGGTTGTTCATAATGCCGCTCATCACTTGATGCGGCTGAACACCGGCTCTCGCTTCGTGATTCCTGAGGCTGACTACATTCCTCGGTGTGTGGGGGCTTTCACGGGCTGGTACCTCCACCGAGTCAGTCCTATTATTGTTGAGGAGAAGAGGATGCTCTTTGGATATAGGGTTCCCACTCCGATCCAGGCTACGGGAGTCCTGCCACGACCGCGGGCAGTGGTTCGCCCTCCCCTGAGAGATACTGGTATTGTGCTTAATCCTGAGACGGGGAAAGTAGATCTAACTCCCACAGCTGGTATGCCATTGCGCACTAGAGCTCAAGCAAGGGCCAATAAGGCGCTAGTAGCAGTATCATTAGCTGCGGCGTCAGCAATGGCGGTGTCGTCATCGGTAGCACCGCCGAGTGAGGACATTGAAGGCGAAGTGGGTCAACGTCGCACCAAAGCACCAAGGGGAAAGAAGAGATCGTCTTCTGGTGTTAGTTCTGGGTCCAAGAGGCGAAGAAAGACGGTCACAAATCTGCTCGACTTTTTAGTGAAATCCGAGCCTATTCTTCAGGACGAGCCAATAGCCATGCAAGAACCGGGTGGTGGTCTTCTTTTTCCTGGTTCATCTGCCGAGGAAACCGTGCAATTGGCTGAGGCTATAAGACGCCCCCAGGATGAAGCTGAGAATGTAAAGGTTCTGAAGAGCTCTTATCCTGCCGTCATCTTCTACGAAGATCCTCCATCGATACGGCGAATATTTATAGGTCCTTTGGAAGAGAGAGGCGAGAGAGCCCTTAAGCAACCTATCTCGGTCGATGCCGAAGATGCATTGTCACTGTGGACTGGTGGCCACGAGTCTACCCTCATACCCCGGCGAGCACGAATTCTTGAGAAGGAACGTCGGCTTGAAAAAGCCATACTAGAGGCTCCTTTGCGCATTGGTATACTCATATATCTTTTCATAATATTTTGCACTGTTCATATATATATATATATATATATATATATATATATCCTTATCTTCGCGAAAACTTTGCAGGGACTTCGGCAACGGCAGAGGATCTGAGTTCGAGTCGCGCCTTGACTATGGACTCCGCAAATATCCCCGATGAGACACTAGTAAGTGTGGAGGGGGTCGATACAACTGTTGTTCCTGCCACGGAGCTCCACTCGGTGGCTCCTGTTCCCCCGGTGCTTGCTCCCCCGGAAGAGGCATCTTCATTGGCCGTGACTTCAATGGATCTTTCTGGGGACGGCCCGGAGACTACGGGACAGACAGTCGAGGCTATCGTCCTTTCATTGGAGCCTACAGTGGTGGCCACCGCTCCTCAGTTGGAAGTTGTTATACCGGCTCACGTCCCTGATGATGTGCCTGGGGGCATGGATGAGGCTGCTGAAGCTGCTATCCCTCCAGTCCAGAGTGGGAGGAGCATCGAAGGTAGCCTTTTATATTTTATATTAATAATCTCTCCATTATCTGAACCTTTCTGTCTTTTCAGAATTGTGCGGATTGGCGGTGTCCATCGTGGACTTGTCCCCCAGGAAGTCTTTTCAGCGTCTGTCAGAGATGGTTGCTCCGCAGGCGATATCCCCTCAACGCATCGTCCTCTTTTCCGGGTAGTGTTAGTGTTATTTGCCTTCTTCTCACGGCATTATTATTATTTTGTATAACGATATTGATGCCTTCTGCAGTTCTGGAAGCTGATGACAAAGTTGAGATTCTTGACAGGCCTGGGGACCCTTCAGACCCTTCCTACATGAGTGTGGGTAAGTAAAGTTTCAACGCTGTTCCACCTGCTCTTTGCTTGCAAGTCTTGCTGATTTTTTTTATGAATCTTAACAGCTTTGCCAGTTCTTACCACGCTAGAATCTTACATCGTCATGCCGCCCGGCCCCTACGCTCTACGTGCCTCGGAACAGATGGCAAAGCTAAGCCTTCACTCCTTGTCAGCTCTGATCGAAGACCTTCGCGCTGGTAGTTTGATCACGGCCGAAGAATTTGCCGCTGAAGCCAACAGTTCTCTCCCCTTTCTTGCTGCTTACCACAGCGAAACATTGGTGCAATTCTGGGTTGAGTTTTGTCGTCAGGTGGAGGCTTCCTTGCATGTTCTTGAATGTACGCGCCTTCCTTCAGAGATTGTGGCTGCAAAGGCGAGCTTGCGAGGGCTAATCGAACGGTGTGCCGCAAATATGCTGTCATGCGAGATGAGGCTCAGCCGAAAATTTTCAGAGACAAAGCTGGCTTCAACTGCGCTGGGAGAACTTCAAGCTAATCTTACGGCCAAGACCACTCGGGCGTATGAACTTTGGCGGAAGCTTCAAGAAGCTATCCGAGAGGTGGTAGCCATTGATAAAGCCGTCATTTTCACTCGCAAAATGGTCGAAGCTCATAAGCTTACCGAAAAAGAGCTTGAAAGTTGGCTTGCCTCGTACCAACCCCAGCAGGCTCAAGCGGTGGCCCGTCTCTTAGCGATAATGAATCATGAGGCCGAGGCCCAGCGGAAAAAAGATGAACTAGCAAATCTATTGAATCGTCTGCCGGCTTGAAGAATTGTATATTTTTCTTTTTATTCTTCTTTTGTACCTACTCCTGAATGAGAGTTTTTTTTTATTCTTTCATAAATTGTACTTTGTATTCATTTTGATTCATGAATAAAAGACATATTTTGCTTCATGATGGTGTGTCCCTTTTAGTAAATGCATTTTGTGGATAATCTATTTTGATCTCCTTGTAGGACAGCAATGGCTTATGGGTCAGGTTCAGATCTTCCTCCTAAGGCTTTCCAACTTTATGAGCCGTGAGGGTCTCATTAAGGTATTTCTCCTACGAGTCGTGAGGATCTCGCAAGTGTAATTTCTCCTTAAGAATCATGAGGATTCCTAAGTGCATTTTCTCTTGAGCGTAAGGATCTCACAAAAGAATTTTCTCCCTTACGAGTCGAAAGGACCCATAAGTGATGGATGAGGTTGACATTACCCGCATTTCACGGTGTCAGGGGTTGCTCTGGCCATTTCCCACGGGGTCAAGATTGACTTTAGCTGTGTTCTATAGGACCAGGATTTGCTCTGGATGTTTCCTACAGGGTCAGGATTGACGTTAGCCATGTTCCACAGGACCAGGATCCGCTCTGGATGTTTCCCACAGGGTCAGGATTGACATTAGCCGTGTTCCACGAAACCAGGATTTGTTCTGGATGCTTCCCACGGGGTTAGGATTGACATTAGCCGTATTCCGCAAGGACCAGGATCCGCTCTGGACGCTTCCCACGGGGTCAGGATTGACATTAGCCGTGTTCCATTAGACCAGGATTTGCTCTGGATGTTTCCCACGGGGTCAGGATTGACATTGGCCGTGTTCCACGAAACCAGGATTTGCTCTGGATGCTTCCCACGGAGTCAGGATTGACATTGGCCGTGTTCCGCAAGAACCAGGATCCGCTCTGGACGCTTCCCACGGGGTCAGGATTGACATTAGCCGTGTTCCACTAGACCAGGATTTGCTCTGAATGTTTCCCACGGGGTCAGGATTGGCATTGGCCGTGTCCCACGAAACCAGGATTTGCTCTGGATGCTTCCCACGGGGTCAGGATTGACATTGGCTGTGTTCTGCAGGGACCAGGATCCGCTCCGGATGCTTCCCATAGGGTTAGGATTGACATTAGCTATATTCAACTAGACCAGGATTTGCTCTGGATGTTTCCCACGGGGTCAGGATTGACATTGGCCGTGTTCCACGAAACCAGGATTTGCTCTGGATGCTTCCCACGGGGTCAGGATTGACATTGGCCGTGTTCCGCAAGGACCAGGATCCGCTCTGGACGCTTCCTACGGGGTCAGGATTGACATTAGCCGTGTTCCACTAAATCAGGATTTGCTCTGGACGCTTCCCACGGGGTTAAGATTAACATTGGCCATGTTCCGTAAGGACCAGGATTTGCTCTAGATGTTTCCCACGGGGTCAGGATTGACATTGGCCGTGTCCCACGAAACCAGGATACGCTCTAGACGCTTCCCACGGGGTCAGGATTGACATTAGCAGTGTTCCATGAGACCAGGAGGGGTTGACTCTCGGTTGTCTGTGCATCGTCGAGTCATGGAACTGGGAATTGCCGCGGTTCTGCTTTGCTGATGTTGCGTCTGTTGTAATGAGACGAATGTGGGGATGATCTCCAGGCTGTCTGTGAACCGTCGAGATTTGGCTTCTTTTTCTGATGGAGCCTAGTGGGAAGGTATGGTTCCCTCTTTGTTTGTGCCCCTGTATTGTATACAGGGATCAATGTGATCTCACCTGTATGGCAAAAAGTTTCATTTTATATATTTTTCTTTCCGCGATGCTCTACCATTTCAGCTTTTATATCGCGAAAGTCGCGATTGCCCAATCATTTCGGCTATTTTTCGCGGTGCCCAATCATTTCGGCTATTTTTTTATTTACTCGCTGCTTTTTATTGCGAGTTGCCCAATCATTTCGACTATTTTGCATGCATATATTTTTACTTGCTAATTTTGTTGGAAGTTGCCCTATCATTTCGGCTATTTCATATGCATTTGCCTCGCTGTGAGTTTGGGATTTGATACCGATTTAGGCATCAGCATCGCTGCAACTGGGACATTGCCAGGAGCGAATCATCATTTGCCTTTGTCGATGTCGAGCAAAGTTGGCTTAGTAAACAGGGTTAGGATCCTGTCGACTAAGGCTTTTAACTTTATGAGCCGTAAGGGTCTCATAAAGGTATTTCTCCCTACAAGTCGTGAGGATCTCGTAGGTGCGTTTTTCTCCTTAAGAATCGTGAGGAGTCTTAAGTCTATGGTCTCTTATAAGTCGTAAGGATCTTACAAGAGTGCTTTCTCCTTATAAGTCGAGAGGATTTATAAGGGTCTTTTGCCATATGAGCATATCCCCAGTCGCGGGTAGGACTTTGTTAGGGAAATGTTTATTCGCGCCCATGGATTGTATACAAGGGTCGATATCGAAACGCTTGTAGGGCAACACTGGAGGTTGTGATGGCTTAAGACCAGGTTCAGATTGATTGATCAAAGAATTTGTTAACCGCAATCAAGAACGGCGTCGCTTAGTAGCTAGCCGGTGAGTACGGGTTGGTCCACATGGATTTTGTGTATTTTCTAATTGGTCTAACGAGTTAATTCCAAACGATGTCGGATTGATTAAATCTAAAAACTAAGTTGATCTAGACTAAAATCTTGCTAGGGTTAGGTTTAGGTTAAATTTGGAAAGTCAATATTCCTCACCGCTTTCTATGCCCTATTAAGATCTATGAGGTATTATGGTAATAATTAATAAAGTGGATGAGTACCATCGGGAAGAAACGATATTTCTTTCTCTAGGTTCTTGTCCTTCCTTTATTAATCCTTACCCTAACCTCCATGGAAAACACGTTCAACCGGTCGTTTATACTATGGTATCACCGCTACCTCGTGGGATAGGGTGCCGTAGGGAGCGGTGTGTGCATGTATGCATGGAGTCCTATAAAAACGTGTGATGGGCAAGAAAGGGGTGAGAGATCTTCATCTCTCAAGCCTTCCCCAAATCTAACCCTAACAAGCGAGGAGACTACTCATCCATTAGGGAATTGAAAAATATTTTCTAAACTATCTAACTAGGGCAGAGAATAAAATCTAACTAGGGCAAGAAAGAAATTACCTAGGACATGGAAATAAAATTTAACTAGGGCAAAGAGAAAGAAAACTTACTCCTAATTTTTATTTGATGCTCTCTTCCTTATTTACAGAAATTTACAGATCTGAATTTAGATAGATGAAATGAGGCACAAGAAGAGGCATCCTTAAAACAGGTTTTAGGGCTTCTATTTATAGATTCATAGAAACCCTAGGGTTACAATCGAGTCACGTCTGTTATTACAATTTTACCCCCTAAGAAAAAGAACTAGTCAACGCACGCCACCGTCTCTGGAATTTCTGCACCGACACGGGCTTACTATGGCCGCGGATCCGCGACCAAGAGCAAGGTTTGGCCGCGGTTCCACGTCCAAGCAGGGGCTTCATTAGCTCATTTTTCTAGGTGTTCTTCTGTTGCATTTTTCCTTCTATTTTCTTCAGTTGTTTTCTCATATTGGCTTCTAGATTTCTTCCAGATCTCAACAGTGAATAATTGTAGTGGACTTTTACCGTTGCTTCGTGACGAAGTCTTGAACCTTGTGCTGCCTTTGTGCTTTGTGAACTTGTTCATTGATCTTCAATGTCCCTCAAAATGTAGGCTCGATCAAGATTCTTCTATTTGTTGGTCGTAGTCTCACTTTTGTATCGTCTTTTCATCTTTTTCACTGTTTTTATTCCGAGAACCTGTAACCTGCAACTATGTAGCAGACATGGGTCAAAAGCACCTGTTTATTTGTAAAAATGAATAAGAATGGGGAATATAATAATGCAAAATTATGGTATGAACAAATACCCCCAAACTTATCTTTTGCTCGTCCTCGAGCAAAACTAATTTTATTCTCGAAAAAGACCTAGCCTCACTTTCGCAGGGAAACGTGATTGCACTGAGCTCGTGCAACAAGCCGTTAAACCTCTAGGTGTCCCCAGTAGGAGGAGTGTTGTCTCCTGAGGGTTTTCAGCGGATACTACCCACAAAATCCTATCAATTCGGCCTATTAACTTTTATTCTCCAATTAGGTTTTCCAACAAGGAATTCTATTATCTTCGACTCATAAATTATCCACCCGTATTTTTCACGCTTCCTTATCATTTAACTTAAGATTATATATATTCTTGTGAATTTACTTAGCTTTTGGCATCTTTCAAGTTTTCCTTCTAGGGTTCCATCTCAACTTAGGAATTTTTATCATCTCTATTAAAGATATAAGTCTTATTCTTCATTCCTATCTCTCATCTAAAACCCCAATCACATACCCCTACGTGTGTGTATATATTACCCCTACACTTGAAAATTCAAATCAAGCTGTTATACTCTTGTCTATCGTCCAAAGTACTTTTAGTTGGTGAACTTTTTAAATGAAATTGCTCACACATCCTTCATGCGACCGTTAATACTTCTTGAGGTACTAACGACCGATTACAAAATGTGTTTGTACATTAAGGCGTAATTCCTAGTCTTGTAATACCTAAGGCTTATAGCGGTAACTCCGAAACCAGTTGGTCTAAGGCACTAGGTGATAAGGCATCCTTGCTAAATATTTTTTTCTATTTAAGCAGCCTTAAGTAATTACAAAAACCAGTGTTCATTTTTTTTTCATTTTTTATATTCACACTTGTATTTTTATTTTGTTTCCCTTCATACTAAGGACTTTAGACAAGAGCATTTCAAGGTCTCTCCTACTATTCCAAGTTTCAAGGTTCGTGTTTGTGCAGTTTGTAGGGTATATATTTTCAGAATTTAGACTTAAGCTTAGGAATTATTTTTCAAATTTAAACTTTAATAAAGATATCAATAATTTTCCCTTGTTTTAACTTAGCCCAAGAAGTCAACTCGAAATCTGTCTATTTCTAAATAAACTACAAAGACATATACTTTCTACTGTTAAATTTTAAGAAAGGTTATTTTTAGGGTTTTTAATTTACTAAGTCTAAGGTTTAGTCGTTCCTAGTTAGTTAAGCTTTTTGTCAAACTCAAGTCAATTATGGCCAAAATTGAATGTTTTAATTTTTATAATTTTTTAATTTTTATGGGTTTTAAAATAAGTATGCAAATGCAAAAATGTACATATGAATGCAAAGGAAGAAAGCTTACCGAGCATGCCCCCAAACTTAAACTTGACAGTGTCCTCACTGTCATGCTATACCAAGAGGGTCAAAAATGTCGACACTCCCCTGTTTATTTATTTACAAAAATTTTATTTTTATTTTATTTTTATTTTATTTTTATTTTTATTTTTTTTGAAAAGAAAAACAAAAATAAATATACAACAAGGTTCCCCCCAAAATTAAGTGAAACAGTGTTTCCACTGTTTTAAGCGTTAAAGTTCAGAGTTAGGGAGGAGAAAAATCAAACTATACAAGGCCTTACACAGACCAAAGGTCGGCACCAACCATTCAAAAATTCTATCGTGATAATGGTAGGGTTGGTGGAAGAATGGAGTGTAGAGAAAGGAGTTGAGAAACACACGAGACCGTATGGGAAGAAGGGTGGAATATGGTCTCGGTATATTCGGAGAAGAATGGCGGAAGAGAGAAAGAAGTGTAGTACGAACTTGAGGGTGTAAATTGAGTGAATAAATTAGCACAATTTGTGATGACCGGTGTGTTAAAAGCGATTGTGCTAATCTATCAACCCGTCAAAAAATAGGGTCAAATCCCTCAAGATTCGCGAGAAAACATGGGTACTTTGAACTTGGTAAACCATCCATTGAAAATGGAAACACGACGGATTCTTGCGTGGTCGAAACGATAGGAAGGACGAAAGGGAGTAATTTAGGGATAGTCTTATTCTCACCTAAGTAATCTGTCTCGAACTTGAAGAACTCCATCAATGGTTCGAAATGACTGTAAGCAACCGAGTCTGATGGTTCAACTAACTCATCTGAAAATTCAAAGGACTCAAACTCGGGCGGTGAGTTTTCCAAATCGTCCGAAAAGGTGAAACACTCGTAATCGATATCGGCTGTGAGAACTGTGTCAGATTTAAAGAGAAACGCACTAGTGGCGTCCAAACTGCTGTGATCGAATAGAAAATTTTCAAGCTCACAGTCCTCCTGCGTGATCTTTTGCACGGTCGGAACGATGGAAAGGAGGGAGGGTGATTTAGGAAATATAACAGTTAAAGGTTCAGGAGGATGAATTGGAAAATCCGACACATCAAACAAAAATGGTCCATCCTCAATACTATCCTCAATACTCTCCTCAATACTATCCTCATAATTCTCCTTAAAGGTTTTCTCATCCATGCAATTATCATCAAAATCAAGACGTATATAAAGTTCGGGAGAAACATTTAATGACTCAGGATGATGAATTGGAGAGAAAATTTCAGTCAAATCTACGGGTTCATCATCCAAAATATTCCCGGCGTCAATATCCTCGATAAAGTGAAAATCAATTTTTTCAGACACCTCATCAAAAGCATGGATATCAATCAATTTAGGTTCTAGAGTGGAGGTGTAGAGGTCAAAAGGATTGGTGATGGTTTCACTCGAAAGGGACCCTTCACAATCTGGCAAATCAAGCACTGCAAAGTCACACAACTCATTAAACGTTTTATTTTCAACTAGTGAATCATTTGGGACACTTGTTTGAAAACTGGAGTTGTGGGATTCAATTGGATATGGGTAGGTTTGATTTGGAAGGGTGTAGAACTCACTCTCACCACTCAACTCATCATACTTTGGAAAATTTGGAGCTAGTTGGAAACTAGCTACCGGTTCACTAGGTTGCATAAGGACGGCAATGGACGCATCCAAATTCCTCATCTGTCGGTTTGTTGCTGCAATGTACGCTTCCAACGACTGTTCTAGACTAGACATGGGTTGTGAAGGGATTTCAGTAAAAGATTCAAAGTTGTTTGGATACGTGAAACTTCTAAATGGTTGTGTAGAATCAATGTCTAGGAAAAGTGTGAAAGTTGGGTAGGACTGATAGGAATTGAATGGTTGGACAGGAGTAGGATCAACATTTGGATAAAAAGGTGAATGGACTCGTTGATCCCAAGAACTGGAAGTGTTGAAAGAAGTGAAAGACCGGTTACGAGATTGTTCAATATGTTCAGCGATAGACATGGGTTTCGGAGTTACAACAGGACTCGAAAAAGTAGTATCAACATAAGAAGGTGGTGAAGGTTGAAATGGTTGATACAAAGTGGATTGTGGAGTCGAACTGTTTCTCCTAGACGCTTCTATTCGATCTTTCAAAGAAATTTTGGGCATGGAGGAGTCGTCCGTAATTCGACCAAAGCATTTCGCGTATGAAGCAATGTTTGGATGAGGGTACTAAAGTTCGGCAAGAGTTTTGGGAGGTGGGGTATCCATGATGTAGGAAAGGGGAAGAAAAAGAATGTGGGGTGCACGGATTTCTTAGCGACAAGTTGCAAGTTTTTTTTTTGTAAAAATTTTCGTTTTTTTCTTTTTGTGTTTTTTTTATGTGGAGCTTTTTGCAAAAAAGATTTTCAATAAAAGGCTTAGACACACATTCAATCAACCACAAATGCACAATCAGGCCTAGATCTAGGGTCGGCTAAACAGCTCCTAACTGTTCCAAAGGGTAAGAAATAGGACCTCAAACTGCCTCTTCACCACCAATTGTGGCCAGGTAAGTGCTAGGTAAGTGGGAGGTTCTCCACCACGTAAGTAGTGGGCCTAATTAAGTAACTACTTACCTTAGACACACTTGCCTAGACACCACAAAGTCGGGTTAGGATCAACGGTCGATGCCTACAACTGTTCCTCTGTCCTATTGAGCGCGAGGTCCTTAGGGCTGTGTCTAGTCTTTTTTAATTAAATGATGGTCAATGCAATATGCCTTATGTGATTTTTGGGGTCCTGGGAAGGGTGATGAAATCCCCATCCAATCTGGATTGGTTTCAAGCCCCTAAAGTCCAATTAAAATATGCAAATCAGAAAACACAATCAATCACTTGCAAACAATTTTTTTTAGCGCGGCGCAAAGAATCCTGCACAAGATCAATTATTGGAAGGGGGAGAAATTTTTAGCGCAAAAAATCCTGCAGACAAATTTACAGAGGAGATATCAGAGGGTTCAGAGGAGGAGAGAGAAAACTTACAGTGAGTTTTTTAGATGATGACGTCACCTCCTTGCGGCGGAAGCGCGGCCAGAATGGGGTTGCGGCGGCGGAGGCGGTTCAGTTCCCAAGATTTCTTCTGCTCGTCTGGTCTGATTTTTCTCTGCTTTTCAGATCTGCCTTTTTCTGTTTTGCTTTCTGGATTTTTCCAAATCCGAACTTGTTCGTTGATCCTGCAAAATTCACACGAAAAATATCCTTCACAAAATAAAAGACGATAAATTTTTATATTTTTTTATTTTTCAGTTTTTATGATTTTTTTAATTTTATATTAACCCGAAATTGCAAAAAGAAAATAACACGCCATCCCCGGCAACGGCGCCATTTGATTGATCAAAGAATTTGTTAACCGCAATCAAGAACGGTATTGCTTGGTAGCTAGCCGGTGAGTACGGGTCGGTCCACAGGGATTTTGTGTATTTTCTAATTGGTCTAACGAGTTAATTCCAAACGATGTCGGATTGATTAAATCTAAAAACTAAGTTGATCTAGACTAAAATCTTGTTAGGGTTAAGTTTAGGTTAAATTTGGAAAGTCAATATTCCTCACCGCTTTCTATGCCCTATTAAGATCTATGAGGTGTTATGGTGATAATTAATAAAGTGGATTAGTACCATCGGGAAGAAACGATATTTCTTCCTCTAGGTTCTTGTCCTTCCTTTCTTAATCCTTACCCTAACCTTCATGGAAAACACGCTCAAACGGTCGTTTATACTACGGTATCACCGCTACCTCATGGGATAGGGTGCCGTAGGGAGCAGTGTGTGCATGTATGCATGGAGTCCTATAAAAACGTGTGATGGACAAGAAAGGGGTGAGAGATCTTCATCTCTCAAGCCTTCCCCAAATCTAACCCTAACAAGCGAGGAGACTACTCACTCATTAGGGAATTGAATATTTTCTAAACTATCTAACTAGGACAGAGAATAAAATCTAACTAGAGGAAGAAAGAAATTACCTAGGATATGGAAATAAAATTTAACTAGGGCAAAGAGAAAGAAAACCTACTCCTAATTTTTATTTGATACTCTCTTCCTTCTTTACAGAAATTTACAGATCTGAATTTAGATAGATGAAATGAGGCACAAGAAGAGGCATCCTTAAAACAGGTTTTAGGGCTTCTATTTATAGATTCATAGAAACCCTAGGGTTACAATCAAGTCACGTCTACTATTACAATTTTACCCCCTAAGAAAAAGAACTAGTCAACGCACGCCACCGTCTCTGGAATTTCTGCACCGACACGGGCTTACTATGGCCGCGGATCCGTGGCCAAGAGCAAGGTTTGGCCGCGGTTCCATGGCCAAGCAGGGGCTTCATTAGCTCATTTTTCTAGGTGTTCTTCTGTTGCATTTTTCCTTCTATTTTCTTCAGTTGTTTTCTCAGATTGGCTTTTACATTTCTTCCAGATCTCGACAGTGAATAATTGTAGTGGACTTTTACCGTTGCTTCATGACGAAGTCTTGAATCTTGTGCTGCCTTTGTGCTTTGTGAATTTGTTCATTGATCTTCAATGTCCCTCAAAATGTAGGCACGATCAAGATTCTTCTATTTGTTGGTCGTGGTCTCACTTTTGTATCGTCTTTTCATCTTTTTCACTGTTTTTGTTCCGAGAACCTGTAACCTGCAACTATGTAGCAGATATGGGTCAAAAGCACCTGTTTATTTATAAAAATGAATAAGAATGGGGAATATAATAATGCAAAATTATGGTATGAACACAGATCTCTGTAGCTTAAGGCTTTTGAATCCTATGAGCCGTGAGGGTCTCAAAGGGGAATTCTCCTTACGAGTCATGAGGATCTCGTAAGTGTAATTTCTCCTTAAGGATTGTGGGGATCCCTAAATGTGTTGCTCCTTTGTGAGTCGTAAGGATCTCACGCAGGTGGTTTCTCCTTACAAGGTCGAGTGGGCCTTGCAGGTGTTTTTTATAACGAGATTGTGCCCTTTCGGGTTTTCACAAAACTCGCCAGTAGCCCTGCTATTTTTACTCACGGAGCCCTTTCGGCTTTTCATCCGTATCCATTTTGCTTATGGACATACCGTTTTCTTCTTCTTTTTTTGTGTTAGCTTTAGGATGTTGCGGTCTATAGTAGTTTATCGATGTTTCGGTCAACAACCAGTTTTAGGACATAGTGGTCCATCGTTAGTTTAAGGACATTTCGGTCCGTAGCCGATTACTACTTATAGAGTTTGGGCTTAGGAAGATAGCGAGCGGACATAGGCGTCGTCATATATCGTTGACCTAGGCCGTGACTCGTCAGGCATAGTATTTTTTTAGGAAGCGACCGTTTATTGGCCTGAAAGGTCTTTCACCATGCATGTCCATGAGTAGATAGGCTCCACCCTGGTAAACTTTGTCTATGATGTACGGGCCTTCATAGTTCGGCTCGAATTTCCCCTATTTGGTACGATTGGGGATCATAGGTCTTTTAATCACTAGCACAAGTTCGCCTTGACGGAATGTTCTCGGCCTAGTCAATCTTTCATATGAGCGCGTCATCTTTGCTTTATAAGCCTTCAGGTTTTGTTGCACCATGAGCCGGGTTTCATCAAGGGCGTCGAGCTCCTCAAGCTGAAAGTGAGCATTCTCTTCGTCCGTTATCTCGTAGTGAACCGCTACTCGTAGAGAAGGTAACTCTATCTCGAGGGGGAGTACCGCTTCTGTGCCGAATACCAATGCATACGGCGTTGTATTTGTGGCTGTTTTGAACGCGGTTCGATATGCCCATAGAGCTTCATGCAGTCTCTCATGCCAGTCCCTCTTATTTCGAGACACCGTCTTTTTTACGATCTTTGTCAAGGTCTTGTTAAAAGCCTCATCTAGACCGTTAGCTTAGGGATTATAGACCGAAGAGTATCTCCGGTCTATGTTATGCTGTTACACGAAGCGGCTGATTTTGTAGCTTCTATAGGCTGGCCCGTTATCGGAGATAATCCGTCGCGGAGTGCCGAACCGATAAATGACGTGTGTCTTGAAAAAATGGAGGATATTCTCCGTCTTTACTTCTCTTAGTGGTACTGCTTCTGCCCACTTAGAGAAATAATCAGTTGTCGCCAAAATGAATCGATGTCCTCTGGACGATACTGGTTCGATAGGCCCGATTATGTCGGTTCCCCACATTTCGAACAGCCAGCTAGCCCTTGTTGGATGTAGTGTATTTGGATGCTGGTAGATAAAGTCCCTGTGAATTTGGCACGAGTGGCACTGCTTCGCGTATTCTAGGCAGTCTTGGATCATCGTGGGCCAATAGTAGCCCATCCTTTTGATCTTTAGTTTCATTTTTGGCCTGGCTTGATGAGAACCGCAGAGTCCGTCGTGAGTTTCTTAGATGACTCTCCTTGCCTCTTCAGGTCCCAGGCATCTTAACCACAGAGAATCAAATGATCTCTTATACAGAGGATCATTGACGAAGGCAAAAGATAGAGCTCGTTTCATGAGCTAATGTCTTGAGGATGCTTCTTCAGGTGTTCGACGGGATTTGAAGTAGTCTATAAAGACTTCTCTCCAATCCATAGCCTTTTCCTGGCCTTTTATTTGTAGAATCTTTTGCTCGGTCGCTCCTATTCTTCGGACGACTCCGGAGATATTTCTGCCGGTGCAAGAACCCGACGGCTTTGCACAACAATCCTCACGTCATCGAGGTTCTCGTCAGCCAATTCCTTAACGAGCTTGGCTAATGCATCCACCTTGCTGTTTTCCGCACGCGGTATGTTTTCCAGGGAATAGGTGGGAATTTGAGCCAGCAATTATTGTACCATTTCACCGTACCTTACCAACTCTGGTTTGCACGTTTGATAGTCGCCATTTACTTGACTAACGATTAGCTGGGAGTCTCCGTATATGAGGAGGTTCTCGATTCACATGTCGACAGCGATCTCAAGACTTGCTCTCAAAGCTTCATATTCGGTTTCATTGTTCGTCCTCAGCTCTATTAAGGAGAAGGCAAAGCGCATTATTCCTCCTTATAGAGTCACGAAGATGAAGCCCACCCCGGATTTGATTATGGGAGGGGCTTGTTTGTGCTTCTTCATGGAAGATGCTCCATCGAAGTAAAGTTCCCACTGGGTATCATTCTCTCTTCTCTCCCCGTCTATCGTGTCAAACGCGTGTTCATCTGGCAATTCGCAGTTCAAGGGAGAGTCGGCAGGTATCGGATGCTCAGTGAGGAAGTCGGCGATGGCCTAGCCTTTCACTGCCTTGAGGGGACGATAAGTTCTCGAGAACTCCATCAAGAGCAGGGCCCATTTAGCGAGCCGTCCCGTTAATATAGCCTTTGACATCAAATATTTGAGAGGATCCACCTTTGATATGAGATGGACCTCATGTGCCAACGCATAGTGTCTGAGCTTCGTTATCGCGAAGATCAACGCCAGGCAGTGTTTTTCGATGGGGGAGTAATTGCTTTCTGCCCCCAGTAGAACTCGACTCAAGTAGTATAGGGCTCTCTCTTTCTCTTGGTCATTTTCTTGTGCCCACAGCGCGCCTAAAGAACCTTCGAGGGCTGTTGTATACAGGACGAGAGGTTTTCCTTTCACGGGAGCGGCCAGTACTGGCGGATTCTGCAGGTATTGCTTGATTTCGTCCAGTGCATATTGGCATTTGCGATCCTAGACGAACGGGGTTCCCTTATTCATTAGGTGACTGTAAGGACGGCAGTTGCTTGAGAGATTGGCTATGAATCGCCGGATATACGCGAGCTTTCCTTGGAGAGACCACAGTTGCTTGAGAGTCCTTGGTAAAGGCATTTCCATGATTGCCTTGATCTTCGATGGGTCTATCTCGATACCTCGGTGTCGGACGACGAATCCTAGGAACTTCCCCGAGGAAACTCCGAACGCGCATTTGAGAGGGTTCATCTTCAAGTTGTATTTCCGAAGACGCTGAAACACGATCTTCAGATGCTCTAAATGCTCCTCGTATTGATTTGCTTTTAACTACGAGGTCGTCGATATAGCATTCGACGATTTCATGTATGAGGTCAACGAAGATCTTCGTCATGGCCCTCTGATAGGTGGCACCGGCGTTCTTTAGACCGAAAGGAATCACCTTGTAGCAGAATATGCCCAAAGGGGTCCGGAAAGCGGTATGCTTCTGATCCTCGGGATGCATCTTTATCTGATTATATCCTGATGAGCCGTCCATGAATGAGAAAACTTCGTGAGTGGACGTATTATCTATCATCAGCTCAGTGACCGGTACTGGAAAGTCGTCCTTCGGGCAAGCTTTGTTGAGATCCCGAAAGTCCACACATATGCGCACTGTCCCATTTTTCTTCATCACCGGGACGATGTTGGCGATCCAGTCAGGATATTGAACCTCTTGGATGAAACCAGAGTCAATTAGCTTCTTGACCTCGACGTTGATGCTCATCTCAAGCTCGAACCGCATTCTTCTCGGTGCTTGTTTGATCGGCTTGACGTCCGGAGATATTGCCAATTTGTGCACAACAATCTCTTGATCGAGTCCCGGCATCTCTGAATAGTTTCATGCGAAGCAATCTTTATATTGTATGAGCACGTCTTTTAGCGTAGCCACCCTTTCTTCAGACAACAGCTCACTGACGAACGTCGGCCGTGGGTCACTTGCCGTTTCCAAGTCAATTTTTCTGAGGTCATCTGCAGTAGTATGTATCCCATCTTCCAGCTCTTTTGGCGCCGGTGGAAATTCTGAGATCAACTCATCTTCATTGTTTTCGAAGCACCAGGGGAGTTCATCCATATTCTCAGGTTCTTCTTCTGATAACGTTATCACGTGACAGGTACGAGATCGCTTCCAAGACCGATGTTGATCTGGTTCTACTCTCACCGCATAAGTGGCTTTTGATTCATGTTTCCGTGGCGGACTTACCCTTCAACTGTCGGATAGAGCGAATCTGCCGAGTTGATACTGGTCTTCAACCCAGTTCTTGAAGGTGAAGCAGTCTTCAAGATGATATCCTATTGCTCGGTGATAGGAGCAATAGTCAAGGTGAGAGACCTTGTCTGCTTGCTCGGGATGCTTGGACTCCGGGAGTGTTATCATCTGATATTTTATGACAAGATCGAATATTTTCTTTGTCTTGTCTTGGGGAAAAGAATATGCTCGACCCATCTTCTTTATAAGAGACGGATCCCGGCTGCTCGATTCTTGATCGCGTGGCTTCTTAGATCCGCTACGCTGCTGTCGAACGTTTTTTCTGTTCTTTGGTTTATTTTTTCCTCTACGCCGGGTCTTTTGTATGACGGGTTGGTGACGAGGAGCATTGTCATTCTCTGCGGCCTGCTGAAGGAGGCGCTGCGTCATGGCTTTCTCGTAAATGGCCATTTCGCGGCTATGGTCATCCCGGACCTTTTGACCCGCTTCCCTTATTAGCTTGTCCATCTTTTCTTCAAACGACGGACTCGGTATTTTCATGGCGGGACCTCGTTTTGGTTCAGGGTTGGCGTCTTCTAACAGAGCATTTTCTTCTTCATCGAAGTCATGTATAACGTAGCAGTCATGGAATTGTTCCCGTCTCTTGGATAGAACATATCCAAGCCCGACCATTTCCATTATCCCGTTGGGCAATTTTCGCTGAGTTCCGGGGACGTCCCAGATCCTGTTGTAGAACTGAGCTTGTCGAGCAGTCTGTCTGAAGGGTACGCCTTGGCGCCTCAACAGCCTTTTTAATCCTTCCGTGTAGTATCTGGGCAGACGGATGGGCTGGAGCCTGTCAAGTGTAGAATCAGCACCATGCCAAATTTCTTTCTCCACTTTGATTCCCCCGGATCGGTAAAAGAGGATCGCCTTTTCATCTTTTCTCCTGGGAGGGACGTAGAACGTCTGCAGTTCTTCCACACTGTAGGTATTAAGTGCGTCGAGTTCTTTGTAATGCTCTTCGGGACCATGGCGATTTGCAGACTCTGATTATTGCCAGCGAAGGCTTGTATTGATGGCCGAACAGAAAATACGGCATTGACCTCATCTTCCGAGTCGCTGCCGAAGATCAACATAGGGGTGGACGGTCCCGGCTTGTTGCATTGGGGCGGCCCTGAATAGATATCTCTTCTTCCTCCTCGGTATCACTCCCGAAGACCGGAATAGTGGTGATAGTTTTGTTCTTCAGTTTGTGGCATCTTTCCGTGTCTTTGAAATCTGGTAAGAAGTACTTTAGAGAATGGGTTCAGTTCTCATGTCACGGTGTATTCGAGACCATCCTTGAAATTCTTCATACACTGATGTTGTGTAGAAGGGATGATGTTGTACTAGTGTAACCAAGGTCTGCCGAGCAAAGCGTTGTAGCAAGTCTTCGCGTCAATGACATGGAACTTGATGTCCGTGATGAGCAACCCAAATCGTAATGTCAATATCACAGACCCGAGCGTCCTTGATGACTGGGAGTCAAACCCGGAGATGGTGATTTTATCACGAGCGAGGTGCTGAACGCTCATGCAGATTTCCTTCAACACTCTTACATTGAGAAGGTTGACGGAGGACCCATTATCGACCAGGATTTTGCCTATCTTGATATCATGACAGTACCCGGAGACATAGAGGGGACGTTAATGTTCGCACGTCCCGAGGAGGAGATCTTCATCGCCGAAAGTGATATCGGCCATGTGCACTTCTTCCAGCTCGTCCTTCATCTTTTCTTCGGCGAGGAAAGCCTGGAATTGCTCGGGCTCTTATAGTGCCTTAATCAAAGAATCTCTCGCCTCTTTGGATAGCAGAAGGGCGTCGAGAATACTTAGCTGTGAGGGTATCTTCCTCAGGTGTGCCAGAAAGTTGTAATCCACCTTGCTTTTCTTAGGCGGATCCTTGGCTGTCAGCTCTTCGACGGCTTGGTCATCGAGGGTGATATCCTCAGGGATTTTTTCTTTCCCCTTATTTTTTCTATTAGACCCACTGTTCATAGGCCCGAGATTCTTTTCAGGCAGCGTACGATTACACAGCTGAATGTTCTCCCGGGTCTTCATTTCATCCGTTTCGGATGTGGGTTCTTTGAAGAGAGGGCCAAGGGCTATTTCTTCATCAGAATCGCTCCCAAAGGTGAGAACTTGCGATCCCCCAGCGTCGACCATGTGACAGTTGCCGGTAGTTCTTTTGCACTCCTCGGTCGTATTTCTTTGCTCCCGACGAGTTTTGCGTTTCATCCACTTGAAATGTTGTCGGTGAGCAACATACCCCTGCCACCAGTTTTTAAAAGCGTTGCACTCTTCGGTGGGGTGCGCAATCTTTCAATAATATAAGCAGTGGCCAGGATGTATATCCGCTTCATCAGGAGTGTTTCCTTCGAAGGGTGGCAGCTTCATTCCTATCGATATGGCTTTGACGAACTTTTTGCTCGTCTTGAACCTGCTTTTATTTGCGGCAGATGTACTTTGATCTGGTGGGAGTGTTTCGACCCTTTCGTCCAGTTGCCGGCGTTCGGCCTTTTCAAATATGGCCATCTCGCTCTCTCGATCATCTTTGCTTTTAAGAAGAGTTTCGTTCAGGAATGCATCAATCATTTCGTCTGATGGTCTTAGAAGTTCCGGCTCAAGATCCACCCCCAATTTCTTTGCGTCAGGAGCTTCTTCACCGCTTATTAACGAGTGAGAGATCATATGGCAGCTTGCCACATAATCCTCAGGTTCATCCGACGAGTCTTCTCCATTGTCATCATCTCCGTCCTCAAGGACGTGGTTGAGAAATTCTTGGAGTGTGACTGGGGTCCGCGCCTTTTGATTATATTCTTCCAGCGCGTTAATATGTTTTTGCAGTTCCGTGCGCTTGTCATCAGGCTTCACAGGCTTTTTGGTCTTCTTTTTTTTCTTCGAAGATCTTGACGGCTGGGTGTGGGTGCTTTGACTATCACCACCAATTTTTGGCGTCGGGCGCGGCTTCAGCATTCCCTTGATGACTTCGGGTTCTAGCGGACTTTTCCATTTGATCGCCGGGCATGTTTGGAGATCCTTCCGCATTCTTTTTGTTTTGGCTGAAAGAGCGACCTCCCATAGAGATTCTTCTACAAAAGAGCACGATGCCCCTGGTGTGCCCCCCTTTTAAGAGCATGCGGTTGAGGCGGGCTCACTTTCCAATTCTCGGACAGGGCGAATTTGCCCTGTTTGTATTGATCTTCAATCCAGCTTTTAAAGACGAAGCAATCTTCAATTGGATGGCCTATCGCTTGGTGGTAGGAGCAATAATTGGGATTATTAGCCTCACCGGGTTGCAATGGGCGTTTTGGATTCGGAAAATTAATGAGCCTGTTTTGCACCGCCAGCTCGAACAATATTCTCGTTTTGTCCCGGGGAAATGAATAAGGGCACTTTATTTTCTCATTATAGAATCGCCATCTCTCGTCTAGGCGATCAGTTAATTTTGGACCACTGGGCTGCTGTTGAGCATTGGCGACGAAAGTCGCTTTTCCTTTTCCCTTTTCATTTCGAGGTTCCATCTTTAAAGAAGAAGGTCTGTGACCCATCTGGTCCATTTGGGCCAGCTTATCAATCAAGGACTAGAAAGTGGTCGGCTTGAAAAACATCATGAATTGGGAGATGGTCGCTTGAGGGTCAAGAGTGCCCACGAACATGCCCACTGCAAGCGCTTCTTCGATGCGCTGCTCACATTTCGACTACAGATTTCGCCATCGTATTGCGTATTGAACCCATGTCTCTCCTGGCTTCACCCTGGCGTTAATTAGTGCAGTAATCGAAGTACGCTCGCTAGCGCTTGCGAATCTTTGTGTGAACAACAGTTCCATCTCTGCAAATGTCTTGACAGAGTCGTTCGGGAGTTCAGAGTACGATTCGAACGCTGTCTCCGACAAACTGCCGACGAACTGGCGAAGTAGCAGTTTATCATCACCCCCGGTGTTGCCACATAGAGCCCTGAACTGGGCGACATGCTGGTAGGGATTTTCCGTTCCCTTATATACGTGGAATTTGGGGATCGTGTATCCCGGCGAGTACATTATTTGGTCATACCAGCCCGGATAGGGTCATCCAGTCTTAACGATCTGCCCGGCCATTTCGCTCGCATGATGAGCTCGTATTTGCTGAGCGATGTAATCATCTAGAGCGGCCTTGGAGATGGTATCCTCCTTGGCTGCTAAAAGAGCCAGAGAAGGGTTCGATGTCTCTCCTCTGTCGTCTTCAATGATAATCGGGGGGTCTTCAGCTGGAGGTTCCGGCTGTAACATCATCCCGGCTATGTCTTGGAACAAAAGAGCCATTCGTTTTATGTTGGCCGCCTGTTCCACGGCCTCTTTTTCTTTCCTCTCGAGCATTCTTCGGAGGAATTCGGCATCAGTTTCTTGTTCCTGACACTACTCTGAGGTCTTTGGATTTTCTTTCGGTCCAATGAGTGCGGCCATTGCAGTCAGCATTTCTTGGAGCTTTTGTTGTTGTTGCTCCTCAGCCCTAGTCACTGATCGCGTAAGCGGTCGATGACCTGTAGAGATTCGGCTATCCTCTTTTCCGGATGCCATATATATGGTGTGCACCACCATGCCCCCAGACTTGGGGCGTTTAGATTCAATGTTCTTGCGATTCGCCGCAGACACCGGAATTTTCTCCAGCTTTCTCCTCTTTTGAGCGGTCGAAGTTGAGGGGGCCGTTGCAATGGGCACTCAAACAGCTGTCGCCTTTTTGTGGCTTGACAGGATGGTTCTCTTCTCACTGAACTTTCACCTTTTTCTATCGGCAAGAGTAATCTTGATCAATCACCGATTCCTGCACCTATCGCCAAACTTTGTAAATTTTAGAGGACAACCGCTGAGGGGGCTGCTCTAACTTCGCCTTTGGGGCATTCTCCACAGGTGGAGGAGATCTCTTCAGCACGGCAGTCGGAGAGTTTTTGCGCACCCTCCTTAGCGGTTCAAAGCTGTTCCCAGTTGGAACAGCAGCATCGATTTCCACCGTTGGAGCCGATGGAGTCAGTCCAGAAGGAGAGTTGTCCCCAGCCTTCCTTACTCGGCGCCAGTGGCGACGTCGAGCGTGTCGATCCATTGGGATTGTCTCAGCTGTAAGGGTGACTTTCTCATGCCCCCTGTGTTGGTCAGAAGTTGTCGTTGTCAGCCTATCGAAGACTGATGTCCGCTGAATGGGGATAACCAGCCTATCGAAGGCAGACTTCCGAGCAGGGGAAGCAGCCTTGATGATTTCGCCTGGAACAGGAGCTGAAACAGTCAGTCTTGTAAAGACCGACCCTTTGGCAGGAGAAGCCGCCTTGACAACTTCATGAGCAGGAATGGTTATCCGCTTAGGGATAACCCTTTCTCGTATCGCGGGCTCCTTCATGGGCCCAAATGAGCTTTGGCCCAGTCTATCAAAGGCGTTGGAGCTGGACGACCCGTTGAGAGGGACCGCAGTAGTTGTGAGCCGATAAAGACCGAGCTCTTCGGAGCTTCTTGCAATGGTACAGGGGTATTGAAGCTCATCGGTGGGAGCATGTCCCAAAGAATGGCCCAGTGGTGGCTTGAGTTACCTGCTCCACTGGCATTGTGAAAAGGGAGACTGCTTGGGGCCCATAGGTTACACATCCAGATAAGGTGAAACAGGAGTTGCAGTTGCAGCTGGAGCAGTTAGAGGCCATTTCTTTTTTCTGCATGAGAGCAAAACCTAATCTTAGTACCTCGAACCCAAAGGCAACCATATTAAACCGCGATTCGTTCGCGAACACGACACACGAAGTGTAGAGTGGAAAGAGGAAAAGGTCCCACCGGGCGTGCCAGAATCCATTCTCAGCCGAAACACAGAGACACGGCCGCGTAGGTCCGTCTTGCCTGAATTTGGGGGCAGATGCTAATTGGTGCTGTCCGTCCATCTCTCCGGAGATGCCAAGTTGATTTATGACATAAGGATGCGTTAATCTAATTTTTAGACTAAGATCAACTTAACCATTTGTTAAGAATACGTTAGTCTAATTTTAGACTAAGATCTACTTAACAGGATCATTTAGATCCAACAAAAGAGCATTTGAACTCTATTGTTTTAGTTTAAGGACTTTGCGGTCGATTAGTTTAGGGACATTATGGTCCAACATTAGTTTAAGGACATTACGGTCCAGTTTAAAGACATCATAGTCTGTAAAGGTTAAGGACATCATAGTCCATGGGCTTAAGGACCCCCACAGTCCGAGGTTAAGGACATCATAGTCCATGGGCTTAAGGACCCCACAGTCCGAGGTTAAGAACATCATAGTCCATGAGTTTAAGGACCCCGCAGTCCATGGAATGTTTGGTTATCTGGACCCGTCACCTCTCTGAAGACGTTGAAGGATTACAACGACAAATATCAAAATGGTGAAGAGATGTACCCTTGAACCAAAGTTGATTAGGAAATCCATAGTCCAATTTGGGACTAAAATCAATTAATTAGATTATGAGCACATGGGCTCAGTTAAATCTGAATTGAGAACTTATGGCCAACTTGGGCTAAGTCCAATTAGGTTTAAAATGTTGGACCTTTGTTTGGACTGATGTACATTTGTCTGGGATCAGCCCCCTAGTATTTAGTAATGCTAAACAGGGGTTTAGGGGCTCTGACAACATTTTATCTTTGGCTGGGCACTAACCATTTATTATAGCTTTGGACTTTACTTTGCATGTCATATGAACTGATCAATTTTGAAGTTTAGTCGAAGGGGAGATTTGCCTCTGGAAAACTTTAGCCAATTTGGGCTAAGTTGGTTTGAAAATAGTGTTAAACACTAAAGAATATTTGGCGATCACGTGTTCCCACGTGATGTGCTTAAAACAATGTTAAACACTAGAGGCAAAATGCTCAAAATAGTGTTAAACACTAAAAATGAGGTGGTCACGTGGGGTCGCGTGAGGCGCCTGAGAATTAGGCCAAACCTCCTTTCTTTTACTCTCAAAACCAGCAAATAAGTGTTAAACACTTAGTCTTTGTAATCATCACGTGCGAACACGTGATAGTGCCCATGTATTGGATACTAATTTCTTTGTTTTCCCTCATTTGCCCTTTTAGAAAGGTGTTTGTTAGGGGTCACGTGTGAGCACGTGAGGCATTTTCTCCAAGCTTTTTCTTTCTCATTTTGAGGAGTCTATTTAAGGGGCACGTGGGGGCACGTGACCTAGTCTTGTTCATTCTTTTCTGATCATTAAGGGGGAGGGTCACGTGTTGCCACGTGACCAAGTTGGATACTAATTTCTTTATGTGCATGGAGAGTTTTAAATCCCTTGTTTTTAGAATTAAATTCTTTTATAGGGTTAAACCCTAATTTTATTTAGAGGAATTAAATTCCTATGTGTTTTGAAAGGATGAAATTCTTTAAACTCAACTCTCTCTCTCTAAGTTTTAGATCTGCATGGCAGAATCTCCCCGATGAGAATTAAATTCTCAACTTATGGGGAGATCTGCTTCTGGAGATCTTCAACCATGAAGAAGAACTAAGTTCATATTTTAAGGGTTAAACCATGTTTATGTTGGAGGAATTAAATTCCTAAGTATTTGGAGGAATTAAATTCTCTAAACTCAATTCTCCCTCGAAGTTTTGGATTTGCATGGCAGAACCTCCCCGATGAGAATTAAATTCTCAACTTTTGGGGAGATCTGCTTCTGCAGATATTCAACCAAAGAAAGAACTAAGTTCTTATTCAGAAGAGTTAAACTCTTAATTTGAGAATTAAATTCTCTTTTTGTTTTATGGAGCTTAGATCTCTTTCCCTTCCTCATCTAGGGTTTCTTTCTCTTCTGAGGAAATCTTCTTTTTTTCTCTGGAGAATTAAATTCTCTTCTTTTTTCTTTGTCGTTGTATCTCTCCAAAAAAAAGATCCCCTCTCTTCTCTTCTTGGCTCCTATTTATAGGAGAAAGAAAAGAAGCGGTTTGTTTAGTCAATCTTTCATTGAAATATTTTAATTGATTTTGTAACCAGCATGATCTTTTAGATCACTCGGTGAATTTTATTCACTATTGGAATTTTAATCCAAAAGATATTCTGTCTGTTATTCTTAGCAAATTTCAGGAAAATCTTTCCTTATATAGAATCTTTCTATAAATTGGTAATTTTTAATCACCATTTCTTTTTTAATCCAACGGTGCTCCACTTTACAGAGCACAATCTTTTTTTTGTCTGGAAAGATTTAGAGAAATATTTTTCCAGTTAAGGTTCTCGATTCCCTCTTAATTAGAATTCAATTCTATTAGTTCAAAAGGCTTAAGATCCTATCACGTGTTAGCATGTGATCCAACTATTTGATCATTTAAATAGACTTTAATTCTATTAATTAAAGAGCTTAAGAGCCCATCACGTGTCTGCACGTGACCTTTGGTCACGTGTGGACACGTGATGCCCTATTGGGGTATTCCTTACTGTTTTATTACACTTTTAATTCTCTTCAGTGGGTTTTTAAAGGCCCATCACATGTGGGCACGTGACTCCACTGATTGCTTGTTTGATTAGAATTTAACTCTATTTCAGCAGAATCCCCAGGAAACCATCACGTGTCAGCACGTGATCCCTGGTCACGTGTGGGCACGTGATACCCCATTGGGGTTTTTCCTGATATTTTATAAGGGAACAAGGAGTGCTATGATCTCTTCTGTTTTTTGTGAAAGACTTTGTATTTGTCTTATAGATCTGTGATCTAAAGAGAACTGAGTTCTTCTCCCCAATTTTTATGATAAGATATTATGATCTTTTTTATGAAAGACCTCTATCTTATAGATCTATGATCTAGAAAAAGAACTAAGTTTTTCTTCTTTTATGAGATACTTTTATCTCTCTATTTTATTTACCTTGAAGAAATTCTTCTTCCAAGGGCTTGCTCTTTGTTGGGGTAAAAATTTACACCCCGGTTGACCGAGTCAAGGTCAAGGTCAACCCCCAAGCTAGGTGGGCCCAAGCCCAGGTCAAGCGGGCCCATGCCCAAATCGAGCCCGCGGCCAGCCTCCCCATGCCAACAACAAAATCATGTAATAAATAATTTTTATGTAATTTTTTATGCATGAATGTAAAGAAAATGGGCATAAAGCCAAATTTTTGTAAGCCCATGGCTTATGTGCAAAAAGAAATGGCACATAAGCCATGGGATGGGCAAAATTCCATTTTGCAAAGCCCAAAGGGCTATATGTAAACATGTAAGCCTATATAAAGCAACATTATGATGAATAAAAAATAACAACTTTTCATTCTCTCAAGAAAAAAAAAAACCTAGGGTTTGTATTTCTTTCCCTTTTCTGAAGGTCTCAAACCTTATTCTTTCTTTTGAATTAAATCAAGAGTTTTACTCTTCCTTTTCAAAAACAAGATAGTTTTTCACCACCAAACCCACAAAGGGGAACTTGGATCTGTCTTTAGATCCCCAAAAGGAAAGAGTTTGAGATCTCACATCTCTTGATCTTCAAGATCCAGCTAACAGAGGAGGAGGAAGAAGAACCCCTTCCATTAACCGCAAAAACACACTTAGGAGTCCAACTCCACTCAGATTTCTCTTCCGAGAATCTTTTTAGGCTAAAAGCCTCTTTTCCTCGCCGGCGCTCAAGCGCAGAGCGCCCACGTGCCGACACGTGGCGCGCTTGCATAACAGCGCCCTGCGCTCAAGCGCAAAGCACCCACGTGCCGACACGTGGCGCGCTTGCGCTTAAGCGCAAGCGCTCGAGCGCAAGTCGTCCCAGTGCCGACACGTGGCGCGTTAGCGCTCAAGCGCACAGCGCTCAGGCGCAAGTCGCCCCCGTGCCGACACGTGGTGCACTTGCGCTCAAGCGCCCAGCGCTCAGGCGCAAGTCGCCCCCGTACCGACACGTGGCGCACTTGCGCTCGAGCGTCAGGCGCTGAAGCGCACAGCGTCCACGTGCCGACACGTGGCGCGCTTGCGCTACAGCGCTCTGCGCTCAAGCGCAGAGCGCCCACGTGCCGACACGTGGCACGCTAGCGCCTGAGCGCACAGCACCTGGGCGCACAGCGCCCAAGGCGCTGGCCCCACGCATCCTTTGGATGCCTTTTCCCCCTCATTCTTATATATATACACATATGCATACATATGTGCACACACATACACCATGACACTGTCCCTGTTAGAAAAAAAATTTGCGAGCCCCCCGATATATCCAAAACCCCTTCAAAACACAACACCGCACATTGAGTTCGCATGACCAGTTTAACCCGTCAATCGAGGTTCCCTCGCTCCAAAGGTGAGGGGTAATTAACGGCAGCTTAGTCCGCGGCTGCCGGAGATTCGAATCCCCACAATCATTAAAACCCAGCCTACCTTAGGCAGGGGGAATCTGTAATGCGCCTGACAAGCGCGCGCGTATTCCCATCTCAATAGGGTGACGAAAAATACCCTACAGATTCTGGCACGCCCGGTGGGACCAATCTCTCCTCCCATATTTCAAGTTAAACGTTCATGCGAACTCAATCAATATACATATCTATATTTATACTAAAATAATGCTTTTTCATGCAGGATTTTCAAGCAATCACCTTTCAACAATGTCTCCGAAGATGAACTCAGTTCCCATCTCATACACGATGAAGATGGACTCCAGAACGGTCCTTCCGGCCAGTCTTGGGCGACAGTGGGAGGAGCCGCTGCTACAGTTCGGCTCTATTCTGTTCGTGCCAGCTAACGCCATTCCAGTTCCTCAAGCTCCAGCAACAGACAGACTGGTCTCGAAAGGCAGGAAACCAAATGTGGTGATCTCGAGGGCGCCCCAACCCAAACGGTCTGAACGACTTTCCTTGGCCCCAGCTGGGGGCAAGGCCATCAACACCAACAAAGCTACAACGCGTCTTGAGCAAGCTCCGGCGGTGCCCCGAACAACTGCTCGATCGGGTGTCTTCTCTAAGCTCCCCGCTAATCGACTCACAATGGCTTCCCAGGAAATGGATGCCCGCCAAGCCCTTAAAGCTGAGAAGCTAAGGCAGAAAAGGCTCAGGTATAGAGCCAACAAAAGGGCTAGGGCTCCTGCTAGGCTGAACCTCATGAGGTTCGAAGAACAGGGTTACCCCGCCGAAAATGAGGAAATGGCTGGGTATGTGGTCCACACTGTCTACATAGTGGGCACGCGCAGCAAGAGCAAGGACGGGGCCACCACATCTCGAATCCAATCTGGCTTGAATGTGGTTGCCGCTTCCCAAGAACAGCCGCCTCCGCTGGGTGATGAAAACCCTCTCGATAAGAATGATAGGCGGAAAGACCCTTCGGTCCATGAGGAGTCGGGCTCGGAAAGTGAAGAAGAGCCGACTTTCCGCTCCAGGACCGCGGAGCAAGAGCTGCTTCAAGAGCTCCGAAAACAGCTCAGAAGCAAAGACAAGGAGATGGCCAAACTTTACTCCAAAATTGACGACTTGACGAACGTCGTCTTGTAGCTCACGACCCGACTTGCCTCCCAGCCGCCCAATCAAGCGCAGGGCTCTGCTCGTGAACCGGGAAACGGTGTCCCAACGCAGCCAACGCCTATTCCCTCAAATCCAAAAGTGGGCGAACCGCATGAAAATCAATCGCATCCTATCTCGGGAAATGTCTTGGCTACCGATGACCGTAGCCCGCTAACTCAAGATCAAATCATGGATTTGGTTGCCAGCAAAGTCAAAACGCTGGTAGCCGAACCTGAAGCGCAAAAAGATGTTAGCAGTAGCGGGAGACCATATCCTGCTCAATATGATCTGGTAGAATTTCCTAGCGGCTATGTCATCCCCAAATTCGAAAGATTCGATGGGACGGGAAATGCGAATCAGCACATCGCCCACTTCAAAACCTCATGCGGGAATACTTGGGGCAACGATGCGCTTCTCCTCCGCCAGTTCGTTAATAGCTTGACCGATATTGCTTTCGACTGGTACGCGAGCATACCGGATGGCTCCATTACTACTTTCGTCCAAATGGAATCTTTGTTTCGACAAAGGTTCATGAGCGTCAGCGATAAGATCACCATTGCCGAGCTCGTAAGGACCAAGCCCAAGAACAACGAAAGCAGCACGGATTTTATAACCCGATGGCGCAATCTCTCCTTCAAATGTGAACCGCCGATAGAGCAGGACCAATCTGTCAGTCTTCTTGTCGGAAATCTCAATAATTGGATGGCCCCATTTCTATGCACCGCGGGCCTTAAAACATTCCAAGAGCTGACCAAAAAGGTCCAAACGTTGGAACGCTCAAAGCCCGAGTCTGCTCAGGACCTTCAGTTCACAAACAGATCGAAACCTTGGAGGGACAACAACCGAAAAGGCGGAAGTTCTAACAGCACCGATTCTCTAAATAAGCAGAGAGCGTGTGGAGCAAAAACTGACCAGTCTCGAGAGCCAACTTTGGAGGAAAGAAGAAATAAGGTCTACTTATTCCGAAGGGACAAGGTCCACAAAATTTTTAAAGATACTCTGAAGAATGGCCTGCGGCTACCAGAACCAAAAAGGCTAAGTGAAGCGAACAGGACTGATCATCCTAACTTCTGCCCATACCACCGAGTGCTGGGGCACACTATTGAAGACTGTTGCATCTTCAAGGATTGGGTCGAGAAACAATATAAGGCGGGAGAAATATCATTGTCTCCTGGCGTGTTAACAAACGATCAAGCTACGACCGCCAATTTCATACAAACGGAGACCAAAGTTCTTCGTGAAACTGATTCTTTCAGACATCTGCCTTTCTCTGAAAACAGTCGACCACCACGTCATTAAAACTGGGAACAATCGACCTCTAAGTCGTTAAACTGGGAATGTAAAAAAAATGTAAATAAACAAAAAATGTGTAAATAAAAGAAAAATAAAGAAAAGCCGAAATGATGGGGCAACTCGCAATAAAAATCAACGAGTAAAAATGAAAATGAAAATAAAGCCGAAATGATGGGGCAACCGCGAATAAATAGCCGAAATGATAGGGCAATCGCGACTTTCGCGATAAGAAAAGCTGAAATGATAGAGCAATCGTGGTAAAACAAAAACGAAAACGAAAAAAAAACACAAAAAACAAACAAAAAAAACAAAACAAAGGCGAATGATGAGTCGCTCCTGATACCATATTCCAGTGCAGCGATGCAGACGCCAACAAGAATTCAAATTCCCAAAACTCTCCCAGCCCTACGGCTAGTCCCCAAATTGACTGCCGTATACAATCCACGGGCTCAAATAATTCTCAGCATACCCATGCCCCACAGCAACCACCAATTACGCGGCTGGTCTCCGCCTTTGGAATTATGCTCCATTGAGAAGACCCACTCATGTGTCCTCACGATACAAGAAGAGATCAAACTTTTGTTGGATCCTTACGACTCACAAAGGAAAAACACACTTAGGAGTCCTCACGACTCCTAAGGAGAAAATACACCTGCGGGATCCTTACGACTCGTAGGGAGAAAATGCTTTTATGGGACCCTCACGGCCCATAAAATTGAAAAGTCTTAGGTGATAGGGATCTAAACCTATCTCCTAAGCCATCGCTTTCCAAATCCCCAAGTGGCGAATGATGAGTCGCTCCTGGTACCATATTCCAGTGCAGCGATGCAGACGCCAACCAAATTCCAAACTCAAATCCCAAATGGCGAATGATGAGTCGCTCCTGGTAACATATTCCAGTGCAGCGATGCAGACGCCAACCAAATTCCAAATCCCATACCCCAACGGCGAATGATGAGTCGCTCCTGGTACCATATTCCAGTGCAGCGATGCAGACGCCAACAAAGTCCCGAAATTTTTTCGGCCCTACGGTCTGGATCATACATCCTGCAAAACCGTATACAATCCACGGGCGTAAAACAAACCCAATCTCTCCCAGGTCTTACCGGTGAGACCACATTCAAAGTCCCACCCAAAAAAAAAATATAAATAAAATAAAATAAAATAAAAATGGTATGTCCACAAGCAAAATGGGCACGGATGAAAACCCGAAAGGGCTCCGTGAGTAAAAACCGCAGGACTACCGGCGAGTTTGTGAAAACCCGAGAGGGCGCAAACTCATAAAAAAGAGATGAAATGCACTCGCAAAGTCCTCTCGACTTTGTGAGGAGAAAATTCCCACGTGAGATCCTTACGACTCACAAGGGAGCAACACACTTAGGAGTCCCCACGACTCCTAAGGAGAAAATAAACCTACGGGACCCTTACGACCCGTAGGAAGAAAATGCTTTGTGAGAACCTTACGACTCACAAAATTGAAAAGCCTTAGGTGATGGGGATCTAAACCTGTCTCCTAAGGCACCAATTCCTAAATCTTTCTGGGGCAAATGATGAGTTGCTCCTGGCATTAATCCAGTGCAGCAATGCAGATGCCGAAAAAAAAAACCAAATCCCAAATCCTCCTGGGGCAAATGATGAGTTGCTCCTGGCATTAGTCCGGTGCAGCAATGCAGATGCTGAAAAAAAACCAATTCCCAAATCCTTCCGGGGCAAATGATGATTCGCTCCTTATACCATATTCCAGTGTAGCGATGCTGATGTCAGACAAATCAAACCAACCAATTCCAACATCGACCTCTGCGTCGGACAACAGACACTCCGTGCTGGGGACAAGTCGATCCGTGACACTCCGTGCCGAGGAAAAGTCGATCCACGACACTCCGTGCCGGGGACAAGTCGAATAGCGACACTCTGTGCCGGGGAAAAGTCGATCAGCGACACTCCGTGCCGGGGACACGTCAACTAGCGACACTCTGCATCGAGGAAACGTCCAACACAGACACTCCGCACCAGGGAAACATCGACAACAGATACTCCGCCTCGGGGAAACGTCAAGCAGACACTCCGTGCCAGGGGCACATCGACAACAGACACTCCGTCTCGGGGATACGTCAACCAGCCGATACTCCGCCTCGGGGAAACGTCAAGCAGACACTCCGTGCCGGGGGCACATCGACAACAGACACTCCGTCTAGGGGATACGTCAACCAGCCGATACTCCGCCTCGGGGAAACATCAAGCAGACACTCCGTGCCGGGGGCACATCGACAACAGACACTCCGTCTCGGGGATACGTCAACCAACCGATACTCCGCCTCGGGGAAACGTCAAGCACACACTCCATGCCGGGGGCATATCGACAACAGACACTCCGTCTAGGGGATACGTCAACCAGCCGATACTTCGCCTCGGGGAAACGTCAAGCAGACACTCCGTGTCGGGGGCACATCGACAACAGACACTCCGTGCCGGGGAAACGTCAACCAGCGACACTCTGCATTGGGGAAACGTCCAACAAGACACTCCGCATCAAGGAAACGTCCGACAGTGACATTCCGTGCCGGGGAAACGTCAAGCAGACACTCCGTACCAGGGACACGTCAACCGGCGACACTCTGCATCGGGGAAACGTCCAACACAGACACTCCGCATCAGGGAAACGTCAACCAGTGACACTCTGCATCGGGGAAACGTCCAACACAGACACTCCGCATCAGGGAAACGTCCGACAGCGACACTCCGTGCCGGGGAAACGTCAAGCAGACACTCCGTGCCGGCGACACGTCAACCAGCGACACTCTTCATCGGGGAAATGTTCAACACAGACACTCCGCATCAGGGAAACGTCAACCAGCGACACACTGCATCGGGGAAACGTCCAACACAGACACTCCGCATCAGGGAAACGTCTGACAGTGACACTCCGTGCCGGTGAAACGTCAAGCAGACACTCCATGCCGGGGACACGTCAACCAGCAACACTCTGCATCGGGGAAACGTCCAACACAGACACTCCGCATCAGGAACACGTCAACCAGCGACACTTTGCATCGGGGAAACGTCCAACACAGACACTCCGCATCAGGGAAACGTCCAACAGCGACACTCCGTGCCGGGGAAACGTCGAGCAGACACTCCGTCTCGGGGACACGTCAACCAGCGACACTCCGTGCCGGGGAAACGTCGAGCAGACACTCCGTCTCGGGGACACGTCAACCAGCGACACTCCGTGCCGGGGAAACGTCGAGCAGACACTCCGTCTCGGGGACACGTCAACCAGCGACACTCCGTGCCGGGGAAACGTCAAGCAGACACTCCATGCCGGGGACACGTCTACCAAATCGCTCCGGATCAGAGCGTCGACCGTCCATGTCGTAAAAAGGGTAGTGCATGCTTCCCACAAATCGAGAACCAGATCACTCCGGGCCAGGGAAACGTCTACCACGGACACTCCGTCTCGGAGACACGTCAAGCATCGACCGTCCATATCGTAAAAAGGGCAGTGCATCCCAAAAAAAATGGGAACCAAAGCAAGTCGCCTCCACGCAAAAGAAGATCCATCAATTTCATGCACACGACCCACATGTGCGGTGTGCATTCATTGACGGGGGGCAATTTGTTGGGGTAAAAATTTACACCCCGGTTGACCGAGTCAAAGTCAAGGTCAACCCCCAAGCTAGGTGGGCCCAAGCCCAGGTTAAGCGGGCCCATGCCCAAGTCGAGCCCGCGGCCAGCCTCCCCATGCCAACAACAAAATCATGTAATAAATAATTTTTATGTATTTTTTTATGCATGAATGTAAACAAAATGGGCATAAAGCCAAATTTTTGTAAGCCCATGGCTTATGTGCAAAAAGAAATGGCACATGAGCCATGGGATGGGCAAAATGCCATTTTGCAAAGCCCAAGGGGCTATATGTAAACATGTAAGCCTATATAAGGCAACATTATGATGAATAAAAAATAACAACTTTTCATTTTCTCAAGAAAAAAAAACCTAGGGTTTGTATTTCTTTCCCTTTTCTGAAGGTCTCAAACCTTATTCTTTCTTTTGAATTAAATCAAGAGTTTTACTCTTCCTTTTCAAAAACAAGATAGTTTTTCACCACCAAACCCACAAAGGGGAACTTGGATCTGTCTTTAGATCACAAAAAGGAGAGATTTTGAGATCTCACATCTCTTGATCTTCAAGATCCAGCTAACAGAGGAGGAAGAAGAAGAACCCCTTCCATTAACCCTAAAAACACACTTAGGAGTCCAACTCCACTCTTATTTCTCTTCCGAGAATCTTTTTAGGCTAAAAGCCTCTTTTCTTCGCCGGCGCTCCAGCGCAGAACGCCCACGTGCCGACACGTGGCGCGCTTGCACAACAGCGCCTTGCGCTCGAGCGCAAAGCGCCCACGTGCCGACACGTGGCGCGCTTGCGCTCAAGCGCAAGCGCTCGAGCGCAAGTCGCCCTAGTGGAGACACGTGGCGCGCTTGCGCTCAAGCGCACAGCGCTCTGGCGCAAGTCGCCCCCGTGCCGACACGTGGCGTACTTGCGCTCGAGCGTCAGGTGCTGAAGCGCAAAGTGCCCACGTGCCGACACGTGGCGCGCTTGCGCTACAGCGCCCTGCGCTCAAGCGCAGAGCGCCCACATGCCGACACGTGGCATGCTAGCGCCTGAGCGCACAGCACCTAGGCGCACAGCGCCCAAGGCGCTGGCCCCACGCATCCTTTGGATGCCTTTTCCCCCTCATTCTTTTATATATATATATACATATATACATATATATATATACACATATGCATACATATGTGCACACACACATCACCACGACACTGTCCCTATTAGAAAAAAATTTCTAACGAGGTGCTACCCCGCACCCTGCAAGGGGGCTGCTAGCCCTCTTGACCCCCAGCCCGCTATCCGGGTAGCGGGACCCCCGTAAAAACTCTGCGGCCCCCCCGATATATCCAAAACCCCTTCAAAACACAACACTGCACATTGAGTTCGCATGACCAGTTTAACCCGTCAATCGGAGGTTCCCTCGCTCCAAAGGCGAGGGGTAATTAACGGCAGCTTAGTCCGCGGCTGCCGGAGATTCGAATCCCCACAATTATTAAACCCCAGCCTACCTTAGGCAGGGGGAATCTGTAATGCGCCTGACAAGCGCGTGCGTATTCCTATCTCAATGGGGTGATGAAAAACACCCTACACTCTTCTCTTTGAAATTTCTCAAAGTTTGGGGAGGGGGGTTCCTCCGTTTTCTTCTTCTTTCAATTTGAGAACTTATGGGGAGGTCTCTCTCCCCAAGACTTGAAGTCTTGAGTCCTTTATATAAGGGAGGCTGATTTGTTGAATCAGTTAGGAAAATCTCTCATTGAAAGATTTCTGATTGATTTGGGGAATGTTTCCCACCGTTGAATTTTTGATCCAAGGGCTTCTGTTTTACAGAAGACGATCTTCTTGTTTTTCAACAAGATTGGGAAAATATTTTCCCATACAGAACTCATTATGTATCTTGGTGATTTTTAATCACCATTGGATCTTTGATCCAAGGGTGCTCTGGTTTACAGAGCACAATCTTTCCTGTTTGGAAAGATTTGAGGAGTATTTCCTCAACAGAATTTTATTATGAATTTTGATGATTTATCATCTTAGTTGGATTTTTGATCCAACGGTGGAGAACATTTAGTTCTGGCGCCATCATTCTCGTGTTTTGCACGTGAGGTGCTGTCACAGAGTCTTTGACTCTTAGCGCTCAGCGCTCTCGTGCTTTGCACGTGATGCACTGCCTTAGAGTCTTTGACTCTTAGCGCTTGACGCTCTCGTGCTTTGCACATGATGCGCTGCCTCAGAGTCTTTGACTCTTTAGCGCTGGCGCTCAGCGCTCTCGTGCTTTGCATGTGAGGCGCTGCCTCAGAGTCTTTAACTCTTTAGCGCTGGCGCTCGGCGCTTTCGTGCTTTGCACGTGATGCGCTGCCTCAGAGTCTTTGACTCATGGCGCTGGCGCTCTTGGCGCTCAGCGCTCTCGTGCTTTGCACGTGAAGCGCTTCCTCATTACTGAAGGTGTCTTTTCACCTTCCTTCTCCGCTTTTCCTGAGTCAAACTTCTTTTTCTCAGAGCTTGGAAATAGTTCCATAATTCACAACATTTTCTGTGGCCAGACTTAATTGTCTCCCTTCATAATCTGAAGCAATACTTCTTTTCTCTCTCATTTTCAGAGAATCATTTTGACAGAGAAGAGCTATGGCTTGTAATCGCCCACATGCTCGCCGTCAGCCATGGGAGATGCCCATTGAAAAAATTGTACCTCGTTTTGCTGCGCGCTTGGTGAACCCCACTCTTACGGATGACCAATGCGACACGGTACTGCACGAGCTCTTGACTCGTATAGGATCTCCTCTTCCCATTGGCTCCATTTAGCTCCTGATGGTTTTCTTGTCTGTGATCGATGATATCCTCCCTCCTCCGGCGGAGATGACTCCGGCAATGCTCGACGCCGCGGAAGACAAGATCGAGTGCTTCCACGAGACACTTCTGATCACCACGGCTCTGAGGGATCGCTCTGTTCGGCTGCTAAGCCAGATACGTGCTTAGCGGGTCGTCATGTGTAACAACTCCAATTTTAGTGTACAAAAATTTGTTTAAAAATTAATGTATGCTTGGGGTATTTGTATTTTCTGTGAATACCATAAATATTTGTTTTGCTAATTAATTACAAGAAAGAGCTTGTAGCTCATTGGTAATACCTTGCACTGCCGAACCAAGCCACCAGAGTCCAAATCCCATACCCCACATTATTTTTAATATTGTTTTATTTTGGATTTTTAGAATACCAACAATTTACATGTGTATATCTCATAAAAACCCCACTACACCCTGAAAAGTAACTGTGCCAGAGGGTTATTGGACCGTCGGGGGGGATTCCGACCGCCGGAATCAGCCAACTCGGCTGGCGGACCAGCCAACTCGGGCCGCCGCCGCCGGCCGGACTTGGCCGAACCGCCGAGTCACCAACTGGAAAAGTTTGGCTTTTGGTATTCCCTGCACACCTGTATGGTTTAAATCCCTAGACCAGTAACAGAGACACTTTTAAATCCCAATTACTCCATTTTTAGTACATTTATCACATTTTTTCATTTTAACCTTTCACCTACCCTAACCCTATAAATACAACCCCTAAACACTACCCCCTCACTCCAAAATTCTGAACAAAACTCTCAAGAATTTTCCTAGAACCCTAGTGTACTTTGGAAGAAGCGAAAGGCGAAACTCCGGCGATTTTTTCGGCGACAACCCTACGAGAACCCGACGACGAAACGACGCACCGGAAGCTACGTCCACTCCCTCTCCCTCTCCTCTTTAAGCTAAACCCGTAAGTCCCACCTCCCTCTCTCCTTTGCTACTCTAAAAACATATTTTAATAAAACCCTACGGAATCGGAATCAAACCGATTTCCGACTCGGTTTCTTTCTAAAAATCTCACTTTTCTTAAACACAACCCTATTAAACCATTATATGTTGACGATTAATCATTAACAAATATGTTGAACAAGTTTCATGACAATCTATATCATTTTGTAACTTTTATCGTTCTTTTCAGTAAAATACCATGTAGTTTCATTTTGATATTAAATCATCACAATCTTGCTATACCTTTAAGTTAGATCATGAGGTAATGACCTACCTCCTCACAACACTCATATGCAATATAACACAATACTTTTCGGAAACATAGAATACGGGAAAACGAAACATTTCAAATAAATACCATGAATTAATAAAACCGTTTTCTAAAGGATTAAGTATTTTTATAAATCTTTGCAAAGTGTCGTAAGGAGCATTCAGTCCTGGGCTTAGTAGTGCGAGATAATCACACATCCCTGGGCTTAGTAGTGCGAGATACAGACCTCCGCAAGGAGCATTCGGTCTCGAGAGATTTAAAATACGAAAATCTTAAGAAAATGAGATTTCTAGAAATATAATATATATTAAAAGTTATTTTTATATAAATATATATATATATGTATGTATGTATGTAATATTAAAATATCTATTTTGTAATAATATAAATATTCCAATTTTTTTTCAAAAATCACAAGAATCACTTTACATTAAAATACCAAGAATTCCATACAAGTACAATATTACAATTTAATATTATATATTATGAAAAATTAGGTTATTCTCACTAGAAATGTCATAAATATAAAATCTACAATTATTACAATTCTAAAGACGATAATTAAACACTTGGGGTGTATTTTGAAAATTATATAAAAGTATTTTTACATAAAAACCCCTCAAGTTCTATAAATTACCCTAAGGACCCTAGTAAACATAGATTTAAGCGGGACCAATCTCTTGAGCCTCAGGGAGCCGGATAAGTGGGTGCTTGCCTATTTAAGCTAGATAACTTAACAACGGTGTTATCAACACGGTAATCGTCTTTGAAAAAGAAACAAATCCTGCCGTCCATGTGCAGCGGTTACCGATAACATCAAAACAATCAGGACTTCAATTTCTTTTCTAATTGTCTGACTCAGACTGATTCTCATTATAATAATCTGACTTGAATATGATTCAAGTATGAAATTACAAAATTACAATTCAACATGAATCTATGAATCCAAATATTCAATCTATTCAATTTATATTGACCGAACCAAACCATGGATATACTTCCATTTACATGATTCTCCAGTTACATCCATGATTCTACAGTACATCCATTTTACTTATATCATGATTTTGGCAAGCCACCCAATTATACAATCTATACAGTTTACAATACAAGACAATACAATACAACTATACAACAATACATCTCGGGGTTTAAGGGGTAGATTGGTACGGAAGGTGTTAGAAATGGCACGAGACAGTAAGATTTAATATACCTAATCTGAATCCAGTTGCTGTTGTACCGTGGCATAAACGGTTCCTTGTACTACACTTGCCTCTAGTCTCTGGTATATAGAGACTCCTCTCGTATACACTGGCATTCTTCTATAACAAACTACAAACAACAGCGTTAACACTAAAAAAATATAATACAACTTTAAAAGCTATCTTCTCTTTCTGTCTATTCTATTTCTCCCTTATTGTTGGGACTTACCGAGCGATTTGTTCGCTGACGACATTCTCTTTTTTTCTTCTTTGAATGCCGTCAAGTGATCTAGACACTCCGGAGTCGAGCCCACTAGTGAAGACTTAGACCACTTCATTGAAGACCCAGAGTTTAGTTCATTGTACACTTTTCTTTCAGTACTTTTCCTTTTCTGTTATGCCACTGTTTAGGTATTACTTTCATTCAGTTGTATTTACTTTTCTATGCATTGTACAGAAAGAATGTGAATAAATAAAGTTGTTTTATTATATCTTGTCTCTTGTGCATTTATTCTTATATTGCTTAGATACACTTAGCGTATTTACTTCAGAGTAAATATGTAGCGGTCTCGTCGCGTCTTCTGCCCGTACACCGGGAAGCAGGGCGTGACATCATGTCTGCCTTTGCTGATGGGTGCGGTGCTGACCTATGGGTAGCTACTCTTCGTGAAGATCGCTGCTTTGTCATGGTGGAGAAGGAAGAGAGAGAGAGTTGGATAATTTTATCCATAGTTTTGTAAATCCCTGTACTTTCAATCCCGTATTTGGTGATCTATTTCCTGTACAATAAAATGTTCAATTAAATACTTTGTTTTTGTTGTTGAACACCTGTTCTTCCCCTGATATGTGCATGTGCGTATATGAATGAGCCTGGTTTCACACATATCTGTAAACGAAACTTAAGCCGGAATAAACAGGAACAAATAGCTCTTGACCGAAGATTTTGGCGGGAACAACCCCTACAATAGACCGGCGAGATCCCCTCTGGGGCCGCACCGACGGGCCTTCATTGGTAAAACTCCCCCGTGCTTTGCACACAACACCTCTTGGCCCACCCCACTACCCATGTTCTGTTTGTTTTCTCTGCAATTATCTAGAGAATTAAAATTCAGCATTAATCCAATTTTTAATACATTTTAATTCAATTTTTCAATTCCAAAACCCTAATTCCACACTATAAATACAACTCCATATCCTGGCCTCTTTTCATTCTGAAATCTATTGTCAAAATTCTTAAATTTTTCTAAGTCCTAGAAGAGTACAAGTGGAGTTAGCTCAAGAACGACTTCCGGCGAGGATTCGAGACAATTCCGGCGACCCCGCGACTCCACGAAGTTATCTTTCTCATCCTATACCTCCCCTCTCTCATTTTAACTCACAAGTCCCATCTCTCTTTCTCTTTTCCTATCTTAAAATGATCTCTTTTCAAAATCATGTCGGTAAGTAGAGTTATACTAACATTCATTTCTAAAACTTTTCAAATTCAATTTTTCCTAAGAACCACTCATCCATATCATTATACCTTGCTTGATAATCATTAACTGATATTTAGAAACAAGTTTCTTTTAAACCTACATGTAAACCAATTTTAATTAAGCTTTTATGTTTAAATACCATAAACTTTACACACGACATATTTTAATCATTTTTTTATATCACCTTTAGAAAACCTCACGAGATAATGACCTACCTCTCACATACACATCTTGATATAACACGATTCTCTTGAACAATATTTTTAGGACAAATTCGTCTTTTCATCAAAATACCTTAAATTATTAAAAACCGGATTTCTTTAAATTGTGTTATTTAAAATTCCTTGCGATTGTGCCTCTGCAACCCACTTTTGGGGAATCTGAATCGGATGGTGCGGGTTATTGCACATCCATCAGACTAGTAGGGCGAGATGCAGACCTTCTCACGGAACATACGATCTCGATGGAATTTTAATACAATTTTTAAGAAAAACGAGAATTTCTATTTAATAATAAAAATTAATTTTTAATAATTATATAAATATTATCAAACCGTCTATTTTAATATATAATAAAAATTCCATGTTTTCTAAAATATAAAGAATGACAAGTTTCATGATAATACCATCAAGAATCAATAAAAGTCAAACTTTACACTAAAATACCTTGAACTATTCAAACTATATATATATTCACTAAAATATTTTATTCTCCAAAATTCGCATCCATGACAACTCTAAAGAATATAAATAAATACTTGAGCATATTTCGTCATTAATGGGGAATCCCGCCTATCATGCGGGCGTAACGTCAGGGACATAACGGCCGGCGTGAATCTCGCGCCCGCTTGCCAATTGCTGCCACTATATAAACCCTTCTCCTAGACGACTCAGATAAGCCAATTTAACCTCAATAGGCCGTTACTCTACCAAAATAGCCCGTCTAACTTGATCGTCGGAAGGTCTTGTTGGAGATAGTGCCCTCAGAGTCAATTATTATTAGGTCACAGGTACGTGATTGTAATGATTGAGGGAGGACCTATCCCGGTAGGACAGTCTTACTCGAGATGATAGTATGCTATCTGGTTCACCTTTATCATCGTGTACTGTTTTAGGTGACATGACACGTCGCTATTACACGTTGATAGAGCCCCTAGGATTCTTGCTTGACCACCAGCAGTATGAGGGCGATCATATAAGTGGGAGCTGGGGGTCTACAAGCATATCCTTAAAATGTCCCTAGTCGTGGGAGTTTCGAGACCGGGCATCGATACTCCATTAGTAGACTAGTGTATACAGTCGAGACCCCGACGAGGGGCGGTGGCCGGTCTCACAAGCCACTGGTGTCAGTTGGATCACCTAAGATGTATACAGGTGCTCATTGGGTTATGAGTACACCGGACAGGACTCGCCGGGAACATGCTAGTTGGTCATATACCAGACGTCAGATGGCAGTTCCCTGGTGACATGTGTGCAGGTTAGTTCATCGACCTGGGGATCGTCATTTGTCTCGTGTGAGTTCCCACTGTACTTTGATTACTACCCTACCACGGCTCAAAGGAGTCGTGCAAACAGGTTTTAGTTGGGTACAGTCCCGAGCCACATGGAGGCAGTGAGCGTATCTTCAGGGGTTCGTCTCTCCCGGTATTGGGGGTGAGGTCGTGCTGTGTCTAGGAGAGCCATTACACAAAGTCCTTGGCCAAGGCAAGGAGATTTACTGGTAGGTATTCCAGTAGTATCTCAGGGTGTTCTGGGCTACACTCCGACACGACTTGTACCGCTTTTGGGGGTCTGACTTTTACCAACCCCCTAGGCCCGCCATGCGATACTCATAGACGAACGGACCGGACTGCACGGATATTGTCACTGACAGGCTCAGTTGGGTGTCGGGATGAGCTTCCTCATCGACGTCCCATTTGGTCAGTACCTGGTAGCCCGTCACGTATTGGCTTATACCTCTGACGTGCTAGTGGTTAAATCCACAGCCATAGTATTGACGAGTCTTTAGAGTCCACCACACTTTCAGTTACTCAAGTTTCGGGCGAAACGCTGTAGAGGCCGTATGGAGATATGGCAGGGTCCGATCAGATACGTGCGGTATTGCACGGATCAGGATCGGACAGTTTGTACTAGTAGCCGTATAGGTATATGGCAGGGTTCGATCAGATACGTGCGGTATTGCACGGATCAGGATCGAACGGATATTACTAGCCGGCTTTGGTTTAAGCCGGTCCTAGTTTAGTACAGTGTAGATTTTGTCTCTTTGCATTTGTATCCGGACGGAATACAGATGCGGGTGTGTATGCACAGTATTGGGGTTTTCCTGTAATTTATTACGGGACCAGTTTTCTGGAGTTGCCAGTTTGCATTCCGTTCCGGCCGGTTTTCCTTTGTTCTTTCCCGGCCGGACTTTTCCGATGGAGGGGGTTATTTGCAATTGTGCAAATAACACTTTATGGAGGGTTTTATTGCATAATGATTGATTATGATAGCTTTCTTATCTTACCTCCATGCTTGCTTTTATGAGATTTGATATGAGTATGGGTTGAATAGTGTGTAAGCATGGTGTATGTTTTGGATATGGTCACTCTCCTCCTTTTCCTACACTCACTCTCCTTCATTGTTTTTAGTATGGTTGATTTCCTTTTTTACACCATCATTCTCATCTCCTTTTAGTGTGGCCGGCCTCATCTTGGAGTGTGAGAGAGAGGAGTTCATTTTTGGATGAGAGATTAATTCACATATCATTTCAATGCTTGCAAAATTCTTCACTTCATTCAAAAGTCCATTCATGTTTCCTCCATCCAAAGGCAACCAACCCCAAAGAGACATACTCTACACTACACTTCCTACAGCATATCTTGGGCACGTCGAGTAGCCGGCTTCGTGCCCGAGTTGCCTCGGCATTGAGGTGGGAGCCCGTAAAAGAAGTAGGCGATGTGGTGCACTTCCGGCGACGAGGAGGAGACGGGACATTCCGCAGGAGATCGGGACGATGACGAGAAGACCGGAGGACTTGGATCGTCGGTATATCTCTATTCCCTTTCTTGTAGATGGTTTAGACTAGTTAATGGTTCGATCCGGAGTTTAGTGCGCGGTGGTGCCGGTTTGCAAAGTCCGCAAAAATTTAAGTTTTTCACCATTTCCGCATTCCGGCGTCGGTTTGACGGCCGGGGCGCCGCCGTGCACTTACAGTGGTATCAGAGCCTCGCCATTAACTTAGTCTAACTTTGTGTAATGTGTTTGCATTTCCGATCGATCAAAAAGTTCCAAAACTGCATTTTAGTTCGCATCAGTTTCTGTTGAAAATTTTTGGTCTCGAAAAATTTTTCAGGTTATAAAATATTGATGTACTGGAAAATATAAGAGTTCTGTAAAAATTTGACGAAGTAACTCCACAGTTGGAGCGCGGAACCGCCGCTAAAACCCCCTTTGTGCGGCCCTTCCGCCGCGCACTATTCACATCACTTCACAATTTTTTTACAGAGGCCTTATGGGATTAAAATATGGGCTTTGGAATATTATAGTTGGGCCAATTGTTTCTGTGAGTGCTACAGTTTTCTTTGGGGCCCACTTGTTAATTGTTTGATCAATCGGAAATTTTTTAAACACATTTTTCACAGTATTTACATTATATCTGCGACCGTGAATGTCACTCGATCGGTAAATCCGGTCTAACTGCTATAGCCCGGTTAGACGGATTTGCGAACGTGACTTTCACGTTGATGTTCTATGTATTTGCTGTGTTGTTGCGGATCGGTCGTGGGGATAGCCTGGATGCAATGCTAGTACAGTTGTGGTTGTATAATGTACATTTGATATTGCGGGGCGAGCGTCCGACATGTGGACTGCCGTCACTGCCTGTTTGTATTATTCTTTTGGGGCACGACCTGGTTGCGGTCGATGTACCCGGTGTATGTATATTTTACTTTCTGTACTAGGATTGCCCCGCGGAGGGGTGCACGGATAGCCGGGTTCTGGAGGGCAACAAGCCCGCATCTCATGGCATTGGGACGGAGGGGGCTTCATTCCAGGATTGGCGGACTATTCGCCGCACTCGTAGGGGGTACAGGTTGACCCAGGAGGGGTGCCCAAGTGACCGGATTCCGTGAAGTGCTGGGTGGTCCATTCACGGTGCTGAAGGGGGCTGCCTCGCTTCAGGTTTTGGCGCGTGACTTGCCGCGCCCGTAGGGGTCTAGGTTTTCATTGCACAGGCTATCCACATGACCAGGGGAACGTCGGTTTTCAGCGGCTCTGTGAAACCCGGGGATCCCAGATATCTGTATTGTTTCTGTGATGCTGTTCATTCTCTGTGATGTTGCATTTTATTCACGCCTTGAGCGAAATATAATATATTGGTATATATATTAGTAGATGTTGTATATGTTTTGCATCCGCGCTAGTCCAGTCCCCGCTCTGTCGTTAGTAAGCTAACCTAACGGGTAATGACGGGACCCAGTGGCGAATGCGGATGGCATATACGTACATCAGTATATTTTCGTTCTTTTTGGTGTGATCAATTGATGGGACTGCATTGATTCGGATCAATGCAAGTTAAAAACAAACCTAATCTGATGTTGTTGGAACACTTTTCAAAAAGCTGTTATTGCAAGGACGTTTACTTTTGTTTTGCATCGTGGTATTCATTTGGAATATCCTGCTCCTCAGTCGACGAGGCAAGGGCCGAGATCCCTTCACCGGGAGTGACCCCTTGGACAGAAGTTTGCGTCAGGGCATTAACTTCACTATAGCCGATTACTTTTGCTTTGCATCGCGGTATTCATTTGGAATATCCTGCACCTCATTCTACGGGGAAAGAGCCGAGATCCCTTCACCGGGAGTGACCTCTTTAGTAAAGGTTTTCGTCACTATATTTTCTAAAAAGCTATCCGTTCCTTCAACGATATCAAGTTCATTACGTTAAAGGTTTTCGCCAGAAACCATTCGTAGCCCTCCGTCGTTTCAGACGAGTAGCACGTAGTATTCATGCTATGTTTGTTGACCTTCGTCAAGGCATAGTGTATGGTAGCTGCTTGTTACCTTTCTGCTGCATAGATAGATGCGTTGGTTTGGGACAGTCGTATAGCCTTGTTGACCTTCGTCAAGGGCTTGTACGGGTGGATTCAAATTAACCTGGATAATGACGGGTAGAACTTGACATGTGACTTATGATTTGTTGACCTTCGCCAAGGTCATAAGAGCATGGGGCAGAAATCACATCGGGAGTTTCAAAAGAACTGAAACTTGCCAGATATGCGCATACCTTCTGGAGTGTGACACCGTGAGCGGATTCCGTCACGTTGTCATGCGATGAGAGTTGGATCCCGATTCCCACTGATGAGTTAGTATACTCCTCGGGTGACCCCGACTAATTCTTCTTTCAGGTTTGGAGGAGAATTTGAGGTACAGTGGGAGGATTCCAGATTAGATAAATTGGTAACCATTCTGATCTAGGTTAGAGTGCACGCTGAGTGTTTCTTTTCTCTCTCTCTTTGGCAGCGACCATTGACCCGACCCTAAGACTTTGACTCAGTGACCAAGTTGACCGAACCTTCTTAAACACCGGCTTTTGGATTGTCAGAGTTGCAAACCTCATTGCCACTCCTACTTTTACCCTTTTCTCCAGGACACCCCGTATTGCTACAAACGTCCACTTCCATTGGACAAAACCATCGTATGGTTAGATACGAACTCGAAGAGATTCGAGGATGGTTTCCGGTTCTGGAGAAAACGGATAGGATTATTCAGTTGTCTTTTCCTTTTACCCTCTCTCAGGTTACGAGTACTCCTTGGTTTAGGGGTAGTACACCTATTACGCAAATTGGATTGTCTTCTTCCAAACCTTAGGCTGGTGCCGACCGGTAGGGAATGAAGAAAACCAATTAGCATAACGATGGTGTGCAGAAGGTATTAAGTTTAGACAAAGCAAGGGATTAGTAAGAGGGCAAAGTAAATTGCAACAGATATTCACGACCAAACCAAATATTTCGTTACCACTCCCACATCACCTTTGTATTTCTCCAGGACACTCCGTATCACTACGAAGATCCACAGTTTATTTGGATACTCCATTGTATGGTTATATACGAACTCGAATGGAACTTGTTCCAGTTCGGGGATGGATTCTGGTTCAGGAGAAATAGGAATAAGGTTTATTCGGTTGTCTTTTATCTTCACCCTCTCTCATTGCGAGTGTTCCTAGGATTGGGACAGTACACCCCTTATGCTTATTGGATAGTCTTCTTCCAAACCATAGGCTGGTGCCGAACGGTAGGGAAGGAAGAAAACCATTTGGCCTAAAAGGGTGTGCAGAAGGTAAAGACTAAAGACATATGAAGGGATTTGGAGAGGTGGCAAAGAATTATACGGTTACAGTTGTGAATCTGGATAATGGAAAGGGCATTACTAAGAATACCGGGATACCCCATCGAAACATTTCAATGTTTCAGGTTCACTGTGTACTGTTAAAAGAAAACTGATTTCCTGATTAGACACTTGCTCCAGGGTATGTATTTACCAGGTTTGATTCTCACATCTGTATGGTTTTACAGATGGTGAGTGGGAGTAAGTTATTGGGAATTGGGTGATCATCCTCATTATATCGGGATTCGTTGTAATCGGTGATATTTGAGGAGATCATCTGGGCTGTTTGCCGGTCGGCAAATATTTGGTTTTGAATATCCGCTGTTGTGCACCAATTTCAAATTGATATATCTGTACGTCTATTTTCATAGAGTGAGATATACCTTTTGATATTATGTCGATGACATTTACCTATATCAGTGGATGGTTAGGTAAGGAGCATTAAACAGCGGTGTAATTCTTCTTAACCATAAGTACAGTTTTCAACCTACGACACACAGTGAAAGAGTTATTAGACTCAGTGGACTTATACAGAGTATTGTATGTTGTCCAGTGTCCATTAGGACAGAGGGGTTGGTCCTCATACTATATTCTGTTTACTTTTAACTTCTCTAGTTCTTAGACATGTGTTTCGTTGAAACACAGGGTCTAAGTTTTGAGGAGTTATAGGTATTTGAATAGAGTAGAGAACCAGGTGTAGCAAGTATCGGGATTCTTCAAAGTGATCGAAGATGTAGATACTTGTGTATGGTGTTCAGTTGATAGTAATGATTAAGAGAACTTGCTTCTCTTTCGGGTTACTCATGATTGGAAGCATTCCTAAGATTGAGTAACGCTGATCGGCCTCCTTCCATTTAGTTGACATGCGCTGGGGACAGCTGCATGATTTGAATCTGGTTCAATTAAATCAGTGCCTCTGTTTCTATATTGGATATAGAACAGTTCATATCTTAACGATGTTAAGGTACGGGGAGTTGTCCGGTTTATGATTAAAACCAGACACTGGACAACTCAAGGCACGTTTCTGTAATGGCTGTTTGTGGGTTGACCCAGGCTATGACGCGGGTTGATTTTCTACCATCTGGATGAACAATAGCGATATTGTTCTAGACTCGCCACAGTTTTATTAAAAATGGATTTTTTTCAGAAAATAGTAGTGGGAGTATGGTAGAACTGGAAGTAATTCCAGAACCACAAACGATTACTGAAGATTTGATAAGGAACCTGAAGATTCAATCTGGATTGACATTCCATTGGCCACTCCGCAGATAAGGTGGGTAACTTCAGGCACCCGAGAGGTACTACGGTGGCTTCAAGGACGGTGACAGGGAAGTTCTTGTTTACCCACAATTACCATTGCTGTTGTTCCAGGTTGCGAGACCCGGCGGGAGGATGAGTATAGCGTCGTTCTAAACCAGTTTTAGAAGTGTGCGTCTATATGACTCTGCCAGAGGGTTGTCATAGTCAGTGGGAGCAGCGGAAGCATTGGTGGACAGGTTGCTTCTGTCTATTTATAGACTAGAGCAGATGTAGCGGAGATAGATCATCTATTTCTGATGTGACAGTCATGGGTTTGACTTCATCAGAATAGGGGATGGATCTGTTGAGAAGGTAGTAGGGTGTGATATCCTGGTATTTGGATCATATACACAGAGTAGGAAAAGAAACTCCTACACTACGATCAGGTTATACTTTGGTCGTCACACAGTTGTTTCTCCACAAAGGAAATGGATTTTATATCAGACATACTGGTTACTAGATCTATGGTTTTAGATCTAGATTTGGGTGGTTTCCCAATCAGGGTACTTGACAGCATTCTAAGAGTATTTAGGATGGACGACTCCTGGCACGGTAGTGTACCTGCAGGTAATGGAGTCACCCTCTCCAAAGGTGTCTTACAGACTAAAGGGGAGAGGGACGGGCATGATTGGCAGATCACTTGCTCAGGCAATTGAGTCAATCATGAGATGTCAAGTACCACACCAGATGTTGTTCTTGCACTAGATGCAATAAGTTGACATTAATCCAATCCTGGAGAAACAGTCGGAAGCAGTTTTAGAACATAAGTGGATGTTCTAGGGATATGATAACGACAGCCTCGTTGAGGAGACAGTTATCATTCCAGGCTTCCAAGGTGACATGGACGACAAGGAGGTTGTCAGAGTTATAGTTTTTCCCAATGACAAGGGGCAGTATTTTGGACAGGTGATCCAAGGCAGTACTGAGGGAGGCATGGCGCAGGATACTGATTAAGTTCAGTTGACGATACAGTCTAAGAAGTTTGGATTTGGAGTTCATTTATGAGCTATGTCCCATCAGACATCCAGACACATTCTAAGACAGGTATTGCTCATTTCGGGAGATGGGTTTCTCCGCGAACTTGAGATATAGAGAGACATGGAAAGAAACAACTAAGCGGATCCACTCACTGAGGCTATTCCTCGAACGCAATAGTTCCGCAAACGAGCTTTGTGAGACTGACTAGTAGAGGAGTTGGATGTTCGGTATCACACGGGCTGTGAGTATGCGACATCGCAATAATTAGCCTTGAGTGCAAGTGGGAGATTGTTGGAGATAGTGCCCTCAGAGTCAATTATTATTAGGTCACAGGTACGTGATTGTAATGATTGAGGGAGGACCTATCCCGGTAGGACAGTCTTACTCGAGATGATAGTATGCTATCTGGTTCACCTTTATCATCGTGTACTGTTTTAGGTGACATGACACGTCGCTATTACACGTTGATAGAGCCCCTAGGATTCTTGCTTGACCACCAGCAGTATGAGGGCGATCATATAAGTGGGAGCTGGGGGTCTACAAGCATATCCTTAAAATGTCCCTAGTCGTGGGAGTTTCGAGACCGGGCATCGATACTCCATTAGTAGACTAGTGTATACAGTCGAGACCCCGACGAGGGGCGGTGGCCGGTCTCACAAGCCACTGGTGTCAGTTGGATCACCTAAGATGTATACAGGTGCTCATTGGGTTATGAGTACACCGGACAGGACTCGCCGGGAACATGCTAGTTGGTCATATACCAGACGTCAGATGGCAGTTCCCTGGTGACATGTGTGCAGGTTAGTTCATCGACCTGGGGATCGTCATTTGTCTCGTGTGAGTTCCCACTGTACTTTGATTACTACCCTACCACGGCTCAAAGGAGTCGTGCAAACAGGTTTTAGTTGGGTACAGTCCCGAGCCACATGGAGGCAGTGAGCGTATCTTCAGGGGTTCGTCTCTCCCGGTATTGGGGGTGAGGTCGTGCTGTGTCTAGGAGAGCCATTACACAAAGTCCTTGGCCAAGGCAAGGAGATTTACTGGTAGGTATTCCAGTAGTATCTCAGGGTGTTCTGGGCTACACTCCGACACGACTTGTACCGCTTTTGGGGGTCTGACTTTTACCAACCCCCTAGGCCCGCCATGCGATACTCATAGACGAACGGACCGGACTGCACGGATATTGTCACTGACAGGCTCAGTTGGGTGTCGGGATGAGCTTCCTCATCGACGTCCCATTTGGTCAGTACCTGGTAGCCCGTCACGTATTGGCTTATACCTCTGACGTGCTAGTGGTTAAATCCACAGCCATAGTATTGACGAGTCTTTAGAGTCCACCACACTTTCAGTTACTCAAGTTTCGGGCGAAACGCTGTAGAGGCCGTATGGAGATATGGCAGGGTCCGATCAGATACGTGCGGTATTGCACGGATCAGGATCGGACAGTTTGTACTAGTAGCCGTATAGGTATATGGCAGGGTTCGATCAGATACGTGCGGTATTGCACGGATCAGGATCGAACGGATATTACTAGCCGGCTTTGGTTTAAGCCGGTCCTAGTTTAGTACAGTGTAGATTTTGTCTCTTTGCATTTGTATCCGGACGGAATACAGATGCGGGTGTGTATGCACAGTATTGGGGTTTTCCTGTAATTTATTACGGGACCAGTTTTCTAGAGTTGCCAGTTTGCATTCCGTTCCGGCCGGTTTTCCTTTGTTCTTTCCCGGCCGGACTTTTCCGATGGAGGGGGTTATTTGCAATTGTGCAAATAACACTTTATGGAGGGTTTTATTGCATAATGATTGATTATGATAGCTTTCTTATCTTACCTCCATGCTTGCTTTTATGAGATTTGATATGAGTATGGGTTGAATAGTGTGTAAGCATGGTGTATATTTTGGATATGGTCACTCTCCTCCTTTTCCTACACTCACTCTCCTTCATTGTTTTTAGTATGGTTGATTTCCTTTTTTACACCATCATTCTCATCTCCTTTTAGTGTGGTCGGCCTCATCTTGGAGTGTGAGAGAGAGGAGTTCATTTTTGGATGAGAGATTAATTCACATATCATTTCAATGCTTGCAAAATTCTTCACTTCATTCAAAAGTCCATTCATGTTTCCTCCATCCAAAGGCAACCAACCCCAAAGAGACATACTCTACACTACACTTCCTACAGCATATCTTGGGCACGTCGAGTAGCCGGCTTCGTGCCCGAGTTGCCTCGGCATTGAGGTGGGAGCCCGTAAAAGAAGTAGGCGATGTGGTGCACTTCCGGCGACGAGGAGGAGACGGGACATTCCGCAGGAGATCGGGACGATGACGAGAAGACCGGAGGACTTGGATCGTCGGTATATCTCTATTCCCTTTCTTGTAGATGGTTTAGACTAGTTAATGGTTCGATCCGGAGTTTAGTGCGCGGTGGTGCCGGTTTGCAAAGTCCGCAAAAATTTAAGTTTTTCACCGTTTCCGCATTCCGGCGTCGGTTTGACGGCCGGGGCGCCGCCGTGCACTTACAGGTCTTCGGTGACACAACCACCCCGAGACTTCCTTGCAGGTATCTCGGCCTCAACCATATAAAACCCATTGAGATCCACACGTTTCAGGAGGCAACCCTCTAACTCAATCTCATCCATCAGCGCTCGCGCAGATCAACGAAAGGTTGAAGGAGATCCAGAGATCCATAAGAAACATTAGCTTGGTAACCGACGATGATATCATTTAATCTTATTCCATCTTTGATTTTCATGGTTCTTAAAACCATGTACTAAAGACATGTTTAGAAATCCTTTTATTTCTTTTCAAACAATTTTAAGGAAAAATCATACTGGCTACATCTTCGGCTGTATTGTAACCATACATTATCTATTAGATGCAGAATCTTTCCTGCAATTGGTTGCATTAGTCAATTTATAGTATATCCGAGAAATCTGAGAGGTAAAAGTTAAGTGCATCTATTTTCCTTTGCCGTTGAGCTTACCATTAACCATGCAATAAAAGGTTCATTTTTACATTAGTTCAAGTCATTTCTTAACTGATACTAATTTTTGTTACAAGACTTGTACGTTTTTGCCTTCCCTCTCTTATCCAAAGGACATGTAATATCCGAGACAAGAATTGATAGTTATTATATTTATCTAGTATGTTGAGGTGAAATCGTCAACCATAACCGTAAGCTGAGTGATTTACCCTCCTCGTCCAAACATAAAAATAGAAAAAACATAGGAAAAATAGAAATGAAATGGCCTCAAAGTAAAAAAACCTTCCAACAATTGATCTTTGATTGCATTTAATAAATTACCAAGGGGCTGTTTGGTTGCAAAATTATGAAATTTGGATTCCAAAACAATACAGTTTAAAATTTCTGGATTTGGTAATTTGTTGTTTGGTTGGTATTGGATTCCTAATATTGGATTTGTAGATCCTTATAATTTTTGTTTGGTTGGTGAAAAGAAATTGGGATTTGGATTTGAGGATTTTAAAGAGAGATAGAAAGAGAGATGATCATTAAATAAATAAAGTGTCCGGGTCTCATCCAAAAGTATAATGAATAGTGCTAAATCCTTGCAGATTCTCCAAATTATTTTGGATTGAAGGATTCTTGTTTTGTGGTGGGCCCTTCATGAAAAATAAAAGAATCTTAAAAATCCAAATTTCACAACCAAACACAAAATTATGGAATTCTCTCGATTTTTTGGATTCCTCTTTCCAGTTCCAGTTCTTTGGTAATCCTCCAAGCAAACATGCCTAGTTAAAAGAAATTTACCATCAAACAAATGTAAATTGCCACTTCATGTGTTTGGTTGCAGGATTCTTGAAGATTTGGATTGTGGAATCCAAGAATTCCATAATTTTTTTTTGGTTGGAGGATTTGGATATGTAGGATTTCTTTGTTTTTTATGGGGGTCCACCACAAAACGAGGATTCATGAATCTTAAATTTTTTTAAGAATTTGCAAGAATTTGACACTATTCATTGTACTTTTAGATGGGACGGTGTACTTTATTTATTTAACAACCCTCTCTCTATCTATCTCTCTAAAATTCTCAAATCTAAATCCCACTTTCTTTTCACCAACCAAACAAAGATTATAAGTATCTACAAATTCAATATTAGAAATCCAAAACCTACCAAACAACAAATTACCAACTCAATTCAAATGTGCTATTTTGGAATCTAAATTTCATAATCTTGCAACCAAACATGGCCTTAATCTCTCTCAATTTCCCCCAAAATAAAAAATAAATCCCTCCGTCGTTTCACCATTCTCCACCATCCCCACTCGCTATTATCCATCTCCCCCTTCGCTTTTTCCGCCGTTTTCAAGGGAGCTTAATCTTAATCTCAATCTTTTAAGGTTTAATCGCAATTGAATCCCAACATCAAAGACGAGGAATGAGGGCGCCAATTGGGGTTTTTGACGACGATTCCCACTGAATCACGATAAGGTACACTCCGTCAACTTCAATTTTGAAAGATTTCCACATCACATGATATAATTGCAATCATCAGGTAAAGAAACTTGTAATTTTTTTACCTAACAAGTGTGAGCCTCAATGTCGATCTAGATACCGTTTGCAAGAATTGGAGGAAAAGTAGGAAGATTTGTGAAGAAAATCAGAAGTTAACACTCGGTTAAAGATTTGGATCATTACCAATATTGCCACTTTCAATTAAAGCTATTTTGAAAAGAAACTTTTTATACCATTAGGTATATGAAGCCACATCTCCCGTGAGTTTTGTCGTCGGTGGTTTGATGAGATTTAGATTGACAGTATGTTGTGGGAGTTGGAGCCCATATTTCCATAGAAAAGCCCTTAGCTAAGCTTTCTGTTTTACTGGAAAAAGAAAAGAATTCTGAATTTTTATGTGATAACCATTCTATACAAGTTGAAGAGAGGTTCGAACTTCTTTCAAAACCAAAACTTCAGCATGCCGATATGTAATGCCGAATGCCCTACTTTTCCAAAGCATATTGGGCGATTTAAGTTGCACCTGTGCAAACCCTTTAGGTAGTTTCTGTTGTTCACACTTCTTCTCGAGCTTTATATGCGATGTTTAGTATTTATCTATTTTTGCTTAAAGTTTTAGATTACAGTGTTCTGATATATATCTCTATGTATCATCCTCTAGTATATTGATTCACCAGATGAAAGATAGAGGGGTGATATTGCAAGGGGAACATGCAAACTAAGGGAGATAAGCTAAAATGCTACTCATCCGAAAATTCCTTTCTCAAGGAGATGAGGTCTAAGCCGAGTTCTTCACCAAGAAACAAGAATCTTCTCAAAATTTCGAAAAAGCTATCCAATTCAAAATTACATTCTCGTACAATGAGAATAGAAACAAAGAACAAGCCACTTGGCAAATCCATCAAAAGTCGAAAACTCTCTGATAGTAGTTGTGCTAGATCTCAATCTTCTTTAAAGCTTGAGGGTAACAAAACTTCTTGTTTGGACGTTAAAAAGAATCGGAAGAATGACTCATGTGACATTGCAATCAAAAGAAAGGAGAGGAGGAAAAGGCATAAGAGGAAGAAAAAGAAGAACAACATTGAGCAAGATGAAGCTGTTCGTCTGCAAAGAAGAGCAAGGAATCTGCTTATCAAAATGAAACTGGAGCTCAACTTCGTTGAAGCTTACTCGGCAGATGGTTGGAAGGGCCAAAGGTATGTATATTTTAAGATTAAGATGATAGATGCCATGAATAAAAGGGCATGAAATTAGTGTTTATCCCGACCATTAACGACCAGTATTCCGAAAACACTGTCGCCATGTTTAATAGAGAATCTGTTGTTATTTCTGTTAGTTTGAGACACTTTCTTTAACACACTTACTTCTAAACTGTCATACAGTAAATTTCACCTAAGATACTCTTAACCGTAGCTGTTTTTCATGAAAATATCTCAAAGCGTTTTTTTTTACAGTAAACTCTCTTAAAGTTTGGTCCTTAGAGACTTTTCTTCACTAAAATACCTTAAATGCAGCACCTTAAGGTATCTTGCTATAATACAAATATTTAAGGTGGCACAGTGAAAACTAAGGATGGTTATAAACATTTCAGTTAAATTTACCCAATGTTATAATGTCTTTATTGTTACATACATTCTGTGTTCTCAGGAGAAACCTCTTAGTTGTAGTTGGGTTTGTTCACTGTCTTATGCACCTTACTCTTCTTGATTGAATCTTTGGTTTCTTTTCAGTATTTACAAATAAACCTGTTGTACTTTCTTTGTCATGTGTTTGTGTTAGTTTAGGAATGTGATCAAATGTTCATTTTGATAGTGCCGTCTAATCATTGCCATGGGGGAGTCTAGACGATGCCTATACATTAAAGGTTTAATTTTTTTTATTGACAGCAAGGAAAAAATCAAGCCGGAAAATGAGTTGCAAAGGGCTGGGAAGCAAATATTGAAATGTAAACTTGGTATTCGAGCTACAATTCGCCAGCTGGACTTGCTCAGCGCTGAAGATTGCATTGCAGACGGTGTTATAGATCCAGATGGATCTGTTTTCCATGAACATGTATGTATGTACGGGCCACCATTTTGGTGCCTTTAATTTCAATTTTTGGATAGAACTACAAGCAACAAACTAACAATTTTTTATATTCAATTGTTAGATCTTCTGTGCAAAATGTAAATTGCGTGAAGCTTTTCCAGATAATGACATCATATTATGTGATGGGAACTGCAATTGTGCTTTCCACCAGAAGTGTCTTGAGCCTCCATCAGAGAATAGTACGTCTACTTTGCCTTCCATGCCTCCTCTCACTTCTAATTCTTGTGAGAACTTAGAACGTAAGGGTTTCAGTTGAATCCTAAGAAGTTTAGGTCCTAGTATATAAATTCTAGCAGGGACTTTAAGTGTCTTGTCCTGCTTCTTTTTTCTTATCTTTTTTTCCTTTACCAAGAAAGTGATCTAGACTGTGCTGCACATTTACGTGATCCTTATTGGTATTAAAAGTTTTTGTCATGATTTATCTGCTCTGGAGGCTTGACTTCATATGGGATCCATGAGTTAGTGATGCTATATCACTTTCTTGCCGTTATACCACTTTTATAGCTTGCCAACGCTTCGGTCATGATCGCATTTTATCTCTTCCTTTCTATTGTTGTTGTTGATGCTGTTGCTGCTATAATGTAATGAAGAAGTTTCCCTTTCTCCTGGAAAGGGGCACATATCAGGCAGTTGATATAATGACAAGTAACATTCTTTATGGAACTGATCGTAGTCTCGTCTCAGTTCCTCCTGCAGATCAAGGTTGGCTTTGCAAAATTTGCGAGTGTAAGTTGGATATCCTGGAAGCTATAAATGCACATATAGGTACCAGCTTCACTGTGAACAATAGCTGGGAGGTTGGTACGTCGTAATGAATGCAATTAGTCAGATATCTTTTAACATGAAGTTATATGAAACGTTAAAGCATCCACTGATATTGCTCCTACATTTTATTCAATAGGATATTTTCAAGGAAGAAACTACTGGACCTTGTATTGAAAAGACATCTCTTAAACCTGATGAAGACTGGCCTTCTGAAGATTCTAATGACGAAGATTACGATCCAGAGCTAGTAGAAGATAGCAACAGCAGAACTGTTATTGAAGAGAGCATGTGTGATGGTGACCGCAGTTCGTGCAGCTTGTATTGCTCATCTGACGAACTGAGCTCCTTTTCAAATATATCCAATCATCATAAGTCAGATGTCAGAAGTAAAAGAAAGAAAGAGTATCAACATGTCGGTTCTGCCATTAGCATCGATTCTGATGGATTTGGTGATTGCGAAATTCCAAGCTACTGCAGGGAGCGAAAACATGTAGACTATCAGAAACTTCATGATGTAAGTAACATGAAATATTTGCTTGTCAAGTCTAATTCATTCTGTTTCCTCAGTAGTTTTTTTTCTCATTAATACCTGTATTCCTAATTTTTATTCCACGCATTTTGATTACCATGTATAGATAAATACAGCTTGCAGATGAACTTGAAGGAATTCATATTTCTGTTTGCTATTTTGTATGTTTGTGAGTATTTCTCGGTATTTGGAACAGTATAGGATGAACAATTATCATCTTTATTTTCCTTTATGATTGATATCAATATCTGGAAAGATCATCCATGAGATGCCGATTCACACTCATTATCTTATTAGCATGGAAACGTTGAAAAGACTGTAGGTGAATGAGATGCCTAGAGTTAAATGTTATTTTATTAGCACCTCTATTATCTACTGACATTATTATCCTTGGTTAGCATTTCCAGAAAGATGATAACATCTCCCGTCATGTTTTCTTATTAGGAAATGTTTGGGAAGGACTTTAAAGACAATGAGCAGCAGAGTGAAGATGAAGATTGGGGCCCTCAAAGAAGGAAGCGGAGAAGAAGAGAATTGGATGCAGACTCTATGGATTGTGGGGATGAGGATGGATGTTCTAACATGATGGTGCATGAAAATGTCTCACATGAAAGGAGGAAGCTTTTCAGGATTCCCCATGATGCAGTTGAAGTAATCTCCCTTTACTCCTGAGGTTTTTTTTTTCTCTGTAATTGCATTCTTTCCATTACTTTAATGTTATGATTTCATTTTTCTTTTTCATCAGAGTGGAGGAGATGGCACCCTCATGTATCATCTCAGTAGGCTTAAATTTGATTGTATTGCTGGGATCTACCTACAGTTTATATATCGAGGGAATCTATAATATATGTTGTGCGAAGTGTTAAAATGTGCTCAATAAGAAGTTGGAGATCCCTCCCATAGGAAGATAAAATGCGTGAGAACCAAATGAGATGATTTAGATATGTGTAGTGGAGACCAATAAATGCTCTGGTTAGGCGAAATGGCATAGTTGTAGCTAATGGTGCAACCAAGATAGGGGTAGACCTAAGCGAATAAGGATATTGGCAGTTAAAAATGATAAGTTATCTGTTAATGTGCCCGAGGAGACGGTCTTAACAAAGCAGAATGGAACAACCAGATTTATATAGCCAACCTAAAAATTTGGGATAAAGCTTGTCGTTGTTGTCATAATGGTCATTAAAGCACCAACGATGTCAGGACACGTGATAGTACACAATGCATTCACACTAAGGACGCGGTCAACCATGTCTATGCCAGTAATTTAACAAACAATTTCTAGTTTTTAAAATTAATTATGTATAATTATCTTCACTTTCGGATGACGGTATGCAGGAAGACCATACTCTTTATTTTCCACTATCATTCCCCAAATAAATTTACGGTGCTCACTTCTAATATTTAAATATATTACATTTATTGTCGTTTTATGTAGGTCATAATCATGATCTCTTTTGTTGGTTATGGATTAGTCTTCAGTGCCTACTTTTTATTTTTTATTTTTTATTTATACCATTGAAGTTTTTGAACTTTTTTTTAAAATACTGTAGTAATTACTGTGCCCTATCTTTGTTCTTGCATAGAAGCTTCGCCAAGTATTTGCCAAGAATGAACTTCCTTCTAGGGCTATCAAGGAGAACCTTGCTGCGGACTTGGGTATTTCAGCTGAGAAGGTACACAGTTTTCCCCCCTTCTACCGGCCCATCTTCTACAATTAAACCGAATCCTTTTCACTTACTCTTTGGTTACCTTATATACTTTTATTACCTCTAGGACTTTATAATGTTGAAAACACGGGCTGTATATAATTGGGAAGGAATACAAGCATTTCTTCTCATTTCTTAGCCAGCTCAACCTCTACAGCAGCATAATTGTATATAGCACTTAATATTTCGCCTTGCTTATCCAGAATCCATAGTCGATTTTGATTGTTGAAAATCCTGAACGATAATACATTTGGGTGTTTATAATTAAAAAAGAACCAAATGATATTGTTATGTACACACACTACTGTTTCCCCCAATCAGAGCAAAACTCTGTTCAAATTTCAAATTTTGAAATGAAGCAGCGCTTCATAACAGCGCCAACGCTGAGAGTCAAAGACTCTGAGGCAGCGCTCACGTGCAAAGCACATGAGCGCTAGCTCTAAGTGCGCTGCAGCGCACCACGTGCAAAACGCGTAAGCGCTAGCGCTAAGTGCGCTGCACTCTAAGCAGCGCACTACGTGCAAAGCACAAGAGCGCAAGCGCTGTAACTAAATGTTCCTAACCGTTGGATTAAAGATTCCAACGAACATGATTAAAAATCATCAGTTGACCAGAATAAAATCCTGTTAAGAAAACATTCTTCAAAGTCTTTCCAAACAAAAAGATTTTGCTCTGTAAATCAGAGCACCGTCGGATCAAATGATCCAATGGTGATTAAAAATCACTAAAATACAGAATAAATTCTGTGTGGGGAAAAATTTCCCAATCTTGTTAAAAACAAGAAGATTGCCTTCTATAAATCAGAAGCCTTTGGATTAAAGATCCAACGGGAGAAATATGCTCAAATCAATTAGAGAAAAGATTTTCTTAACCGATTGAACAAATCAGCCTTCACTATATAAAGGCCCCAAGACTTCAAGTCTCTCAGAGAGGAACCCCCATAAACTTTGAAAACTTTCAAACACAAAGAGCAAGCTCTCGAAAGAAAAAGAATTTCTTCAAGGTAAATAAACAGAGATATGAAATCATCTCATATTAAAAGAACAATTTACTTCTAAGATTATAGATCTATAAGACAAACTGTCTTGCACAAAAGAGAGCATAACATCTCATTATAAAAGGGGGGGAGAATAATTCAATTCTCTTAGCATCACAGATCCAAAAAGGCAAAACCTTTCACCAAAAACATAGGAGATTGAAACATCTCCTATAAAACAAGAACTTTGTTCTTAGATCCATGAAACAGTCTCTTATAAAAGAGAATTTAATTCTCAGGGAGCATAGTTGTCTAAAAGGAGCCCCTAGCGCTCTAATTAAAGCGCTTCAGCGCTCCAAGTTTAGTGCACAGCGCTGTCGAGCCTTAGCGCTCCTAATTTAAAAGAGCCTTAGCGCTCTAAATTAAAATAAGCGCCTCAGCGCTCCAAAATTAACGCATAGCGTGCAGAGCCTTAGCGCTCCAAACTTCACCAGAAGCGCAATGCGCTCATTGACTGGCGCTCAGCGCCAAGCGCGTCACTTGCTCCTTCCGTGTGCGCTGCTTCACCAGAAACGCAATGCGCTCATTGACTGGCGCACAGCGCCAAGCGCGCCACATGCTCCTCTCGTGTGCGCCACTTCACAAGAAGCGCAATGCGCTCATTGTCTGGCGCACATCGCCAAGCGCGCCACGTGTTTCTCACGTGTGCGCTAAATGAACATAAACTGTTCTATAAAAAAGGGCCCCAGAGCTATAATGAGTGCTCAGTACTCAATAAAAGACAAAAACAATTGTCAGAAACCAATCCAATGCTCAGTATTGTTAAATGTTTAACATTTTAACTGAATGGGCCGAGCCCAAAGTGGCCACAGAACTCTCATTCAGATTAATTGAGCCCATATGCTCATAAATCTTTGATCTTAGTCCCAAATTGGACTACAGATCTCCCAACCAATATTGGTTCAAGGGTACATCTCTTCACTCCAATATGTGTCGTTGTAATCCTTCAACGTTTTCAGAGAGGTGACGGGTCCCGACAACGAGACATTCTATAGACTGCGGGGTCCTTAAACTCATGGACTATGATGTCCTTAAACTTTGCAGACCATGACGTCTCTAAACTGTCACGGACTGTGGGGTCTTTAAACTCATGGACTATGATGTCCTTAAAACTTTACAGATTATGACGTCTTTAAACTGGACCGCAATGTCCCTAAATTAAACAATAGAGTCCAAATGCTCTTTTGTTGGATCTAAATGATCCTGTTAAGTTGATCTTAGTCTAAAATTAGACCAACGTATCCTTAACAAATTGTTAAGTTGATCTTAGTCTAAAATTAGACTAACGTATCATTAACAAACGTTTAAGTTGATTTTAGTCTCAAATAAGACTAACGTATTATTAAACCTAAACCAAAACCCAAATCTAAGAAAACACGGATTTAGACTAATTCACGCCCTACGGGCGACGACACAAATTAGTCTCCGTATACAATCCACGGGCAACCAAAAACAAAACAAACACAACGCGACACGAAGTGACCATCTGGAGAAGAAGAAAGTGGTTACCGCGATGCGGTAGCGTAATTAACTGCAGGGGCTTGCGCCTGCAGGTAAAAGCGTCCCCACAATCAAAAACCCCTCAACAAGGGGGAATCTGACGAAGTCTGCTACAACGTCCGCATCCATTTAAACCTTCGATAATTGGTGGTATAAATCAACTTGGTATCTTCGGAGAGGTGGACGGATAGCACCAAATAGCATCTGCCCTTGAAATTCAGGCAAAACGAACCTACGCGGTTTCGTCTCTGTATTTGGCGGAGAACAACTACCAAGGACCCCATGCAGTGCTCGGCAAGAAAATCATATTAATTTAAAAGTTTATCGTTCTACGATATGTAAATTGTAACATCTCATATTTATGAACTTCATTTGTAAAATATACGAAGGATTAACTTGCAAATACTTGAGCATTTTTTTAGTTTTTCAATATTTTCCTTGTTATGGCCATACAAAATTAATTTTTTAATGTTTCTTATAATATATAGTACACGAGAATTACGAAATGTACAAAATTCCCAAAAAAATTTCCTCAAATTTTCAACACTTTGCAAGTTTGCATGCTATATAGCACACAAATATGACAATTTAAAAAATCCTAGATTTTTTGTTTTCTTCGGTTTTCCAATATTTTGATTGATATAGTACAAGAAATTCATGAAATTTTCAAAAATAAAATATTTTTTGTTTTCATCATTTTTTCAATATTTTTCCATGATATAACATATGAAAATCACAATTTTTAGTGTTCTTCCATTTTTCAATATTATGCTTTTTATGTATAATACACGAAAATCATGAAAATTTTCAAAAATTGATTTTTAAAATATTTTGCATGCTATAACACATCAGAATCGCGAAATTTATAAAAATCCCGAAATTATTTGTTTTTTAAATTTACAACATTGTGCATACTATCACACGAAAATTACATAATTTTAAAAAATCTCAAACTTTTCTGTTTTTTTTCCGGGTTTTCAACAGCTTGGTTGCTAAAGCACACGAAAATTATGAACAACAACTGAGCCTTTTATCCCAAGCATATGGGGTAGGCTACATGAACCAACATGAGAATCACGCCGGTCCAGCACATGAATCCTCTGCCTCCACTCACTCCTATCGAACAATATACTTTTATTGAGGCCTTTGGCAACCATATCTTTTCATATCACCTCCATTCATGTTTACTTCGGTCTTCCTTTTGCCCTTTTGATATTGCCTATATCGACAGTATCCATTTGTCGAACCGGTACTTCCATAGGTTTTCGTTGCACATGACCAAACCATCTTGTCGAACCGCAATAAAAAGCAGCAAGTAAAAAACAAAAATAGCCGAAATGATTAGGTACCGCGAAAAATAGCCGAAATGATTGGGCAATCGCGACTTTCGCAATATAAAAAGCTGAAATGATAGAGTATCGCGGAAAGAAATAAAAAAATTATGAAAGAATGAAACTTTTACCCTACAAGCAGTCCATACTGACCCCTGTATACAATCCATAGGTATAAACGAAAAGGGAACCATATGCCCCCCGATCCTGTCAAAAGGGAAAGTCAGATCTGAACAACATCTGCATCCCAGAAAATCAACAACGGCGTTCCTTCTTATGCCAGCAGGGCACGGAAGCGACACAACGAAACGGAGCCATGATAAAGTCCCTAGTTCCAAATCTTAACGGCAACATCTACAGCCTAAAAAATCAGCAACGGTGATCCTCTTCATTCCAATAGGATTCGGACGCGACATTCACCAAACGGAGCCACGACAAAGTCCCTAGTTCCAAGACTCTACGGTCCACAGACAACCTAGAGTCAACTAATGACCTCCCTGCCGGATCAACGCTCCGTCTCGGAAACAAGTCAACCAACCCCGAGAAAATCAGTGTCCTTGGCAAAAACCTCGATTCAGTGAAATCAGCATCTGTAAGGAAATCAGTGTCTTTGCAGGAATACCTCGATTCGTCTCAATCCCAGGGAAATCAGTGTCCTTGGCAAAAACCTTGATTCAGGGAGCGTCCATGACGAGAGCATTTCGATTCGCGTCGACCTGCAAGGAAATCAGTGTCTTTGCAGGAATACCTTGATTCGTCTCAAACCCAGTGAAATCTGTGTCCTTGGTAAAAACCTCGATTTAGGGAAATCAGCGTCCTTGACGAGAGCATCTCGATTTGTTTCGACCCGCAAGGAAATCAGTGTCTTTGCAGGAATATCTCGATTCGTCTCAACTCTAGAGAAATCAGTGTTCTTGGCAAAAACCTCGATTTAGGGAAATCAGCGTCCTTGACGAGAGCATCTCGATTCGCGTCGACCCGTAAGAAAATCAATGTCTTTGCAGGAATCTCTCGATTCGTCTCAACCTCAGGGAAATCATTGTCCTTGGCAAAAACCTCGATTCAGGGAAATCAGCGTCCTTGACAAGAGCATCTCGATTCGTGTCGACCCGCGGAGAAATCAGTGTCTCTGCAAGAATATCTCGATTCGTCTCAACTCCGAGGAAATCAGTGTCCTTGGCAAAAACCTCGATTCAGGAAAATCAACGTCCTTGAGAGCATCTCGATTCGCGTCGACCCACAAGAAAATCAGTGTTTTTGCAGGAATCTCTCGATTCGTCTCAACCTTTAGGAAAATCAGCGTCCTTGACGAGAGCATCTCGATTCGCGTCGACCCGCAAGGAAATTAGTGTCTTTGCAGGAATACCTCGATACGTCTTAACCCCGAGGGAAATCAGCGTCCATGGCAAATACCTCGATTTAGGGAAATCAGCGTCCTTGACGAGAACATCTCGATTCGCGCCGACCCGCAGAGAAATCAGTATCTCTGTAGGAATATACGACGTCAGCCAAACGGAGCCACGACAGAGTCTCTAGTTCCAAGTTTCGACAGCCACATCTACAGCCTAGAGACCCACAACAACGTTCCTTCTCAACTCCAGCAGGATGAAGATGCAACGTCAACAACTGACCCCAGGGTCAAAACAACGGAGCCATGGCAAAGTCCCTAGTTCGAGGCCTCGACGGTTCACAGACAACCTAGAGACCACCTCGACACTCGTCTCGTTACAGCAGATTTAGTGTCAACAGCGGCGTTCCTTCTCAACTCCAGCAGGATGCAGATGCAACATCAACAACTGACTCCAGGGTTAAAACAGCGGAGCCGCGGCAAAGTTCCAAGTTCCAAGTTCCAAGTTCCAGGACTCGATGGTGCACAGACAACCTAAAGTCAACCCCTGACCCCGTACGGCCAAAGTCAATCCTGACCCCGTATGGCTAAAGTCAACCCCTGACCCCGCGGAACACAGCTAAAGTCAATCATGACCCCGTGGAAAACGGCCAAAGTCAACCCGCGACCTCCCCGTCAAAGCAACACTTTGATTCGGGAGCAGATCAATTCATCAATCACTTACGAGTCCTCTCGACTTGTAAGGGAGAAAATTCTCTTGTGAGATCCTTTCGACTCTCAAGAGAAAACACACTTAGGAATCCTCGCGATTTCTAAGAAGAAAATTCACCTACGAGATCCTCTCGACTCGTAGGAAGAAAAATCTTTATGAGACCCTCACGGCTCATAAAGTTGAAAAGTGTTAGGAGGCAGATCCTAACCTTGTCTCCTAAACCATCATTGCCCTGCAGGGAGGTCAAGATAGACTATCTAGGGGCCAATTCTCCGAAGTCGAACATCGGTAAGGAGGGAAACAATCACTTACGAGTCCTCTCGACTTGTAAGGGAGAAAATTCTCTTGTGAGACCCTTACGACTCTCAAGAGAAAACACACTTAGGAATCCTCACGATTTCTATGGAGAAAATACACCTACGAGATCCTCTCGACTCATAGGGAGGAAAGTCTTTGTGAGACCCTCATGGCTCATAAAGTTGAAAAGTTTTAGGTGATAGATCCTAACCTTGTTTCCTAAGCCATCACCGCTCTGCAAAGAGTCCAAGATGGACAGCTACATACTATCTACATGCCACACTTGCTAAAATCACATGGCAACAACACAGCAATGAGAAGAAAGCAACAGTGGGAGATAAAAAATGTGTGTATCTTTTATTCATGAATTCAATTGAGTACAAGATGAATCATATAAAAGAATAAAAAATGGATACATGTTATTCAAAAAAAATTACAAATGATACAAAGGTAGCTACTGAGAAGGAGGCGTTGTCAATAAGTTAGCAAGTTGCCCACGCGCTTCTTTCAACTCCTTTTCATGGTCAGCCGCCGTGGCCAACTCCGCTTCGACTCGAGCCCGATACTGCAAACACGATGAAACCTTCTCATCGATTTCCCGTTGGGCAGCTTCGCGACTCTGCATAACCCGCTCAATGAAGTCGAGCTTCCGCCTCAATGCCAGCCCGTTCGAAATGCGTCGCTGTAAATTATCAAAGACGGCTCTCAGTTGCGCGGCATTCGCTTCAACTTGGGCGCGCAGCCAGGCAGTTTCACCTGAAGCCTCCTCGTGTTCCTTCCGCCTCAAGGTCGCTTTTTTTTCAAAATAGCGGAGGAAGAGCACGCTCTGCTCAACCCAGGCAGCCCGCTGGGAGTTCAAAACCAACATTTCCGGAGCAGGACGCCTGAGCTCAATCTTATAAAGACAAGCCTCGATCTTCCTACAGTAGTTAACCCAAGACTCGACGACACCCTCGCTGTGGAAGTTCACGAGCATCGCCAGCATGAGATTAACCTCAATATCAAAATCCGCAGCAGATGCGAAAGCCTCGGCGTGAAGATACTCGACGAACTCACTTAACATTCGCAGGCTGTTCGCGGCACCCCTGGAAGAAGGGCGTTTAGCAAAAGGCCTTGCCGGCATGGGAATATGAGATTCGAAGGGAGCTGGAGTCGGTGTGACTGCTGCAAAAACAAATCATAGTCAGATGTTGGCTCAAGAAATAAAGAAAATACACAAACAATGGAGTCTACTATACCGGCTGCAACAGGGGGCAGAGCTGGGAGTACTGGTGGCGCGACAATTCTCTCGTCCCCTCCTTCAGTTTGTAGTGCTTTAATCAGTTTACAGTTAGCAACGGCAGGGTTATCCGTTAAAGAAAAGAAAAGACGTCGGTTAGAAAAGATACTCACCGGCACCAGCAACCAGACTAATTTCCGACGGGAAGGAGAAGTGCGGGTTCAGCACTTGATATAGATATGATCAAAGAGAACTCCTGCAAGGTTACGATGATACATGGTCAGTACACGAAAGATGCTGTCCCCGATCTAACTTAATCACAAACCTATACCTTCCAGCATTTGAGAGGATATAAGAGGAGACGAAGGGACATCGATCGTCAGAGCGGCAGCTGGTGATGCTTTTTCAGATGGCACAACCTCGGTGCTCACCACACCTATATTTGAAAGGAACAAAATGTCATCAGAAGGGATTGCAAAACGAAAAGAATGCAGCGACCCAAGACCTACTAGACATATCATCAGCCAAAACGGTGATGGAAGTATCGCCAAGCATCACGACTTCTTCAGTCTCATTTGGGGGATAGTTTCGGCACCAGTTGCTTCATCCCCCGATTCTACGATAGCCGTCGTGACACTCGCAATGCCGGGCGATGGCAGGGAACCGCAAGGGCAAAGAGCGGCAATTAGAGCAGTCCCAGACTCTTGGGAGAGAGTAGCCATTTCAGGCTCAGCGGTTGCCGTTATCTCACCTGCTGCCTCATCGCCAAGATTTAACCCTGCAGGATACGATATATAAGAATCTGAAGATCAAACTCTAATAAAAGGACACAGTGTTACGTTACCTGGAGACGGCTTTTCGATTGCCCCCCGAGCCGCGTGCAAAACCTGTCTACGAACGGTAGACAAGACGGCTGGAATAGCGCTTGAGCCTACACCTATAGCCAAAGCGGCATCATGTTCCTTAGTTGCGCGCTTTCTACGCTTCTTGTCGGCCTTGGCTGAGAGAAGTGACCTCCTCAAAGCCTCCGTCAAGGAGATATCATCATCCGAACCAAGTTCTGTCTCTGGAGCCTTTACGGCATCCGTCATCGGTTGTTTGAGCGAGGCTTCTTTCGGCAGTACTGAGAGAGCTGGGACTTCGGCAGCCGGTCTTGGGAGCGTCGCCGCGTCACCACTCGCGATCGGCACTGCACTTGGGATAACCTGAGTCGAGGTAGTCTCTGCAATAAGATGGAAAAGAAGAGTTAGTTTACCCATAAAAAACGGGAATGGAGGCACAGTGAGCCGAAATGTACCAATGCCTAAGGAAGCACGAAGCCTTTCATCCTCTTCAAAAGTCTTGAGAGAAGCCGCGATAGCTTCTTCAGTGGAGATGCCTGTTGAAGAAGAAGTGTCAGTCAAGATATGATAATAAAAACGTAACAGCGGAAAGATATGATTGAAGTCTACCTGACTGTGCAAGGGTGACCAGTCCTGTTTTGTGGCTAGCTAATCGCTTGGAAGCTGCAATTGCAGCCTTTAGATCAGTATCATCCGGCGCCATGAATAAGCCTTCATTGATCCCGTATTCACTTATGCCTTCGCTGTAAGGAGCATGAGGCTCCTGGTCGAATGCAACGTCTGCAGAGAGTATTGACTTCTTTCTCTTCTGCGAGCGAGCGCCGGTAGCCGATAACATAAGTTTGCGCTTGGTGGGCAATTTTGGGCGACGAGTCCCAATTTCCGTACCGACACCGGACTCAGGAGACGCCACAGTGGCCATTTCGACGGGAGCACGGGGTAGCGGCAGCTCGGGCATCTCACGTGGTACCACAACCGCAGCAACCTCTCTTAAAGGAGGACGAACGACAGTCCGTTGCTTCAAGGGAACGGTCGGATTACCAGCCGGGGCTGTACCCTTGCGATCAAGCAACAATCGCTTCTCCTCCTTGATAACAACACCCATCGCGTGTTGATACCACGCCACGTATATGTTCAGGACTTTCGGAACACAACTCGGTTCACTGATGAAAAAATTGGACCCTGTGTTTAGGCGCATGAAGTGGTGTAAAGCGCTCCGGATGCCCTCTTCAGTATTAACCGGTTCTGCCAAGAATGCCTCGAGCGGGACGCCCTGATTATAACTTTGATTGCTGGGCAAAACGGTGGGGGTTATATCTCATGAACAAAGCCGAGTTGTTCTGCCTGAACACCAAGTAGCCCGGCCTGATCGAGTACAAATGGAGAATCTCCCGAGCTTTCAAGGTAGAAGCTCCGTCCTTAAAGGTGTCCCGCAGCGGCTGCACTGTCTTAGCGGATTCCTTACCAATGGTCATGACCTTATCAACAAAGGTCATGCCGTCCCCGACTGTACGCCGGCGAAGAATCACACCCCGAGCCTCTCGCTGACTTGGATCCACAGTGGAAGCATCGACCAGTCGCATGATCTGTGGAAAATTGCAAGTTTCATAGAAATAGGGCCGCTTGTGCATTCCAAAATCATTGAGCACATGCAGTTCGAGCCATGAAGTAAAATAATGTATCGGGAAGTTCACTGGCTGCACCCCCGGTTGAGTTGTGTCGGCCGCCAAGCTAAGGCCGTGATACAAATGAGCCAGCCCGGCAATCCCAACAGCAACATGTCTCCCTTCAACCATCCGATGAGCTGGGTAGAAGACAGACGACCTCATGTAACGAGGGTGCATGGGAAGCGCGAACCAGCTTAACCACAAACCGAGGAACCCTAGAAAGAACGCTTCTTCATCGATGTCCTGAGCGGCGATTTCTGAAAAGAGGACGACCGCGACGTTTGGAAGGAAGAAACTCTTTTGATTGGCTTCCATTATCGGCCGGCTATCCAAGCCAAAACCGAAAGGGTCATCAATTTTGGCAAACCTTTCACCTTGTCGCGATAAAGCTTCTGTGCGGAGAAAACGGGCGATGAAGTCCGCAAAGCTAACCCCATGGCTTCCAGATTCAAGAAATAGGCCATCGTAAATGTTTAGCACCTTGATCAAGCTGGGGAAACGGTGCTGAATGGCATTCTCTGGGGTTAGACCCGTCATCACTAGTCGGGTAGCGAAAATATACTCGTCAGGGGGCAAGATCTCCTCATAATGCTCCCCTCTGACAGGCAAGCCGGAGATATCCGCAAACTCCTCCAAAGAGATGGAAACTTCCCGATCTAGCATAAGGAAGGTGTGAGTTGGAACGTTCCATTGTTCCAAAAATGCTTTGACCCACCATGCTAGAGGTGTGGAATACTGGAACAGAGAAGTATAGATCGCGGAGTACAACCCGAGCTTCAGCAGCTCTGACTTCTTTGCCGATAAGATGTATCGGGCCTACTGCAGATATCCAGCCGAGTGACGGGGAGTCAAGCCTATGTTGTATGGCTGTCCCCAAGGGCGCGACTCACCCTGGCATATACGCCGTCCTAGAATGTCCAAAACCATGGGCTGTTGTACAGCTATTGCAGCCATAGAAGGCTGAAGGCAACCCTCTGAAGTCTAATTAACCACCTCCACGGCATAGTTCACTGGAGGTACGTCAGCATAATAAATCGTCGAAATGGGCTCTGAAGGTGTTGCGCAAGAGAAGCTGCGCCGACCCATGATGATCTGGTTGTACCATGTTCCTCATAAATGGAGATTCTTCCGCTCTGGGTCGTGATCCTTGATCAGTGCGAAAACTTCTCGGTCTACTGGCGCTGCAGGGAACCCGCTTTCTGAACGGACAAAGGGAAACGAAGTATCGAAAGACATGGTACCTGCGCGAAAGAGAACAAAGTTAGCCGTCAATGCTACAAGTCAAGTTCGGTACTTGGTACTTTAAATCCGTACTACACTGCAATACAGTAAAAAGAGGCCAAAGGGGACCCACACAATCCAGATGATAACTCATCATTAATAAAACTGTCTCATCATTTGATGAGACTGTCATTAAATGAGGAAATCCTCAAAAGATTCTCATTTAATGAGGGCCCCTCGGGCCAAGGAGTAAATCTCCCATTGAGAGCAACGCTCTACAACAGAGTGACATCTGTCAACTCTGATGATGAAAGAAATAAAATTCCTTAAAAATCTTAAAGAGCCATGCTCTGTAAAATGATGGAATAACCCATCAGAAAATTTAAAGCAAAGCTTTTTAATGAATCAAAAAATCCGAGATTTTCAAGATCTATGAACAAACTCTAAGAGTTTTCATGAAAGATTAAACAAATCTATATGATTTGAAAAGAGCAAAGCTCTGTTAATGGGTTAAGAAACCCTAAGAAAGACCTCTTTAGATCTATGAAGAGCAAAGCTCTATTAAGAAACCCTAAAAATCTATATGATTTGAAAAAGAGCAAAGCTCTGTTAATGGGTGAAACCCTAGAAAGATTTAATCTTTATCTAAATTTTTGATAGAATTTTGTCCCTAAGAAAATTCTTAAGACGAAGAGCTGTACTCTGAAGGAGAAATAATTCTCAGAAAAAAGTAAGAAGATGAACAGAGATCATCTCAAAGGGCCAAGGGTCCTATTTATAGGTACTGAGAGTCGTTTCAACTTCTAAGTTGATCTAAGGGCGCATATGCTGCCACCGCTGCACTCACGTGCGAGCTACGTGAGCTCAACGGTGGGGGGCATTTGTTTCCCCCAATCAGAGCAAAGCTCTGTTTAAATTTCAAATTTTGAAATGAAGCAGCGCTTCATAACAGCGCCAACGCTGAAAGTCAAAAGCTCTGAGGCAGCGCTCACGTGCAAAGCACATGAGTGCTAGCGCTAAGAGCGCTGCAGCACACTACGTGCAAAGCGCGTAAGCGCTAGCGCTAAGTGTGCTGCACTCTAAGCAGCGCACCACGTGGAAAGCACGATAGTGCTAGTGCTGGAACTAAATGTTCCCAACCGTTGGATCAAAAGATCCAACGAACATGATTAAAAATCATCAGTTGACCAGAATAAAATCCTGTTAAGAAAATATTCTTCAAAATCTTTCCAAACAAAAAGATTTTGCTCTGTAAATCAGAGCACCGTCGGATCAATGATCCAATGGTGATTAAAAATCACTAAAATACAGAATAAATTCTGTGTGGGGAAAAATTTCCTAGTCTTGTTAAAAATAAGAAGATTGCCTTCTGTAAATCAAAAGCCCTTGGATCAAAAAATCCAACGGAGGAAATATCCCCAAATCAATTAAAGAAAAGATCTTAGCCGATTGAACAAATCAGCCTTCACTATATAAAGGCTCCAAGACTTCAAGTCTCACAGAAAGGAACCCCCCATAAACTTTGAAAAATTTCAAGGACAAAGAGCAAGCTCTCGAAAGAAAAAGAATTTCTTCAAGGTAAATAAACAGAGAGATGAAATCATCTCATATTAAAAGAAGAATTTACTTCTAAGATCATAGATATATAAGACAAACTATCTTGCACAAAAGAGAGCATAACATCTCATTATAAAAGGGGGGAGAATAATTCGATTCTCTTAGGATCACAGATCCAAAAAGGCAAAGCTTTTCACCAAAACATAAGAGATTGAAACATCTCCTATAAAACAAGAACTTTGTTCTTAGATCCATGAGACAGTCTCTTATAAAAGAGAATTTAATTCTCAGGGAGCAGAATTGTCTAAAAGGAGCCCCTAGCGCTCTAATTAAAGCATTTCAGCGCTCCAAGTTTAGCGCACAGCGCTGTAGAGTCTTAGCGTTCCTAATTTAAAAGAGCCTTGGCGTTCCTAATTTAAAAGAGCCTTAGCGCTCTAAATTAAAAGAAGCGCCTCAGCGTTCCAAAATTAACGCATAACGTTGCAGAGCCTCATCGCTCGCACTCTTCACGTGTGCGCCACTTCACCAGAAGCGCAATGCGCTCATTGTCTGGCGCACAACGCCAAACGCGCCACATGCTTCTCACGTGTGCGCTAACTGAACATAAACCCTTCTATAAAAAAAGGGTCCCAGAGCTATAAAGAGTCCTCAGCACTCAATAAAAGACAAAAACAATTGTCAGAAACCAAACCAATGCTCAGTATTGTTAAATGTTTAACATTTTAACGGAATGGGCCGAGCCCAAAGTGGCCACAGAACCCTCATTCAGATTAATTGAGTCCATATGCTCATAAATCTTTGATCTTAGCCCCAAATTGGATTACAGATCTCCCAATCAACATTGGTTCAAGGGTACATCTCTTCACTCCTCTAATATGTGTCGTTGTAATCCTTCAACGTTTTCAGAGAGGTGACGGGTCCCGACAACCAGACATTCTACGGACTGTGGGGTCCTTAAACTCATGGACTATGATGTCCGTAAATACAGACTATGACGTCTCTAAACTGCCACGGACTGTGGGGTCCTTAAATTCATGGACCATGATGTCCTTAAACTTTATAGACTATGACGTCTTTAAACTGGACCGCAATGTTCCTAAACTAAACAATAGAGTCCAAATGCTCTTTTGTTGGATCTAAATGATCCTGTTAAGTTGATCTTAGTCTAAAATTAGACTAACGTATTCTTAACAAACGTTTAAGTTGATCTTAGTCTCAAATGAGACTAATGTATTCTTAAACCCAAACCAAAACCCAAATTTAAGAAAACACGGATTTGGACTAATCCACACCCTACGGGCGACGACACAAATTAGTCTCCGTATACAATTCAAGGGCAACTAAAAACAAAACAAACACAACGCGACACGAAGTGACCATCTGGAGAAGGAGAAAGTGGTTACCGCGATGCTGTAGCGTAATTAACTGCAGGGGCTTGCGCCTGCAGGGAAGAGCGTCCCCACAATCAAAACCCCCTCAACGAGGGGGAATCTGACGAAGTGTGCTACAACGGCCGCATCCGTTTAAATCTCGATAAATGGTACTATAAATCAACTTGGCATTTTCGGAGAGGTGGACGGATAGCACCAAATAGCATCTGCCCTTGAAATCCAGGCAAAACGAACCTACGCGGTTTCATCTCTGTATTCGGCGGAGAACAACTACCAAGGACCCCATGCAGTGCTCGGCAAGAAAATCATATTAATTTAAAAGTTTATCGTTCTACGATATGTAAATTGTAACATCTCATATTTATGAACTTCATTTGTAAAATATACGAAGGATTAACTTGCAAATACTTAAGCATTTTGAAGTACACGAGAATCACGAAATGTACAAAATTCCCCAAAAAAATTTCCTCAAATTTTCAACACTTCGCAAGTTTGCATGCTATATAGCACACAAATATGACAATTTAAAAAATCCTAGATTTTTAAAATTTTTCGGTTTTCCAATATTTTGCTTGATATAGTACAAGAAATTCATGAAATTTTCAAAAATAAAATATTTTTTGTTTTCATCAGTTTTTCAATATTTTTCCATGATATAACATATGAAAATCACAATTTTTAGTGTTCTTCCATTTTTCAATATTATGCTTTTTATGTATAACACACGAAAATCATGAAAATTTTCAAAAATTGATTTTTTCTTTGATTTTTAAAATATTTTGCATGCTATAACACATCAGAATCGCGAAATTTATAAAAATCCGAAATTATTTGTTTTTTAAATTTACAACATTGTGCATGCTATCACACGAAAATTACATAATTTTAAAAAATCTCAAACTTTTTTGTTTTTTTCCGGGTTTTCAACAGCTTGGTTGCTAAAGCACGCGAAAATTATGAACAACAACAACTGAGCCTTTTATTCCAAGCATATGGGGTGGGCTACATGAACCAACATGAGAATCACGCCAGTCCAGCACATGAATCCTCTGCCTCCACTCACTCCTATCGAACAATATACTTTTATTGAGGCCTTTGGCAATCATATCTTTTCGTATCACCTTCATTCATGTTTTTTTCGGTCTTTCTTTTGCCCTTTTGATATTGCGTACATCGACAGTATCCATTTGTCGAACCGGTACTTCCATAGGTCTTCGTTGCACATGACCAAACCATCTTTAGCCGGTTTTCTCGTATTTTCTCCTCATGTGCTATACCAACTTTTTTACGAATATTCTCATTTCGCACCTTATCTTTTTTAGTGTTACCACACATCTAACGAAGTATGCGCATCTCCATTACATGCATTTTCTGACGAAAATTGTGAAATTTTCAAAAATATGTTTTTTTAGTTTTTGATTTTTCGATATTTTGAATGTTATAGCACACAAAAATCCTGAAACTTTCAAAAATGCCAAAATTTCATGTGCTCTTTGATATTTCAATATTTTGCTTACATCACACGAAAATCGTGATATCTTAAAATATCCCAAATTTTCTCCTACACGTTTCAATATTTTGCATCACACGAAAAATACAATATTTTTTAAAAATATAAAAAAATATCCGTTTTCTTTAAATTTTCAATAGTTCACATGCTTTAGCACACAAATACCGTTAACTTTTCCAAAATATCAATTTTTTTTGATTTCTTCCCTTTTAAAATATTTTTGCTTCTTATAACACACACGAAAACACAAAATTTTAAAAAAATCTAATTTTTTCTTCAATTTTAAATTTTTAATATGGCATTGTTAAATTTTTAAAATCTATGAAATTTACGAAAATTGTGAAATTTTTAAAAATCTTTAAAATTTCTGTTGTCTTCAGTTTTTATTATTTTGCTTGCTATATAGAGCATAGAAATTGCAATATTTTCAAAATTCCCGAAATTTTCTGTTTTCTTTGGTTTTTAAACATTTTGCTTGTTATAACAATCGAATATCATAAAATTTTAAGAAACCTAATTTTTTTGTTTTCTTTGTTTAATATTTTTGCATGATATAACACATGAAAATTGCAAAATTTTCAAAAACCTCATAAATAATCTGTTTTCTTCCTTTTTTCTATTGTTTTGCATGCTATATAGCACATGATAATCTCGAGTTTCAAAAATCTCATAATTTCTTATTTTTTCGGTTTTCCAATATTTTACTTGCTCGTATTTTTGGAGAACTTACGGGTATCAAGAAGACAAAAAGTTATGTGAAGCAAAAGAAGTAAATGTTACTGATTGCTATGAAAAACCTAACAGAACAAAGAAATCCGGTCTGGGTGATTGAGAACCCCCGACGACAAGAAATTTGTAGCACACGAAAACCGTGATTTTTTCAAAATTCTCAAAATTTACTATTTTCTTTGGTTTATTCAATATTTTGCTTGCACACGAAAACCGCAAAATTTTCAAAAATCTCAAGAATTTTATCTTTTTCGGGTTTTCAAATTTTTTTGTTTGCTATATAGCATATGAAAATCACGAAATTTTCCAAAGTTGTAATATATTTTGTTTTCTTCCTTTTTTATATTTTACATGCTATATAGCATAAGAAAATCGCAAAATTTTTATGTTTTCTTCCTTTTTTTCAATATTATCCATATAGTATACGAAAATCGCACAACTTTTAAAAATCTCAAATTTTCTGTTTTGTTTGATTTTTCTATATTTTTTTGCAATACCGAAAACTTTAACTCTTAATTTTTTTTCTCAATATTTTGCTTGCTATATAGCACATAAAATTGTGAATTTTTTAAATATTTTACCACTAAAACCTAAGCAGTGAGAAAAAATAGAATGAAATTTTAAAGAAGGGGACAGATTAGATTCTTTTTTAATAATCGAGCTTTTTAAATGCTGCAAACAGCATCGGATAAAAAAAATATGCCAACACAAAAATCAGTCCTTGCTTGCAACTTATAGCTTCCTGCAGCCACTGATTATGATAATCTGCCAATTCTGTGACACCCGTGTGACATATACATGAAGTTTCAACCGTGAATCACTTTAATGCTTTATTCAGGAGGTTGCATTACCTCACTTTAATGCTTTATTTAGGAGGTTGCATTACATGGAAGACACATATAATGACTTAAATTACATGGAAGACACATATAATGACTTAAAATGCTTTGATCCCAAACTCCGTATCACTTTCTGCAGGTTAGCAAATGGTTTAAAAACGCAAGATATGCTGCTCTTAGAATCAGAAAGGTTTTTCTCTTATCCTTAAAGTCCCCTTTTGCTTTTTGCTAATTGTAAAATTAAATATCGATTTGATTGTGGCCCTGAAAAGTGTTGGCTACACATTACAGAGGCCAAAAGTACTCAAATGATTTCGCATATTTATAAGCACACTTTTTTTTGGCACCTCAGTTGAATATCATATAGTGCTCATATTTGTAGCACCACTACAGGTAGAAATGGTAAATAAACCTCAGATTGTCGATGACACCAAAATGCCAATAAGGAATCCTGGAAAGCAAAAATTTGATAGAGAAGCATCAATGGATAGTTCTTTTCTACTCCCACTGTCATCTATTATTCGGATGCCCAGAAATTTGAGAAAGGTCCTTCAAAAGAAGAATTCATCAAATTCTACTATGAAAATGGAACACGGAGGCGAAGCCAATGCAGTACGAAATGTAGAGGAAACATTCTACAACAAGGGAAGAGCTGGTAGTCCGGCAGATGAGATCACCGAAAACGAACAACTTCTCTTAGTGGAGATTGAGAGACTGTTTAGTCTTGAAGAGAGGCTTCAGAACATGAATAATACGTTGCTAACATGTAAAGATAGCGATCGAGTACCAAATAAAACCACAGGAGAGAATGTGATGTATGTTCCAGTAGTCGTGGTGAAGGAGAAGCCAATAAAGCGTAGTAATCCTTGACATTCAGTTCTACATCAAGTTAATTGAAAAGAAGGTATTGCTCAATTTTTGGTATTTCTGAGGTTAAACTGGGATAGAGGAAATTTTTGTCCACAAATTATTGTATAGGTGAATATTATTTTAAGGCTATAATTTTATTTTTGAAGAAAATTGCAAGGCTATAATTGACTTCAAATCTTTTGAAGAAATATGCATGTTCAGTTGTTGGAATGAATCATTTTCTTCAGCGCAAGGCGAGTTTGTTTCTTTTGATTGAATGCATTTGTCATTTTAATGATCATGTACTTTCCTACAAATGCACTTGCCTTGTGAATTCATGTTCTAATTTTGCCCTTCTCTGATCATCTATAGGCCTTTGTTGTGTTGATTGAACAAAGGTTTTCTTCACAATCATGAATCAAATTCCTCATCTCAAGCAACAACTCATGTACAATAATGAATTTTTTGGTCTCATAAATGCTTCTAATGGAACGCTTCCCAAATTTAACTACACAAAATTAGTCAACAAACAGAACTAGGAAAAATCATGCAGCATGTCTTCTTCAATATTTTACATGATGGATCTGTTATAATTCAACTTACATCCTCCAGATACTGAAATACCCAATACAAATATGTACAAATTGCGAAAACCATTTATAAATGAGAATATTAATGAATTATAGTTGTTAATTAAAAGTCGAAGCCAAGGCTGCAGTGTGAGGAATTTTACAAATAAAAAATATTATAGGAAAAAGTAAATAAAAGCACATGCCAAGGCTGCAGTGTGAGGAATTTTACAAATAAAAAATATTATAGGAAAAAGTAAATAAAAGCACATGAAAATTCCTAGCAGCAGCGAAGAAGACAATGGGGCCGCAGAAAGCTTTGCAAATTCAATTAGTTCAGCCTCCATCTTACAATAGCATCAAAAGTCTTCCTCTGATACATCCAACGGAAACAAACTATCCTGAAGAGTATTCCCTTGTTAATATATGCCTAATTGCACCATTGCACCATACAACAAAATGATGATGAAATCAAATTATGCACAAAGCACTTCAAATCCCAGTACATTCAATCGTTCCTGCATTTGATAACGCAAATGTCTACGAAGGATCTTCGGTTCTCGTCTCCTCAACCCTCCGCTTTTTAGCGGTCAGCGTAGGCTTCATCTGCATATAAGATTTGAACTCTTGTCAATGTCAGCTGCATAGAAGGTCTCAGCCGAAGCGGTGTATTATCAAAATATCAAATTTGATATGAGATGAAAAGAAAGATCTAATGTAATAATAATAAAAAATGAAATGTAATAGATCATTCTGAATACTCAAAGCAAGGGGAAAGAATTCTGAATTAGATATAAATCCTCAGAAGGGGATGACTTCTCATACCTTCTCAAAGAATTTTTTCTGCGCGAGAATTACGTCGGTTTCGAGCTCCTACGTAATATCATACAAGAGCATATCAAGGCAAGATCTTCAAACAATTATATGTAATCAAATAAAATACCTTACGAAAAACCTTTACATCTTGAACACTTAAAAGGCATAGGCAAAAGGACAATTAAACAAAAGAAGCAGAAATGGCTAGGGTTCATTCAAAACTTGAGGAGTCCAGATACAAAGTCCCAATCTCATCAATTATGGCATACATATATTTAGAGTTTACACAGGACGTAAGTATACAACCTAGCCATCCCAACCATTAGTTTTGACCTAAACATCTTATACATGTGGATAAAATATCAATTGTCCTGAGTGCTTCTATACTATGATCAAGCTGATCAAAATACTAAACTTTGAAAAACCGAAAAACTATCCATTTTGCGAGTGCATGATCCTTATCCTCAGGATTATATGATGCATAGAATTACAATAAACAGTTCAGATCACCAGTTGGAAGGACAATGGCCTTGTTCCAAAGACTCCTTTGTTTATGTTTGTAAACTTACAAGGGTAAATTTCTAAAATACCTTAAACTATCACAGTTTTTCAGTAAATTACCTTTGCAGTAAGCCCGCTTGACTTGCTACATTTAAGGGAGTTCAGGAAAATGACTCCGTTATACTCTAAGTTTAAGGCTGTATATTGTAATGAAACAATAGTTTAGTGAAGAACTGCATATAGTTGAGACCATTTTAGTGAAATACACCGAACTTTAAACTGCATTCAGAGAGTATGTAACTTCTCCTATTCACACTTACACGAAATACATGTATCCTCCCTCATATATCATATTAGATGTATAATAAAACTTAAACTATTCAAAGGCAACCATGTCCAAAAAGCCTTATTTATTTTATAACCATCCTTCATATTCCCATAAAAAAAACCAAATCAATTGAAGGAAGAACCAATGGTAAATTTTACCTGGGGAACAGCACAATCGGCATGGCTTGGATCCCAGAGAACACAACCGAAACATTCCCAATTATTGGTTTGAGTAACAAAAAGAGGAGCCCTGTAGCAGAATCCATGAAAATGTTCGTCATATTCCTTGGCTCATGTGCATGTAATCTTTAGAAGCATTTACTACTTCTATCTTAATTAATAATGTTCTGATCGTTTATTGCAGTAAAATGCGTCAAAAATTTGTAAAGATATATACATTGTTGGACCACAATAGTTGAGTTGGAACATTTGGGTAAAGTAATTACTAACTCGGTATCACAAGAGAATGTGTTAAAAAATATGGGGTTCAGCTTCAAAACTTTGCACTCACCCATCTAGAAATTATTATATTTTCCCTTCATATAAAGGTACAATGTTTTATGTGAAAAATAATAAAAGACAGAGAAATTTAAAAAAGAAAATTTAATTCGGAAAGACGTAAAGAATTTTACCTGCGCCACTTTTGACATTTAGTTCTTCTATATTTAGAGTTTTTGTTGTACGCTCGACATTGAATCCAGTTACCAGCAGAAGTAGATATAGGCGACTTTTCATCATTCTGATCCTATGTATGAGAGCAAGTGCTTGAGCATATATTTACAGAATAATCAATAGAATATTGAATGTAAATCAAGATAAACTTGAAGTCCTACAATGAGAATAGAACATTCAGCAAGATCCAGTTCCGAGGGTTCGTCGAAATAGTTTTCGTCACTGCATAATGCATATAGAAGAAATATCATCAAGGAATTCACATTAAATAATTGGACTTACGAGAGTAACTTAGCTCGATTAAAAAGGGAAATGGCTGCTCTGACATGATTTCAAGAGAAAAGAATGTAAAAACCAAAAATTGGACAAAAAATCATTACTATCTAGAGCGTGTTGAGAGCAATAAGAACAAGCACAGGAGAAAGAATTGAAGTTTTGGTATATGTAATAATAACCAGAAACAAATCAAACAATTACAAAGCGTTGGAATTATTTCCAACTTAACATTATATAAGTGATGAGAAATAATGAGTTTTACGCTGTAATATAAAAAATCAAGTCTCGCAATGAATTTATAAGAGATTTCTGATAATTTGTGTCTTGAACTGAATTTGCATTTGCCGAACCCATGATCATGCAACTTATGCTACATTAAAGGTAACAAAACATTATAAAGGATCACAAAGCAAAACTAGTTGTCTCGACTTCATTAAGGACTGTAGGATGTTTCTTTGGTAAAAATTCATACTGGCAAACTTCAGAGTAACGATAACTAGAAGTTGAACATTGATAATTAGAGGCAAGTTTAAACGTTAGTATTATATTTCAAAGCTAGCATTATATAGCAATAACAACAGTGACTTTAAAGCTGTAATTCAAAAGGGATAATCAATAATTTGGGTCGTGGACTGATTTTGAATTTATTATAAACCCTAGACAAAGATCTCATGCATATGAACAGTTATCGATATTCCAATGATCTTGCTACATTAAAGATAACAAAAAACATATCAGAAATCAAACCTATATGTTTCAAAAATTTATGTTTGCATCCTTCCTATTGGATAACTTCAAAGTAACGAAAAAGATGGGACATACTCTAAGATTGGACCGGTCCACTGTGGAACTTCCGCTTGAATATTCGGGTCGATTCTAACCCCAGATGTATAAGGCTGGTTGTCACTCAACATCCTCAAAATAGGGCCTCCTCTGCCAGAAGACTTCCTATAACTTTTACGCTCGGACAAAATATTAGCTGGACTTTCCTCCAATAAATCTTTAGCTCTTTTTTCGAGACAAGGCTTACAATACCAATAATCATCTGGAACCTTTTTAACTTTCTTAACATTCTGCTGACGACAAGACACATGATATGCATCATCACAAAGGTCGCAAATCAGCATCTTCGATGGATTTTCCGAAAGATTACATACTTTACAAGATTGAGAAACACCAGCATCATCGGAACTTGGGAATTCTGAAGGATCACAAACATTGGAACTGCTCGTTCCGAAAGTAACCCCTTGACTTTTCAGGACAGCGATGCATAACTCTCTTGATGCGGTGTCCTCGAGCGGTTCATCAGCAACGATACCTGATGAGGAGCCCTTGCCACAATCCCCTTTGGTCTTCATTACAACTGAATCTTTCCCAGCATTAGATTTTGATGATGAACATGTAGCACTTATAAGGGAATTATTAATTTTTTTATCAGATTCTATTGCATTTTCTTCTAATATCATAGCAACAGTAATTTTTCTCATCCTCCTATATTTATATACTAACCTGTCCCACGTAGATGCAAAGTTAGTGCAAGTATCTCCGACAACTGATATATCACAATTGGTTTCAGAAATTTCATCAATTTCAGAACAATGTAATTTGCTTTCTTTTTCCTCGACATAATAAGATTTTCTTCCCTTCTCCAAAGGGCATTTTTCGTTTATAAATTTTTGCCAAATTACGTTACAGTTTGACCAATTACATAATAGTTCCATATCTTGTTGTTTTCCAAGGCCAGATGCAAAAGACAGTTCTGTGCTAAGATAATTAGGAAGAGAGCTCTGAATCAACATTTTCATCCCCCGTTTCTTGTATTAAGAGAGCATGGGTTAAGAGAATCTCTTAATGCATATTTTGACGAAGAGAATCAAAGAGAAGCACACAAGGACCATTTTAGACTAAAGCATATCCTGCATAAATGGAATGCATAGAATAGAAGAATTAGCAGAGAATTACTGTAACAATAAGAAATTAGATATCAACCTTAGATTACGATTTCCAAACTAGGAGATATTACATATTGAACAATCTGCTAATTGGTTAATATGTTGACTTATCTAATGCATGAATAAAATGAGTTCAATTTGATTTTTATAGATAAATAGTTTGGTTTGCCAAACTTTCTCAATAAAGAATAATGATCTAGTGATCAAATTTTTATCTTGCAATACCTATTATAATGTTTTATTTGACCTTTTATGATAAGTGTTCCAGTGGAGAACATCTCCCCCCCCCCCCCCCCGCGCGTGCGTGTGTGTGTACGTACATAATATTAATATTGACATTCTCGATGTATCCGTATCTAATATTTTTGTCTGTCTTATTGCAATGCAATAGGTGATAGGCGGAACAAGACAAAAACGAGAAGAAGAAGAAAGAGAAAATAAGAGGATGATAAAGAAAATAGATAATCACCGTGGTGTTCCTATGCTGTCCAACAAATCCAAAGACCATATCTTCCCAATGAAAGACGGAAGAGAGGGAGAACGTTGTCATTATTGGAGGCGAGGGGCGCAAGAAGTATTATTTTGAAGTTATAACTCATCTGAATCCACATGATCAGCAACATTCTAAGAGGTGATTGCCGTTCCATTCAGTTATAAACCAAAATAACCCAACCCATCTCTCAATGTCTTGATCTTTTTATCTTTGCACCCGCTCTAGCTCTCCATCTGATTTTGAATTATTCCTTTTCTTTTTTGATTTCCAAGGTTGAACCCATCGAGATCTATCCTCTCTACTAGTTGGTCCATCTGATTTTGAATTATTTCCAAATTTTTAAATATTTCTCCTTTTCTTCCCCTTTCAACGACACATCGAGTAGGGGCTTTGATTGTCCAAGGTATCAATTCATATCCGATAGAAACAGGCAAGGTTCCTTCTTATGTTTTCAATGGGTTAGTTCCGCCTAAATTTCAAACGAAGCGGTGAATAGTAAGGGAATGACAGGAAAATATATTCTTTGATGACTTTCCAATAATCTTTAGGGTTTCACACCCCAAATTGGGTCTGAAACCAAAAGAGCTATCAAGAAATTGTCTTCTTTTATTCTTTTCCAACAAAAACTTTCTTTCTCAAAATTATCAAGTTTCTCTTAACTTTCTCAACGACATTGCTCTTCATCCAAGATTTGAACTTTTCACCAGGGTTTTTCAAATTTCGTGCACAATTTCTACAAAGATATATTTCAACAACAACCCAATCTAAATTGTTCACAGAATGCAAATATGCAGATATTTCTTGATTTCTTGATGCATACAAACATATGCAGATTCAAACAAGCATGGTATAACAATTAAGAGGAGCATGTTAATGGGACATCAAGAACAAAAAAATAAAATAAAAAATCAGAAATCTAATGCCAAACTCAACACAAAGTATAAAAAAATAAATAAAAGAGAAAGAGGAGAAATTACCCAAGAGAACAAAAGGAAGGAAATTTCTCTTTCTTTCTCCTTTCTCTCGATTCTAGGGTTTTTCTTTTTCACCCTTTTTGATGCCTTGAGATTAGAGAAGGGAGAGGGAGAGGGAGAGGGAGAGGGGGTTGGGGTTGTGTTGTTTTTATATCAAAGCCTTTGCCTTTGCCTTTGGCACAGGCATAAGTAGTACAGGTGCACTGAACACCCCGCCCTTTAAAAAAGGTTAAATATCTGAAAAATTATCAGACACAAAATAAAAATAACAATACTTTAAAAACAATTTGGGTATCAAGCAGTCAAAGTTTTCCTATAAGAAAAAGTATATCAGATTTTTTTGTGTCAGAAATATGAATCTTTTTGTTTCGTTCGTCTAACCTATTGACATCGATGCCCCAATGTTGGCTGTTTATGATTCACTTTCTACATATCCGACTAAACTTTACAATGGTACTTGGTTGCCTGATGTCGCATTAGTGGTTTTATCGGACAAATATTTCATGAGAGAAGATTCTATGATATATTGTTAAGTTTTTCTTTTTCTTTTTCTTTTTTTGGAAAGAGTAGATTGAAACTGCCCAAAGGATTGAAATATTGATTTGGGTAAACTCTTCTGAACGCGAATCTAGGCTTGAACATGCATACATGTTTGATAAAGCACCTTGGATGAAATTCAAAGTCATTTGAGTATCATGGTATTGTGCATTACATTGTGCACATACTCCTTGTACATCATTTTCATCATAGCCTTTCTTTTTTTCTTTCTTTTTTAATCCATCAAACTGTTGTGGGCTTTGGTGCATTGCTTATTAGAATCTTGGAATTGGTTTGTCAATTGATTTTATGTGGCAAGTCACAAGATAAAGTTATTTTTCAATGTTCATAAGAAATTTCATCCTATTGGATACATGGTATTATAGAAAGGGGTGCACGTTTTCAATATTCTTGTGCAACTTTATTTACAAAAATCCCTAAAATTAAGATTTTAATGTTTCCAGATCAAGATAGTCCAAGATTTGTTCATAACATGTTTATTATAGATGAATAGATGCACTTCTTATATAAAAGTACACATATTACAACTCTTACATAAAAATCCATATAATTACATAAATTACGCATATGCCACCCAACAATATTTAAATGCATGTTCTGACTAAAGTATGCAGATGACAGAAAGAAAATGTTCACGGCTTAAGATTTAGGCTATTTGATAATCATGGTTACTTTTCACTGAAATGAAGATTTTTCTGCTTACATGATGAACATATAATAATAGGCATGACTCTGAAAAGATATGGGCTTTGTTAACAGTAATGGAAATTTAATCAAGGCATTCATGGGCCAATTGAAGATGTTACACTATCTTGAGATAATGTACTCTTTATGTGAATAATAGGTCGTAACCCGACGCAAGCGGGATTCGATCCCTAGAGCTCGCTCTACTGCAAGAAGGTCTTACCACTGTGCTACAGGGGCACTCACGAGATAATGTACTCTTTGTGAGTCACCTGAAACTTTACTGAAGCCAAGCCATTATAAATGTTGTGCCCAAAAAGACATTAATGATGAAAGAGTCTTGTTGCTATTGCTTTCCATCTGAATAAATTGATCATTTTCCTTCCATTTATTTTATTTCAAAACTCAAAACCGACATTGGCATCTTCTCATCAACAATTTTGACATCTTCAAACTTGATTATGATTGGTTCAAAAGCACCCATGTGTGTGATTGTGATATGTGACAATTTCTTGGGCTTATAATAAAAGTGTGCAGTAGAATGATTTCTTATTTCAATTCACCTATCTAATTCTAGAAACCATTCCTCACTGCAATTTACATGTTTAGAAAAGAAAAAAATATGGTTTTATTTGCAGTTTGTTTCTCATGTTTAGAATTGAAGTGCAAACATGTGCAGTTAGCAATTTTTAATAGTTCACCATATCCCTAGTGCTTTCTCCTAAAGCTATATATGACTCCTTTCACCACTATAGAAATGGACCAAAATGCAATTTCAGAGATTAAAGCTGTAAGTTTTCTTTTTTGGTGACAGGATTACTGAGGAAGAGAGTTCAGAGAGAATTTAGAAGTTTATATGAGAGGAATAGCCGCATAAAACCAGGTACATTTTTTTGCCGAAGTTTTAAATTTGTTAGGTTAATTTCATACCGAAGAGATTGAAATAAATTTTTTTAGTTTATTTAGAAATTAGTGCATATCTGTTCTTTGATCTGGTAAATGTTATTTTACATAATTTGAAAGCCACTGTTGGTAATACTTTTCGAAACCAGAATTTGAACGATGCTGAAATTCAGAGTTTGAATATGTTTTCAACTAGTCGTGTTGGCTAGAATATTGATTAAATCGCGGCAAAAGGAATTGGGCCAGTGAAATAAGAGTACAGTATAAATCGAGTTAAATTGATTTGTGCCTCTTACAACGAAGACCTGTACATATCCGATACAGAATTTAATTTAGCATATACTTTGTTGCTAAAGGAAATTACTTCGATATCGATAGATTATCAAAACGCACGATCTTCATGTTTTACAAGCATACATTTGGTTACATTTCAATTAAAGAAAAACAACATTTGATCGGCAAGACTACTAACATAAAATGGATGGATGCTTGTCTCAATAATACAGTCAAGGCTATACAGAAAATGCAGGCATCATCAATGCATTTGTTTTCTTCAAATCTTTAAACCAAATTTGTTGGCTTCTCAATTTATGGAGGTTACAATGCCTCACTATTTCTTTGAAGCAAAATTACAGCCCAGTATGAAAGAATAAACCAATTTTGCTAAAATCAAGAAAGCGTATGATTAACACAAAAATAGGTTCTACGTCATCTTCTTCATTTTAGCATTTGAAAATTCCGCTGCATCAATCCAAATCTCTGTTATATCATCAATTTTTCTCCGACTATTGTGAGAAAAGAACCACCCAGTTCCTTTGTAAAAGCATTTGTGCATATTCCACCATCATTTCTTCATACTCCAGCTCCAGGGTTTGGAATCACCGTCCTCAAAGTTTTGCCATAAGAATCCATAGTTTAAGCATACTCGTCCACAACACTAGTTGGTGCTTTTGCTGTGAGTATCATTCCTTCAGATTCTTTGTATGGGTTTGACAAAATAACAATGGCACCACCACCTCCAACAGAATCTACTCCCTCATGAATCATCAAAGGGGTCTGATTATATGAGAAAAATCCAATGGAGCCCGAGTAAATACCATGAGACCAGTTCTCGAGCGAATCGTGAATCTCCATCAAAGCCTTGGCGCTCCACTCATTGAACCACCAGGAAGTGCAGCTTATTGGGCTTATGCTGATAACCATCATGTGAATGGTTGCAGCATATGATTTGACCTCCCTTAGACGAGGCTCAGAGACGTTGCCAGGTTCACAAACTCATCCGAGGTTGTTTCTTAGAAGATCCACTATCATGAGGCTTTCGTCTTGGTCCTTCTTTCTGTAGAAAGAAGAGAATATCATGAGCTATCAAGTTCAAGTTTGTAAACACTGCAACATTACGAACAGATAATGAAAAGCTACAGGAGCTCCTGAATTTAAAATACTTAATTTCAGATCGTTCACATGTAGGAGTTAATGTTATATTTGGTACATCAGGTAACACAAGAAATATATACATGATACCGATATAATAAACTCCAGAGGAATAAGCGTGTACATGCCTGCACTTAAGCATATAATGAGAATTTGTTCATCTGATAATATAATTATTACAGTCATATTAAACTAGCATCTTGAATAATAGTAATTTAGATAGCAACAATATCAGTATTGGCATTGCTAAACTTTTCAAACTAATTTATGCATAACACACAATTAACCATATTTAAAACTATAAATAGAAAAGAGATGGACATCAGAAAATAATCTTGAGAATCAGTAAGCACATACAAGAGGCAAAAAGAAAATATAATTTTTTAAAAAAGGAAAATGAACAACGTGGATATTATCACCCAGAGAAGAATGCTGAATGATCGGTCAACAAATACGGTTACCTGAATTGTAGCTGCAATCTAAGATGCTCATCTTCCTTTTGTGTTTTTCCACGAGCAATGGTTCCCATAGGCTTTGCATCAAGTTTAGATTCCTATCTAACCGTAAAATCCTCTCGGGTGAAGAGCAGCAGATACACAAATTTTCCTTGGCAAAATTTAACCAGGCAGCATATGGCGCCGGATTCTCTTTTCCTAAGTTAAGATAGAGCCTCAGATGATCTATGCCTTTAATTCTCTTTCACATTTGTGTTCGCTGTCTCAATCGTTGATTAACTTTATGCAATTCTCAACATCTTTGATACACTGCTGCCCTGATTTCTCACCACAAAATTTTCCTTAAATGAGATGGATGGCCCCACTTGTCATGTTTTCATGTTCAACTTTTGAGCAGGTGTAGCTTTTAACCTGAGAAGCCTCTTCTCAGTTTCAACCAACCATTCATTCTCTCTTGTGACTTTTAGTGTCTTGATGATAAATATCATGTATTGAACATCGCCATTGCTGTGATCAATCACAACAAGGTTATCAGTGAAGAAGAAACATGCATCCAGAATTGCCAACCTGTATTTGTTCGATGATGCACCACATTCAACTTTAAGATCATACCTGTGTAATGGTCAATGAAATAGTAGATTATAAACAAGTCACTGTTTTTTTTAAGGTCCAAGTAACAATGTCACTGTTAGCAAGTAAAAACATCTGCATGACTAGCTGTTAACTTTATGCAATTCCCAATTAAGAAGTTTCTTAAATAAGTACTACAGGAGTAATAGAAATCATAAGAGAAACTATAACATCAATGCAGAACAGTTATTAGTTTCAGTAAAGGCCGAGGCTACAGTTTCTAGAGTAGTACAAATAAAACATATATTATATATAACGGGAAAAGCAAAGGAGTAATTGTAGGAGCAGCAAAGAATCAAGTTAGTCGCAGAAAGCTTGTAGGTTCAATCAACGCAGTCTCACTCTTATAAAAACATCAATTTTGCTCCGATACATCTAATGGAAACAAAATTGGACTATGCAACTAAATGGCAATTAAGAGAATCAAGTTACGCACACAAGTCCTTCAAAAAACATAACTAAATGGCAATGGAATCAAATTACGCGCGCATGCCTTCAAAAAACATTCACTAGTTCACTGTGTTCGATGGAGCGATATCTGATGCTTACTCTTTTTTTCCCTGGGATCATCTTGTGGTAGATTGATCACACAGATAATGCAATTTTTTATTAAGGCCCTTCAGTTCTTGTCTCTGAAGGCCAGCGCTTGTTAATGGCCAGCCGAGATCTCAGCTGCATATAAGAAATAAAATATCAGCTCTGATGTGAAAATTGAAGAGTCAATTGAAATAATAGTAAAATGAAATGTAAGAGATTCTTTTAAAACTTTCAGCAAGGGATCAAGTGTCGGAAGAATTATAATTTAGATATCAATCTTCTCATATTGACAATGTAACGAACCATATTCTAGTTTCGCAAGCTATGAAAAATTAACATATTCAGAATGGGTAAATTTACATACCATCTCAAAGTATCTTAAGTGCTCAAAAACCATGTCAGTTTCAAGCTCCTACATAAAATACAAGAGCATATCAGAAACTTCAAACAATCATTTATAATTAAATATTCCCACATAAATACACAATATAGCCATTCCAATGATTAGTTTTGATCTAAAATTCTAAAATCCTAAACTCATGTGGAATAGGATATTGATTGGCTTGAATGCTTCTAGTCTATGATCAAACAAACCATAATGGACCAAACAATTATTAAATTTGAGAGTGCATGGTTAGCCAGCTGATTCACCTAAAAAATTTGTTGCTTCGTACTTATACTCAAAGATCATATGATGTGTAGATGATAATAAATGATTCAGACCACAATTTGGAAGGTCAATGGCCAAAACCTCCATTATTTATATGTGTGCAAACTTTGAAGGGTAAATTCCGCTAAAATACCTTTAACTAGAGCTCTTTTTTACTAGATTACCATAAAGTGTTTTTTTATTGCGGTAACCTCCCTATAATTGCTACATCTAAGAGTACCTTACTGAAAAAATACTTTACAACCAAAGTTAAAAGAGTCTACTTTAATAAAAAAAAACCCATAAGGTAGTTTAGTGAAGAAGTGCATTAGTTAAGGGTGTTTAAGTGAATCTACCCAACTTTTACTCTTTTAGAACACACACATAAGTACCATAACTTTTCGTACACGCGTGCGAACGCGGATATGTGTCTGCTCTTGCACATAATGTTAGACACAGACTAAAATTTAAACACGAACCATTCAAAGGCTTATCATAAGAAACCATGCCCAAAAAACCTAAATTTATTTTATAATCATACTCATCAATTGTAAATGTTACCTGTGGAACAGCACAATCAGCATGGATTGGGTCCCAGAGGACAGAACAGGAACAATCCCAACCATCAGTTTGAACAACAAAAAGAGGAGCCCTGTAGCAGAAATCCAAGAAAATTTGTCACATTCCTTGGCTTATGTATATCATGTAAGGTTTAAAAGCTATTACTACAGCTATCTTAATCAATATCATTCCTGATTGTTTATTGCATAGAAAACTGTCAAAAATCTATACTAACATATACATTGTTGTACGACAATCCTTCAGCTCGAACTTTTGGGCTAAGGGGTTATCTAACATGATATTGCAACAACGTGTTTAAACGCACTGCGTTCAAACTTTGTACTTACCCATTCTAAAAATTATTATATTTTCCCTTCGTTTAAAGGGACAATGTTTTATCTGGTAAAAGACATACGAATTTTAAAAGTAATTTTAATTTGGAAAGACAAGAATTTTACCTGCGCCACTTTCCACATATAGTTCTTTTATATTTTGAGTTTTTGTATACAACCGCTCGACATTGAATCCAGTTACCAATAGAGTTTGATATAGACGAGCTTTCAGCATTCCGATCCTACGTATGAGAGGAAGTGCTTAAGAATATGTACAGAAGAAACAATAGCATATTGAAAATAAATCAAGATAACATAACAGAAAATGAAGACTTACATTGAGACTAGCACATTCGGCAAGATCCAGTTCCGAGTGTTCATCGAAATAGTTGAAGTCACTACATAGAAAAATAACAAGGAATTCTCATGAAATAATTGGACATAAGAAAGAGCAACTTAGCTAAATCAAATAGAGAAATGGTGCTTCTGACATGAATTTGTATTAAAATGTTAAAAAGATAAAGGTTAAAACCATGACTAGTAAATTATATCACACAGCAAGTTGTTTTAACAAATTACTACCACCAAGAGCTTGTCTACTCACAAGCAGAGACCAAGCAAGTCAATAAAAAGTAAGCGTGATTGCAGGAATAAATTTTTCAATATATTCAGTAATCAGAGGCAATTATAAAGTATTCACATTATACTTGAAAGCTAACATTATAGTGATGATAAAATGATGGGTTTGCAGCAGTATTTTTAAAACAAGTGATGCAACAAAGATACTTAACAATTTGGCTCTTGGATTGATTTTAAATATCATGTGAACGCTTTGGAAAATATTTCATGCATATGAAATGTTGTGGATATTCGAAAGTTTGTGCTAAATTACAGATAACAGAAACATGATCAAGGATCAGAAAGCAAAAACATATGCTTCAACTTCATTAAGCCCATGGCATGTAATTTACTATATTAGCAAAAATTCATACTAGCAAACCTCAAAATTAAGAAAAGTGAAGTAAGACATCTTGATATTAGTGGTACATACTCCGAGACTGGACCAGTCCATTGTGGAACCTGTGCTTGAAAATCCGGTCCAATTCCAACCCCAGATGTATAAGGCCGATTGTCTCTCAACATTCTCAAAATAGGACCTTCTCTGCTACAAGACTTTCTATATTTATGCTTGGACAAAATATTGACTGAACTCTTATCCAACAAAGCCTTAGGTCTTTTTCTGAAACATGGCTTACAATACCAATAATCAGCTGGAAGCTTTGTAACTTTTGGCTGACAGCAAGACACATGAAATGAATCTTCACAATGGTCGCAAATTAGCATCTTCATCGGATTTTCCAATAGATTACATACTTTGCAAGAAATGCTAGCATCATCAGAACTTAGGAATTCCGAAGAGTCACAAGCATTGGAATTGTTCGTTCCAAAAAGAAGCCCATTTCTTTTCAGGAAATCGACGCACAGCTCTCTTGATGAGGTGGATTCTTCAAGCGGTTTTCTCAAGATGACGTGTGATGAAGAGCACTCAGCTGCATCGTTCCCACCATTACAATTTGATGACAAATACGTAGCGTTTATATGGGAATTGTGCTCTGAGTTTAAATTTTCTGCAAGATGAGCGACTTCTTTGTTAACTAAAATTCTGTCATTTTGGCTTGCAGAAATTATGCTCAAATTAGAACAATTGGTTCCTTTATTGCAATCTACCACATTTTCTGCCGACATCATAGTAACAGTTGTACTTCTGAGCCGCCTGCGCTTATAGACTAAACCATCCCATCTAGATGCAAAGTTAGTTACCGAATCCTTGTCATTTATAATATCACAACTCGTTCCAGGCATTTTGTCAATTTCAGAATCTCTTCCATCTTCCTCAGTATAATTAGATTTTCTGCACTTGTCTATAGGGAATTTATCATTTGGAGATTTTTGCCAAATCCCATCAAAATTTGACCAATCACATAATAGTTCCATGTCGTGATGTTTTCCAAAGTCAGATGTGAAAGACTGTCCTGTGCTAAGAGAATTAGGAAGAGAGCTCTGAATCAACATTTTCATCACCCATTTCTTGTATTAACGGAGCCTGGGTTAAGAGCATCTCTTAATGCCTATACAGAGAGAGGATCAAGGAATGGATTCAGACTAAAGCATATCCTGCATTAAAGAATAAAAGAATTAGACCAGACCTAATGCAATCAATAAGACATTAGGCATGACAACTTTCGAACTTGTAGACAGTAGATACTCGTTTCACATCATTAAAGTATAATGTATCCAAGAGCCGAAAATCTAATGCGTGAATAAATGAGTTCAATTTGATTTGCAGATGAATCCATTTAGTCTGTCTGCTTTTTAACGAAGAATAATGATTGTTTGGGTAAATACTGATCTACTCGAATTTTTATCTTATATTACTCTGCAAAATAATTACAATGTCTTATTTAAGCTATTCAAATTATTGTTTTGAACTCTGTGTGTGTAATATTATTATTCACATATGCGATGTATCTGTATCCTAAATGGTGTGTAATATTATTATTCACATATGCGATGTATCTGTATCCTAAATTTTGAGGTTTGCCTTACTGTTATAGGTGAAATAACACAAAGATGAAGAACAAAACGGGACGAGGAGGATTGTTAAATTTCAAAAGGGGGAGGGGGCAAGTATATATTTTATCTTTTGAGTGTACACGGGCTTTGATATAAGTGGGTTCCAACAATAAAACTCAAACCTTGTTGAGGTTTGGCCCATTTTATATTTTGTAACCATGTACCTCTTTATAGTTTTCCTGATGTGAAACTATTTTAATTCATTAACACCCCCCTCACGTGAAGCATGCTGACGTTGCACATGGATCGTATAGTTCATATAGAGGTTAGTCTCTGCGATGGTCCTTGACGGTGGCCTCCTCGGTAGAGGAGAAGGTGAAGGGGTGGCTTTCGAGTGAGTAGCTGCGTGGATGATCTTGGTGATGACGAAGCAGCTAGCGATGGAGAGCTCGATGAGAGAGGCGGCGGCACTGGAGCGGCAGGGCCTGAGCAGCGGCGGCGCTGGAGCGGCAGGGCCTGAGCAGCGGCGGTGTTGGAGCGGCAGGACCTGAGCAGCGACGGCGCTGGATCAGCGGCAGGGTGATGCCCAGATTGGGATTGCCTAAGGGCTTCGAGCAGGTTGGAGGGGAACTCGAGGTTTATGATGCCGGTGACCTTGGGGGCAGCTTGCCGTTGTGGCCAGTGATGCACCCGAGGGTGTTGATGAGGAGGGCGGCGCTGTTGATGAGGAGGAAGAGGATCCAAAATTATGGTATCAGAGCCCTAATTACCAAACCCTTAACCGTAATTTTGCATCCTCTTCCTCCTCATCAACAGCACCGCCCTCCTCATCAACACCCTTGCGCGCATCACCGGCCAAAACGGCAAGCCGCCTCCAAGGTCACCGGCATCATCAACCTCAAGTGCCCCAACTAATAAGGATAAAGATAATGGTCAATCATCAGGATCATGCTATGCCCTCAAGCATTGACTGCACTTGCCTCCATATAGAGGCGAATCCATTGCCCTTTTTTAAATTAAATTTAAGTCAGAACTCAGCTAATCTACATGAACAACAAATTTCTTACAGGCGAGAAGGGTTCCATTCAATTATAAACCAATACAACCCAACCCATCTGTTGATGTCTCGGTCCTTTTTATAGCTTGACACCTGCTCCCACTCTCCATCTAATTTTGTATTTTTATTTTTGAGTTACAATGTTGGACCAATTGACTTGCTGGCTACATCTTGTAAATCTGTGACTTCCTTGTCACGGTTATGAAGCCCTACTATATTCCCATTCCTTAAGGTCAATCTGATTCTGTATTAATTTTTAAGTTTTATCCTTTCAACCCTTTCTTCCCTTTTCAACGAAGACATTGAGTTAGGGTCTGTTTGAGTTTAGAGCATGGCTTGAAATCTCGTCAAATTCCCATTCAACATGGCCATCCATATGTTGACCGTCTGAGTTCAAAAATCGAGATCGTTACCGAGATTTTGAACTTTAGTATTGGGCTGACCAATTCGTTACTGTGGTTTAAGTGTTAAGTTTATTGATGTGTTAGAAAGTTTGTTAATGGGTTTATTAGTTTATTTAACGCATTACTTACTAGTAAAATGTCAAAAAGCTCAAAGTTAACTTTATTTAACAAATTTCTTCCTCTTTTTTTCCTTTCTTTTTTTGACTGGTTTCACATATAGTTGAAAACAGGTAAAACATAGCGATGTCTAAATTCCGAAGGAAGTGATGAGAAGTATGGCAATGGCAGGAAAAGGTACAATTTGATGGCTACCAATAATCCTTGGCACTATACAACCATGTCTAGAACAAATCTGACGAGTTCAATAATCCTAGAGTTTAACACACCAATTGGGTCTGCAACCAAGCTAGCAACTGATTGTCTAATTTAATTTAGGAAATCTTCTAATATTTTTTTTCCTTACAGCATCATGTCATCTTCTTCCATAAACTATCCAACCACATCTAATGGAGCTAGATAGCAAAAAGATCAAATTTTTCCCTACAAACTTTATCAATTTTCTCACAAGGAAATCAAATCTCTCACAACAACTTTGTTCTTCATCTAAGGTTTGAACTAGGGTTTCAAATTTCGTGCACAGCTTCTACAAAGAACCATATATTTAAACAGCTACCAATCCAAAAGCCTCATAATGCAAATAAACAAAATTTTCCTGATACATACAAACATACATAGATTCAAACAAGCATATCATAACAATTAAGAGAAGCGTGTTAATGGGACATCAGGAACAAAATTATCAAGCAAAAGAAATAAAAGAGAAAGAGGAGAAATTACCCAAGAGAACAAAGGGAAGGGAGATTTCTCTTTCTTTCTCCTCCCTCGCGATTCTAGGTTTTTTTTTCTTTTCCCTTTTTGGTGTTTGTGAAATTAGAAAATAGAGATAGAAGTGGGTTGGGTTTTGTTGTTTTTATATCAAAGCCTTGCCTTTGGCACAGGCACAATAGTACAGGTGCACCGGAAACACCCCACCCCCCACAAAAAAAAGGTTAAATATCTGAAAATCATCAGGCACAAATAACAACACTTTAAAAACAATCTGGATATTTATCAGTCAAAATTTTCCTATATATCATATTTTCGGTGTCGACTATACGAATCTTTTTATTTCATCCGTCAAGTGTGGATGCCCCAATGTTTGTTGTTTATGATTCATCTTGACTAAACTTTGCAATGGAAAACCGGTTGCTTGATGTTGAGAGAATAATGTGCTAAGCACGGTATGGGTGGTTTTATCCGACGAACACTTTTGGAAGAGAGAATTTTAGAGAGGATTGAAAAAGCCCAGAAGATTGAAAAGGACATAAATTAAATGTAGTTAGCCCTCTTTCTTCAAAACTTTGTAATTACCATGTTCCAACTCAAATACCGATTTCAATGATTTGGGCACACTGCTTTTGACTAATTGAAAGAATGAATGCAAATTTGGTAGTGTGTTTACAATACAACACTAAACAATTACTTGGGTTGGAATATACCAACCAATAGTGTTTCATTGAATATCCTGGAACTTGCATTGCATAGTGCACATGCTCCTTGTACATGTACATCATTATCAATTCATCATCATAGCCTCCCCCCCCCCCCCCCCACAACCCAACACACACAAAACAAAAACCAAAAACAAAAACCAAAAACAAAAACCAAAAAAAAAACAAAAACAAAAACAAAAAAACCATCGACTGTGGTGTGCTTTGGTGCATTGGTTTAAACATGATAAACAAGTCTTTGTCACTACCTGTTTATAAATGAATCAATTAATCGGTTATTATTCCATTTATTTCATTTCATAACTCCAAACTGACATTGGCATTATCTCATCAACAATTTTGACACCTTCGACCATGATTGCTTCAAAAGCACCGAAATGTGTGATTGTGAAATGTGGCAATTTCTTAGGCTTATAAAAGTGTCATGTATCAAATTCTAGAAACCATCGCTCACTGCTATTTCCAATTTATTTTTGGAAGAAAAGAAAATTTTGTGGTTTTATCTGCAGTGAAATATTCATTTTATTACCTTATTATTTATTTAATTCTCATATTTGGGGGGGGGGGGGGGGGGGGGCTGCAACTGGACTTGAAGAGCCAGACATGTACAGTAACTAACTTTCAATATTCCACCATATCCCTAATGCTTTCTCCAAAAAGCCATCTGTGACTCCTTTCACCATTATTGAAATGGACCAAAATGCAATTTCAGAGATCAACACTGTAAGTTTTCCTTTGCAGTGACCGGTTTACTGTAGGAAGAGGGCTCATAGAGAACTTAGAAGCAACATAAAGTCAGGGACAATGATGAGTTTAAAGCGAAAAGTTGTAAATTAGGTTCATTTCATGCGACTATATTGAAAGAAAGAATTCAGTCTATCTTGAAACTAAATTCAGTGGAAGTAGTCTATATTTGTTCATGAGATATTAATACGCTTTGACAATTCTCTTTGATCTGATGTATGATATTTTACGTTATTTAAAGCCACTGTCGGTTATAATTTTGGATTTTTTTTTTGTTGGATACAAAAAATCAGTGTTTGAACATGCACTATTTTTCTGAATGCAGCTGCTGCTTATGATGGGCAGATCCTGAAAACTTAATATGTGGTATAATGTAATGAGATCGTAAACATTTTTGTTGAAAGTAAAGCTAGTGTTGGTTATATTCTGATATTAGAGTGATAAATATGTCTCCAGCTAGTTGTTTTGATCAGAATATTCATTAAATCACGACGAAAGGAATGTGCAGTGAAACAATGAGACCACTTTGTATCTGATACAGAATTTTAGCATCAACTGTGTTTTTTACTTGGATGCGACCCCTTCAGGAGCCGAACATGTGAGCTCTCACGAGGAACATTTAAATATACTGGATGGATGCGCCACAATTTTTATAAAAAAAAAAGCATCCCTAATAAGACAGTCCCAGAGACAATAAGGAACATTTAATTATGTAGGCATCATCAACACATTTGTTTCCTTCAAATCTCCAAACCAAAATTTTTATTTGCTTCTCAATCTACAAATCTCGAAGTTACAAAGCCTCACTATTCTTTTGTAGCAAAGTTACAGCCCAATATATGAGAGAATAAACCAATTTGCTAAAATTCAAGAAGCCGCACAATTGATACAAAAATATGTTCTAGATCATCATCTTCGTATAGGCATTTGCATCTTCTGCTGCATCAATCCAAATTTCTGCTGTGTCATCAGCTTTGTGTCGGTCTCCAACTACTGAGAAAGAACCCCTCGCTTCCTATGTTTCTACTGGATCCCGAGTAAATACCACAAGACGAGTTCCCGAGCAAATCGAGAAGCTCCATTGATCTTAGCTTTTGGAGCTCCACTCATTGAACCGCCAGGAAATGCAGCTTTAAAACACTTGATTGGGCTTATGTTGGATGATTTTTGGCCTTGGATAGTACTCGCCATCGTGTGCATGCTTGCATATGATTCGACTTCCATTAGACGAGGCACAGAGATGCTGCCAGGTTCACAAATTCAGACAAGGTCGTTTCTTAGAAGATCCACTATCATGAGGTTATCGGCTTGGTCCTTGCTGTAAGAAGAAGAAAAACGGCGAGCTATCAAGTTCAAAGTTTTTTTGCTTTTATTTTTGTGTAATGACATAAAATTACTATGTGAGAAATTATAACACAATAAACGCTGCAACATTAGTAACAAATAATGAGAAGCTACTAGAGTTTCTGAATTTGATATTCTTAATTTCAGTTCCTTCAATTTAGGAGTTAATGTTATATTTGGTACATCAGGTAACACAAAAGAAATATATAACATGATACCAGTATGATAAACTCCGGAGGAATGACGGACAACAAAAATTAGTAAATCCGATAATTTTACAGTCATATTAAACTGGCATCTTGAGTAATAGTAATTTAGATAGCATCAATATCAATTTTGACATTGTTAAACTTTTCTAACTATTTTATGCATAATACAGAATCAATCATTTATTAAACAATTTTTAAGTAGAAAAGAGACTGACGATCAGAATATAATCTTGAGAATCAGCCAGCGCAAACAAAAGGTAAGAATATATAGAATTTTTATAAAAAGAAAATGCACAATGTAAATATTATCCCCAAAAAAAGAATGATGAATGATCGGTCAACAAAAACGCTTACCTGAATTGTAGCTTCATCTAAGACGCTCATCTTCCTCGAGCAATAGTTCCCTTAATAGGCTTTACTCAAGCTTAAGTTCCTATCAAACAGTAAAAAAATTCCCAGGCGAGAGCAACAAATGCACAAATATCTCCTCGAAAAATCTTACCAGGCAACATATGGCACCAGGTTCTCTTTTTCTTAAATTAAAGATAGAGCCTCAAATGATTTGTGGCTCGAATTCTCTTCCTCATTTGTGTTGTTAAGACAACCGTCGCTGTCTCATTCTTAATTAACTTTAGGCAATTCTCAACATCTTTGATATATTGCTGCCTTGATTTCTCAACCAAAAAAACTTTCCTTAAAAGGTGATAAATGATCCTGCTAGTCATATTTTCATATTCAGCTTTTGAGTAGCTGTAGATTTTAACCTGACAAGCCTCTTCTCAGTTTCAACCCACCGTTTTCTCTCTTGTGATTCCTTATCAGTGCCATAATAATAAATACCATGTATCAAAAGGATAAATGAATTGTCATTGTTGTGATCAATCACAACAAGGTTATCAGCGAAGAAGAAACAAGCATCCAGAGTTACCGACCTGTATTTGTTCGATGATGCACCACATTCAACATTTAAGATCAAACCAGCGTGATGGACGTCAATGAAATAACAGTTTTCTTCTTCTTCTTCTTCTTCTTCTTTGCCTTTTTTCCTTTTTGGGCCAAAGTAAGCATGTCACTGTTAGTAAGTAAAAAATAATGTGCATGACTAGCTGATAACTTTATGTAATTTCCTATTAACAAGTTTCTAAAACAAGTACTGTAGAACTTATAGGAATCATAAAATATGATATGATATTAATGAAGAACAGACAGTTATAAGTTTCAAGTAAAAGCTGAGGCTACAGTTTTAAGAATAATACCAATATAACAAATATTATAAATAATGTTAAAAGCAAAGGAGTATTTATAGCAGCATCGAAGAATAAAGTTGGTCGCAGAAAGCTTGTAAATTCAATGAACTCAGCCTCGATCTTATAAAAACGTCATTTTTGCTCTGTTACATCTAATGGAAACAAAAAACACTGTAAGAATATCCTTCGTTTCTATATGCCAGCTTGCAAAATTGGACGACAACCAAATGGTAATGGAATGAATTAAGCACACAAACCCTACAAAGAACATACATTCACCAGTTCACTGTGTTTGACGAAGATATATATATATATATATATATATATATATATATATATATATATATAGAAAGCGCAAAATTCTATGAAGGCCCTTCAGCAACGCTTGTTAATGGTTAACCAAGACCTCAGCTGCATATAAGATATAAATATCACCTTAAATGTGAAAATATGAACACTAAATGAAATAATTATGAAATGAAATGCAAGAGATCCTATTGAATACTTCAGCAAGGGAAAAAAGCATAGAAAAATTATGACCTAGGTATCAATCTTCTCAAATTGACACTGTTAAGAACCATGTTCTAGATTTGCAAGCTATAAAAAACTATAAGATTCAAGATGGGATAATATTAGGTACCATCTCAAAATATCTTAACTGCTCGAGAACCGCGTCAGTTTCAAGCTCCTACATTACAAGAGCATTTCGGAAACTTCAATCAGTAATATATAATTAAATAAAATACCTGAAAAAAGCTTTACTGCTTTAACACTTAATGCATGGCTAGGACTAATAAACAAAAGAACCAGAAATGGTAATACCTTGACAAGTCATGAAAGGGCAAATAAAATCAATGAACAAAGAAGAAAACATCTCAAAGAAAATCTTATTGATACAAGTTCAATACAGAGGCATAGTACCAGTTGCAATCATGTTATGAAATACAAGTTCTATATAGAGCAAGGGATATAGGTACACCAACATAAAAGCTACAATCAGATTTAATTGAAGAGTTCTGCAGCTCAAAAGTCTCAATCTCATCAATTAAAAGTTTACAGCTACTAAGAGTTTATAAAAGCCATACATAAATATACAATCTAGCCATCCCGATGATTAATTTTGATCTAAAATTCTAAACATCCAAAAATCCATGTCAATTAAGATATTGATTGGCTTAATTACTTCTGGTCTATGATCAAGCAAACATTAATGAACCAAATAATTATTTGTTATGATTATTTACCAAAAACTCCCTTTAGGTTTGGGCCCATGACACTGAACTGCCCAATCCTTTCAAAACTACGAAAAAACTACAACGTTGGTAAACTTTAACATGATTAAATGTTCATATCAAATGACCATTTTGTCATTTTCATAATAAATAAATAAATAAATAATTATTTTATTAACAATTTTAAATAATTATTAGATATATATTTGGAAAATTAATGATGGTGGAAGTGAAGGTGGTCGGCGGCTGCGGCGGCAGGTGGAGGAAGTCGCCAGCGGCAAGACAAGGGCACCGGAAAAAGAAATGATGAGAGAAGAGGATGAAGAAGAAGACGGTTGATGAAGTTGATGATGAAGATGATGGAGTTGATGTTGACGATGAAGATTATGGAGGGGCGGAGTTAAGGGATGGGGGAACGTCGGAGTCGATGGAGGAGGGATGGGCAAGATCGAGGCGGAGTTGAGGAATGGGATCAAGGTGGCAAGTTGCGAGGACAGGGTTGAGGGGTGGGGTTGGAGGCTGGGACGACAGATGTTGACGGCGGGGAGAGGGGAGAGGCGATTTGAAGCCGGAGGTGATATGGAGGTGGAGGAGGACGAAGATGAAATTGGGTTTAGGGTTAGGGTGGGGGCTAGGGTGGTGGAGGAGAAAGAAGAAGAATGTGCTATGAAGAGGAAGGAAGAAGAGGGTGGAGGTGGCCATGGCAACAGCAGCCGGCAGCCGGCAGCCACGATGGGGGCGGGTGGAGAATGGTTAGGGTTAGGTTTTTATTTTTTAAGGGATCAGGGTTAGAAGAAGGGTAATTATGGGTTTTTAAAAAAATGCCGACGTGGTAACTTGATTAATGTGGCGCACATAGTGATGACGTGGCACCGTTAACTTGGGTGATTTCTTGTAAAATGGTAGTTCAGTGTCATGGGCCCAACCCTATGGGGAGTTTTAAAGCCTATTTATTATGAACCTTATGAGAGTGCATGATCCGTTAAGCTAAAAAAATTCTCACTTGGTTCTCAAGCTCAAGGATTTTATGATGTGGTCTTTGAAGCATGTACCTATCGAGAAGCTACTAATTTTTCTGTAAAATTCCTCTTTTGGGGAAGAACAAAAGCAGGACTTACCCGGGTCCTTTATTTCTGGTTTAAAAAAAGGATTTTATGACATGTAGATGACAATAAAAGATTCAGATCACCATTTGAAAGGCCAATGACGTATTTCCAAGAGCTCCTTTATTTATATTTGTTCAAACTTTGAAGCGTAAATTTCACTAAAAACCTTTCACTATCACCATTTTTTTTTAAACTGCCTTAAAAAAATTAAATTACAGTAAGCTCCCTTTAAAAAATTAATTGCTACATCTAAGAGTATCTTAGTGAGAAGCAGCCCTTTACAACCAAAGTTAATGAGTTTATTATAATTAAAAATAACTGTAAGGTAGTTTAGAGAAGAACTGCAATATTTTAGGGTATTAAGTGAAATCTACCCAACCTTTTAGAATGCACCCATAAGTATCATAACTTTTCCCGTACACACAGCTACACATGTGTCTGCTCTCATATTTAATGTTAAGATGCAGACAAAAATTTGCACAAGAAACTATATTCAAAAGCTCATCATAAGCAGCCAGGCCCAAGAAACCTAATCTTATATTATAATCATACTCCATATTCTCATAAAGAAACCGAATGAATTGAATGAATCAATTGTGTAAATTTTACCTGTGGAACAGCACCATCGGTATGGATTGGATCCCAGAGGACAGAACAGGAACAATCCCAATCATCAGTTTGAACAACAAAAAGAGGAGCCCTGTTGCAGAAATCCAAGAAAATGTTTGTCATGTCCTCGGCTTACGTGTATCATGTAAGCTTTAGAAGCATTTACTACAGCTATTTAAGTTCTTAATCAATATTGTCCCTAATTGTTTAATGATAGAAAACTGTCAAAAATCTTTACAATCGTTGTACGACAATCCTTCAGCTTGAATTTTTGGGGTTAAGTGGTTATCTAACATGATATCACATTACAATGTTTTTACTGATAAGTAAAAGACACACAAATTTTAAAAGTAATTTTAATTCGGAAAGACAAAAAGAATTTTACCTGCGCCACTTTCCGCATATAATTCTTTTGTATTTTGAGTTTTTGTATACAACCGCTTGACATTGAATCCAGTTACCAATAGAGTTAGATTCAGCATTCCGATCCTATGTATGAGAGGAAGTTCTTAAGCATAGGTGTACAGAATAAACAATAGCATACTGAAAATAAATCAAGATTGAAAAAAAAATGAAGACTACATCAAGACTAGCACATTCAGCAAGATCCAATTCCAAGGGTACATCGAAATAGTTCAAGTCACTACATAGAAAAACAAAAATCAGGGAATTCTCATGAAATAATTTGGACATAATAGAGCAACTTAGCTCAAACTAATGGGGAAATGGTTCTTCTGACATGAATCTGTAATAAAAATGTACATATAAAAAAAAGGTTAAAACCATGACTAGTGAATTATATCGCACAGTAAGTTGCATTATCAAATTAATACCACCAAGGGCGTGTCTACTAAAAATAGAGACCAAGCGAGCCAATAAGAAGCAAGTGTGGTAGCAGAAATTGTAAGTTTACAATATATTCAATAATCAGAGTCAATTTTAAAGTGTTAGCATTGTATTTCAAATCTGACATTATAGTGATGAGAAACGATGAGTTTACACAAGTATTTTAAAAAAGTGATGAAATGAATATGAGAGGGCGGAAATTAACAATTTGGCTCTTGGACTGATTTTGAATATCTTGTAAACCCTTTGAAAAATATCTCATGCATAGGAAATGATGTGGATATTCCGATGATTGTTGTGCTACATTAAAAATAACAATTTTTTTTATAAAGGATCAGAAAGCAAAACCATATACTTCATTAAAGGACCATGGCATGTAATTTACTACCCAAGTAAAAATTCATACTGGCAAACTTCAAAATTAATAATAGCGGAAAATATCTTGAAATTATTAGTACATACTCTGAGACTGGGCCAGTCCAATTTGGAACTTGTACTTGAAAATCCGATCCAATTCCAACCATAGATGTATAAGGCTGGTTGTCTCCCAGCATTCTCACTATAGGACCTTCTCCGTTACACGACTTCCTATATCTACGCTCCAATAAGATATTAACTGAACTCTTATCCAACAAAGCCTTTGGTCTTTTTCTGAAACATGGCTTACAGTACCAATAATCAACTGGAAGCTTTCTAACTTTTGGCTTACAGCAAGACACATGAAATGCATCTTCACAATTATCGCAAATTAGCATCTTCATTGGGTTTTCCGATAGATTACATACTTTGCAAGGACGAGAAATGGTAGCATCATCAGGAGTTGGAAGTTCCGAAGGGTCACAAACATTGGAATTGTTCTTTCCAGAAAGAAGCTTGTTCCTTTTTAGGAAAGCGATGCACAGCTCTCTTGATGAGGTGAACTCTTCAAGCGGTTCTCTAACAATGACATCTGATGAGGAGCAGGCAGCTGAATCTTTTCCATCGTTAGATTTTGATGACAAAAATGTAGCTTTTATATGGGAGTTGTGCTCTGAGTTTAACTCTACTTCTGCAAGATGAATGTCTTCTTCTTTAACTAAAAGTCTGTCATTTTGGCTTGCAGATATTATGCTCGAATTAGAACCATTAATTCCATTATTGCAATCTATCACATTTTCTGCTGATGTCATAGTAACAGTAGTCCTTCTCAGCCTCCTGCGTTTATACACTAAACCCTCCCATTTCGGTGCAAAGTTAGTTACCAAATCCTTGTCATTTAAAAATTCACAACTGGTTTCAGGCATTTCGTCAATTCTAGAACAAGATAATTTTCTTCCATCTTCCTTGGTAAAATTAGATTTCCTGCACTTGTCTACTGGGCATTTGTCATTTGGAGAATTTTTCCAAACCCCATCAAAATTTGACCAATCACATAATAATTCCATGTCGCGATTTCCAAGGTTAGTTGTGAAAGACGGTTCTGTGGTAAGAGAGTTGGGAAGAGAGCTCTGAATCAACATTTTTAGCACCCGTTTCTTGTATTATAAGAGCCTGGATTAAGAGCATCTCTTAATTCATATAGAGAGAGAGAATCAAAGAACGGTTTCAGATTGAAGCATACCCTGCACAAACGGAATGTGTAGAATAAAAGAGTTAGTACAAAACTAACGTAACAACAAGACATAAGATATGACAACTTCCGAATTAGTGGATGTTAGATACCTCGTTTCACATCATAAAAGTATAATGCATGTAAGAGTAATAGAGACATATTACACATGAGACCAAGAACTGATGACGAAAAACGGGGTTCGAATTGATTTGCGGATGAATTTATTTAGTTAGTGTGCTTTCTCAACAATGAATGATGATTGTTTGGATAAATACAGATTTACTCAAATTTTTATCTTATATTACACTGAAAAACGAATAACAATGTCGTATTTGAGCTATTCAAATTAGTGTTTTAATCTGTGTGTGTGTGTGTGTGTGTGTGTGTGAGAGAGAGATAGAGAGAGAGAGAGATTCACATACACATTGTATCCTTGTCCTAAAATTTTAGGTTTGTCTTACTGCAATTGGCGAAACAAGACAAAGATGAAGAAAATGGGGGCAACTAGGAGGATAAAGATAATAGTTAATCGCTGAGATCCGCTATGCTCTCTAGCATTGACTGCACTCACCTCCATGTAAAGGCAAATCAATTGCCCAAATTTAAGTTAAATTAAGTCAAAACTCAATTGAATCCACACAAACAACAAATTTCTTAGAGGTGAGCAGCGTTCCATTTGATTATAGACCAATATAACCCAAGCCATCTCTTGATGTCTCGATCCTTTTATAGTTTGACATCTGCTCCCACTCTCCATTTACTTTTGTATATTTATTTTTGATATACAAGGTTGGACCCATCAACTTGTTGGCTGCATCTTGTAAATTTGTGACTTTCTCGTCACGGTCCTAAAGCCCTACCAACTCTCCCATCTCTTGGAGTCCATCTGATTTTGTATTATTTTCTAAGTTTTATGCTTTCATCTTTTTCTTCCCTTTTCAGCAAGACATCAAGTTGGGGTTTTTAATTTTCAAGGCACGTTTGAGTTTAAAGCATGGTTTGACATCTTAGCCAATCCCCATCCGAGATGGCCATCCAGAAACTAGCCATCCGAGTTCTGAAACCGAGATCGATACCGAGATTTTAAACCTTGGTATTGGGCTCACCAATTGTGTAACACCCTAGAATGATCGTATGTATTTATATTAATATTTGATATTGATTGATCGTGCTAATTTTACTGAGTTTTGGTTTTGGGGCACCATGAGCTGTCTCAAGATTGTGGTAAGCCGTCTCATGCATCCAGAGAATCATTGTTTGATTGAAAACGCTCATAAGCCGGCTCAGTTTATATTTGAGCCGTCTCAACCTGTTCTGCGACCTGATATTGATTTCTTAACATGGTTTTGACTTGTTATAGTTTTATTGGGTCTTGTTATTGATTGTTGGGACATGGTAAAATATTATATTGATAATGATATGGATGGTTTAATATGGGACTAATGTATTACCTTGCTATCTATCTTTTAACCCTATTGATCTTGATTTTATGAACCAACCGGCCCAATTGATTTATCTATCCTATTTAAACCCACCCAAGTCTCATACAAACCCTAGATTGATATTTGCCTCACAAAAACCCTAGCCACCATCTCCTTCCTTTGGAACCGAAACTCTAACTAATAACCAAAGAAGCCCTTCATCAATCTCCATCGTCATTTTTATTTTGAAACGATCACCATTACATTTGGCTTCTTCTTTCTTCCTTGGATCGGCCGAAGCATTCAAGCCAGGGTTCCACGAGGATTACTAGCATCATCATTATCGTCATCTTGTTCATGACATCGTATCGAGGCAAGCATTTGGTACTTGCGACATGTTAACAAAATTAGATCTTGTTTAGTTCATATAATGAATATATATTGATTTATGCTTAAGATAGATATACAAGCTATTGCCTTTATTTAATTCTTGCGATTATTGCCTTGGTATACATGATTGAAATATTGCTAGACATCGTTATAATCTCATATTGTTTATATAGATCAACACATAATTTCTAATCTAATTAACGATGGGTCAGGTCGGAATCATGACGTATCGACAAATCTTTAAATCTATTGACACTTTGTTAACCCTAAAATATATCACTTTTATATTGGTAAATTGATGGTATGCACCGTAGGGAAATTGAGTTAATTATTGTTTTTATCATAGGCATGAAGTATGGAGTGAAAACGCTAATTAAAATACCTAATAATACCAGTTTTTAGGCCGTGAGCCAGTTCAAGACAACCCTGAGCCATCTCCTAGTTTGAGCCGGTTCAACCATTACCTGAGCCGTCTAAAATTTACTGAACAGAACGGTCACCGTAAAACTATCATAACTTTCTTCTCGATAATCCGATTTCGATATTCTTAGGCTTGTTGGAAAGATCTCTTCAAGATCTACAGCTTTCATGTTTACCATATTTTCTAACATTGAGTTTATGGCCCCCAAAAAGGTCTCCGAAGTAAAAAGTCTCAATTGAACCGAAACCTGATATTCAAACCCGATATGAACTTGACTTGTTATATTGTTTCATGAACACATGATGCACTACCTGAACATATAATTGACCTAAATTATGATATTTATATGATTGAATGTCTCGCTATTAATGTTTAATGAGTATAAACTTGACCATGAAATTGTTATGGTTACGATATTTCTAAATTGCCATGTTATTGATTATTTTCTTGGAATCGTGATTGATTGACTATTGTTGCCATGTTACCGCAGCTGATTGTGATGTTTACCGAAATGCCAACAATCCATTGTTATTGATTGACTTAATGGTATCAATTGGACCTGTACATGCATTGATTATTATCGCGTTGGCATTAGAAACACACTATATTGATATTGACATGAATTGAAATTGGGGAAAAGGGAAAATCAAGAATATTACCGAAACGTGACTTAAAAGGATATTGCTATGAATCTATCTAATATACCTTAGGTTTATTATCATAGTGATTGTTTTATTAGTTTATCGATGTGATCTTACAAGGGACAAGTACTGGTTATTGTTCTTACTTTTCTTGATACTTGATCGTTTCTTTAATTGCTTCCGCTATTGACTATTGATTTTTATTGACTCTTAGATATCGTTATTGTTTATTGTGGTATAGTGAACATGTTATAGTTATCTGTATATTATATTGTTCTTGATTAGTGATCGACAGCCGTAATGTGACTACAGAAGAATATTTCCTTACTGTAGGTCGTATGGTTGGTTTTGTCGCATTCTCGTAATCCCGTATTTTAGGAAGCAGGGCGTGACAAATTGGTTTTTATGGTTTTAGCGTTGGGTAAATAATGGGTTAGTGAGTTTATTAATGGGTGATTGGTTTATTTAACATCATTGCTTACTTTTTCTCCCAAAAAAACCCACCATTGCTTACTAATAAAATATCAAAAGTTTATAGTTATCTTTATAATGTATTTAAAAAACCATCATAGACATCATTAACTACTAAGAAATGTAAAGAACTGTTTATAGTTATTTCTACTGTTTATTTAACATTTTTGCTAATTTTTAAAACTTCACTTGCTCAAATGATGAAAAAAACGATATTCGATATGGCCGAATTGCCGAGATGGCCGATTTTGATCCCAGAAATGACGTCTGATATAGATACTGATACTCATAAGTTAAACCTTGGTTGGAGTTAGGATAACTAGAATTTACTTTTATATGGAGGTGGGTTATGCCAACTCCAGTATGCAAACCGTACCTCCATGTAAATTTGATAGGTTATTGCAAGGCCCTACATCCACTTAGGATTTAACTTCAATGGATTGTTTTGCTTCCGAGAATTTGAACTCTGAAATAGTTGTTTCGAGTTATCTAAAATCCACAATTGGTGTTTTCTCCTCATTTTTCGGAATTTAGAAAAAAAGGTTAGATTGGAGTTTCTAAATTCTATTGTTTAGACAACTACGGTTATTCAAATTCCAAAGACTAAAGCTAAATGGGCCATAATTAGGCTTAGAGAGTTAAGTTTAGATAGCTGTACAAAACCTTCGGTTATCCTAACTTAAGTACAAAAGCGGAGTTTCATAAAGTCATCTAAACCTAACTCCAAAATCCTAACTATGCTATGTTTGGCAAGGATTTTGGAGTTTAGAAAACTCCGGTTATCTAAACTCCAAAGTTGAGATAACCAAAGTTTACTAAACTCCAATCCAATCGAAATAATTTAAACTCCAAAATTTGTGAAGAAAACCCCATTTTGGAGTTTAGATAACTCCAAGACAACATTTTGGAGTTTAGATAACTACAATCAAATACCCCATCAAAGTTTAGCTTTGAAACGGAGGGAGGACCTTACAAACTAAAGTTTGCAATTATGTTACCCGGAACGTGGAACGTTTCGGTATGTGGAACGAAAACGGGAAAGCTACTTGTCACGGAACGTGGTACGATATATTTTTCTTTGATACACTTACATAGAACGCAAAATGTAGCTTTAGAACATGTAGTATTTTTTGGATCGTCTATATGTTTGTGTATATGTAGGTATGTATTATATACTAATATATGTTCTTAAAAAAATTATTTTTTTTCTTGTATATGTATCAACACAAAGCCGATTATATGCCCATTTAAGTTAGGTTCAAAATGGTTTAGATCGGAACGATGATTCTTATGTTGGATCGTTAGTGTTCCCAATTTGGGAACGACTGTTCTAAATCGCAAATCGCTATTAGTTTAGCGATTTATGGTAACATGTTTGCAACCTCTCTACCTCCACTTAATAATAAACTCCAGCAATCCAAACTCCATACCCAAACAGTGCCTTAATGGTTACCTAATAAAAAGGGCCAAGACCATTCTTATCTACTTTTTTCAACTGGTTTCAGGAATAGCTCTATCCCAAAATGATTGAAAACAGTTCAAACAAATACAAATCAATGTCTGCCTAAATTTCGAAGGAAGTTGTGAAAGGTAAGGGAATGGCAGGAAAGAACATAATTTGATGGGTACCAATAATCCTTGGTACCATTCAACCATATCTCGAACAAATCTGATGAGTTCAATACTCAATAGGGTTTTGCACACAAATTGGGTCTGCCCTAAATAGTTTAAGTTAGAAAATTTTATTCTTTTTCCTAGAGCAGCATGTCATCTTAATGGTGTATGCATCCTCTTCCTCCATAAACCATCCCGCCACATCTAATGGACCTAAATAGCAGAAAGATCAAATTTCACCCCCCCCCCCCCCACAATTTTGGTCAATTTTCTCACAGGGCAATCACATCTCTCTAAAAAATTTGTTCTTCATCTAGGGTTTGAACCAGAGTTTCAAATTTCGTGCACAGCTTCTACAAGAAACTAATTAAACAACCACCAATCCAAAACCCTGATAATGTAAACATACAAATTTCTCTGTGATGCATACAAACATCCATAAAACAAGCATAGAAAAACAATTAAAAGGAGCATGTTAATGCGATATCAAGGAAAATGAAACAAAAATCTATTCTTTAACTCAATAGGAAAAAGAGGAGAAATTACCCATGAGAACAAAAGGAAGGGGATTTCTCTTTCTTTCTCCTCTCTCTCGATGCAAAGGGTTTTTGTTTTTCCCTTTTTGGTGTATGTTTCCAGAAGAGAGAGAAAGGGGTTGGGTTCTGTTGTTTTTATATCACAGCCTTGCTTTTGCCACAGGCATAGTACAGGTGCATTAAACACCCACATAGAAAAAAAAATTAAATATCTAAAAATAATAAGAAAGCAAAAAAAATAAACAATTTTTTAATGACATTGGGAAATTAATCAGCCAAAGTTTTGTACTAGGAAAAAAAAATTATTGACATCTATTAACTGTGTGCCATATAAATGCTCGGACGCGTGTTGTTTATGATTTAGTTTTACAATGATGGTTGGCTATCTAATGTAATCTTTCTTTTTGATCTTGAAATGAGACACGCGGTGAAAAAATAGTATGGTAGACACGACATGGGCAGAGTTGAATAAACCCAAAGATCTTTTGAAAGAGAAGATTCGAGAAGGTTGAAAATACTGGAAAGATTGAAAATGACGAGTGAAATAAAGTTGGCCCCTTTCTTGAAAATTTTCTTCTAGGAGCTGTGTTACTGTTCCAACTCAAACATTGATTTGGCTGAAGCGCATAATTTATGACTCTGCAAATTTAGTGACCTGCTTGCTACATTCAACAATTACTTATGTTGGAATATGTATGTATCTGTGTTTGATTTTGCACATTGGATGAAATTCAAGTATTGAATGTTATGATACTGTGCATTACAAAGTGCACATACTCCTTGTACATGTTAATCATTATCATGATAGCAGTTATGATTCAAACTGCTGAAAGAGATGGAACAAATTGCCTCGAATCTTAGAATCATGCGAGGAGATGTAACCGACGACACAATGTCGGGCGCCATGTTGGAGTCTGTATGCGCACTTGACACGTGTTGGACACGAACACGCGAGAGAAAGGGAAGTGTTGGTGCTTCCTAGCTAAGGATTGAGGAGACCAAATTCTTTTCCCCCTTTCAGATTTCAACAAGCTTCCCTCATATGACACTGTGTTGTTCACCTCAATTGCTCATAGAATTTGTCATACAATTTTCTCAACTTCTCATGATATCACCAAAGGATGAATTTAATTTTTCATTTACAGTACAAGCTCCTGCCCACAACTTAAATGCTTCGACTCAACGCAAAAGGAAACAGGTTCGTTCAATACGAAAGTGATAACGAAGCACTTGGAATAGCCTACGACAACATGCCCGAGTTGCATCAGCCTTAACAAAAGGCTTGACGAAATTCTTGATGTTAGCGAGCATGACTCTTTTACTCAATTTGACCTTTACGCAACTTGATATTTAATTAACTGATTATCAGGATAAAGTGATGCTGATATTTTGAGAAAAAGTTAATGCATTGACTATATTATGCAAAACTTTGCTGTTTGTGCCTTTGGTGCTAAGGACTTGTTTTGAATTTAGAGGCAAAAACTATGTTGTTTGTGCTTTTAGTTTTAAGAATTTGTTCTTAATGTTATGCAACATTTTCTTGTTTGTTCTTTTGTTAGGATTTCTTCTGAATCTAGAGGCAATACAAAAAGTTTAGCTAGAACTTTTTTGCTATTGGAGTGTTTGTGATTTCTTATAACTCAGATGCTAGCTTTGTTAGTGGACGATTCAACATAAAAGTTGGTATAGATCATTATAACCATTTAACAAAGGTTTAGGGTTATGTGATTTTATATCTTGATGACTTCGGCTTTTCTGCAATGGTATTTTCATTTTAGTTGATCGACTTTTAAATATGTCCCATGGGATTCAAACCTGTTTGCTCATAAACGATGTCCTTTCCACTACGTAAGCCGCAACTCCGAAGTTACGGTGAGGGTGAAGCGAATATAGTTTCTGACTATCGGAATTGGATGCCGTAGGTTTATTAGAGATGGACATAGCTTAGACTTGGATCTCAACATGAGAAAACAATAAGAATAAGGGGTGGTGCAGCCATAATAAGGTTCGTCAATACACTTGTTTCCTCTAACACAATTTGAAACAAAAAGGGGTGACTTCCTCTTTCGATTGGTAGTTGCTACTTGTAGGCCAATGTAGAACTGTAGATTTCTTTTCCCTTATATTAAAAGACACTCTTTGTAATACCCAGCCTCTTTTATACCAAAATTTGTATTCTGTTACCTTAGAAGTCTATTTATTCTTAATTATGAATTATTTATTTTTAATTTTTATTTATTTTATTTATAAATTATCACTTACAAGTTTGTTAGTTTAAATTTAAAAATTATTTAAGTTAGTTTAAAAACCCTATTACCTATCCATTTTACATTTTTCCCAGATTCTTTTATTTGCTATTCCCAGACCGGCCCCTCTTCCCTAATTTCCCTATCCTTATTCATTTCCAAACCCAAGCCCACTTCTTTTTCCCCTTAAATAAATTAATTAATACCCTGTGTCAGCCCACACTTAAACTAGAACCCAAAACTCTAATTTAAACCAGTAAATAAATTAATTCCCCCAGCCCAATTCATCTCTTTAGCCCAACTCTTTTTCCCTAATGAATTATCAATATTTCCGCCGGCCATCCCCTCGGCCCATAGCAAATTAAATTAAACTAAAACCCTTGAATTAACTCTCGGCCCAACTCAAAGCCCGCTCACTCTAACCCGACACGGCCCACTACCATATCATCTTCCTCCAACGGCTCCTTTCCGTAATTCCCGCTCGCGAGCGTGCTCCTCGCCTCTGCCTACGCCCGCGCTCTCGCCCACGTCGCAGCAGTTACCCCCACGATGCTCGCCTCGTCTCATTTCCTCTCCCCCACATTCCCATCGCCTTCCCTCAACCCTCACTCCCGCAACCGTCACCTTCTCCTCTCGCAAACCCAACTTCAACCCATCGCCTCCAAGCTGCAGCCACACCCCCGATGACGACGCCGACGATGACGAACCTCCTCCTCCTTCATCTCCTCACCCTAACCTCCCCCTAAAAGTCTCATGTTCACCTTCTCCAACCACACAGAACCCTCTCCTGCACACCCAACCCACTCACACGAGCCCGGCGCCCTCCCGTCGGCGAGCCCCAGCGCTTATCGTCGACCTCTCGTGCCCTCCTCGTCGCCAGCAGCATCACCTTCACCACTTACACCGCTCTCCCAAGCTCTCTCAATCTCCCTGCACTCTCTCACCTTCCTCTGTTTTTCTCTCTGTAACTCCCTCTCTCTGTGCTCTCTCTCTCTCTCTCAGCTCTCTCTCCCTCTGTGCCCTCTCTCTCTCATCTCTCATCTCAGATCTCTCTCTCCCGCAACCCCTCTGTTCTCCCCCTCTCTCTAATCTCTCTGTCACCCCTCTCTCTCATCTATCCCAATCTTTTCTCTCTCTCGCTAACCCTCTCTCTCAATATACCTCTTCTTCTGCAAATCCCTCACCAGCGACACCCCGGCGCCACCTTCGATCACCATCGTCATCATCACCCATTGTCGAACCCATTGGAGTGCAAGGCCCAAGCTCCACAGCCGAGCACCGACCACCAAACTGCGAGCCACTGCTGCCATCATCGGAGCGACACCGACCGTCGACGATCCCAGCACACCCAGGAGACCCACAGAGCACCTCCCCGCTTCCAACATTCACGAGTCGAGTCCCGGCATTCCGTCGAGCACCTACAGAGATCGTCGTTGCCGCTGCCGTGCATCACCATAACGTCTCCAGGCAAGTGTTTTACTTGCTTACATGCTATTTACTCAAGTTACAGTCGTTAATTACATAAATAATAAAGTTACAAGTCTAGACCAATTTTGTGCCATACCTGTTCGACGCGTGTTCCCAAAGAAAATACTTTTCTAAATTGAAGGAACCGGAGTGCTTGCATTGGCCCTTGCTGTGATGAATACATTGTGCAAGTTTCGCTGGAAATTATGACCGTTAACGACTAAAACAACTACCCCCAAGTTTAACCGTAAAACTGGAATTTTCTTATACCTGAAAACTATTAAAATCACCATAAATTTTACACATACTGGAATGATGCGCTCAAGGGCTCAAATCGAAGCCAACTCGACGAACTATAACCCTACACTAGTTTCCAGATATTCCTATACTCAAACTGTGTTAATATTCGGATCGGAGTGCGACTCTGGACTGCATCCAGAGCGACTCCAATTATTGCTTGCTGTTCCGTATTGGGTACCACAAGATTTTCTTAACTCGTAGGTTGCGGAACTCTACTGTATATTATAGGTGAATCTGTTAGCTAGACAACACAAATGGTTTCACCCTGTTCCGTCATCATTTGATATTTAATCTGTAATTTAAAAGATCGGGATGCATAACAGTCCCAACAGAATCAGAATTGACATACTAGTATTAGACAGTGTATAACTCCTGACTTGCAGATGCGATTGAAAATCCGTCTATTGCGTTGAAAACCTTACTGAAAACCCTAGATTTCATCCAACTGTAGAGTCACTAAAATCTGATCCCAACTGGGATTAAAATGCGTTGCGAAAGGGACTTCTGATTCTGAAACCGGATTTCTAGCCGCGAGCGCTTAAAATGAAATAATTATAATTAATGATCCTGGAACCCGAATTGCTTGAAACTAAATTCGATGGATGGACAACTGAACATACTAATTATTACCTGTTTATCGTTTCGCTAAACTACACACGTACGTTTCATGATAAATCGTGCAAGTGATAGAACACTATTTTTATGACACCTTAACCATGCTTCATATACTGTTTACGTATCATATCATACCCATATCATTGCAGTGATAACCTAGTGATATCGTGCATTTACCTAGTGTTAGTTTTTAGTGATGATTGTGGCAAGTACGTCAGTATTCGTGTATCCGTGAATAAGTGAAAGTGATACGTACTTGTACACAATCAGTGACCCAATTATTCTATTGCATTGTCGACGTCTGTGGGATGCGTGTACGTATGACTATCAGTGGTATGGGACACTTATGGAAGCGCTTGCACTAGTGTCACAGATAAGGCACCAGACACTGCCATTTATCTTAGGTATTAGTCGGGACGTGCTTGATGGAGGTCCCGCCTCCAGTTCTCGCGCAAACTTGTCACGGATCGATTAGTATTTAGGGTTATGGTTAGCGTTTGATGTAGACCACGGGGTGTGGGGTAGTTTAAGTGTGAGTTCAACAGAATCTCGGGAGTCCCATGCCGGCTTATATATTTAGGGAGTTATATGGAGATTTACAGGGTATGTGATATTCACCGTGATATACATGTTGGGCCCGTGGTCCCTTACCCTTGGGTTCTACCCTTGGGTGGAGGACACTCACGAGTGGTTGACTCTCACACTTGGACTGACGATAGGCTTAGTGACCTGTACAGTGAGACTTAGAGACTGGTAGGAATACTGGCATTAATATATCTTATTTACTGTGTTGACATACGTGGCATATCATTCTACTGCTTTTACTGTTCCGCTGCATTGATTTCTGCACATTCATATTCATGCTGTCATTGATTTACTGTTTCACATATCTATTACCACTGTTAGAATTGTCACATGACTTTATATATATTATATTGCTATTGTGTCGCTCTGACGACCTGAGTATGCATGCTCAGTGTGAGGAGAAGATTTAGCCTGGACCGGAATTAGGCGTGTATCACAGACACCCTGACTTGCTTTTTAGAGTTACTCTCGTTTGTTCCACTTCAGGTCAGTTCTTTACATTGTTTCTTTCAGTTACTGCATTTCTCAGTACCTGCGCATTATTTACTGTTTACCATGTTAAACTAGAAGCCGAAGTGTGACTATGGCGGGACATTTCCTTGACCGTAGGAGCATGGCTGGCCTTGTCTACCCCCCGTATTCCGTATTTTGGGAAGCGGGGCGTGACATGGTTTAGTTGGTATCAGAGCCAGGTTTTGCTTCGATTGGGATTGCAGTTTTCCGTGTAAAGCTTGACAATCCAAGACATCCCTCAGTCAGGATTGTAAACTTCATATCCTTGATCCATATTCATGTTGATTGTTCAGCTATCCATTCGCTAGGGTTTCGGGTGACTTGGCAAGGTTACGTGGTTGCAATTGCACTACCGTACTCTGTTTAAGTGACTTAAAGTCATACAGTTGATTCTCCACTTGTAATAAATTCATCACCTCTGATATTCTTGAATTTTTGTCCTATCCATATTATATTTTGATTCGTTTAGCGTGTGACTTATATCATTCTCGAAATTGTTGTTTCAGGATCATGTCTTCCAACAACTCTTCATCTATCTCCGCTCCCCAGAATCAGACCATTGAGATTCTGAGTGTACTGCAAGGTTTGAAAGAAGCCCAGGAGTGAACAAACGACTTGTTAGCTGAAGGACTGAGAAGACATGTGAATCAGGCACCAGCTGGAGTCTCTAATCGTAAAGGAATCCCTGTTAGACGAGAAAAAGAGAAGAAGATGAAGCGCCCAATTGTTCCCTCGAGATAGAAGCAGCAGAAGAACCAATGTTGTGAGTACTGTAAGAGGCCAGGACACCTTCAGAGGGATTGTCGCCGTGCCCAAGGGAAATGTCTGATATGCGGTTCCAACAAACATCTCATCAACGGTTGTCCAGAAAGGAAGGAACTACAGGGAGGAGACTCGTCCACATTCCCTACTTCTGCCAAGTGAGGATTACTGCGTAGTTCGAATTTCGAGGATGAGGCGGACCCAACACAGGTTTCAACTCACGAGACGAGAGTGCAGCGGCCTAGCAATCAAAGAAGAATTTTCCTGTTTTCCAATTTCAGCATTATGTTGCCATCCACTATGAATATTTCTTTCCGTTTGAAATATTGTATCCGCTGAACTTTGGTTGAATGCAATAAAATTTGAATCATAATATATGTATCATTCTCTTGCTTTCTCTTTATCTAATTTTATTCATTATCACAGTATTTTAATCCTGATCTTTCAGTTCCTGCAACCGCATATTTTCCTATACTTCATACCCTGAGCTTTTTCCTTGATGTATTCCACTGTCTAATCATGACTTTTCTTTTCAGATCATGGCCCACCCTGGAGCAGCGCCGTATCTGGATGAGGATGCACAATCTTGCATTTCCTTAGACCACACGTTGATGAGTTCTGACGATGAGATCAACGGTCCCCAGGTCAATTTCGGAAACGACGATTCAGAAGGCGAAGGAGCAGCCCTCCCAGAGTTTGACATGATAGCTAATTCCGACGAAGAAGAAGGAGATCCTGAAGGGAACCCTATAGAGGAAGACCCGATAGAGGAAGATCCCGATGAAGACCCGATATAAGAAAATCCAGTTGAGGAAAATCCCGTGGAAGAAAATCCAGAAGAAGAGAATCACATGGAATCGGACCTCGATGAAGAAGCTCCATCCGAGGAAGAAGGACCAGAAGATCAAGACCCTGCTGTGGAAGAACTTCCAATGGCGATACCCGCGAGGCGATATGGAAATGGACGCCCCTACCTGAGTGCACGAGTCTACCGCAACCTACTGAATCTCCACAACCGCGACTGACGGAATTTCTTTTGATGTTGTCTTTCTGGCCAAATAAAATGTGTATAGTTTAGGGCCACTTTTCGTCTTTGAGAATGCCTTGTTTCAAATTTTCTTGAATGAAATAAATCTTCTGAATTCGTAAACATTTTGATTATTGGTTCGCTTGATACTTGTTTATTGCCTATATCCATTTATTTTTCTGCTGAGATCCCTGACTGTCCACCCCTACTCATTGTATAGTTTTCACCCCCATTTCGATTAGAAAGTACCGCACCCTGATCCTTGGAATGAGCCACCATTCATTCTTCGTCTGTGCCCCGTTTGAGATCCTTCTGAGAGGAGAACATTTCTTGTGAAATTTCCGAGTTTAGTAACTCTTCAAATTTTTGATTCATATGATGTGCCGACCGTTGTCCTCCCCATACTTTCACTTGTAGTCCTTTGTTGCTCACCCTTACTTCCTGTATTGACCCGGTCCCAATCTCCTTGATCTTCAGCCTAAAGCCATCACACTTCGACCTTTTGTATCAGCCACATTCCATTGTAATCCCTACCCTACCTAGGCCTAGACATATTTATGTTTTCTCTGTTACCCTAACTATATTTAAGGACAGTACTATTCGGAATTTGGTTTTCATTATTTTGTATTTATCGAAGAGTGTGTTTTATTGACCATCCCCGTTTTACGCATTTCAAGTACTTCACTACTAGTTTTCCTATTATTCCTCGATAGCGCAACCTTACACCACGCACATTTTTCGTTCCGTGTTTCTTATTTTCACTATATGAGTTTTCTACGTTATTTGATCGATACACTATTCTAAAATGTTTTAACCTACCGACTAATCTTTCACTACTTTAGTGTCGTTACTTTATTTTCGAGAATTGTGCCTATGATTACTATTATAAATAGTTGAGCCTTATACTATTTTTCTGTTTGCTTTTGATAGACTTAGATGTGCATATATGTGGGTTTCGACTTTTATCGAACGCACTTTGATTATTATTGTTCGTTATTGATACCTATATTCTCGTATACACGTAGTTGCCCTCATAGTTATTTTTGCCCTATACCTATTTAGACCTACCTTTCCGTATGTTGTTCTTACTTATATATATATATATATATATATATATATATATATATATATATATATATATATATATATATATTTAAAATTTCTTCGTCCACGGATTCTAGTAAATCTTTATGTGTTAGGTTGCAATATAACAGTTTTCGCTTATGTTTGTATAACTTATCGTTTATTTTAAATTTCGAGGACGAAATTTTTGTAAGGGTGGTATGATATAATACCCAGCCTCTTTTATACCAAAATTTGTATTCTGTTACCTTAGAAGTCTATTTATTCTTAATTATGAATTATTTATTTTTAATTTTTATTTATTTTATTTATAAATTATCACTTACAAGTTTGTTAGTTTAAATTTAAAAATTATTTAAGTTAGTTTAAAAACCCTATTACCTATCCATTTTACATTTTTCCCAGATTCTTTTATTTGCTATTCCCAGACCGGCCCCTCTTCCCTAATTTCCCTATCCTTATTCATTTCCAAACCCAAGCCCACTTCTTTTTCCCCTTAAATAAATTAATTAATACCCTGTCTCAGCCCACACTTAAACTAGAACCCAAAACTCTAATTTAAACCAATAAATAAATTAATTCCCCCAGCCCAATTCATTTCTTTAGCCCAACTCTTTTTCCCTAATGAATTATCAATATTTCCGCCGGCCATCCCCTCAGCCCATAGCAAATTAAATTAAACTAAAACCCTTGAATTAACTCTCGGCCCAACTCAAAGCCCGCTCACTCTAACCCGACCCGGCCTACTACCATATCATCTTCCTCCAACGGCTCCTTTCCGTAATTCCCGCTTGCGAGCGCGCTCCTCACCTCCGCCTACGCCCGCGCTCTAGCCCACGTCGCAGCAGTTACCCCCACGATGCTCGCTGTAGGGTATTTTTCGCCACCCCAGTGAGATGGGAATACGCGCGCGCTTGTCAGGCGTACTACAGATTCCCCCTGTCTAGGGTAGGCCGGGGTTTAATGATTATGGAGATCCGAATCTCCGACAGCCGCGGACTAAGCTGCCGTTAATTACCCCTCGCCTTTGGGGCGAGGGAAGCTCCGATTAACGGGTTAAACTGGTCATGCGAACCTAATGTGCGGTGTGCGTGTGTTCTGTTTTGAAAGGGGGGTTTTGGATATATCGGGAGCCACGCAGAGTTTTTACGGGGGTCTCGCTACCCGGATAGCGGGCTGGGGGTCAAGGGGGCTAGCAGCCCCCTTGCGGGGTTCGGGGCAGCGCCCCGGCCCGAAAATTTTTTGGAGGGGGAGAATGTGGCGTAGTATGTGTATGTGTACATTTGTATACAAATGAATATATATACATATATATATATATAAATAAAAGGGAAAAGGCATCCAAAGGATGCGTGGGGCAGCACCTTGGGCGCTGTGCGCTTAGGTGCTGTGCGCTCAGGCGCAAGCGCGCCACGTGTCGGCACGTGGGCGCTTTGCGCATGAGCGCTGCGCGCAGGAGCGCAAGCGCTCGCGCCACGTGTCGGCACGTGGGCGCTTTGGCATGAGCGCTGCGCGCACGCGCGCGCCACGTGTCGACACGTGGGCGCTTTGCGCATGGACGCTTTGCGCATGAGCGCTACGCGCTGGAGCGCAAGCGCGCGCGCGCCACCTGTCAGCACGTGGGCGCTTTGCGCATGAGCGCTGTGTGCTGGAGCGCAAGCATGCTGGTGCGCAAGCGCGCGCGCCACGTGTCGGCACGTGGGCGCTTTGCGTATCGCGCTGGTGCGCAAGCGCGCGCGCCACGTGTCGGCGCGTGGTCGCTTTGTGCACGAGCGCTACGCGTGGGAGCGCAAGCGTGCTGGTGCGCAAGCGCGCGCGCCACGTGTCGGCACGTGGGCGCTTTGCGCACGAGCGCTGCGCGCTGGAGGAAAAGAGGGCTTTTAGCCCCAAAAACTCTCGAAAGAGAAATTAGTGGAGTTGAACTCCTGAAAAAAAAGAAAAATGTTTTGGTTGGGAAAATGGGTTCTTCTTCTTCCTCCTCTGTTGGCTGGATCTTGAAGATCAAGAGATATGGAATTTTAAAAATCACTCCTTTTTGAGATCTAATGGAAGATCTGAGTTCCCCTTGATGGGTTTTGTGGTGAAAAACTAATTTATTTTATAAAAAGGAGAGTAGAACTCTTGATTTAATTCAAAAGAAAGAAGAAGGTTTTGGAACCTTGAAGAAGGAAGAAAGATCTCAGATCTGAAACTTTTTTGGAGAGAGAAAAAGTTGTTGGGATATTTCATTATCCTTGCCTTTATAGGCTACACACTTTACACATAACCCCTTGGGCTTCACAAAATGGCATTGTGCCTATCCCATGGCTCATGTGCCATTTCTTTTTGCACATAAGCCATGGGCTTTACAAAATTTTGGCTTTATGCCTATTTTTCTTACATTTATTCATAAAATAAAACAAAAGAAATACAACAAAATTATTTATTACAAAATTTTTATCTTGGCATGGGGGGAGGCCGACCGCTTCATGTTCTGGCTCGACCCGGGCATGGGCCCACTGGATCTGGGCTTGGGCCCACTTGGCTTGGGGTTGACTTTGATTTTGACTTGGTCAACCGGGGTGTAAATTTTTACCCCAACACTCGCCTCGTCTCATTTCCTCTCCCCCTCATTCCCATCGCCTTCCCTCAACCCTCACTCCCGCAACCGTCACCTTCTCCTCTCGCAAACCCAACTTCAACCCATCACCTCCAAGCTGCAGCCACACTCCCGATGACGATGCCGACGACGACGAGCCTCCTCCTCCTCCTTCATCTCCTCACCCTAGCCTCCCCCTAAAACTCTCACGTTCACCTTCTCCAACCACACAGAACCCTCTCCTGCACACCCAACCCACTCACACGAGCCCGGCGCCCTCCCGTCGGCGAGCCCCAGTGCTTATCGTCGACCTCCCGTGCCCTCCTCGTCGCCAGCAGCATCACCTTCACCACTTACACCCCTCTCCCAAGCTCTCTCAATCTCCCTGCACTCTCTCACCTTCCTCTGTTTTTCTCTCTGTAACTCCCTCTCTCTGTGCTCTCTCTCTCTCTCTCTCAGCTCTCCCTCCCTCTGTGCCCTCTCTCTCTCGTCTCTCATCTCAGATCTCTCTCTCCCGCAACCCCTCTGTTCTCCCCCTCTCTCTAATCTCTCTGTCACCCCTCTCTCTCATCTATCCCAATCTTTTCTCTCTCTCGCTAACCCTCTCTCTCAATATACCTCTTCTTCTGCAAATCCCTCACCAGCGACACCCCAGCGCCACCTTCGATTACCATCGTCATCATCACCCATCGTCGAACCCATTGGAGTGCAAGGCCCAAGCTCCACAGCCGAACACCGACCACCAAACTGCGAGCCACTGCTGCCATCATCGGAGCGACACCGACCGTCGACGATCCCTGCACACCCAAGAGACCCACAGAGCACCTCCCCGCTTCCAACATTCACGAGTCGAGCCTCGGCATTCCGTCGAGCACCTACAGAGATCGTCGTTGCCGCTGCCGTGCATCACCATAACGTCTCCAGGCAAGTATTTTACTTGCTTACATGCTATTTACTCAAGTTACAGTCGTTAATTACATAAATAATAAAGTTACAAGTCTAGACCAATTTTGTGCCATACCTGTTCGACGCGTGTTCCCAAAGAAAATACTTTTCTAAATTGACGGAACCGGAGTGCTTGCATTGGCCCTTGCTGTGATGAATACATTGTGCAAGTTTCGCTGGAAATTATGACCGTTAACGACTAAAACAACTACCCCCAAGTTTAACCGTAAAACTGGAATTTTCTTGTACCTGAAAACTATTAAAATCACCATAAATTTTACACATACTGGAATGATGCGCTCGAGGGCTCAAATCGAAGCCAACTCGACGAACTATAACCCTACACTAGTTTCCAGATATTCCTATACTCAAACTGTGTTAATATTCGGATCGGAGTGCGACTCTAGACTGCAGTCCAGAGCGACTCCAATTATTGCTTGCTGTTCCGTATTGGGTACCAAAAGATTTCCTTAACTCGTAGGTTGTGGAACTCCACTGTATATTATAGGTGAATCTTTTATCTAGAAAACACAAGTAGTTTTACCCTGTTCCGTTATCATTTGATATTTAATCTGTAATTTAAAAGATCGGGACGCATAACAGTCCCAACAGAATCAGAATTGACATACTAGTATTAGACAGCGTATAACTCCTGACGTGCAGATGCGATTGAAGATCCGTCTATTGCGTTGAAAACCTTACTGAAAACCCTAGATTTCATCCAACTGTAGCATCACTAAAATCTGATTCCAACTGGGATTAAAATGCATTGCGAAAGGGACTTCTGATTCTGAAACCGGATTTCCAGCCGCGAGCGCTTAAAATGAAATGATTATAATTAATGATCCTGGAACCCGAATTGCTTGAAACTAAATTCGATGGATGGAAAACTGAACATACTAATTATTACCTGTTTATCGTTTCGCTAAACTACACACGTACGTTTCATGATAAATCGTGCAAGTGATAGAACACTATTTTTATGACACCTTAACCATGCTTCATATACTGTTTACGTATCATATCATACCCATATCATTGCAGTGATAACCTAGTGATATCGTGCATTTACCCGGTGTTAGTTTTTAGTGATGATTGTGGCAAGTACGTCAGTGTTCGTGTATCCGTGAATAAGTGAAAGTGATACGTACTTGTACACAATCAGTGACCCTATTATTCTATTGCATTGTCGACATCTGTGGGCTGCGTGTACGTGTGACTATAAGTGGTATGGGACACTTATGGAAGCGCTTCCACAAGTGTCACGGATAAGGCACCAGACGCTGCCATTTATCTTAGGTATTAGTCGGGACGTGCTTGATGGAGGTCTGCCTCCAGTTCTCGCACAGACTTGTCACGGATCGATTAGTATTTAGGGTTATGGTTAGCGTTTGATGTAGACCACGGGGTGTGGGGTAGTTTAAGTGTGAGTTCAACAGAATCTCGGGAGTCCCATGCCGGCTTATATATTTAGGAAGTTATATGGAGATTTACAGGGTATGTGATATTCACCGTGATATACATGTTGGGCCCGTGGTCCCTTGCCCTTGGGTTCTACCCTTGGGTGGAGGACACTCACGAGTGGTTGACTCTCACACTTAGACTGACGATAGGCTTAGTGACCTGTACAGTGAGACTTAGAGACTGGTAGGAATACTGGCATTGATATATCTTATTTACTGTGTTGACATACGTGGCATATCATTCTACTGCTTTTACTGTTCCGCTGCATTGATTTCTGCACATTCATATTCATGTTGTCATTGATTTACTGTTTCACATATCTATTACCACTGTTAGAATTGTCACATGACTTTATATATATTATATTGCTATTGTGTCGCTCTGACGACCTGAGTATGCATGCTCAGTGTGAGGAGAAGATTTAGCCTGGACCAGAATTAGGCGTGTATCACAGACACCCTGACTTGCTTTTTAGAGTTACTCTCGTTTGTTCCACTTCAGGTCAGTTCTTTACATTGTTTCTTTCGGTTACTGCATTTCTCAGTACCTGCGCATTATTTACTGTTTACCATGTTAAACTAGAAGCCGAAGTGTGACTACGGCGGGACATTTCCTTGACCGTAGGAGCATGGCTGGCCTTGTCTACCCCTCGTATTCCGTATTTTGGGAAGCGGGGCGTGACACTCTTAAATATAATTTTAAAGCCATGATATATTAATGTACTTGTCTTTTCTATACTTATACTATATTAATGTAAATCATAAAGGTTTAAATTCAAATAAACTAATTTATTTTAATTTACATGCTTAAAAATAAAATGTTGATTCCACAAAACAAGTAATTTAATGGCATCTAAATATACCCCAACTTAAATTTATATAGTATTCTTAATAGTTTATATATGTGATATTATATTTGCTTGTAAAATATTATGTATATAGCTAAAATAAGAAGTATGCATCTATCAAAACCAAAATATATCTCATAAAATGTATACCTTATACCAATTGCTAAACATTTGAAAGTTTTTAATAATATCATAGGTTAATAAAATGATAAAAGGGTTAAAAATAAATATGAAAAATCTAGGGGTTTCTCTACAAATTTCTCGTATGAGTTTCAAATTAAAAAAAAATATGTGGACTGCAAGGCTTGAACCCAAGATCAACTAGCTCAAAATGCAATGTACTGCCCCTGCTCCGAAGAGAAACGAACCACCATTGAATATCATCAACTTATGTTTAATTTTTTTTTTGTTTTTTTATTTTAGCTTGAAAAAGGCACAATTCCATGATCGATCGGGAGATCTAATGATAAGTCAATCCGTTCCGGACCCTCTCCACTTCAAAGGTAAAGTTCCGCTCCGGCTATGACCCACGGCAGGCCTTTTAAATGCATCTTGTATGATCTTAGAATGTCATTAACTAAATAACATCATAGTAATGACTTGCTTTGCAATCATATTCAATTCAATATCTTTTACTTCCTTCAACCAATAGCATGAAAGCAAATCCATCCGTAACTGTGCTAGACAGAAGAGGCTAGCAACAGAAATAGGTAGCAATTAAAGCGAGAGTTGTTGAAAACAAATCTAATATCGATGATAATGCTTTTGGTGAACTCTGTTGCTGGAGAAGGAGCCAAGGTCAGGGCCGGAGCTGGAGCAGGAGAAATCTCCTTCTTGTACGTTACGTGCTCTTCTATGGCATGTAAGCACATTGTAGCAAATATCATCGTCATGTCAAGAACTACATACCTTAACATAGACGATAATGTTTTCGACGGGGACATGCATTGATGGGCCCCTTCTCTCCGGAATGAGGGGGAGTACGTCGTTGCCAGAGAGAATATCCCTACAAGAATCCCCACCGTCCCCAGAACTGTTGACCGGGATCCGGTGAGCACAATCTACCCGACACCATGGTGGAAGGAAGTATAAGAGTCTTGGTAGATCGGAAGGTTATGGGATGTTTTGAGAATTTTGTTTTGAAACAAACTCAATGTATTTATACATGACATCCTCCAACATTGTGATCACTCATTTTATTCTTTCATTTTTTGCCAAATTTTGAATTAGCAAGTTAACAAACTGAATGCAGTTAACAGAAGGAATCTCATGTATTCCTGTTCACTCCTCCATTTTCTTTCTACTTTTGAGATTTGTTATATATATATAGATATATATATATATATATATAGAGGGGGTTAATGGAGGAAATGTATCATAGGAGGGCTGTGGCGTCTGGAAAAATGCATCCATAAAAGAATTATTTTGTGTGTTTGTGCATGCGTGTGTTATATATAATGGAGGAAAGGTGTCATTGGAGGAAATTCCCTCCCATGTCTCTTTCCTCCATATGTCATAGGAGGGAATTTCCTCCTATGGCATCGAAAAAGTACGCCCTCCATCGTATTTTTCGACGATCGGCATTCATCATCTTCATCGTTATTATCTAAGATATGGGTACACCAAATTTCATGTGATTCTACAAATTTTTCACCGTTGAATTAGTGGGTTGAAAATTAACGGTTTACCGACAATAGAACTTTTTACATTGTTAAATCAACGGTGAAAATGTTGTAGAATCACATGAAATTTGGCGTACCCACATATTAGATGATAACGATGAAGATGATCGATTACGATCGTCGGAAAACACGACGGAGCGCGTATTTTTTCGACGCTGATGGAGGTCCTTTTCGGGTCTCCGTCAGATGTTGTCTTTCGCCGATCTCCTGATGGACTTAGGTGGTTATCTTCCGTTGCGTGTGGGTCTCAATGAGTTTTGGTGGAAGAGATGATATGAGGAGTTCGGTGCCGGGTACCTGTAAAGAAATCCCGGGATGGTTTGGTACCACCAAGGACCCTCCGACGATCAAGTTAGTGATGAGATCCGAGCAGAGTAACGGCTTAAAAGAGTAAAAAATGGCTTACTTGACCCCTCTGTGATGGGGGTTTATATAGCGGTGGTGGCACGCAGCAGCAGGTGCGAGGATCCCGCCGGCAGTTATGCCCCCGACGTCACACCCGTGTAGAAAGCGGATCACCCATTAATGGGGATTGATGGCGTAGAACGTGGGATATTGCTGGCGTAGAATCTGCGCATGGCGGGATTCACAGAGTGGCGGTTACGCCTGTGAGCGGTGACTTTGGTTGGAGGGCCGAGGAAGACGGCCACGGCCTGGAGCTCGGGACGAACGAGGAGGCCGAGGAGTCCAGGTCTTGTGGCAGCTCGGCGCTAGCTACGGGGCCGAGGAAGCCAATTTGCAGGGGGGGCCCTGAGGAGGGCCAGCTTGTGTTTGTATGTCGGGTATAGGGTGTCCTGGTCGGCCCCTGTGGGCCCTTTCTTCTGAGTTCTGGGACACGTCACCTGCCACACGTCTTGATCATGGAGATCGCCAATATTAAGCATCATCATTAGCCCCCCACTCTTGTCCCGACCAGCTAGCGGGTCGGGTCAGGAGTGGATCGCCAGGCCTCCCAAGGTGAGCTCCTTTCCAGGGTTTTTTCGGGATGAGTCCTCGGGCCGTCGGTTGTCTTTCCCGCTAGTGAATCAAGGCGAGATCTCCGCATTTAAAGAAGGTGCGCCGGTTCGTGCACTCTGCAACTGAAGCGACGGTCCACGTGTCGAGCGTCAATTGGCTGACGCGACGTATGCAGGCCTACGGCATCTGATGGGACGCGGCCCAGCGCAGAACTGACACGTGGAGCGATCGGGGCCGCTGGGTGCGAAGAGCCGTTTCGGCGGGAGACGACGGACGCCGTTGGATGAGGCCGTGTGCAGCAATAAACAGGGGTGGGGCCCACTCTAGGGCCCTTACTCCTCTATATTTCCCTCTCTCAAGTCTTGGCTGCTCGGCGCTCATCTCCCTTCTCTCGTTTTCAGCCTTTGAAGATTTTCTTTTCCAAGATTAGATGTCTTCCTCTGTAGAATCAGTAGACATTGTAGGAGTAGGTGCCAGGGTTCATTTAGCTGTGTCTGAGTCTCCTCGGGGAGCAGAGGTTGGATCCTCTCCCCGGGATTGTGAGGCGGGGGCCACCTCCAGGGAGGAGGAGGCAGATGTGGCCCCCAGCACCTCATGCTCGGTGAGGCATGAGGACGAGCTCGCCAACGCTCGGGCTCGCTTCCACATCCCCTCGCTCTACACGCTTCGACTAGCCAAGGAGGGAGAGAGGGCAGATCAAGTACGGGGCAGGAAGATTGCTCTGTATTTGGAAGCTTTTTGAGGCGGAATGTGCCTGCCCTTCTCTCCTGAGGTTGTCGTCACGCTGAATTTCTTCGGTTTGGCCCTTGGCCAGTTGGTGCTGAACTTGTGGAGGATCCTCCTTGGGTTCTTGATCCGCTTGAAGTTATAGGCGGTCCCCTTCAGCCTTTCCCTTCTCGATTCCTCCCTCGTCTTCAAAGTCACCCTGGTGGTCGAGCGGGCGACCCGAGATGGGTTTATTTCACCTTCAGGAAGCGGCCGGGGGGCGTCGCCGGGACCGGGGTCGTTACCTTGCCCTCCTCTATTCATGATTGGAAAAAGAAATTTTTCTTCGTTTTCCCTCCCGAGAGCGAGGACTGGCCCGTGCCTACCAAGTGGTCGAGGGAGAAGTGTCTGCCGGGGAACCAGTCCGATGACCCCGTCGCGGTGAGAGTGGCATCGTGGGAGCCCATCTCTCGACCCGACGTGCTACTGTCCGAGAGGGTCTTGAGCTGGGCCGGGCTTAGCCCCGTCGAGTTCGTCGGTAAGTTAGGCTTGTTTTTTGGGTTTCTGTTTTACCCGTGTCGCTGATTTGTTGGGTGTTTGTTGCGTGCAGGATCCATGGACTTCGCCTCACTCCGAGCTTCCATGCGCCAGCCGAGGCAGCCTACGAGAGCTGAGGGCGCCAGTTTTTCCCGTGCGAAGCCCGCCCCGGCTCTTACCGCTCCAGCGGAGGCGCCCCGCGAGCGCTCGGTGGTGGATCCCGCCCCGGGTCCCAGCAGAGCATCGGGCCGGAAGTGAGCTCTGACTCTGGAGGACTCGTTCTCGGAAGAGGAGACCGGCTCTCCCTCGGAGCCGCTCAAGAGAAGCTCCAAGAGGCCCACCCGGGGTTGGTCCTCGCCGACCGTGGTGGAGGAAGGGGGCTTCCGGTTTGCGGTGCCATCGGGACTGTCCGTGGCGGACAGCCTCCTGTACGAGATAGAGACCTCGGCAGGGGGAAGAGTCCCCGGGGGGACCCTCAGGGCTCAGCTGGCGTCCATCGCCCAGGAGTCCGTGCAGGTAAGTTTTTGTTTGTTCATGGTGAGATTTGGTGCTCCACTCATCTTTCTGATCTTTTCCGTGTTTTCCAGGTTCTCCAGCTCGTAGCCCTCGCCCTGCGCATGGAGGCCGAGATGGTAGCCCCGGCGCTGGAGGCTGCGGGTCAGTTCGCCTCACAGTAAGAGAGCTCTAAGTGGAAGTTGGAGGCGATGTCGGCGAGAGTCGTGTCGGAGTGTAGCCCAGAACACCCTGAGAAACTACTGGAAACACTACCAGTAAATCTCGCTTGCCCTGGCCAGGGACGACTATGTGTAATGGCTCTCCTAGACACAGCGCGATATCAATTCCTAATACCGGGAGAGACGAATCCTGTCTAACCGTCACTGCCTCCAAGTGCTTCGGGACTGCACCCAACTACTACCTGTTGGCACGACTCAATAGAGCCGTGGTAGGGTAGCAATCTAAGAATAGTGGGAACACACTTGAGGTGAAGTGACAGTGTCAAGTCAACGGACTAAGCTGTACTCATGTCACCTGGGAACTGTTAACCGACGATAGGTATAATACCAACCAACAGTTCCCGACGAGTCATGTCCAGTGTACTTGTAACTTAACGAGCACCTGCATACTATCTCCAGTACGACGTACTGATGGCTGTGGGACAGACCATCTCCCCTGCTGGGATAAGAAGCGCATGCACCAATCTACTCTGGAGTATCGATGCCCTGTCTCGATAATCCTACGACTAGGGACCAAAATAAGGATGTGCTTATAGACTACCCAGCCCCCACTAGTGTGATCGCCATCACAACGCCGGTAGTCAAGCAAGGATCCTAAGGGCTCCATCAATATGTATTAGCGATATGTTAAAAGAAACATATACACATATTATGATAGAAACAAACTAAGTAGCATACTACTATATTGAGCAAGACTGTCGCAAACCCGTGTATATATCCCAAGCTTCCAAAATGTATTATACAAATTAGTACTATACAATAATGGCCTCTAGGGCATACATATCCAACAATCTCCCAATTGCACTAAAGGCCGGTAATTAGTGTACCGCATACCCAACGTCTGCCCTATGGCCAGCTGCTGGCGTACCGCATACCCAATAGCTCAAAAAGTCTCTCGAACTGTGTTTGAGGGAGGGCCTTTGTGAATGGATCCGCCGTGTTGTCTTTTGTGTCCACTCTCCGTACCTCGATCTCCCAGCGATCAATGATCTCCCTGATCAGGTGATACCACCTTAAGATGTGTCTGGACTTCTGATGGGACCTTGGTTCCTTCGCTAATGCTAAAGCCCTATTGTTATCACAATACAATGGTATTGGGTCAACGATAGACGGAACCACCTGAAGTTCACTAATGAACTTCTTCATCCAGACCGCCTCTTTTGCGGCATCGCTTGCAGCAATGTATTCAGCCTCCATCGTCGAGTTTGCGACGGTATCCTGTTTGGAACTCCTCCAACACACCGCCCCTCCGTTGAGGGTAAACACAAAACCCGAGATAGACTTGCTGTCATCCTTGTCACTTTGGAAGCTTGAATCGGTAAAGGACTCGACCCTGAGGTCTCCATTACCGTAAATCAGGAACATCACCTTAGTCCTTCTAGGTACTTGAGAATGTTCTTCACTGCCGCCCAGTGGTTCTTACCTGGGTCTGACTGATACCGGCTCACCATGCTTAGCGCGTAAGCTACATCTGGCTTTGTACATAGTATCATATAAATTATAGATCCTACCGCCGAAGCGTAGGGTATAGTGCTCATGCGAACCCTCTCTTCGTCAGTCTTGGGAGACATCTTCTTGGAGAGGGTGATTCCGTGCAATGCGGGTATATTACTGCGCTTGGAATCTTCCATACTAAATCTCTTTAGTACGGTCTCTATGTACCTAGACTGCGAAAGTCGCAGTAATTTCTTGGATCTATCTCTATTGATCTTGATCCCCAGAATGTATGATGCATCACCCAGGTCTTTCATAGAGAACCTTTGTGATAAGAATAGCTTGACCGATTGTAGCATAGGAATGTCATTTCCTATCAAAAGAATGTCATCCATGTATAAGACTAGGAACACGACAGTTCGTCCTACAATTTTCTTATAGATACAAGGTTCATCTTCATTCTTGATGAAATCAAATTCCTTGATTGTCTCATCAAAACAGATGTTCCAGCTCCGGGATACCTGCTTTAATCCATAAATGGATTTAAGCAACTTGCACACCTTCCCGCTGCTCCCACTGTCTACAAAACCTTCTGGCTGATCCATGTAAACACACTCTTCCAAACTGCCGTTTAGAAAAGCCGTTTTTACATCCATCTGCCAGATTTCATAGACATGGAAAGCAGCAATGTCAAGTAGGATCCGAATGGATTTGAGCATAGTCACTGGAGAAAAAGTTTCGTCATAGTCCACACTAGGTCTTTGACGAAAACCTTTTGCAACGAGTATTGCCTTATAGGTTTCCACCTGCCCATCTACACCAAGTTTCCTTTTGTAGATCCATTTGCATCCAACGGGTTTTACCCAAGGTGGAGCAATATCCAAGGTCCACACTTTATTGGTGTACATGGACTCCATTTCGGATCGCATAGCATCCAGCCACTTATCAAAGTCCCTACTGATAATGGCCTGCCTGAAACTGGTAGGGTCATCTTCTTCCAAGATGCAATTCTCTCGATCCCCGTCTATGAGAAAACCGTAGTATCTCTCAGGCGGATGAGAAATCCTACCAGATCTGCGGAGTGGCTGAGGTTCGTTTGGGGTTATTGAATCCTGAGGTTCTGTCAAATCTTCAGTTTCAGTTTGTGGTCGCTGAATTTCTTCTAATTCTACCGTGTTCCTACTAATTTCTTTTGCGAGAAACTCCGTTTCTAAGAAAACGGCATGCTGAGCAACAAACACCTTCTGTTCCTCGGTGTGGTAGAACAGATATCCATAACCATTCTTTGGATATCCCACAAACTTGCATAAAACTGACCGCACCTCTAGTTTATCTGGTTTATGTTTTTTAACATAAGCCGGACAACCCCATATCTTAAATCTTTTAAGATATGGCCTTTTTCCATTCCATATCTTGAATGGAGTTTTAGGCACTGATTTAGACGGAACATCATTCAATAGATATGTTGCTGTTAAAAGCGCATGTCCCCAAAATGAAAGAGGCAACTCGGCACTACTCATCATGAGCGAACCATATCCAATAGGGTACGATTCCTCCGCTCCGATATACCGTTGTGCTGTGGTGTATAAGGAGGACTAAGCTGAGATAGAATTCTATTCTCTTTTAAGTAATCTAGGAATTCCGTGCTTAAGTACTCCCCTCCCCTATTCGATCGGAGGATCTTGATACTTTTGCCAGTCTGGTTCTCTACTTCGTTTCTGAATTCCTTGAATTTCTCAAAAGCTTCAGATTTGTGTTTCATAAGATACACATATCCGAATCTAGAGAGATCGTCAGTGAATGTGATGAAATACGAGAACCCACCCCTTGCATGTATAGACATCGGACCACACACATCACTGTGTATGAGTCCCAAAAGCTCTGCTGCCCTTTCTCCATGTCCGGTGAACGGAGATTTGGTCATCTTTCCTTTGAGACAAGACCGACAAGTTTCATAAGATGAAAATTCGAAAGTATTCAAGAGTCCATCTTTATGCAACTTACTTAGTCTTTTCTCTCTGATATGACCAAGTCTACAATGCCACAAGTAGGATTTGTTCGTATCTGAACTCTTCCTCTTGCTTGTATTTTGTACATTGAGATCTGTATTCTGATTTAGAACATAGATACCATTACACAGTGTACCTTCTGCAACCAGTACCTTATCAAGGTAAATGTTCATGATATTTCTATCAAGAACAAAGTTATATCCATCTTTATCAAGTAAAGATACTGATATTATGTTGTAAACCATGGAAGGTACATAGTAGCAATTGTTCAAAATCATAGTATTGCCATTTGGCAACACTAGGTGATATTCATCGACGGCTGTAGCGTTAACTTGTGCTCCGTTTCCTACCCTGAGGGACATATCACCAGGTGCAACTTTCCTACTTTTTCTCAGTCCCTGCAATAAATTACAAATATGAGATCCTGATCCGGTATCAAGTACCCAGGAGGTAGGGCTGACCGAAAAACAGTTCTCAATTACAAGAACACCTGAAGTAGATGCGATACTATACTTCTTCTTCAACTAGGTATCCTTGGAATCCATACAATACTCTTTCCCTTGCTCATACTTACGACTGTTGTCGTAAGTTAGAGCCGAACCGACGTTCCCCAGCCCCGAATAAGAATTCGGATCGGTCAATCAATACATTTTATTATCTTGATTAGGGCGTGAAATGGTTGCTACCTGGAGAGAGAGAAAAGAAACACTCAGCGTGCACTCTTGCGAGATTAGATTGGTTATTTAATTTATCTAATCTGGATGGCTCCCACTGTTTTCTCAAATTCTTCTTCAAACCCTAAAAGAAGAACAAGTCAGGATTGATCGCACATCACAATACTTGCTTAACCTTTCAGCCAGGCTAGTGTTGGTACTTCGAGGGAGATTTTCCAACGCTTTCGCGAAGTTCCTTAATTACATAACCTTTTTTCCCTGGAGGCGTAGCCCCGCTAACACCGTTCTGGACACCTACTTGGTTTATAGCATTGATTGTTAAGTGAAATAATCTCCCGAGAGTAATCCAACTCATCAGTGGGATCGGGATCGAACTATCATTGTGTGATGACCTAAATGGAATCCACTTTAGTCACCACACTCCAGAAGGTATGCTAAATATGCAAGTTTCCTGTATATTTGAAACTCCCGATGTGGTTTTTGCCCTTAAAGGATTATGACCTTGACTAGGTCAACAAACCATAAACCGCTAGTTAAGTTCTACCCGTCATTATCTTGATTGCATTAAACCCACCCGTACGTGCCCTTGACTAGGTCAACAAGGCCGCACGACTGTCCTAACCAACCACATTTGCAAAGCACAAAAAAATATCACGTAGCTACCGTTCACTACGCCTTAACTAGGTCAACAAACGCAGCACGAATATTAAATAATACCAATCCGAAATGACGGAGGGCTACGACTAGGTTTTTGGCGAAAAATCCGTTAACGTAATGAACTTGATATCGTTGAAGGAACCTGATTGCCTTTTAAAATTTATAGTGGCGAAAACTTTTGCTAAAGAGGTCACTCCCTGTGAAGGGATCTCGGCTCTTTCCTCGTCGAATGAGGTGCAGGATATTCCAAACTGAATACCTCGATGCAAAGCAAGAATAATCGACTATAGTGAAGTTATTACCCTGACGCAAACTTCTGTCCAAGGGGTCACTCCCGATGAAGGGATCTCGTCCCTTGCTTCGTCGAATGAGGTGCTGGGTATTCATAACCGAATACCTCTGTGCAAAACAAAAGAGAACGTCCTTACAATAACAGCTTTTTGAAAATTGTTCCAACAACATCTTTTAGGTTTGTTTTTCTTTGCATTAATATAATGCGTCCCATCAGTTAATCCTACCATTGCAGAAAACAACGAAAATATAACGTACGCTTATGCTATCCGCATTCGCCACTGGGACCCGTCATCACCCGTTAGGTTACTTAACTAACGACAGAGCGGGGGCTGGACTAGCACGGATGCAAAACATAAGCAACGCCTACTAGATATCATATATAGATATATACATTCGTCAGATGCAATGATAGCCATTCCAGATCACAGATGAACACATTGGATATGATAGGAATCTGCGTTTCGTTCGAGCCTGCAACGAAAGACAGATTACACGGTCGCGATGAATAGCCAAACTCCACCCTAGACCCCTATGGGTGCGGCAAACTACCCGCCAAATACCCGAAGTGAAGAAGCCTCCCTCAACAACGTGAGTAGGCCACTCAGCACTTCAAAGTACCCGGTAGTTTATGCACCCCACCTTGGGTCTATCCTAGGAGCAAAAACAGTAAAAGAAATAATATACAATGGCGGCCACAACCCCATCTCGGATGTGCGGCCATAAAAATAATATTTCATCAATTTACAAATTACATCAAATGAAAGATAAAGAAACTCCCATCTCACAAACCCCGGCTATTCATCCGCAACAATCCAACAAGTTCATATACACAATCCAACATCACAGATCAAAGATATGCACAACTCCCACTAATCGACGTATAGCGATTAGTCGACGTTCAGTACATATATCACATTACATATATAACCATTTAGCTAAAGTTTATAGAACTTCGATCAAAATACCAATTTGTAACTACCCCAAACACAACATTGTTCTCTGGAGAATTTGGGCAGAAACAAAGTATCTTAAAAATCACAAAACACCAAGCTGAACACACTGCAGGAAAAACGAGTAGCGACCGAGTCGACTCGGCTGCGGATCCGCAGCGAAACGCTTGGTTTCGCCGTGCTTCCGCGGTGGCTTGATCGACTCAGGGGCTCTTTTTTCTTGGTTGTTCCTAAAATACCCTGCACGGATTTTTAAGGTGTGTGGAAATATTTTTAGGGCTTTTTTTAAAATCGGCAGAAAGTCTAGGATTTAGACGTGTTTTGCGATTTTTTTTCGGATCGAAGTTCTAAACACTTTGCTAATATGCTAGTTGTTGTTTAGCTAGGCTCCGATACCACTGAAAGGTCTATGTTACCCAACCCGGTATTTTCGGGAAGGCGGAATAGGTAAAAATCAAAATTTTCTCACAAGGAAATATAAACCAACCATGAAGGATCTTTGCTAAACAAAAACTAACATACTAACTACAAATTTTAGCTACAAAGTTAGATGGTTATACCTAGATCTTGAACTCCTTCTCTTTTTGTTGTGGTTCTCCTTCTTGCTTGCTCGTTGGAGTGGCGTAGACGGCTCCTCCTCCTCGTCTTCTCTTTGCCGAAGATAGATCCACCCGAAGGCCTCTAACTTGAGCTCCTACCTCAACCAAGAGGTAACTAGAGTGCTTGGCTTGCTAAACTAAGAACCTTAGAATGAGTAGAGAGAAGTTTTGATGGTTTTATCTCACAAGCTCATGGTTCTCAACACATGAGAGATGAGAGCTTTGAGAGAGGAAGAGGAAGAGCTAAACATGAGAGAGAAAGAGCAAGAGAGAATCATAGAAAAATAACAACCATCTCTCATATGAGAGAAAATGATAATAATAATAATAATTAAAAGAAATTGTGATGGTTAGTTTGGAATGACCATTATCATTTCACATTAAATGAAATTTGCAAAAATCAAGAAGCATCTTGCAAATGAAATGATGATAGTCAAAAGGTCAACAAAGGTCAACAAGAGTCAAATGGTCAACCCAACCCTAACCATGGTACAATTATCCTTAATTAATATTATTAATCATATTTCTCATTCTCATTATGGTTTAGAAAAAGTCAACGGTCAACAACCCTAATGAGATTCCTCTGCCTATGTCAACTGTGCATACACACCCGCATCCGTGTTCCGAGGAACACGAATACAATGAGACAAAACCAATCCCAAAACAAATACTAGGATCTGGCTTAAACCAAAGCCCGCTAGTAATAACTGCCCGGACACCAAACGCGCACAAGTGCGCGGATGTGAACGAACCCCGTCGCAAAACCATGCGACCTCTACTCAGTTTTGCCCAAAGGCGAAGAACTCTCTGTGTGGGACTCTAAAGACTCGACACTACGCTGGCAATGAGTTTAACCACAGGCCGAAAGCGGTACTAGCTGCACGTAACGGTCCCCTGGTAGATGCCGATAAGAAGACTGACGAGGTGAACCTATCCGAACTCCTACTGAGCCTGAATGTGACAATCTCCGTACAGTCCGGTCTGTTCGTCTGAGAGTATCGCATGGCGGGCCTAGGAGGGCGGTAAATGTCAGTCCCCTAATAGCGGTACAAGTCGTATCGGAGTGTAGCCCAGAACACCCTGAGAAACTACTGGAAACACTACCAGTAAATCTCGCTTGCCCTGGCCAGAGACGACTATGTGTAATGGCTCTCCTAGACACAGCGCGATATCAACTCCCAATACCGGGTGAGACGAATCCTGTCTAACCGTCACTGCCTCCAAGTGCTTCGGGACTGCACCCAACTACTACCTGTTTGCACGACTCAATAGAGTCGTGGTAGGGTAGCAATCTAAGAACAGTGGGAACGCACTTGAGGCAAAGTGACAGTGTCAAGTCAACGGACTAAGCTGTACTCATGTCACCTGGGAACTGTTAACTGACGATAGGTATAATACCAACCAACAGTTCCCGACGAGTCCTATCCGGTGTACTCGTAACCTAACGAGCACCTGCATACTATCTCCAGTATGACGTACTGATGGCTGTGGGACAGACCATCTCCCCTGCTGGGATAAGAAGCGTATGCACCAGTCTACTCTGGAGTATCGATGCCCTGTCTCGATAATCCTACGACTAGGGACCAAAATAAGGATTTGCTTATAGACTACCCAGCCCCCACTAGTGTGATCGCCATCACAACGCCGGTAGTCAAGCAAGGATCCTAAAAGCTCCATCAATATGTATTAGCGATATGTTAAAAGAAACATTTACACATATTAAGATAGAAACAAACCAAGTATCATACTACTATATTTAGCAAGACTGTCGCAAACCCGTGTATATATCCCAAGCTTCCAAAATGTATTATACAAACTAGTACTATACAATAATGGCCTCTAGGGCATACATATCCAATAGATGCTGCCGAGGATAAGGTACACTTGGTGTATCTGATGGGCTTAATCTCAAAGAGAAGGCGAGACAACCTTATCGATCTTCTGCATCAAGCTTTTCAACAGTCAGCAGTACTTGCTGCCTATCGGAGGGAGGAGGACATCCGTGAGGATCCCGATGCTTTTGATCGTGAAAGAAAGCATACTAGGATGGTTCGAAAGGCCTGGAAAATTCTGGACAAGGTCACTTTTGAATTCCTCAATCCATGCCCTGGGTCTGAGGTTTTGCCATTGTAACCATCTTGATAATGTTTTTGTTTACTGCTTTCATAATTGTAAGAACTTTTTTGCAGTATGAATGGCAAATTTCTCATTTCAGCGCGCTTTATTTTATGTACTAAATCTTTTGCACATGCCTGAATGGGTATGCCTCGAACGCTTAATTAAATGCAAATTAGATGTTCTTTCTGTCGCTTTCTTCTCCTTGCTGTGTTGTTGCCATATGATTTTAGCAAGTGTGACCTGTAGATAGTATATAGCTGTCCATCTTGGACTCTTTGTAGAGTGGTGATGGCTTAGGAAACAGGGTTAGGATCTGTCACCTAAGACTTTTTAATTTTATGAGCCATGAGGGTCTCATAAAAATTTTCTCCCTATGAGTCGTGAGGATCTCGTAGGTGTATTTTCTCCTTAGGAATCGTGAGGATTCCTAAGTGCGTTTTCCCTTATAAGTCGTAAGGATCTTATAAGAGAGTTTTTTCTTCCTTACGAATCAAGAGGATCCGTAAGTGTTTAGTGGGATAGACATGTAGATGACGTATTTCCAAAACGGGGTCATATGGATGACGTATTTCCGTGACGGGGTCATATGGATGACGTATTTCCGAATGGGGTCATGAGGATGACATATTTCCGAACGGGGTCATGTGGATGACGTATTCCCGAATGGGGTCATGGGGATGACGTATTTCCTAACGGGGTCATGCGGATGACGTATTTCCGAACGGGGTCATGCGGATGACGTATTTCCGAACGGGGTCATGTTGATGACGTATTTCCGAGCGGGGTCATGTGGATGACGTATTTCCGAACGGGGTCATGTGGATGACGTATTTCCAAACGGGGTCATGTGGATGACGTATTTCCGAGCGGAGTCATGTTGATGACGTATTTCCGAATGGGATCATGTAGATGACGTAGTTTCGAACGGGGTCATGTGGATGACGTATTTCCGAACGGGGTCATGTGGATGACGTATTTCCGAGCGGGGTCATGTAGATGACGAATTTCCGAGCGGGGTCATATGGATGACGTATTTCTGAACGGGGTCATATGGATGACGTATTTCCGAGCGGGGTCATGCTGATGACGTATTTCCGTGACGGGGTCATGTGGATGACGTATTTTCGAGACGGGGTCATGTGGATGACGTATTTCCGTGACGGGGTCATGCTGATGACGTATTTCCATGACGGGGTCATGTGGATGACGTATTTCCGAGACGGGGTCCGTATTTCCGTGATGGGGTTATGTGGATGATGTCGCGTCTGTTGTAATGAGACGAATATCGAAGTGGTCTTCAGGTTGTCTGTGAACCGTTGAGATTTGGCTTCTTCTTCCGATGGAGCCTGGGGAAGGAAGGTGTGATTTCTTCTTTGTTTGCGCCCCTGTATTGTGTACAGGGATTGATGTAATATCACCTGTAGGGCATAAATTTCATTTTATTTTATTTCTTTCTGCGATGCTCTATCATTTCAGCTTTTATATCGCGAAGGTCGCATTGCCCAATCATTTCGGCTATCTTCGCGGTGTCCAATCATTTCGGCTATTTATTTTATTATTATTTGTTTTTACTCGCTGCTTTTTATTGCGAGTTGCCCAATCATTTCAGCTATTTTGCATGCATACATTTTTTACTTGCTGATTTTGTTGCAAATTGCCCCATCATTTCGGCTATTTCGTATGCATGTGTGACTCGCTATCTTCTTGCTGCAAGCTTGGAATTAGACACCGATTTTGGCATCAACACCGCTACAACTGGGATGTTGCCAGGAGCGAATCATCATTTGCATCTGTCGATGTCGAACAAAGGTGGCTTAGCGATCAGGGTCAGGATCCTGTCGACTAAGGCTTTTGACTTCATGAGCCGTAAGGGTCTCATAAAGGTTTTTCTCCCTACGAGTCGTGAGGATCACGTAGGTGCGTTTTCTCCTTAGGAATCGTGAGGATTCCTAAGTGTGTGTTCTCTTATAAGTCGTAAGGATCTTACAAGAGTGTTTTCTCTTTATAAGTTGAGAGGACTTACAAGGGTTGTTCACCTTGTAGACATATCCCTAGTCATGGATGGGACTTTGTTAGGGAAATGTTTATTCGCGCCCGTGGATTGTATACAAGGGTCAGCATTGAGCCGCTTCTAGGGCGGTATTGGAGGTTGTGGGGGCTGCTTAAGAACAGGTTTAGATCCATGTAGCTTAAGACTTTTGAATCTTTTGAGCCGTGAGGGTCCCATAAGGGGGTTCTCCTTACGAGTCGTGAGGATATCGCAAGTGTAATTTCTCTTAGGAATCATGAGGATCCCCAAGTGTGTTGCTCCCTTGTGAGTCGTAAGGATCTCACGCAGGTGGTTTCTCCTTATAAAGTCGAGAGGACCTTGCAAGTGTCTTTTAACGAGATTGCGCCTTTTCGGGTTTTCACAAAACTCACTGGTAGCCCTGCTGTTTTTACTCACGGAGCCCTTTCGGGTTTTCATCCGTGCCCATTTTTCTTATGGACATACCGATTTTTTTTCTCTTTTTTTTAATTCTAACGAGATTGCGCCCTTTCGGGTTTTCACAAAACTCGCCGGTAGCCCTGCTGTTTTTACTCACGGAGCCCTTTCGGGTTTCATCCGTGCCCATTTTGCTTGTGGACATACCATTTTCTTTTCTCTCTCTCTCTTTTTATTCTTTTTTTTTGTATCAGCTTTGGGATGCTGCAATCCATCGTAGCTTATCGACATCTCGGTCAACGGCTAGTTTTAGGACATAGTGGTCCGTTGTTAGTTTAAGGGCGTTTCGGTCCGTCGTTAGTTTAAGTACGTTTCGGTCCGTCGTTAGCTTAAGGACGTTTCGGTCCGCCGTTAGCTTAAGGACGTTTCAGTCCGCCGTTAGTTTAAGAACGTTTCGGCCCGTTGTTAGTTTAAGGACGTTTCGGTCCGTTGGCCGGTTACTACTTATAGAGTTTGGGCTTAGGAAGATAGCGAGCGGACATAGTCGTCGTCATCTATCGTTGACCTAGGCCGTGAATCGTTAGGCGTAGTACTTTTTTAGGAAGCAACCATTTATTGGCCTGAAGGGCCTTTCGCCATGCATGTCCATGAGTAGATAGGCTCCACCCTGGTAGACTTTGTCTATAATATACGGGCCTTCATAATTCGGCTCAAATTTCCCTCTTTTAGCACGATTGGGGATCATAAGTCTTTTGACTAATAGCACGAGTTCGCCTTAGCGGAATGTCCTCGGCTTAGTCAATCTTTTGTAGGAACGCGTCATCTTTGTTTTATAAGCCTCCAGATTTTATTGCGCTATGAGCCGGGTTTCATCAAGGGCATCGAGCTCCTCAAGCCGAAGGTGAGCGTTCTCTTCGTCCGTTAGCTCGTAATGAACTGCCACTCGTAGAGAGGATAGCCCATCTCGAGGGGGAGTACCGCCTCTGTACCGAATACCGATGCATACGGCATTATGTTTGTGGCCGTTTTGAACGTAGTTCGATACGCCCAGAGAGCTTCATGCATTCTCTCGTGCCAGTCCTTCTTATTTCGGGACACCGTCTTTTTCACGATCTTTATCAAGGTCTTGTTGAAAGCTTCAGCTAGACCGTTAGCTCGGGGATTATAGACTGAAGAGTATCTCCAATCTATGTTATGCTGTTGTGCGAAGCGGCCGATCTTGTGACTTCTGTAGGCTGGCCCGTTATCGGAAATGATCCGTCGCGGAGTTCCAAACCGATAAATGACGTGTGTCTTGAAGAAATGGAGGATATTCTCCGTCTTTACTTCCCTCAGCGGCACTGCTTCTGCCTATTTGGAGAAGTAATCAGTTGTCGCCAAAATGAATCGATGTCCTCTGGACGATGCTGGTTCGATGGGGCCGATTATGTCAGTCCCCCACATTTCAAACGGCCAGCTAGCCACTATTGGATGTAGTGGATTTGGATGCTAATGGATGAAGTCTCCATGAATTTGGCACGAATGGCATTGCTTCGCGTATTCGAGGCAGTCTTGGATCATCATGGGCCAATAATAACCCATCCGTTTGATCTTCAGTTTCATCTTCGGCCCAGCTTGGTGAGAACCGCAAAGTCTGTCGTGAGTTTCTTGGACGACTCTCTTTGCCTCTTCAGATTTTAGGCATTTTAACCACAGAGAATCAAATGATCTCTTATACAGAGTATCATTGACGAAAGCAAAAGACAGAGCTCATTTTATAAGCTGATGTCTTGAGGACGCATCTTCAGGTGTTTGACGGGATTTGAAATAGTCTATAAAAACTTCTCTCCAATCCGTAACCTTTTCCTGGTCTTTTATTTGCAGAGTCGTTTGCTCGGTTGTTCCCTTTTCTTCGGACGACTCCGGCGGAGCAAGAACCCGACAGCTTTGCACAACGATCCTCACGTCATCGAGGTTCTCGTCGGCCAGTTTTTTAGCGAGCTTGGCTAATGCATCTGCCTTGCTATTTTCCGCACGCGGTATGATTTCCAAGGTGTAGGAAGGAATTTGGGTCAGCGGTTGCTGCACCCTCTCGCCGTACTTTACCAACTCTGGCTTGCACGTTTGGTAGTCGCCGTTTATTTGATTAACGACCAGCTGGGAGTCTCCGTATATGAGGAGATTTTCAATTCCCATGTCGATAGCGATCTCGAGATCCGCTATCAAAACTTCGTATTCTGCTTCGTTATTCATCCTCGGCTCTGTTAAGGAGAAGGCAAAGCACATTATCCCTCTTTGTGGAGTTATGAAGATGAGGCTTACCCCTGATTTGATTATAGGGGTGCTTTGTTTGCGCTTCTTTATGGAAGATGCCCCATCAAAGTAGAGTTCCCATTGGGTATCATTCTCTTTTCTCTCCCTGTCGATTGTATCAAACGCATGTTCGTCTGGCAATTCGCAGTTCAAGGGAGAATCGACAGGTATTGGATGCTCAGCGAGGAAGTCGGCGATGGCCTGGCCTTTCACTGCCTTAAGAGGTCGATAAGTTATCGAGAACTCTATCAAGAGCATGGCCCATTTAGCAAGTCGTCCCGTTAATATAGCCTTTGACATTAAATATTTGAGAGGATCCACCTTCGATATGAGATGAACCTCATGTACCAACGCATAGTGTCTGAGCTTCGTTATCGTGAAGATCAACGCCAGGCAGTGTTTTTCGATGGGGGAGTAATTGCTTTCTGCCTCCAGTAGAACTCGACTCAGATAGTAGAGGGCCCTCTCCTTCCCTTGGTCGTTTTCTTATGCTCATAGCGCACCTAAAGAACCTTCGAGGGCTGTTGTGTATAGGACGAGAGGTTTTCCTTTGATCGGAGCAGTCAGCACCGGCGGATTCTGTAGATATTGTTTGATTTCGTCTAGTGCGCTTTGGCATTTATGATCCCAGACGAACGAGGTTCCCTTCTTCATTAGGTGACTGTAGGGATGGCACTTGCCTGCAAGATTGGCTATAAATCGCCGGATGTACGCGAGCTTTCCTTGGAGAGACCGCAACTGCTTGAGGGTCCTTGGCGGAGGCATTTCCATGATCACCTTGATCTTCGATGGGTCTATCTCGATGCCTCGGTGTCGGACGATGAATCCCAGGAATTTGCCCAAGGAGACTCCGAACGCGCATTTGAGAGGGTTCATCTTCAAGCTGTATTTCCAAAGGCGTTGAAATACGGTCTTCAGATGCTCTAAATGTTCCTCGTATGATTTGTTCTTAACCACGAAGTCGTCGATATAGCATTCGACGACTTCATGTATGAGGTCATCGAAGATCTTCGTCATGGCCCTCTGATAGATGGCACCAGCGTTCTTTAGACCGAAGGGCGTCACCTTGTAGCAGAATATGCCCAAAGGGGTCCGGAAAGTGGTATGTTTCTGGTCCTCAGGGTACATCTTTATCTGATTGTATCCTGATGAGCCGTCCATGAAGGAGAAAACCACATGAGTAGACGTATTGTCTATCATCAGTTCAGTAACTGTGTCACGCCCCGCTTCCCAGTGTACGGCGAAGGGGACGCGACGAGGTCCGCTACGTATATACTCAGAAGTACATACGCTAAGCGTATCTAAGCAATATAAAATAAATACATAAGAGACAAGGGATAATAAAAACAACAACTTTTATTTATTAACATTCTTTTGTACAATGCATGAAAAGGAAATACAACTGATATAAAAAGATGCCTAAACAGTGACATAACAGGAAATGTAAAATACTGAATGGAAAAGTGTACAATGAACTAAAGTGCAGGGTCTTCAGCAAACTGCTCCAAGTCTTCTCGAGATGGCTCGATCTCCGCCGGGTCCAAACCACCTGACGACATTCAAAGAAGAAAGAAATAGAATGTCGTCAGCGAACATGTCGCTTGGTAAGTCCCAAAGATAGGGGAGAAATAGACAAAGAGTAGGAGAGAGAGTAGCTTTTAATGTTGTATTGTATTGTAGTAATGTTGTATTAACGTTGTTGTTTGTAGCTTGGTACAGAAGAATGCCAGTGTATACGAGAGGGGTCTCTATATGCTAGAGACCAGGGCAAACGGAATATAGAGTACAAGGCTCCGTTAGAAGGCCCGGAATAACGGCAATTGGATTCATGTTAGGTGTCTTAAATCTGACCGTCTCGTGCCACTTTTAACATCTTCCGTACCAATCTACCCCTTAAACCCCGCGATGTCTTGTTTGTATTGTTATCTTGTAAAATTGTATTGATTGTATGAGTGATTGACTGATTGACCGAAGCCATGATATCAGGAAAAGGTTGTAACCGTAGAGTCATATAAATGGAATACTGAGAATCATGTAAAAGAAATATATATCCATGGTTCGGTTCAGTCAAATTGATAATTGTATTCATGGATTCATGTGTTCATTTTGAATTGTAATCTTGTAGATTATAGATTGACTTGAATCATATTTAAGTCAGATTAATCGGACTCAAACCCGAGTCAGACAACCAGGAATGTGAATCGAAGTCTTATAATTGCTAGGGTCCTTAAGATAATTTATAAAACTTGAGGGGGTTTTATGTAAAAATACTTTTATATACTTTCCAAAATACACCTCAAGTATTTATAGTTCGTCTTTAAAGTTGTAATGAGGGTGGATTTTATATTGTGACATTTCTAGTGAAAATATCCTAGTTTTATAAATAAGGGTATTTATCTGTAATATTGATTATTTGAAGTTCATGGTATTTTAATGTAAAATTTATTCTTGTGATTTTTAGAAAAAGATGGAAAATTTATATTATAATAAAATAGGTATTTAAATGATAAATATACATATGTTTATACAAAAATAATTTTAATAAATATTTTATATTCCAAAAATCTCATTTTCTTAAGATGTCGTATTTTAAAGCTCTCGAGACCGAATGCTCCTTGCGGAGATCTGAATCTCGCACTACTAGGCCCGAGGGTGCACGATAAACCATACTATCCCTAATGGGTTCCCTAAAGGTGGGTTGTAGCTGCGCTTTGCAAAGATTGTAAAATACTAATCCTTTAGAAAACGGTTTTATAAAGTAAAAGGTATTTATTTGCAAAAGTGTAAATTTTCCGTATTTAGATTCTAGGGTTTCCTAAGCCAACTAGCCTATTTCTAAATGATCTAAACGACAAGTCGTTAGAAGTCTCAAATCGCCTCTTCACCGCCAATTGTGGCTAGGTAAGTACAAGTGAGGAAGGAGGGATCCACTCACGAATCGTGAGACGGGCCTTTTAAAGTTACCTTTGCTCACTTGCCTAGCCTACACACCACAAAGTCAGGTTTAGATAAACGATCGATGTCCACAACTTATCGTGTTTTCCTAATAAGAGGTATTTATTTAAAAATGTATCAAAGCTAAACTTTTAGAATTGATTTTATTAAGAAAATGGTATTTAAATGAAAGTATTGTTTTTATCGTATTCTAAGTTTTGATGATATCGTTTTAGGGTTGTATTTGCGTGTGTGTGGAGGTAGGTCATTAGCTCGTGCTCTACTTTAAATGTATAGCAAAATTAAGGGGTTAAATGTGAAATTGAAACATGATGGTATTAAAGTGAAAAAATACGATAAATTGGAAAGGTTATCATTTCATATGATGAAACTTATTCAAATTGATTTTTAAAAGTTTAATAGTCAACATAAAGATGTTTAAGCATGATTGAATTGGTTAGAAGTGAAATTTTGTAGAAAACCGAGTCGGAAATCTGATTTGTTCCGATTCCGTCGGGTTTCGTAATTTTGTATTTTAGAGAAATAGAAAGGGGAATAGAATGGGACTTACGGGTTCCGATCTATATTAAGGAGTGTAGAGGAACTAAAGGAGTTGCCGAGGCGTCGCTTCGTCGCCGGTTGTTTCTAAAAACGTCGCCGGAATTCCCGCCGGAATTTCGTCGGAGCTTCGCCGCGAACTTGTTTTCAAAGCATACACTTCTTGGAAAATTTTGAGAGAGTGAGCCAAGAGTTTTGGGATGAGAAGGTATAGGGTAGGGGGTGTATTTATAGGGTAGACTAGGGTAGGATAGGTGAAAGGTTTTTAATTAAAAAAAATTGTAAAAATTATAGAAAAATCATTAAAATTTGTAGTAAATGGGGGTGTATTTAACTCTCGTGAACCGATCCAATTAAATGGTGTGTGAAAGGGAGTTGGGGAGACGAAGAGCCACATTTTTCGTTCAGGTGACTCGGCGGTCCGGCCGAGTCCGGCCGGCGGCGCCGGACCGAGTCGGCCGGTCCGCCGGCCGACTCGGCCGATCCCGACCGAGTCGCAGGGTCGATGGGTGGGGGGTCTCGTGGGGGAGTCTCTGGTATTTTTAGTTTTTTATGTGAACTTCAAAGTTTAGGAGTTATAGTCTGTGGACTGTTGGGCTTCCAAAGGATTTAAAACAAAAATAATCTAAAAATAATGTGGGGCAGGAGATTTGAACTCTGGTGGCTTGGTTCAGGAGTGCAAGGTGTTACCAATGAGCTACAAGCTCCTTCTTGTAATTATGGTGTGAAATAATTACTTAAAACGGTAACAACAACATTAAATACCCCAAGTATACTTTAATTTTAAAACAATTTTATGTACATTAAAAAATGGAGTTATTTAAAAACAAAATAATTACTTATATATTGTGCTCAGGTTAAAATACCCTTTTATGGATTTTGAAAAAAATTTGTTTAGAAAAGTGTATAGGAAAATTAGGGTTGTTACATTCTACCCTACTTATAAAAATTTCGTCCTCGAAATTTGTAAAAGGAAAGTGTAACAGTTTCAAGGAAAGTCTGGTGACTGTAGTATAGATAGTGTATAAAAATAACAAAGTGATACAGGGGTGAAAAAGGCTTACCGGTGTTACCTTGACCTACAGTCTTGGCTTCTACGGCTTCTAATGTGAATGTCTGTCGCCGTGGTACATTCCTTCTAGCTGGAGGCACATCCTGCCTTTGGGGCCTCTTTCTCTGCCCTCTAGACATGTCCCTCATTGCTTGTTGAAATTGGCGAGTAGGCTGTGCAGGTGGTGGAGCAGGTAGTGCATAACGAGGTGCAGGAGCCTGGATAGCTGGTCGCTGCGGGTAGTTGGTGTGTGTGTGAGTTGAGTTGCTATTGTAAGGACAGTTCCCAATTCCGTGGTTGAATGTGCCACAAATTAGACACAAGCCTTTTGCGCGCCTACAGTCCTTCCATAAGTGGCCCTTTTTTCTACAGTAGTAGCAGAATTTTGGACTTGACTGGTTATTGGTTTCTTCTGATCTCCTAGGTGTAGGGTTCCTAGGCATCCTAATGAAGTTTCACAAGGCATCAACCATGCCAATTTCTAAAATTATTGGTGCCGAGAAACCTTAACACGGATCGTTGACTAGATGTCTAGGCGAAATGAAAATCTAGTTAACTACTTAACTAAAAGTTAGATTCTACAACCTTTGTGGATCCGGATATCCACTTCCTTAGCTCCACGTAGTGCTCCTCTCGCTGTCCTTTTCCAATCTTAGACTCGTTCATCGATTTCATCGGGAAAGCGAGCGGAATAGGTCGTCGGCTTCGTGTCAAAGACGATCTACGTCGAGGCATCACAAGTTCAAGCTTCGACTTCACAAAGTTGTGAAACTTATGAAGAAAACACCCAAAACAACTTGGCAAGAGGTAGAGGGTGAAGAAATAGGAGGTGGGTTCACTTTAGAATTGGATTTCACTCACTTTTGCTCAAGTTGCCATTGATGGCATCTAGTTTTCTCTCTTGAAGAAGAAGGAGAAGATGAAGCTAGAATATGATAAGTGTTATGATAAATTGAAAAAGAAATCAATACTTATCATAATCTAACCTTAGTTGAGTGTAGAGAATGGACCATGGTTACTTGAATGAGTTAGGGTTAAGCATGAAGACAAGAATGGTCACTAAGGTCAAAGCTTCATGAAGCTTCAACATAAAACAAATAAAGCCACCATTCTTATCTTAATCCATTTCAAATAAATAAATAAATAGATAAATGAATTTGCAAAACCCTAATCAACACTTAACCATGGTTTAATTCTTTACACTTAACCAAAAGAGCAAGTATCATCAAACATGATACAAACATGTGTACAAAAGTATATCACATATACAACTTGCACATCAAGTGAGAAAATCCATTTAAAGTGAACCTATACTAGCTAATGCAAAGTAATATATCAAATATATAATTATACATTAAATCATTAAATCAACATTTGATTCAATGATCCGGTCATGTCGCACATAACCGACTAGAATCCAATGTATCGATTTATCGAATCAATGATTCGATAACTAGGTCATATCGAATATAACCAATCGAAACATATATCGCGAGAATGAAATGCGGTATCACATACATGCATCATTCTCGGTCCTGCACATATCTCATATGCGCTCCTATTTCGTTTCGCTTGAGCCAGGAAACCTCTATGTAGGACTCTAAAGACTCGTTAATACGCCGGTAGCAGATGATGATCATATCAAGCACCCACAAGCCACAAGCGGTCTGCTAAACGTAACGGACATCCGGGTATTGAGCGATCAGAAGATCGACGAGCTAGCCCGCTCACACTCCTGTGAATCCAACCAGTAACACTTACCGTACAGTCCGGTCTGTTCGTCTGATACGTCGCATATCAAGTCTAGGGGTGGTAAACGTCAGACCCCAATAACTGATAAGTCGTGCCGATGTGAGGCTCATAACGGGTCGAGAAACTACTGGTAACACTTACCAGCAAATCTCTGATCAGCCCTGGCCAGGGACTTCCCTGTTACGGCCAATCGAGCACAGCGCAACATCAACCCCCAATACCGGGAGAGACGAAACCCCTCCTATCGCTCATTGCCTCCATGTGACTCGGGACTGTACCCAAAGACCACCGTTTTGCATGCCCTCATGGACGTGGTAAGGTGGAGATCAAAGCACAGTGGGAATCACACAAGACTCTATGACGATCTCGGGTCTACAGACTAACCTGTACAAGTGTCACCTGAGAACTGCCATCTGACGTGAGGTATAATACCATCTGGGAGTTCTCGGCGAGTCCGTCCAGTGTACCCAGTCTCCACTGAGCACCCGTACACCATCTCTGATGTCAAACACCAATGGATATGGGATCATCCATCGCCCATCTCATGGGTCGAGAAGCGTATACGCTAGTCTACACTGGTATATCGATGCCCCGTCTCGATACACCCACGACTAGGGACCATGAAGGATGTACTTATGGACTACCATGTCCCCACTAGTATGATCTGCATCATAGTCCAGGTAGTCAAGTACACATCCTAAGGGCTTTATCAACATGTAACTATAAGACAGTTTAAAGAGACAAGTGTACATGTTAAGATAAAGAGTAACCAGATAGCATACTATCATATCGAGCAAGAAAGTCATCTCTATATATGTCCAAGCATCCAATATAATATACATCATCTGTACAATACTGGCCTCTAGGGCATACATACAACTAACAATCTCCCACTTGCACTAAGGCCAGCTGCTGTAGTATCGCATACCGAGCATCCCGAAGAGTCTCTCAAACTGTACTGGGGAATGGCCTACGTGAGTGGATCCGCCGTGTTGTTCTTCGTGTCAACCCTCCTGACCTCGATCTCCCGGCGATCAACTATCTCCCGGATCAGGTGATACCGCCTCAGAATATGCCTGGATCGCTGATGGGACCTGGGTTCCTTGGCCAAATCCACCGCTCCATTGTTATCGCAATACAAAGGTATTGGATGCTCAATGGATGGAACCACTCTAAGTTCAGAAATGAACTTCTTGATCCAGACAGCTTCTTTAGCAGCATCGTTGGCAGCGATGTATTCAGCCTCCATCGTCGAGTCTGCCACGGTTTCCTGCTTGGAACTCTTCCAGCTAACCGCCCCTCCGTAAAGGGTAAAGACAAAGCCCGACTGCGACTTAGAGTCGTCCTTATCACTCTGGAAGCTCGAATCGGTAAAGGACTCCACTTGGAGTTCTCCGTTACCATACACCAAGAACATATCTCTAGTCCTTCGCAAGTACTTGAGAATGTTCTTCACAGCTGTCCAGTGACTCTCTCCAGGATCTGCTTGATACCGACTCACTACACTTAGTGAGTATGCAACATCGGGTCTGGTACATAGCATCGCATACATATAGAGCCTACTGCCGAAGCATAGGGTATCCCTTGCATGCGACTCTCTCCAAATCAGTCTTGGGAGACATCTCTTTGGAGAGAGTGAGTCCAGAGATCGTGGGCAAGTTCCTATGCTTGGATTCTTCCATACTAAACCTTTTTAGTATGGTATCAATGTACCTGGATTGGGACAATCCCAGTATCCGTTTGGATCTATCTCTATAGATCCTGATTCCCAATATGCAGGAGGCATCACCAAGATCTTTCATTGAGAACCTTTGTGATAAGAAGAGCTTGACCGATTGCAGCATAGGAATATCATTTCCTATCAAGAGTATGTCGTCCACGTACAATACGAGGAATACAACCTTACTCTCTGCTACCTTCTTGTAGATACAAGGTTCATCTGGATTTTTGATGAAATCAAACTCTTTGATAACGACGTCAAAGCAGATGTTCCAACTCCGCGATGCTTGCTTTAATCCATAATGTTAGTGTATATGCCCTAGAGGCCATTACTGTATCATACTAGCTTGTATATTACTTAATGGAAGCTTGGGATATTCACAGTTGTATATACAATCTTGCTCGAAATGGTAGTATGCTACTTGGTTTGTCTCTGCTTTAATATGTGCATGTGTTTCTTTTAGCATATTGCTGGTATACATATTAGTAGAGCCCTTAGGATCTTTGCTTGATTACCAGCGTTGTGATGGCGCTCGCACTCGTGGGAGCTGGGTAATCTATAAGCACATCCTTATACAGGTCCCTGGTCGTTGGACTATCGAGACAGGGCATCGATACTCCGGAGTAGACTAGCGTATGCGCTTCTCATCCCAGTGTGGGAGACGGTCTGTCCCACAGCCGTTAGTACGTCGTACTTGGGATAGTATGCGGGTGCTCGTTAGGTTACGAGTACACTGGACAGGACTCGTCGGGAACTGTTGGTTGGTAATATACCTATCGTCAGTTATCAGTTCCCAGGTGACATGAGTACAGCTTAGTCCGCTGACTTGACACTGTCACTTCGCCTCGAGTGTGTTCCCACTGCGCTTTGATTACTACCCTACCACGGCTCAAAGGAGCTGTGCAAACAGGTAGTTTTTGGGTGCAGTCCCGAAGCACTTGGAGGCAGTGACGGTTAGACAGGATTCGTCTCTCCCGGTATTGGGGGTTGACATCGCGCTGTGTCCAGGAGAGCCATTACACGAGTAGTCCCTGGCCAGGGCAAGCGAGATATACTGGTAGGTTTCCAGTGTTATCTCAGGGTGTTCTGGGCTACACTCCGACACGACTTGTACCGCTATTAGGGGACTGACGTTCACCGCCCCCTAGGCCCGCCATGCGATGTATCAGACGAACAGACCGGACTGTACGGAGACTGTCACATACAGGCTCAGTAGGAGTGCAGATGGGGTTCACCTCGTCAGTCTTCTTATCGACATCTACCTGGGGACCGTTACGTACAGCTAGTGCCGCTTGCGGTCTGTGGTTAAACCCACTGCCAGCGTAGTGTCGAGTCTTTAGAGTCCCACACAGAGAGCTATTCGCCTTTAGGCAAAACGAGTAGAGGTCGCATGGTTTTGCGACAGGGTTCGTTCGCATCCGCGCACTTGTGCACGTTTGCTGTCCGGACAGTTTATACTAGCGGGCTTTGGTTTAAGCCGGATCCTAGTATATGATTTGAGATTGGTTTTTCTCAGGGTATTCGTGTTCCTCGGATCACGAATGCGGGTGCGTATGCACAGTTGCTTGAGATTGGGGGAGAGGACCTTGTTTAGGGTTAATGGCTTTTGTCATTTTATTAACCCTATTGTTTTTGTGTGGATTATTGTTAATTGATAATTAGCTTAATTATTGTGCATGGTTGTTGTTGACAATTTGACTTCATTGACTTGTTGACCATGTTGACAACTTGACCATAATCATTTCATTTGGAAGATGCTCTTTGATCTTTGCAAAATTGAAATGATAATGGTCAAGTCATGATTTATCATGACAATTTTCAAGCTAATTATCTAATTAAAATTATCCTCACATATTAGTGAGAATGGCTCACTAATATTTCATTCTCTCATTCTATTTCTCTCTCTTGCTCATCCTCTCCCTCAAGCTCTCTCCCTCTCATGTGTTGAGAAACAAAAAAGCTTGAGAAAAACCCTCTCTTGATCTTCTCTACTCACTTCTAGGGTTCAAGTCTTAGCATTTCTTGCACTCTAGTTACTCCTAGCTTGGAGTTGAAGCTAAAGGTGGTGGCTTTCAAGTGGATCCTTCTTTGACGGGAGAAGACAAGCAAGGTGATCTCTTTCAACCATTCCTAGGAGCAAGGAGAGAAGGACTAAAGACCAAATGTATAACCTTTCATCACTTAGCTACTTTGTAGTTAGGGTTAGCTAGTTTATGTTTAGCAAAGATCCTCACAAGCTTAGTCCATGTTGCCTAAGTCATTAAAAATCCGATTTTTATTATGTTTTCCGCCTCCCCGTAAGCACCGGGGTGGGCAACACGGACTTACAGTGGTATCAGAGCCTAACTAAACCTAAACTAGTTAAGTAGTTAAGTGTAACGAAGTTCGGAACCGGAAAAATCACAAAACCAAACTTTTACAAAATCCAAGTTTCTGTTAAAATTTTTCCTGCTCTAAATGAAAAACTTTATACATGTAAAATCGTCTCAGGGTTTTTTGAATACACTCAAGAAAAACGATACCTCAATTCCCTCAATCCGCCGCCCTTCCGCCGCATGAAGTAGGTATATGCGGCGGAACCGCCGCGGATTTTAGTTATCGACGCATCGTTTTTCGTGCACTGTGTGTTGTTGTTGGTTTTGGGATTTTTAGGATATATTATATATACCCAGATTTTCCAGAAAAGAAATTTCCTTTTGGGGTCCTATAATTCCGTATTTTTTCCGAACTTCACTGCACTTTAACTATATCGGTTATATCTGTAATGCTTGCATGTATTGAACGTCGGCTAATCGCTATAAGACGATTAGTCGGGGTTATACATGATCTGTGATTGTTATTGGTTTGTGGATATGAATGATTGGATTGTCGCGGATGAATAGCCGGGTTGGATGTGAGATGAGCGTTATTTTTCTTTCATTCATTTGTAACATGTAAATTGATGTAATAATATTCTTTGTATGGCCGCACAACCGGGTCGGGGTTGTAGCCGTCATTGTATAATTCTTTTTACTGTTTTTGCTCCTAGTATAGACCCATGGAGGGGGTGCACAAACTACCGGGTATCTCGAAGCGCCGAGTGGCCTACTCACGGTGGTGAGGGAGGTTGCTTCGCTTCGGGTGCTTGGCGGGTAGTTTGCCGCACCCGTAGGGGTCTTGGGTGGGGTATTGGCTATTCACCGCGACCGTGTAATCCGCTTTGCGTTGCAGGCTCGAACGCATTGCGGATTCCTAGTATATCCAATGTATTCATCTGTGATCTGTAATGTCTATCATTGCTATATATTTATATATAATAACTATTTAGGCGTTGCTTATGTTTTACAGTCGCGCTAGCCCAGCCCCCGCTCTGTCGTTAGTTAAGTAACCTAACGGGTGATGACGGGGCCCCGTGGCGAATGCGAATGGCATAAGCGTACGTCATATTTTGGTTGTTTTCTGCAATGGTAGGATTAAATGATGGGACGCATTAAAAGAACTAATGCAAGAAATAAACCAAGTAAAAGTCGATTGGAACACTTTGAAAACCACTCGGTTCTTTTCAAAACTAAAACTTTTAAACGCGGAGCTTGAACCACTCCTTTTAAAAGCTATCTCGTTCCATCGATTATATCAAGTTCACTACGTTCACGGTTTCGCCAAAACCATCCGTAGCCCTCCGTCATTCCACATGAATGGTCAAAAGTATTCAAGCTATGTATTTTGGCCAAAGTCAAGGCATAGTGATTGGTAGCGTTTGGGTATTCATGTGCAGCATAGATAGATGCGTTGGTTTGGGACAGTCGTGCTGCCATTTTGGCCAAAGCCAAGGGTAGGTACGGGTGGGTCCAAATTAACCAGGAGAATGACGGGTAGAACTTGACATGTGACTTATGATATTTTGGCCAAAGTCAAGGTCATAAGAGCATGGGGCAAAAATCCACATCGGGAGTTTCATAAGTACTGAAACTTGCTAGCGTTGCATACCATTTGGAGTGTGATGATTCTGGTAGGATTCCTTCGGTTTTATCACGCGATGATATTTGGATCCCGATCCTACTATGAGTATATGCTACTCCTCGGGAAAACTCTCACTTAACGATCAATGCTATAAACCTAGTAGGTGCCTAGAAAGGTGTTAGCGGGGCTACGCCCACAGGGAAAAGAGGTTACTTAATTAAGGAACTTCGCGAAAGCGTTGGAAAACCTCCCTCGAAGTACCGACACTGGCCTGGCTGAACGGTTAAGCAAGTATTGTACGGTGAGAATGATCCCGGCTAATCCTTTTCTTTACGGTTTGAGAAGGGATTCGAGAGACAGTGGGAGCCATCCAGTTTAGACAAACTAAAAACCACTCTAAACTTGCAAGAGCATCATGCTAAAGTGTTTCTTTTCTCTCTCCTAATTGTAGCGACCATTCAAGATGACCGGACTTAAGTTACTATTAGATAAAAACATATTGACAGGGCCAAACTACAAAGATTGGCTCAGGAATGTCAAGATGGCTATCACTTATGACAAGCTGGGGTATATACTTACCACCAAAGCTCCCCCCGTCCCAGGTCCCACCTCCAGCGTCGCAGATGTAGAAATCCGTAAGACATGGGAGATAGATTGCGCGAGGGCCAAATGCCTCGTACTAGCCTCGATGGACAACGACCATCAGAGGAGGCACGAGAATATGGACCTAGAGTCCATATTTCTCCATACAAAAGAACTGTATGGGGAGCAGTCTCGTATCGTAAGATACGAAGTGTCGAAGAAGCTCTTTTCGGCAAGGTTGGCCGTCGGATCATCGGTAGCGGACCACGTGCTTAAGATGATCGGCTACATAGAGGAGCTCGCGGACCTTGGGACCACGTTGGAGAATGAACTCTATACTGATCTGATTCTCCAGTCCCTTCCTTCCACTTACGCCCAGTTCATTCTTAACTTCAACATGCAAGGAAAGGAGGTTGAACTTGCCGAGCTTCTGAACATGTTGAGGACTGCTGAGGGCACCCTACAGAAGGGTAGGGAGACATCCACTTTGTTTGTAGGAGGATCTTCCTCTTCTAGGTCCAGGGCGAAAGCCAAGGGCAAGAAGAAGAAAGCCCCCGCCAAACCAAGAGGCGGTGTCGGTAAAGTGGATACGAAGGGAAAGGGTAAAGCAACAAAGGTAGCGGGGAAGCTGGTGGGGAAGGAAGAATGCTTCTATTGTCACAAAAGTGGCCACTGGAAACAAGATTGCAAGGCTTGGAAAGCCAGAACACAGGATTTGAAGCGAGTTGCAGCTTCAGCTTCAGGTGTGTATGTTATTGAAAACTGTCTATCAATAAACTCTACATCCTGGGTATTGGATACCGGATCAGGATCTCATATCTGTAATTCTTTGCAGGCGTTGAGAAAGCGTAGAGTTTTGAAGACAGGTGACATGACCCTCAGAGTTGCGAACGGTGCTAGCATGGATGCTGAGGCCGTGGGGGACTATCACCTGGGATTATCAGATGGACACTTTTTGGTTTTGCGTAGTTGTTATTATGTACCAAATGCAACCTGTAATATCATTTCTGTATCTTTATTATCTAAAGAAGGTTATGAATTTGCATTTGTAAGTAATGTAGTGAACATTCACCTTAATCAAGTGTTGATTGGGTCAGGTACATTGAACAACGGTATATACGTTTTAAACCAACCACAGGTTTTCAATATCCAGAATACACACAAAAGAAAGTCTCCAGAAATTAATAAAACTTTCTTATGGCATTGTAGACTGGGTCACATCAACGAGAGAAGATTGACTAAGTTACATACTGAAGGATATTTAGATTCGTTCGAATATCAATCGTATGCAACTTGTCAATCCTGTCTCAGAGGAAAGATGACAAAGGCTCCGTTTTCTGGACACGGAGAAAGAGCGAGCGAGCTCTTGGGACTCGTACACAGCGACGTGTGCGGTCCAATGTCTACACATGCGCGAAGCGGTTTTTCTTACTTCATAACTTTTACGGATGATTTTTCAAGGTACGGTTATGTCTTCTTAATGAAACATAAATCCGAGGCTTTTGAAAAATTCCAGGAATATAAGAGTGAAGTAGAAAAACAGACCGGCAAAAGTATCAAGATCCTAAGATCGGATCGAGGAGGAGAATACTTAAGTGCCGAATTCCTGAACTACTTAAAAGAGAATGGAATTCTCTCTCAGCTTACTCCTCCATACACTCCGCAACATAACGGTGTATCGGAGAGACGGAACCGAACCCTATTGGATATGGTACGGTCCATGATGAGTAACGCTGAGTTACCGCGATCGTTCTGGGGGTATGCGCTAGAAACAGCTGCATATCTTTTGAACCGTGTTCCCACTAAGACTGTGCCTACCACACCATATGAGTTATGGAGTGGGAAGAAACCCTATCTTAATCACATTAAGACATGGGGATGTCCAGCTTTTGTAAAAAAGCAGCATGCGGACAAGCTCGAGGCACGCTCAGTACAGTGCAAGTTTGTGGGATATCCAAAGAACTCCAAGGGATATTACTTCTATTACGAAGAGGAACAAAAAGTCCTTGTTTCTCTCCATGCCCACTTTCTAGAACATCAGTTCATAGAAAAAGAATTAAGTGGGAGCGCAATAGAACTGGAAGAAATTCCAGAACCACAAACTATTACTGAAAGTTTAGTGGAACCAGAAGGTTCAAAAGAACAGGACATTCCTATGCCACTCCGCAGGAGTAGTAGGCAGTCTCATCCGGCCGAGAGGTACTACGGTTTCCTCATTGACGGGGATAGAGAGGACTGCATCCTAGATTGTGATGAGCCTACTAGCTTCCAGCAAGCCATTCAGAGCGTCGACTCGGTAAAATGGCTGGATGCAATGCGGACCGAGATGGAGTCCATGTACACCAACAAAGTATGGACGTTGGACATTGCTCCAGACGGGGTAAAACCCGTAGGATGCAAGTGGATCTTCAAAAGGAAGATTGGTGTAGATGGACAGGTTGAGACCTATAAAGCTAGACTGGTAGCAAAGGGTTTTCGTCAGCGACCTGGTTTGGACTATGACGAAACCTTTTCTCCAGTAGCTATGCTGAAATCCATTCGGATCCTTCTTGCCATCGCTGCTTTCCACGATTATGAGATTTGGCAGATGGACGTAAAGACAGCTTTTCTAAATGGTCATTTAGAGGAGTGTGTCTATATGGACCAGCCAGAGGGTTTCATTCAGGGTGGGAGCAGCGGAAAGGTGTGCAAGTTGCTCAAGTCCATTTATGGACTCAAGCAGGCATCGCGGAGTTGGAACATCTGTTTTGATGAGACGGTCAAAGAATTTGGCTTTATCAAAAATCCAGATGAACCATGCATCTATTGTAGATTTGTAGCGAGAACTGTAGTATTCCTCGTTTTATACGTGGATGACATTCTCTTAATAGGAAATGACATTCCTATGCTACAATCTGTCAAGGGGTTCTTGTCACACAGGTTCTCCATGAAAGACCTGGGTGATGCCTCCTACATTCTGGGTATCCGGATCTACCGTGACAGATCCAAGAGGATATTTGGACTCTCGCAGTCCAGGTACATCGACACCATACTGAAGAGATTCAGTATGGAAGATTCCAAGCGCGGTAATCTACCGGCTTGTCACGGGATCACCCTCTCCAAAGAGATGTCTCCCAAGACTGATTTGGAGAGGGATCGCATGTCTATTATACCCTACGCTTCTGCGGTAGGCTCTATAATGTATGCGATGTTGTGTACCAGACCGGATGTGGCTTATGCACTGAGTGTGGTAAGCAGGTATCAGTCAAACCCTGGGGAGAAACATTGGATAGCAGTAAAGAACATTCTCAAGTACCTGAGAAGGACTTAGGAGATGTTCTTGGTGTATGGCGGAAAAGACCTGCAGATTGAGGCCTTTGCTGACTCCAGCTTCCAGAGTGACAAGGATGATTCCAAGTCCATGTCGGGTTTTGTCTTTACCCTCAATGGAGGGGCGGTGTGTTGGAAGAGCTCCAAACAGGAAACCTTTGCTGACTCGACTATGGAAGCGGAATACATCGCTGCATCTGATGCCGCAAAAGAAGCTGTCTGGATGAGGAAGTTCTTGAAAGAACTTCAGGTGGTTCCGTCCATTGTTGACCCAATACCTCTGTATTGCGACAACAACGGGGCTATAGCTTTAGCGAAGGAACCCAGGTCCCATCAGAAATCCAGACACATCTTAAGGCGGTATCACCTGATCAGGGAGATCGTGGATCGCCAGGAGATCGAGGTCCGGAGAGTTGCATCAGAGGATAACACAGCAGATCCATTCACCAAGGCCTTGCCCCAGACTCAGTTCGAGCGGCTGATCGAGATGATAGGTCTTCGATACGCCAGTACATGGCCTTAGTGCAAGTGAGAGATTGTTAGTGTATATGCCCTAGAGGCCATTACTGTATCATACTAGCTTGTATATTACTTAATGGAAGCTTGGGATATTCACAGTTGTATATACAATCTTGCTCGAAATGGTAGTATGCTACTTGGTTTGTCTCTGCTTTAATATGTGCATGTGTTTCTTTTAGCATATTGCTGGTATACATATTAGTAGAGCCCTTAGGATCTTTGCTTGATTACCAGCGTTGTGATGGCGCTCGCACTCGTGGGAGCTGGGTAATCTATAAGCACATCCTTATACAGGTCCCTGGTCGTTGGACTATCGAGACAGGGCATCGATACTCCGGAGTAGACTAGCGTATGCGCTTCTCATCCCAGTGTGGGAGACGGTCTGTCCCACAGCCGTTAGTACGTCGTACTTGGGATAGTATGCGGGTGCTCGTTAGGTTACGAGTACACTGGACAGGACTCGTCGGGAACTGTTGGTTGGTAATATACCTATCGTCAGTTATCAGTTCCCAGGTGACATGAGTACAGCTTAGTCCGCTGACTTGACACTGTCACTTCGCCTCGAGTGTGTTCCCACTGCGCTTTGATTACTACCCTACCACGGCTCAAAGGAGCTGTGCAAACAGGTAGTTTTTGGGTGCAGTCCCGAAGCACTTGGAGGCAGTGACGGTTAGACAGGATTCGTCTCTCCCGGTATTGGGGGTTGACATCGCGCTGTGTCCAGGAGAGCCATTACACGAGTAGTCCCTGGCCAGGGCAAGCGAGATATACTGGTAGGTTTCCAGTGTTATCTCAGGGTGTTCTGGGCTACACTCCGACACGACTTGTACCGCTATTAGGGGACTGACGTTCACCGCTCCCCTAGGCCCGCCATGCGATGTATCAGACGAACAGACCGGACTGTACGGAGACTGTCACATACAGGCTCAGTAGGAGTGCAGATGGGGTTCACCTCGTCAGTCTTCTTATCGACATCTACCTGGGGACCGTTACGTACAGCTAGTGCCGCTTGCGGTCTGTGGTTAAACCCACTGCCAGCGTAGTGTCGAGTCTTTAGAGTCCCACACAGAGAGTTATTCGCCTTTAGGCAAAACGAGTAGAGGTCGCATGGTTTTGCGACAGGGTTCGTTCGCATCCGCGCACTTGTGCACGTTTGCTGTCCGGACAGTTTATACTAGCGGACTTTGGTTTAAGCCGGATCCTAGTATATGATTTGAGATTGGTTTTTCTCAGGGTATTCGTGTTCCTCGGATCATGAATGCGGGTGCGTATGCACAGTTGCTTGAGATTGGGGGAGAGGACCTTGTTTAGGGTTAATGGCTTTTGTCATTTTATTAACCCTATTGTTTTTGTGTGGATTATTGTTAATTGATAATTAGCTTAATTATTGTGCATGGTTGTTGTTGACAATTTGACTTCATTGACTTGTTGACCATGTTGACAACTTGACCATAATCATTTCATTTGGAAGATGCTCTTTGATCTTTGCAAAATTGAAATGATAATGGTCAAGTCATGATTTATCATGACAATTTTCAAGCTAATTATCTAATTAAAATTATCCTCACATATTAGTGAGAATGGCTCACTAATATTTCATTCTCTCATTCTATTTCTCTCTCTTGCTCATCCTCTCCCTCAAGCTCTCTCCCTCTCATGTGTTGAGAAACAAAAAAGCTTGAGAAAAACCCTCTCTTGATCTTCTCTACTCACTTCTAGGGTTCAAGTCTTAGCATTTCTTGCACTCTAGTTACTCCTAGCTTGGAGTTGAAGCTAAAGGTGGTGGCTTTCAAGTGGATCCTTCTTTGACGGGAGATGACAAGCAAGGTGATCTCTTTCAACCATTCCTAGGAGCAAGGAGAGAAGGACTAAAGACCAAAGGTATAACCTTTCATCACTTAGCTACTTTGTAGTTAGGGTTAGCTAGTTTATGTTTAGCAAAGATCCTCACAAGCTTAGTCCATGTTGCCTAAGTCATTAAAAATCCGATTTTTATTATGTTTTCCGCCTCCCCGTAAGCACCGGGGTGGGCAACACGGACTTACACATAAATGGATTTAAGCAGCTTGCATACCTTCCCGCTGCTCCCACTATCTACGAAGCCCTCTGGCTGAGTCATGTACACGCACTCTTCTAAATCACCATTTAGAAAGGCGGTCTTAACATCCATTTGCCAGATTTCGTAATCATGATATGCAGCGATGGCAAGCATGATCCGGATGGATTTAAGCATAGCCACTGGAGAAAAGGTCTCGTCATAGTCCACACCTGGTCTTTGACGAAAACCCTTTGCTACAAGTCTAGCTTTGAAAGTCTCCACTTTCCCATCTACACCAAGTTTTTTCTTGAAGATCCATTTGCTCCCAATGGGTTTTACCCCTTCAGGAGCAACTTCCAAAGTCCATACTTTATTGGTGTACATGGATTCCATCTCGGACCGCATAGCATCCAGCCATTTCACTGAGTCCCCACTCGTGATGGCCTGCTCGAAACTAGTTGGGTCATCATCCTCCATGATGCAATCCTCGCTCCCACCGTCCATGAGAAAACCGTAGTATCTCTCAGGTTGGCGAGGAACCCTACTAGATCGGCGGAGAGGCTGGGGTTCGTCGGGTACTACTGAATCCTCTGGTTCCACTAAATCTTCAGTTTGAGTTTGTGTAGCCGGAATTTCTTCCAGTTCTACCATATCCCCACTAATTTCTTTTGCAAGAAATTCCTTTTCTAAAAAGGTGGCATGTCGAGAAATAAACACTTTTTGTTCCTCTGTATGGTAGAAAAGATATCCATGTGAATGTTTGGGATATCCCACAAACTTACATAGAACTGACCGTGCCTCGAGTTTGTCCGGATTTTGCCTTTTGACATAGGCTGGGCAACCCCATATCTTAACTCGTTTAAGACATGGTCTCTTCCCACTCCATATCTCATATGGTGTGGTAGGTACAGATTTAGATGGAACTTGATTCAATAGGTATGCTGCTGTCTCCAGCGCATAACCCCAGAAGGAAATAGGTAACTCAGCTGTGCTCATCATAGAGCGCACCATATCTAATAGGGTGCGACTTCTCCGCTCCGATACACCGTTGTGCTGTGGTGTATAAGGAGGAGTAAGCTGAGAGAGAATCCCATTCTCTTTTAGGAATTCCAGGAATTCATTGCTTAAGTATTCTCCTCCTCGATCAGATCGTAGGATTTTAATACTTTTTCCGGTTTGGTTCTCAACTTCTTGTTTATATTCCCTAAATTTCTCAAAAGCTTCTGATTTGTGTTTCATCAGGAACACATACCCGAACCTAGAGAGGTCGTCAGTGAATGTAATGAAGTATGAAGAACCATCCCTGGCATGTGTAGACATGGGACCGCATACATCACTATGTATCAGTCCCAAGAGTTCAGTAACTCTTTCTCCGTGTCCCGTAAACGGAGTTTTGGTCATCTTGCCTTTGAGACATGACTGGCAAGTGTCATAGGATGAAAATTCAAACGGATTTAAATATCCATCTTTATGCAACTTAGCTAGTCGTGTCGCATTGATGTGACCCAGTCTACAATGCCACAAGAAGGATTCGTTCAGTTCAGAACTCTTCCTCTTGTGTGTGATTGTTATGTTCAGAACTGTTGATTGATTTAGAACATAAATACCATTGCACAACGTGCCTGATCCAACCAACTTTTGGTTATGGAAAATGTTCATAACATTATCCTGTAATACAAAATTATATCCCTCTTTACTTAATAAAGAAACCGATATAATGTTGCATATCAGGTTCGGCATGTAATAGCATTCGTTCAGAACCAATGTATTACCAGTTGGTAATACAAGGTGATATTCCCCGACAGTCTTAGCTGCAACAATTGCACCATTTCCAACTCTAATGTCTTTATCACCTTCTCCAAGTTCTCTACCTTTTCTAAGCCCATGTAACTGATTACATATATGGGATCCTGACCCGGTATCTAATACCCAGGACGTGGAGCAAATGGAGAAACAGTTCTCTGTAATGAACACACCCGAAGAAAATGCATCAACATGTACTTTCTTCATTCGGGTGGCATGGGAATCCTGGTATTCCCCTATATCCTGTTCAGTCCTATAACTCTTATAGGTAAGAACGGAACCAACGTTCCCCAACACAGTATAACATGCGGGTTCGGTCAATACATCCATATTATTATCTTTATTAAGACATGAAATGGTCGCTACCTGGAGAGAGAGAGAAGAAAATACTTTAGCGTAAGCTCGTGCAAGATCAGATTGGTTATTATCTTATCTAATCAGGATGGCTCCCACTGTTTTTATCAAATCTTCCTTCAAACCCTAAAAGGAAAGACTAGCCGGGATTAATTACACACTACAAGTTCGCCAATCTTTCAGCCAGGCCAGTGTCGGTACTTTGAGGGAGGTCCCCCGTGCTTTCGCACGAACCTAATTACTGTAAACCTCGTTTTCCCAGAGGCGTAACCTCGTTAACACCTTTCTAGGCACCTACTTGATCGGCTAATTGTAATGTGTAAAACTCTCCCAGGAGTAACTCTTACTCGCAGTGGGTATCGGGAGCCAACTATCTCATAGAAGGTATGCAATCTCATTGCAAATTTCAACACTTGAAATTCCCGATAATATTTTGCCCCTAGTGTCCTATGACCTTGACAAAGGCCAACAAATCACAGGATGCTAGTCAAGTTCAACCCGTCATTTCTTGATTGAATCAAACCCACCCGCACGACCCTTGACAAAGGCCAACAAGGTCGTACGACTACCCTGAAACAATCTGCATCATATGCATAAGCAGATAATCACTATTTAGCTACCGCACACTACGCCTTGACAAAGGCCAACAAACGCAGCACGAATACTAAACAGTTCTTATCTGAAATGACGGAGGGCTACGACAGGTTTTTCTGAAAACCTATTGCGTAATGAACTTGATATCGTTATAGAATCAAATGAAGTTTTGAAATGGAGTGATTTTGAGGCTTTTCTAGTTTTGCTAAAGGGGTCACTCCCGGTGAAGGGATCGTCGGCCCTTTCCTTGTCGAATGAGGTACGGGATATATCATATATATCGCTGTGCAAAGCAGAAACTATAGAAGCAATCAAAAACAAACCGAGTGTGTAGCATCTGCCAGTTATTGCTAAAGGAGCCACTCCCGGTGAAGGGATCTCGGTCCTTTCCTCATCGAATAAGGTGCAGGGTATATCATATATACCGCTATGCAAAGCAAGAACTGTAGCTACCTGTTTAGTTTAAAATTTGATTCTACAACATCTTAGGTTTCTTTTCTTTCATTAATCACATTAACGAAGTCCCATCATTTAAGTACCTAAACATCACAGATAGATATGACGTACACTTATGCCATCCGCATTCGCCTCAATGTCCCCTCGTGCACCGTTAGGTTAGGTAACTAACGACAGAGCAGGGCAGGGCTAGCGCGGGTGTAAAACATAAGTAACGTCTATATAATATATCATATATACTATATACTATATCCATCACAGAAACACAACACAGATATCGCAGCAGAATAAACATATGAAATATTGGATATACTAGGACGTCCGTGTTTTCAATACGAGCCAGTATAAAACACGGATTCCACGGTCGTAACGAATAGCCAATCCCACACCCCTAGAACCTTACGAGAGCGGCAAGCAACCCTGCCAATTCTAGGGTTAAGAGACCCGGACTCGACTCCTCGAGTTGGTCTCCCACTGGACCCCAGAACCCGGTTACTTGTGCTCCCCTCCTTGGGTCTATCCTAATGCGGAAAAGTAAATAATATACAAAAGGTGACATCTTCCGCTACCTGGAAGTGCCCCAAATAAAAGAATATTACATACAAGTTTTTACATGAATGAAAATGAAAAACACCCATCTCACATAAAAACCCCCGGCTATTCGAATACGACGATCCAATATAACATATCCAGCAACACATAACATCACATGTCATCAACGTAAGTAAGTATGCATACCCCAATTGTCTTTGACATATAGCAATGAAACCGGCGATATAAACATACTACACTTACGGTCACAGAAAAGAAAGTGTAAAACTACAACAATTGGAATCCGCAACTTCTTTAGACATCGCATGCCTAATCAAATGAAATACTTAGACATCACATGCCTAACAGATATAAATCCCGCATTTTAGTCTCATTATCGAAAACTCTTTTCAATATTACGTGGGACTAAACTGCTAGATTTATAACATTCATTCAGTTATCTCATAACTGTTTGTGAATTCCAATTATTGTATCACATTCCAGATAAACAGAAAATGTTAAACTTTCCGACCGAACAGTCGAATACCCAAGTTTTCCCGATACAGTCCAACACATGAAATAAGACTAGCAACATTCAGTTCGTGCCTCAGTACCAACGGTCCAGCCGTAGAAGGGTCAAGCCAACGCCTCACATGTGGCATGCCGTACTGCCCCAAACCCGAAGGTTCAAAGGGCAGTTCAAGACGGTCACATAATCGAGTTAAGGTTTGTTGTCTTCTAGAGGGTCCATCGCATTACTTGCACTACTTAGAACGTCGTTAAACTACGGAAAAATCCAACACTTGGAAATTTCCCGACAGGGGAAAAATTGGGTATTTATATCCGGTCGAACTTTTTAACATATTCAAAAAAATTATCCGGAAATACACAAAGACGAAATTTGTTACCCCGATCGAAACACCGAATCCCCAAAGTAACCCCAGAAAATTCAACTCTTGAATAAAAATTAAAAATTCCCATAAAACTCAGCACCAGAAAAGAAGAATTACTGTGCAAACACTATTGAGTAATGTGAACAGTAGGCGGCGGAACCGCGGCAGAAGCCATGCTTTTGCCGCGTTTCCGCGGCTGTTTAGAGGAATCATGAGCTCGTGTTTCACCATAATTCTTAGATCTTCCTGCTGAATTTTTTAGGCATTTTTAATCTGGAAAAATCCCAGATTTTAGAAAATGTACAGAGACCATGTTAAGTTTAGGGTTTCGGGTTCGTTTGGGCTTCAAATTGCGTCTAGACTTCGCCTAAGGCTCTAGCTAGGCTCTGATACCACTGTAGGGTTCCTAGGCATCCTAATGAAGTCTCACAAGGCATCAACCATGCCAATTTCTAAAATTATTGGTGCCGAGAAACCCTAACACGGATCGTTGACTAGATGTCTAGGCGAAATGAAAATCTAGTTAACTACTTAACTAAAAGTTAGATTCTACAACCTTTGTGGATTCGGATATCCACTTCCTTAGCTCCACGTAGTGCTCCTCTTGCTGTCCTTTTCCAATCTTAGACTCGTTCATCGGTTTCATCGGGAAAACGAGCGGAATAGGTCGTCGGCTTCGTATCAAAGACGATCTACGTCGAGGCATCACAAGTTCAAGCTCCGACTTCACAAAGTTGTGAAACTTGTGAAGAAAACACCCAAAACAACTTGGCAAGAGGTAGAGGGTAAAGAAATAGGAGGTGGGTTCACTTTAGAATTGGATTTCACTCACTTTTGCTCAAGTTGCCATTGATGGCATCTAGTTTTCTCTCTTGAAGAAGAAGGAGAAGATGAAGCTAGAATATGATAAGTGTTATGATAAATTGAAAAAGAAATCAATACTTATCATAATCTAACCTTAGTTGAGTGTAGAGAATGGACCATGGTTACTTGGATGCGTTAGGGTTAAGCATGAAGACAAGAATGGTCACTAAGGTCAAAGCTTCATGAAGCTTCAACATAAAACAAATAAAGCCACCATTCTTATCTTAATCCATTTCAAATAAATAAATAAATAGATAAATGAATTTGCAAAACCCTAATCAACACTTAACCATGGTTTAATTCTTTACACTTAACCAAAAGAGCAAGTATCATCAAACATGATACAAACATGTGTACAAAAGTATATCACATATACAACTTGCACATCAAGTGAGAAAATCCATTTAAAGTGAACCTATACTAGCTAATGCAAAGTAATATATCAAATATATAATTATACATTAAATCATTAAATCAACATTTGATTCAATGATCCGGTCATGTCGCACATAACCGACTAGAATCCAATGTATCGATTTATCGAATCAATGATTCGATAACTAGGTCATATCGAATATAACCAATCGAAACATATATCGGGAGAATGAAATGCGGTATCACATACACGCATCATTCTCGGTCGTGCACATATCTCATATGCGCTCCTATTTCGTTTCGCTTGAGCCAGGAAACCTCTGTGTAGGACTCTAAAGACTCGTTAATACGCCGGTAGCAGATGATGATCATATCAAGCACCCACAAGCCGCAAGCGGTCTGCTAAACGTAACGGCCATCCGGGTATTGAGCGATCAGAAGATCGACGAGCTAGCCCGCTCACACTCCTGTGAATCCAACCAGTAACACTTACCGTACAGTCCGGTCTGTTCGTCTGATACATCGCATATCAAGTCTATGGGTGGTAAACGTCAGACCCCAATAACTGATAAGTCGTGCCGATGTGAGGCTCATAACGGGTCGAGAAACTACTGGTAACACTTACCAGCAAATCTCTGATCAGCCCTGGCCAGGGACTTCCCTGTTACGGCCAATCGAGCACAGCGCAACATCAACCCCCAATACCGGGAGAGACGAAACCCCTCCTATCGCTCATTGCCTCCATGTGACTCGGGACTGTACCCAAAGACCACCGTTTTGCACGCCCTCATAGACGTGGTAAGGTGGAGATCAAAGCACAGTGGGAATCACACAAGACTCTATGACGATCTCGGGTCTACAGACTAACCTGTACATGTGTCACCTGAGAACTGCCATCTGACGTGAGGTATAATACCATCTGGGAGTTCTCGGCGAGTCCGTCCAGTGTACCCAGTCTCCACTGAGCATCCGTACACCATCTCTGATGTCAAACACCAATGGATATGGGATCATCCATCGCCCATCTCATGGGTCGAGAAGCGTATACGCTAGTCTACACTGGTATATCGATGCCCCGTCTCGATACATCCACGACTAGGGACCATGAAGGATGTACTTATGGACTACCATGTCCCCACTAGTATGATCTGCATCATAGTCCAGGTAGTCAAGTACACATCCTAAGGGCTTTATCAACATGTAACTATAAGACAGTTTAAAGAGGCAAGTGTACATGTTAAGATAAAGAGTAACCAGATAGCATACTATCATATCGAGCAAGAAAGTCATCTCTATATATGTCCAAGCATCCAATATAATATACATCATCTGTACAATACTGGCCTCTAGGGCATACATACAACTAACACTAGGTTCAAATGATGGCCTTGGAGAGGCTCCTCCTGCTATTTGAGTGGCAGGGCATTTCAAACCGGCATATTGGGGTCTGCCCCTCGCCTTTATCACTGCCTCATAACTGCGGGCAGCTTCCAAAGCATCTTCATGTGTCAGAAATTTCCCCGTGGCTAGTGCAGCCTGAATTTCTGTGTCCAAACCTTGTTGAAATCGACGGGCTCTGATCTCATCCGTCGGTATCAGGTGTGTCGCAAATCGACTGAGCATGGTGAATTTAGCGTAATACTCATCTACTGACTTGTCCCACATCGAACCTTGTTGTAGATGAATGAACTGCTGCTCCATGGCAAACCTGGCAGTCACAGGGAAGTATTTCGCGTCGAACTTCTCGCGAAAAGTCTTCCATTCAATAGGCTGTGCAAGACGGCTTTCTTCCGCCTTCCACCAGTTGCGAGCATTGTCCGTGAGCTGTAGTTTTGCCACACGGACCCAAGCTATGTCTGGCACTTGTGCTGCTACCAGATCATCTTCTATGCTTTGTACCCATTCTTCAGCTTCAAGAGGGCTTCCTTTTCTGGAGAACTGCTTCGGATGTAAAGCCTTGAATTGCTTCACCCAAGGTGCTTCAGCCTCGGGACGGTTTAAGAGCTGTTGTTGTCCCTCTAGGAGGCTGCGGATTGCCTCAAGCAGAACCGTTTGCACGTTGAGTGGAGCAGGAACGACAGGTGTGAGTGGTAGTGTTGGAGGTGTATTGTTGACGTTGGTGCTGGTGTTGTTCGGGGAATCCATAACCCTGAAGAAAAATTTGGGTTAGGACAGATTCAAGTACATGAAATGATAAGATTCAAGGAATATGGAATTGTAAGATTCAAGGAACATGAATTGTAAAGAATGTTTTAGTTGCTGGTCCTTGTGTTATATTGCTTAGGTTGTTCACGTAGAACAGAACTGCATGATAGGGATTCATACAGCTCTGACCTGCATGGGCTACCAACAAAACCTGTCATGCCCCGCTTCCCAGTGTACGGCGAAGGGGACGCGACGAGGTCCGCTACGTATATACTCAGAAGTACATACGCTAAGCGTATCTAAGCAATATAAAATAAATACACAAGAGACAAGGGATAATAAAAACAACAACTTTTATTTATTAACATTCTTTTGTACAATGCATGAAAAGGAAATACAACTGATATAAAAAGATGCCTAAACAGTGGCATAACAGGATATAAAATACTGAATGGAAAAGTGTATAATGAACTAAAGTGCAGGGTCTTCGGCAAACTGCTCCAAGTCTTCTCGAGATGGCTTGATCTCCGCCGGGTCCAAACCACCTGACGACATTCAAAGAAGAAAGAAATAGAATGTCGTCAGCGAACAGGTCGCTCGGTAAGTCCCAAAGATAGGGGAGAAATAGACAAAGAGTAGGAGAGAGAGAGTAGCTTTTAATATTTTATTGCATTGTAGTAATATTGTATTAACGCTGTTGTTTGTAGCTTGGTACAGAAGAATGCCAGTGTATACGAGAGGGGTCTCTATATGCTAGAGATCAGGGCAAATGGAATATAGAGTACAAGGCTCCGTTAGAAGGCCCGGGACAACGACAATTGGATTCATATTAGGTGTCTTAAATCTGACCGTCTCGTGCCACTTTTAACATCTTCCGTACCAATCTACCCATTAAACCTCGCGATGTCTTGTTTGTATTGTTATCTTATAAAATTGTATTGATTGTATGAGTGATTGACCGACTGACCGAAACCATGATATCAGGAAACGGTTGTAACCGTATAGTCATGTAAATGGAATACTGAGAATAATGTAAAAGGAATATATATCCATGGTTCGGTTCAGTCAAATTGATAATTGTATTCATGAATTCATGTGTTCATTTTGAATTGTAATCTTGTAAATTATAGATTTACTTGAATCATATTCAAGTCAGATTAATCAGACTCAAACCCAAGTCAGACAACCAGGAATGTGAATCGAAGTCTTATAATTTCTAGGGTCCTTAAGGTAATTTATAAAACTTGAGGGGGTTTTATGTAAGAATACTTTTATATACTTTCCAAAATACACCTCAAATATTTATAGTTCGTCTTTAAAATTGTAATGAGGGTGGATTTTATGTTGTGACATTTCTAGTGAAAATATCCTAGTTTTATAAATAAGGGTATTTATCTGTAATATTGATTATTTGAAGTTCATGGTATTTTAATGTAAAATTTATTCTTGTGATTTTTAGAAAAAGGTGGAAAATTTATATTATAACAAAATAGGTATTTAAATGATAAATATACATATGTTTATACAAAAATAATTTTAATAAATATTTTATATTCCAAAAATCTCATTTTCTTAAGATGTCGTATTTTAAACCTTTCGAGACCGAATGCTCCTTGCGGAGGTCTGAATCTCGCACTACTAGGCCCGAGGGTACACGATAAACCGTACTATCCCTAACGGGTTCCCCAAAGGTGGGTTGTAGCGGCGCTTTGTAAAGATTGTAAAATACTAATCCTTTAGAAAACGGTTTTATAAAGTAAAAGGTATTTATTTGCAAAAGTGTAAATTTTCCGTATTTAGATTCTAGGGTTTCCTAAGCCAACTAGTCTATTTCTAAATGGTCTAAACGACAAGTCGTTAGAAGCCTCAAATCGCCTCTTCACCGCCAATTGTGGCCAGGTAAGTACAAGTGAGGAAGGAGGGATCCGCTCACGAATCGTGAGACGGGCCTTTTAAAGTTACCTTTGCTCACTTGCCTAGCCTACACACCACAAAGTCAGGTTCAGATAAACGATCGATGTCCACAACTTATCGTGTTTTCCTAATAAGAGGTATTTATTTAAAAGTGTATCAAAGCCAAACTTTTAGAATTGATTTTATTAAGAAAATGGTATTTAAATGAAAGTATTGTTTTTATCGTATTCTAAGTTTTGATGATATCGTTTTAGGGTTGTATTTGCGTGTGTATGGAGGTAGGTCATTAGCTCGTGCTCTACTTTAAATGTATAGCAAAGTTAAGGGGTTAAATGTGAAATTTAAACATGATGGTATTAAAGTGAAAAAATACGATAAATTGGAAAGCTTATCATTTTATGTGATGAAACTTATTCAAACTGATTTTTAAAAGTTTAATAGTCAATATAAATATGTTTAAGCATGATTGAATTGGTTAGAAGTGAAATTTTATAGAAAACCGAGTCGGAAATCGGATTTGTTCCGATTCCGTCGGATTTCGTAATTTCGTATTTTAGAGAAATAGAAAGGGGAATAGAATGGGACTTACGGGTTTCGATCTATACTAAGGAGTGTAGGGGAACTAAAGGTGTTGCCGAGGCGTTGCTTCGTCACCGGTTGTTTCTAAAAACGTCGCCGGAATTCCCGCTGGAATTTCGTCGGAGCTTCGCCGCGAACTTGTTTTCAAAGCACACACTTCTTGGAAAATTTTGAGAAAGTGAGCCTAGGGTTTTGGGATGAGAGGGTAGAGGGTATGGGGTGTATTTATAGGGTAGACTAGGGTAGGGTAGGTGAAAGGTTTTTAATTAAAAAAAATTGTAAAAATTATAGAAAAATTATTAAAATTTATAGTAAATGGGGTGTATTTAACTCTCGGGAGCCGATCCAATTAAATGGTGTGTGCAGGGGAGTTGGGGAGACGAAGAGCCATATTTTTCGTTCAGGTGACTCGGCGGTCCGGCCAAGTCAGGCCGGCGCCGCCGGACCGAGTCGGCCAATCCGCCGGCTGACTCGGCCGAGTCATGGGGTCGATGGGTGGGGGGTCTCGTGAGGGTGTCTCTGGTATTTTTAGTTTTTTATGTGAAGTTCAAAGTTTGGGAGTTATGGTCTGTGGACTGTTGGGCTTCCAAAGGATTTAAAACAAAAATAATCTAAAAATAATGTAGGGCAGGGGATTTGAACTCTGATGGCTTGGTTCAGCAGTGCAAGGTGTTACCAATAAGCTACAGGCTCTTTCTTGTAATTATGGTGTGAAATAATTACCTAAAGGGGTAACAAAAATATTAAATACCCCAAGTATACTTTAATTTTAAAACAATTTTATGTACACTAAAAAATGGAGTTATTTAAAAACAAAATAATTACTTATATATTGTGCTCAGGTTAAAATACTCTTTTATGGATTTTGAAAAAAAAATTGTATAGAAAAGTGTATAGGAAAATTATGGTTGTTACAAACTGGTACTGGGAAGTCGTCCTTCGGGCAGGCTTTATTGAGATCCCGAAAGTCTACGCAGATGCGCACCGTCCTATTTTTCTTCATCACTGGGACAATGTTGGCGATTCAGTCAGGATATTGAACCTCTTGGATGAAACCGAAGTCGATTAACTTCTTGACTTCGGCGTTGATGCTCATATCAAGCTCGAGTCGAATTCTTCTCGGCGCTTGTTTGATCGGCTTGACGTCCGGGAATATTGCCAATTTGTGTACAGCAATCTCTGGATCTAGTCCTGGCATCTCGGAATAGTTCCATGCAAAGCAATCTTTATGCTGCATGAGCACGTCTTTTAGCGTAGCCACCCTTTCTTCTGACAACAGCTCACTGACGAATGTCGGCCGCGGGTCATTTGCTGTTCCCAAGTCAATTTTCTTGAGGTTTTCTGCGGTAGTATGTATCCCATCTTCCAGCTCTTTTGGTGCCGGTGGAAATTCTGAGATTACCTCGTCATCATCGTTTTCGAAGCACCAGGGGAGGTCATCCATATTCTCGGGCTCTTCTTCTGACAGCATTATCACGTGACAGGTACGAGTTCGCTTCTAAGACCGATGTGGATCTAGTTCTACCCTCGTAGATTTGGGTTCATGCTTCTGCGGCGGGGTTACCCTCCAGCTGCTGGACAGAGCGAACCTGCCTTGCTGATATTGATCTTCGATCCAGTTCTTGAAGGTGAAGCAGTCTTCAATAGGATGTCTTATTGCCCTATGATAGGAGCAATAGTCCGGATGAGAGACTTCGCCTGCTTGCTCGGGGTGCTTGGACTCTGGGAGTGTAATCAGTTAATGTTTTCTGGCAAGATCAAGTATTTTCTTTGTCTTGTCTTCGGCAAAAGAGTATGCTCGACCCATCTTCTTTATAAGAGATAAATCTTGGCCACTCGATTCCTGATCGCGTGGCTTCTTAGACCCGCTTTGTCGCCGTCGAACGCCTTTCCCGTTCTTTGGCTTGTTTCTGCCTCTGCGTCGGGTCTTTTGTATAACGGGTTGACAAGGAGGAGCATTTTCGTTTTTCACAGCCTGCTGAAGGAGGTGTTGCGTCCTGGATTTCTCGTAGATGGCTATTTCGCGATTATGGTCGTCTCAAACCTTTTGACCTGCTTCCCTTATAAGCTTGTCCATTTGTTCTTCGAACGGCAGACTAGGCATTTTCACGGCGGGAGCCCTTTCTGGTTCAGGGTTAGCATCTTCCCACAGAGTATCTCCTTCTTCATCACAGTCGCGGAGTAACTCCCGTTTCTTAGATTGAACATACCCAAGCCCGGTCGTTTCCATTCTCCCGTTGGGCAATTTTCGCTGAGTTCCGGGGACATTCCAGATCTTGTCATAGAACTTAGCTTTTCGAGCGGTCTGTTTGAAAGGTACGCCTTGGCGCTGTAACAGCCCATTTAGTCCGTTCGTATAATATCTGGGCAAACGGATGGGCTGGAGCCTGTCGAGTGTAGAATCCGCGCCGTGCCAGATTTTTTTCTCCACTTTGGTTTCCCCAGATCGGTAGAATAGGATCGCTTTTTCACCTTCTCGTCTGGGAGAGACATAGAACGTCTGCAGCTCTTCCACATTGTAGGTATCAAGCGTGTCTAGTTCTTTATGATGCTTGGGCGGAACCATGGAAACTTGCAAACTTTGATCTTCATTAGCGAAGGTTTGTATTGATGGCCGAGCAGAGAATACGGCATGGACCTCATCTTCCGAGTCGCTGCCGAAGATAAGCATAGGAGCAGACGGTCCCAGCTTGCTGTTCTGGGGTGGCCCTGAATAAACTATCTCTTCCTCTTCCTCGGTATCATTCCCGAAGACCGGAATGGTGGTGATAGCTTTGTTCTCCGGTTTGTGACATCTCTCTATGTCCTCAAAGTCTGATAAGAAGTATTTTGCATCTTCGTACTTGCGGACTTCATTCACGGAGAATGGGTTTAGCTCTCCTGTCACAGTATACTCGAGACCATCCTTGAAATACTTCATACACTGATTTTGTGTAGAAGGGATGATGTTGTATTCGTGCAACCAGGGCCGACCGAGCAAAGCATTGTAGCATGTCTTGGCGTCAATGATATGGAACTTGATGTCCGTGACGAGAACCCCAAAGCGTAACGTCAGTATTACAGACCCAAGCGTCCGTGATGACTGGGAATCAAATCTGGAGATGGTGATTTTATCGCGAGCGAGGTGTTGAACGCTCATGCAGATTTTCTTCAACACCCTTACGTTAAGGAGATTGACGGAGGACCTATTGTCGACCAGGATTTTACCTATCTTGATGTCATGACAGTATCTGGAGACATATAGGGGACGGTTGTGCTCACATGTCCCAAAGAGGAGATCTTCATCGCCGAAGGTGATATCGGCTGTGTGTACTTCTTCCAGCTCGTTTTTCATCTTTTCTTCGGCGAGGAAAGCTTGGAATTGCTCGGGTTCCTGCAGTGCCTTGATTAAAGAATCTCTCGCCTCTTTGAATAGCAGAAGGGCGTCGAGAATACTGAGCTGAGAGGGTATCTTTCTCAAGTGTGCCAGAACGTTGTAATCCACCTTACTTTTCTTTCGCGGGTCCTTGGCTGCCAGCTCTTTGATGGCTTGGTCATCAAGGATGATATCCACAGGGACTTTTTCTTTTCCCTTATCTTTTCTATTTGACCCACTGTTCGAGGACCTAAGATTCTTTTCGGGCAGCGTACGATTGCGTAACTGAATGTTTTCACAGGTCTTCGGTTCCTCCACTTTTCCCAAGGTGGACTCTTTAAAGAGAGGACCAAGAGTCATTTCTTCGTTGGAGTCACTGTAACAACCGAGCCCAATACTACTATTTCTGTTACTGGTTGAGTGTTTGACATTGCTCATTTCATTTATCTTGCTTGTTTGGTCTTACTGTAAAATTTTAACTGGCTAAGTCATTTCTGCATATAACAAATTTTAGCACCTAAAACAAAATTAAAAATATCTATCTCGGCCTACTCGTCACCCCTAGCCACGTGGTAGCGTCCGTGCGTCGAGATCTCATCCCGTTTGGTGAAACGGGCGAGTTTGGACGACTACGCGTGCGTACAGTGCCCGACTTGAGGGTATGCTTTTTAATCATAAAACATTTCATTTTAAAATTTGGAACCCGCTTAAAATCCTATTATTTGAATTTCAAAATTTTTGACTCAACCCGGGCGCGATTTGGAAATGTTTCATTTAGCGCCAAAATCCCAAATTAATAATATAATCTAAACTATATATATCTTCGTAATCTTACTGTTAGATTTAGCTTTTAAAAATCTTTTAATTATTCTTAACTCATGAATCTCTATCCCCTCAGCCAATCATCGAGGCTCGTTCACCCGTGGGCCCCTCCAACGTTTCTCTCTCTCTCTCTCTTTCTCTCTCCATCCCTCACGTCTCTATCTCTCTCTCTAATTTCCTTTCCTCTCTCTCTCTTCCCTATATATTTACGCATCCCCTGCATCTTTCCTTTTCTTCACGAGAGAACCCAGCGCACCTAACCCTAGCCGCCTCGTCACCGTCGCCGCCGCAGCCCGACGCCGGCGCCAACGTCACCGCTGTGCTCGCCTCCGCCTCCTCCTCCCGACCGCAACGTCTCCTTCCTTCTCCCCGTGCGCACTGTGCAGCAGCAACCCCGGCTACCCTGTGCCTTCCCTGTGCCGCCTGAATCGTCGCCGGCGACCCCTGCGCCGCCCGTGGCCGTCGCCGACGAGCCCCAACCACCTCTAGACACCTTGTAAGTGTGCCCCTCCACCTTTCATTCCCTCTTCTCTTTTTCATGAACTAAAATCAGCCGCTGGAGTTTTGCAGATCGCTGGAGACGCCGTCCTCGCCGCCGTCGATCTCGCTGTCGTCGCAAACACCCTCTGGACCAGTGAGTATTTCCCCCATCATCTCCTTCTCTGGTCTTTTCCTTCTTTCCAAGCCTATACCCGATTGAACCCTATTTACTGTTTTCGTGTTCGCCGGAATTCGGCCATACCGACGACTTGATCCGATGTTCCAGCGAGGTACCCCGATCCGCGTGGTCCCATTGTTCGTTGTTTGGGTTCAATCCGTGAACCGTGCGTCCGTCGCGTGTTTCCCCGCCGACGTTACGTCCGTTTTTCCCGGTTCGCGAACCGTCGAGACAAGTATCACTTGCTACATGCTATACTATACAATTATATATGTTTTGACTCTTTAAACCTGCAAAACTTAACTCGGAATGGTTATTTCCCCATTTGGTTGCAATATGACGTATATCATTTTACAGTTAACCTAAATTTCAGTTTGCCACTTTAACCCTAATAACGAAGTTTACCCGTTAATCACATTTTACCGTTTAAAGGATGATAGCCTCTACACATGTAGTTCTGTTACATTTTGATATTGATATAACGGTATTGCATCATCATGTGATCTATTGCACCGCAAGGGGTGCACAAAACCTGTTAATATGATAAAACGACTGCACCATGTTAATGCACTATTATGATTAATGAACTGCTTATTGTTGTTTAATTTATTGTTTATTTTCTGCTGTTAATCCCTATTCGATTATATACCTGTTGTGAGCACACTCTCGATTTTGTTACATCTTGACCTGACCTTGCTACACATGATATATATATACCGATGCACCTGGCATGGTACCCTTTACTATCGACTTGACCTGATGTACCATGACCTGACATGTTACCTGATCTCATGCCTAATGCCAACAAACCTGACATGGAGTCCATCATGGACCATTCCTGTTGTCTATCCAGACAAACCTGACCTGTTACCTGATCCTGTGTTGGCATTAGTCCTTGACTACTGAATACCTGACCTGACACATATATCCTGGGGGTATGGGGAAATCAAAAGGGTAATCTAAAGTGTAACTTAAAAGGGTATTACTTGATCCGTGGTCCCGGGGGGGGTAACGAGACAGAGCCATTCGTGACTCTTACATTTTCCTGATCCGTGGTTCCGGGGGGCAACGGGACAGAACCATTATTGGTTCCCATCTTCCTGTTCCGTGGTCCCGGGGGGTAACGGGACATATCCTTTGAATTACATGGAGGATTACTCGAATTGATTTCAAAGACTTTAGGATAGAAAACCCGATAAGACAGTTTAGTTACCCACTGCACACTACCCTGCACTGCTTGTTTCATACTATTGCTTTATTCATGTTTATTTATGCATTGCCTATTACACTGTTCATATTATATTATTGGTTGACATGACGCGCTGACGTCTGGGTTTTGCATAGCCCAGATCCTTTACCACTGTCGCTGTCCGAGTAGGAGTACTTCAGCGAGCAGGCTGAGTTGTGAGTCCTGTAGTGGTTAGTTTTATTTCCCATAATTTTTTTATTTCCAGACGTGAGCCCGCATTATGGGACATACTTTTCTATTATTGTATTGGATCATTTGCTTCCGCATTTATTTATCATTGACTCTTGTTATTCTGGATTGTGGACATGTGTTAGATAGTTTTATCTTGTTCTTGATATCTCTACAGCCGTAATGTGACTGTGGATGGATACTTCCTACCCACAGGTAGCATGGTTGGCTATGTCACGTGCCCAATCTTGCGTACTCTGGGAAGCGGGGCGTGACAGTCACTCCCGAAGGTGAGAACTTGCGATCCCCCGGCATTGACCACGCGGCAGTTGCCGATAGTTCTTTTATGCTCCTTGGTCGCACTTCTTTGCTTCCGAGGAGCTTTGCGTTTCATTCGCTTAAAATGTTGTCGGTGAGCAACATATCCCTGCCACCGGCTTTTAAAAGCATTACACTCTTCGGTGGGGTGTGCGATCCTCCGATGATATAGGCAGTAGTTAAGATGTATTTCTGCTTCACCAGGAATGTTTCCTTCGGAGGGTGGCAGCTTCATTCCCATTGATATGGCTTTGGCGAACCTCTTTCTTGTCTTGAACCTGTTTTTATTCGCAATGGAGGTATTTTGGTCTGGCGGGGATATTTCAGCCCTTTCGTCCAGTCGTCGACGTTTGGCCTTTTCAAATATGGCCATCTCACGCTCCCGATCAACTTTGCTTTTCAGAAGAACTTCGTTTAGGAATGCATCAATTATTTCATCTGATGGTCCCAGAAGTTCCGGCTCAGGCTCTGCCCCCAGTTTCTCTGTATGAGGAGCTTCCTCACCGTCTATCGATGAGTGAGAGATCACATGGCAACTTGCCACATAACCTTCAGATTCATCCGACGAGTCTTCTTCATTACCACTGTTTCCGTCCTCAAGAACGTGGCTGGGGAACTCTTGGAGCGTGATTGGAGTCCGCGTCTTCTGGTTATACTCTTCCAGCACGTCAATCTGCTTTTGTAGGTCCGTGCGCTTGTCGCCAGGATTCACGGGCTTCTTGGATTTCTTCTTCTTTTTCGAAGATTTCGACAGCTGGGTGTGCGAGCTTTGACTATCACCACTGATCTTTGGAGTTGGACGCGGTTTCAGCATCCCCTCGATGATCTCAGGCTCCAGTGGATTCTTCCATCTAATTGCCGGATGATTTGTATATCAAAAATATATGTTACCGCAATCAAGAACGGCGTCGCTTGATAGCTAGCCGGTGAGTACGGGTCGGTCCACAGGGATTTTGTGAATTTCCTACTCGCTCAAACGAGTTAATTCCGATGGGAGCCGGATTGATTATTAAATCTAAAAACTGAATTAATCTATATCTAAATCTTGCTAGGGTTAGGTCTAGGTTAAGTTTGGAAAGTCTATAAATCTCACCGCTTTCTATACCCATATGAAGATCTAATTAGGTGTTATGGTAAATATTAATAAAAGGGATTAGGATGATTGGGAAGATTGTTCTTCCTCTAGATCCGTGTCCTTCCTTTAGAAATCTTTACCCTAACTTCCATGGAAAACCTTAAAATCCGGGCCTTTAGACTACGGTATCACCGCTACCTCGTGGGTAGAGTGCCGTAGGGAGCGGAATAAGAAGGTATGCATGAAGTTCTATGAAAATATATGACGGGCAAGAAAGGGGATGAGAGATCTTCGTCTCTTAAACCTTCCCCAGATCTAATCCTAACAAGCAAAGAGACTACTCGCTCATTAGGGAATTGAAGAACATTTATCTAGGACAGAGAATGAAAATTACCTAGGGCAAGAAATTAAATTTATCTAGGACAAGAATAGAAAATTAACCTATGGCAGAAAATAAAGAACTTACAAAAATGATGCTCTCCAAAAGAATGTTGAAATTTATTAATGAAGGGAGGCATGAGAAATTACAATGATTAGAGTTCCTATTTATAGAGAATAGGAAACCCTAGGTTACATTTGATTCGCACATCAGCAATTACAAAAATAGCCTTTAGGTTGACTAGTCAGAGCTTCTTTAAGTTATGGTAAAAAATATAATTCATGATTGCGCAATACGGCCACGGAACCGCGGCCGCAGCCAAGGTTTGGCCGCGGTTCCGCGGCCAACTTGAAGGCTTGGAATCTGGATTTTCTGGTGCTGGCTCTTCTTGACTTTTACTTTATTCTTCTGCAGGTCTTTTCTCAAATTAGCTTCTGGTTTTCTTCCAGATTTTCCTGTGAACATTGTTGTGGACTTTAATCGTGGCTTTGTGTCGACGTCTTGAACCCTGCTTTGTGAACTGATCTTTATGTAGGCTTGATCAAGAGTCTTCTGTTTATTGGTCAAAGTCTCACTTTTGTATCGTCTTTTCATTGTTTTCACTGTTTTCGCTTCAAGAACCTGTAACCTGTAACATGTAGTAGACATGCGTCAAAAGAACCTGTTTATTTGTAAAAAGAATAAGAATGGGGAATATAATAATGCAATATTATGGTGTGAACAAATACCCCCAAACTTATCTTTTGCTCGTCCTCGAGTAAACTTATTTTTATTCTCTACAAAAAACCTAACCGCACTTTCGCAGGGAAACGTGATTGCACTGAGCTCGTGCAACAAGCCGTTAAACCTCTAGGTGTCCCTAGTAGGAGGAGTGCTGTCTCCTGAGGGTTTTCAGCGGATTACACCAACAAAATCCTATCAATTTGGCTTTTCGACTTTAATTCTCCAATTAGGTTTTCTAACAAGGAATTCTATTATCGTCGACCCGCAAATTATCCTCCCATATTCTTCACACTTCCTCATCATTTAATTTAAGATTATATATGTTCTATAGACTTACTTAGCTTTCGGCATTTCTTAAGTTTTCCTTCTAGGGTTCCATCTCCACTTAGGAATTTTTATCAACTCTACTAAAGATACAAGTTCTATTCTTCACTCCTTTCTTTCATCTAAACTCCAATCACATATCCCCACGTGTGTGTAAAAATCACCCCTACACTTAGAGATTCAAATCAAGCAATCGTACTCTCGTCTATTGTCCAAAGCACTTATTAATTGGTGAATTTTTAATTGAATTTTGCTTACACATCCTTCATGCGACCGTTAATACTTCTTGAGGTACCAACAACCGATTACAAGATGCGTTTGCACTTTAAAGCGTACTTCCTAGTCTTGCAACACCCAAGGCTTTTAGCAGTGACTCCCAAACCAATTGGTCTAAGGCACTAGGTGATGAAGCACCCTCGCTAAATATTTTTCTATTTTTACAGCCTTAAGTAATCACAAAAACCAGTGTCCATTTTTTTTATTCTTTATTCACTTTTTTTCTTTTATTTTCATTGTACTAAGGACTTTAGACAAGAGCATTTCAAGGTCTCTTCTACTATTCTAACTTTCAAGGTGCGTGATTGTGCAAATTTGTAGGGTATACATTTTCAAAATCCAGACTTAAGCTAGGAATTATTTTTCAAACTTATACTCTAATAAGAACATCAATACTTTTCCTTTATTTCGACTTAGCCCAAGAAGTGAACTCAAAATTTGCCTATTTCTAAATAAACTATAAAGGCATATACTTTCTACCGTTAAACTTTAAGGAAGGTTATTTTTAGGGTTTTTAATTTACTAAGTCTAAGATCTAGTTGTTCCTAACCAGTTGACCTATTTGTCAAACTCAAGTGAACTAGCCAAAATTGAATACAATAATTTTTATAATTTTTGAAATTTTTCAATTTTTATGGGTTTTCAAATAAGTATGCAAATGCAAAAATATACATATGAATGCGAAGGAGAAGACGTACCGAGCATACCCCCAGACTTGAACTTGACAGTATCCTCACTGTCATGCTAAACCAAGAGGATCAAAAAATTGTCGGCACTCCCCTGTTTATTTATTTACAAAATATTTTTTATATTTTTTAATGTTTTGAATTTTTTTTTATAGAAAAAGAAAACAAAAAAAATATATATACATATATACAACAAGGTTCCCCCCAAACTTCAGCTTGGCCTTATACAAGCCAAAAGTTAGCACCAACCATTCAAAAATCTTATCGTGGTAATGGTCGAGTTGGTGAAAGAATGGAGTGGAAAGAAAAGAGATGAGAAGCACACGAGACCGTGTGGAGGCAGAAACGGTATACGGTCTCGGTGGAGGAGAAGAGGGGTAGAAAAGAGAAAGAAGGGTAGCACGATCTTGAGGGTGTAAATTGAGTGAATAAATTAGCACAATTTGTGATGACCGATGTGTTAAAAGCGATTGCGCTAACCTATCAACCCGTCGAGAAATGGGGTCAAATCCCTCAAGATTCGCAAGAAAGCATGGGTACTCCGAACTTGGTATAGGAGATGAAAACGTAACGGTCACTTGCACGGTCGGAACGATAGGAAGGACGAAAGGGAGTGAATTAGGGATAGTGTTATTCTCACCTAAGTAATCTGTCGCGAACTTGAAGGATTCCATCAATGGTTCGAAACAACTGTAAGCAACCGAGTCTGATGGTTCGACTAACTCATCTGAAAATGTAAAGGACTCAAACTCGGGCGGTGAGTCATCAACATCGTCCGAAAAAGTGAAACACTCGTATGTGTTATAGGATGTGAGAGCTGTGTCAGATTCAAAGGAAAATTTTTCAAGCTCACAGTCTTCAAGCGTGGTCGGAACGATGGAAAGGAGGGAGGGTGATTTAGTTAAATGTTCAAGAGGATGAATTGGAAAATCCGACACATCAAAGAAAAATGGTTCAACTTTAATATGACCCTCAAAACTCTCCTCAATACTATCCTTATAATTCTCCTCAAAATTCAACACATCCATGCCATTATCATCAAAATCAAGACGCATATGAAGTTCGGGAGAAACATCTAATGACTCGAGATGATGAGTTGAACATAAAATTTCAATCAAATCGACAAGTTCATCATCCGAAATATTCCCGGCGTCTATATTCTCAATCAAGTGAAAATCAATTTCTTTAGACACCTCATCAAAAGCATGGATATTTATCAATTTAGGTTCTAGATGGAAGGTGTAAAGATCGAAAGGATTAGGTGTGGTTTCACTCGAAAGGGGTTCTTCATAATTTGGCAAATCAAACACTACAAAATCACACAACTCGTTTTTATTTTGAACTTGTAAATCATTTAGGACATTCGATGGAAAACTGGAGTTGTGGGCTTCAATTGGGTAAGGGTAGGTTTGATTTGGAAATCCTCTCTCATTCTCACTCAGTCCAACCGCCTCCTCATACATTGAAAAATTCGGAGCTAGTTGGAAACTAGCTACCGGTTCACTAGGTTGCATAAGCGCGTCCACGAACGCTTCCATATTCCTAACCATTTTGTTTGTTGCTAAAATATAAGCTTGCAACGACTGTTCCAAACTAGACATGGGTGGTGAAGGGGTTTCGGGAAAAGATTCGAAATTGTGTGGATATGCAAAACTCCCAACAGGCTGTGTAGAATCAATGTCTAGTGAAGGTGGGAAAGTCGGGTAGGACTGGTAGGAAGTGGGTGGATGGACAGGGATAGGGTCAACATGTGGATAAAAAGGTGAATAATCGTGCGGATCCCTAGAACCAGATGAGTGAGAGGGGTGAAAGATCGGCTGCGAGATTGAGTAATATGCTCAGCAATGGACATCGGCTTAGAAGTGACAGAAGGACTTGAAAAAGTGGTATCAACACATGGAGGTGGTAAAAGTTGACTTGGTTGACACAGAGTGGGTTGAAAGGTCAAACTGTTTCTCCTAGACGTCTCTATTTGATCTTTCAACGATATTTTAGGCAAGGAAGGATCGTCTTTAAATTGACCGAACAAATTGACGTACGACGCAAAATTAGGTTCGGGATACCAAAGTTCGGCAAGTGATTTATTATGTGGGGTACCCATGATGTTAGAAGGAGAAGAGAAAGAAGACAGGAGGTGCAAGGATTTTTTAGCGACAAAATTTTGCAAGTTTTTATAAAAGATTTTTCCTTTTCCCCCTTTCTTTTTTAGTTGGAACTGTTTGCAAAAATATTTTTGAGAAAAGAGCTAAGACACACTTTCGATCAACCAAAAATGCACAATCAGGCCTAGATCTAGGGTCACCTAGGTCAGCTAGACAGCTCCTAACTGATCCAAAGGGCTAGAAATAGGACCTCAAACCGCTTCTTCACTGCCAACTGCGGCCAGGTAAGTGGGAGGCTCCTCGCTACAAGTAGCGGTCCTAATTAAGTAACCACTTGCCTTAGACACACTTGCCTAGACACCGCAAAGTCAGGTTAGGATAAACGGTCGATGCCTATAACTAGTCCTCTGTCCTATTGAGCTCGAAGTCCTTAGGGCTGAGTCTAGTATTTTTTAATTAAAGATTGATCAATGCAAATGCTTTATGTGATTTCTGGGGTCCTGAGAAGGGTGATGAAATCCCCACCCAATCTGAATTGGTCAAAAGCCCCTTAAAATCCGATTAAAGATATGCAAAATAGTAAATCACTTGCAATCAAATCTTTTTTGTGAATTTCAAAGTTTGCAAGCTTTCTAATTAAAATTTTCCTTTCTACGCTTGCTCTTTATTTGGAAATTTTGCAAAAAGATTTTTGATAAAAGATATGCAGAACAAAAAATATTACTTGCAATCAATTTCTATTTTAAGCAAGGCGCAAAAATCCTCCACAAGATTTGTTATTTGGAAGGGAAAAGATTTTTAAGCGCAAAGAATCCTGCAGGAGATTTTTCAGAGGAGATATCAGAGATTCACAAAGAAGGAGATCAGAAGACTTACAGAGGTTTTTTTTTTCTGCGCGCGGAACCGCCGCCTCCACCGCGGAACCGCCGCGGGTTGCACTTCGCGATTGCGGATCCGCCGCAGGTTCGTCTGCTCGGCAGTTTTTTCTTTTTAAGATCGCCGCGGTTGAATTGTTGACTCGATCCTCTAAATTTCTTCTGCTGTCTGTTGTAATATTCCTTTGTTTGTTCAGATTTGATATCTGCTGTTTTGATTTCTGGAGATTTTCAGATCCGAACTTGATTGTAGATCCTGCAAAATTCAAACAAAGATACCCTTCACAAAATAACAAAATGATAAATTTTTTTATTTTTTTTATTTTTCAGTTTTTTATGATTTTTTTTGATTAACCCGAAATTGCAAAAAGAAAATAACACGCCATCCCCGGCAACAGTGCCATTTGATTTGTATGTCAAAAATATATGTTACCGCAATCAAGAACGGCGTCGCTTGATAGCTAGCCGGTGAGTACGGGTCGGTCCACAGGGATTTTGTGAATTTCCTACTCGCTCAAACGAGTTAATTCCGATAGGAGCCGGATTGATTATTAAATCTAAAAACTGAATTAATCTATATCTAAATCTTGCTAGGGTTAGGTTTAGGTTAAGTTTGGAAAATCTATAAATCTCACCGCTTTTTATACCCATATGAAGATATAATTAGGTGTTACGGTAAATATTAATAAAAGAGATTAGGATGATTAGGAAGATTGTTCTTCCTCTAGATCCTTATCCTTCCTTTAGAAATCTTTACCCTAACCTCCATGGAAAACCTTAAAATCCGGGCCTTTAGACTACAATATCACCGCTACCTCGTGGGTAGAGTGCCGTAGGGAGCGGAATAAGAAGGTATGCATGGAGTTCTATGAAAATATATGATGTGCAAGAAAGGGGATGAGAGATTTTCGTCTCTCAAACCTTCTCCAAATCTAACCCTAACAAGCGAGGAGATTACTCGCTCATTAGGGAATTGAAGAACATTTATCTAGGGCAGAGAATGAAAATTACTTAGGGCAAGAAATTAAATTTATCTAGGGCAAGAATAGAAAATTAACCTATGGCAGAAAATAAAGAACTTACAAAAATGATGCTCTCCAAAAGAATGCTGAAATTTATTAATGAAGGGAAGCATGAGAAATTACAATAATTAGAGTTCCTATTTATAGAGAATAGGAAACCCTAGGTTACATTTGATTCGCACATCAGCAATTACAAAAATAGCCCTTAGGTTGACTAGTCAGAGCCTCTTTAAGTTATGGTAAAAAATATAATTCATGATTGCGCAATACGGCCGCGGAACCGCGGCCGCAGCCAAGGTTTGGCCGCGGTTCCGTGGCCAACTTGAAGGCTTGGAATCTGGATTTTCTGGTGCTGGCTCTTCTTGACTTTTACTTTATTCTTCTGCAGGTCTTTTCTCAAATTAGCTTCTGGTTTTCTTCCAGATTTTCTAGTGAACATTGTTGTGGACTTTAACCGTGGCTTTGTGTTGACGTCTTGAACCCTGCTTTGTGAACTGATCTTTATGTAGGCTTGATCAAGAGTCTTCTGTTTATTGGTCAAAGTATTACTTTTGTATCGTCTTTTCATTGATTTCACTGTTTTCGCTTCAAGAACCTTTAACCTGTAACATGTAGCAGACATGCGTCAAAAGCACCTGTTTATTTATAAAAAGAATAAGAATGGGGAATATAATAATGCAATATTATGGGTTGAACACCGGACATGTGTGGAGATCCTTCAGCATTCTTTTTGTCTTGGCTGAAAGAGCGACCTCCCATGGATCTTCCTCTACAAAAGAGCATGATGCCCCCGCTGTATCTGTTTTCTTGGGAGTGTGTGGCCGAGGCGGGTTCACCTTCCAATTCTCAGATAATACGAATTTTCCCTGCTGGTACTGATCTTCTATCCAGCTTTTGAAGATGTAACAATTCTCGATCGGATGGCCTAACATTCGGTGATAAGGGCAATAGTTAAGATTGCTAATGTCGCCTGGTTGCGCTGGGCGTCTTGGCTCTGGGAGTGTAATGAGCCTGTTGCGGAGTGCAAGCTCGAATAACCACTTTGTCTTGTCTCAAGGGAACGAGTAAGAGCGGCTCATTTTATCTTCGAGAGATCGAGTTCTGTTAATTTGGAGATCAACTGGTCTCGAGCCACCAGGCTGCTGTTGAGTATTGGCCACGATGATCGCTTTCCCCTTTCCCCTCTCGTTTCGAGAGTCCGGGTTTGGAGGAGACGGTCTATGACCCATCTGGTCCATTTAGGCCAGTTTGTCGATCAAGGCTTGGAAAGTAGTCGGCTTGAAAAACATCATGAACTGGGAGATAGTTGCATGAGGTCCAAAGTGCCCACAAACATACCTACCGCTGGCGCTTCTTCAATCCGCTGTTCGCATTTCGACCACAGATTGTTGGAGATAGTGCCCTCAAAGTCAATTATTGGATCGCAGGCACGTGATTGCAATGATTGCGGAAGAACTATACCGGTAGGACAGTCTTACTCGAGATGCTAGTATGCTATCTGGTTTGCCTTTATCAGTTGTGTACAGGTTCAGGTGACTGATCACTGTACACTTTGATAGAGCCCTTAGGATCTTGCTTTACTACCAACAGTATGATGGCGATCATATACGTGAGAGTTGGGTGGTTTATAAGCATATCCTTAATTTTGGTCCCTAGTCATGGGAGTTTCGAGACAGGGCATCGATACTCCGGAGTAGACTAGTGTATACAGTCGAGACCCCGACGAGGGGCGGTGGCCGGTCTCACAAGCCACTGGTGTCAGTTGGATCACCTAAGATGTATACAGGTGCTCATTGGGTTATGAGTACACCGGACAGGACTCGCCGGGAACCTGCTAGTTGGTATTATACCTATCGTCAGATAGCAGTTCCCTGGTGACATGTGTACAGGTTAGTTCATCGACCTGAGGTCGTCATTTGTCTCGTGTGAGTTCCTACTGTGCTTTGATTTCTACCCTACCACGGCTCAAAGGAGTCGTGCAAACAGGTAGTTTTTGGGTACAGTCCCGAGCCATATGGAGGCACGTGAGCGGATCGGCAGGGGATTCGTCTCTCCCGGTATTGGGGGTGAGATCGTGTTGTGTCTAGGAGAGCCATTACACAAAGCCCACGGCCGTGGCAGGAGATTTACCGGTAGGTACTCCAGTAGTATCTCAGGGTGTTATTAGGCGACACTCCGACACGACTTATACTGCTATTGGGGATCTGACGTTACTAGCCCCCTAGGCAGATATGCGATACTCATAGACGAACGGACCGGACTATATATACATTGTCACTGTTAGGCTCTGTAGGGTTTCCGAATGAGTTCGCTCATCGGCCTCCCTTGAGGTCGGTCCATGGGCAGCCGTTACGCATAGCTAGTGCCGCTGACGGTTTGTGGTTAAACCCACTGCCAGGGTACTGACGAGTCATTAGAATCCCCCACAGACAGTTTCCCAAGTTCGGGCAAAATGTTGTAGAGGCCGTATGGTTTTATGGAAGGGTTCGGAAAATGCACGTACATTTACGCACGTGTTATTTTTCGGGAAGATAATACTGGTGGGCTTTGGTTTAAGCCGGATCCGAGTATTATATTGAGTAGATATAATATCTTTGTCTCAGATGCATTTGTATTCGGTTGTAATACAAATGCGGGTATATTTATACATTTATGGGGTTATCCTGAAATTCGTTTCGGGATCGCTTTTGGAAGTTGCCAGTTTCCAGTTTTCTATCAGCCGTCTTTTAACATTCGGTTAAAGACGGATTTATCTTTTCTTGGTTGAGGGTGAGTCATGCTTCTAGAAGATTCTAAAAGAGGTGATTAGGCCTGTGACTCACTTATTCATTAATGGTGCTTTAATGGTGCATTTATTGTGTTCACACTTTGTGTTCACACTAGATATTTCTCTTATTGTCACCTCCCCCTCTCCTACACTCACCCCCTAACTCCTATATGATGGCCGACCCCTCCCCTTTCTCACACACACTTGATGAAAATGGTTATTGAAGAAAAGATTATGATAGTTTTGGGGTGTATGGAAATTTCATAGCTCATTTCATTCCATCACCCGAATCAATTGGCAACTTCATTAACCGTCGTCCATAGCTTTGGACGGAACGAGACAAAGTCTTCTACTCATTCTCTACATCAATCTTGGTCGTCTCTTTTGGCAAACTTGACGACCGAGTTGCTTCGAGTCAGAGGCGGGAGCTCGTTTAAAGAATCGTTGACGTGGTGCCACCTGGAAGAGGAGATCGGAGGACGACGAGATCGGAGCAGCCGCAACGGAGCGTGGGATGATGGTTAAAGAATGAAGGACTCGGATCGTTCGGTATAACCTTTCTACTCTCTTTGCAGTTTGTTAGTTTAGCAATAATGGCAGATCCGGGTTATAGTATACGATAGCGCCAGTTTAAAAGTTTTTGTTCTGCATTTGGCGTCAGTTTGACGGCCGGGCGCTACCGTAGACTTACAGTGGTATCAGAGCCTCACCATTTTGCTTTACTAACTTGTGCTAAAGCGTTTAAAATATCGATCGGACCGAATATCAAAAACTGCAAAATTTCCATTCACAGTTTCTGTCGATTTTAAATCAAGTCCTAAAATTATTTTACATATCACAGAAATCTGTGCAGGGTTTTATAAGCACACCGTACAAATTTGGGCACGTGATTCAATAAGAACGCCGCGGAATCACGGTCAAACCTATGGTTTGACCGCGCATCCGCGACCATTCTGTGAGATCATGGCCCCAAATTTGCACAGTAGCTTCTTGACTTGAAATTGTGGGTTTTGGTATATATCTTTTGGGCCCAGATTTTGTTACTGTTCAACAGATGTTCGTGGGGCCCACTTCGTGATATTTAGTCGATCGAAATTTAAACATGTTAGTTTATAGTGCTTACATTATATCTCCGAACAGGGAATGTCATTTGATCGGTAAACCGCGTCTGATTGCTATAGTTCTTTTAGACGGGTTTGCGAACGTGACATTCGCGTTGATGTTCTGTATTATGCTGTGATGTTGCGGATTTGTCATGGTGGATAGCAGTGTGCAATGGTAGTGCAGTTTGGATTTATTTATACATTTGATATTGCGGGGCGAGCGTCCAACATGTGGACTGTCGTCACTGCCTGTTGTATAATATTCTTTTGGGGCACGACCGGGTTGAGGTCGATGTACCCATTGTACATATTTTTCATTTCTGTACTAGGTTTTACCCTGGGACGGAGTGCACGGATAGCCGGGTTCGGGAGGGCTACGGGTCCGCATCTCATGGCTTTGAGAGGCAGAGGGGCCTCACTCTGGAATTGGCAGACTATTCGCCGCACTCGTAGGGGGTACAGGTTGACCCAAGGAGGGGTGCTCAAGCTACCAGATTCCGTGAAGTGCAGGGTGGTCCATTCACTTTGCTGTAGGGGGCTGCCTCGCTTCAGGTTTTGGCGGGTAACTTGCCGCACCCGTAGGGGTCTAGGTTTCATTGCACAGGCTATCCACACGACCAGGGGAACGTCGGGTTTCAGCAGCGGCTCTGTGAAACCCGGGGATCCCAGATTATCTGTATTGTTCCGTGATGCTTATTACTTTTTCTGTAATGTTGCATATTATCACGCCTGGAGCGATTATTGTATATTGGTTTATATACTATTAGATGTTGTATGTGTTTTACACCCGCGCTAGTCCAGTCCCCGCTCTGTCGTTAGTTAAGTAACCTAACGGGCGATGACGGGACCCAGTGACTAATGCGGATGGCATATACATACATTTTGTTTTCGTTCTTTTCTGGTGTGATTAATGATGGGACAGCGTTGATTCTGATCAATGCAAAGTAAAGCAAACCTTTTTTGCAGTTGTTGGAACAAATTTAAAAAGTGTTATTGCAAAGACGATTCCTTTTGTTTTGTATAGAGGTATTCAGTGGAATATCCTGCACCTCATTCGACGGGGCAAGGGCCGATATCCCTTTACTAGGACTGACCCCTTGGACAGAAGTTTGCATCAGGGTAATAACTTCACTATAGTCGATTACAAGTTGTTTTGCATAGCGGTATTCAGTGGAATATCCTGCACCTCATTCCACGAGGAAAGAGCCGAGATCCCTTCACCGGGAGTGACCTCTTTAGCAAAAGGTTTTTTGCCACTATATTTTAAAAAGCTATCAGGTTCCTTCAGCGATATCAAGTTCGTTACGTTAAAGGTTTTTCGCCAAAAACCAGCCGTAGACCTCCGTCATTTCTTTTGGGTATTCAGTAGTATTCAAGCTATGTATTTTGACCAACGCCAAGGCATAGTGTTTGGTAGCTGCTGGGTATTCATTTGTTGCATAGATAGATGAGTTGGTTTGGGACAGTCGTTCTGCCATTTTGGCCAACGTCAAGGGCATGTGCGGGTGGGTTCAAATTGATAAGATAGTGACGGGTAGAACTTGGCATGTGACTTATGATATTTTGACCAACGCCAAGGTCATAAGAGCATGGGGCAAAAATATTATCGGGAGTTTCTAAAGAAACTGAAACTTGCCAAGTATGCGCATACCTTCTGGAGTATGAGTAACGTGGATGCATTCCATCACGTTATCATGCGATGAGAGTTGGATCCCGATTCCCACTGATGAGTTGGTTTACTCTTCGGGTGATCCCGATTGATTCTTCTTTAGGTTTGGAGGAGAATTTGACAGTACAGTAGGAGGTTTCCGGATTAGATAAAGTGATAACCATTCTGATCTAGGTTAAAGTGCACGCAGAGTGTTTCTTTTCTCTCTCTCTTTGGCAGCGACCTTTGACCGACCCTAGACTATGACTCAGTGACCAAGTTGACCGAACCTTCTTAAAATACTGGCTTTTGGATTGTCTGAGTTGCATAAGTCATTGCCACTCCTTCTTTTACTTTTTGTATTTCTCAGAACACCCCGTATTACTACGGACATTCACTTTCATTGGATAGATCCATCGAATGGTTATATACGAACTCGGAGGGATTTCTTCGAGGATGGATCAAGGTTCAGGAGAAATAGAATTGGTTTATTCAGTTGTCTTTTATTATCACCTTCTCTCAGGTTGCGAGGGCTCCTTGGTTTAGGAGAGTACACCTATTACACTTATTGGATAGTCTTATTCCGAACCATAGGCAGATGCCGAAAGGTAGGGAATGAAGAAAACCAATTAGCCTAAGTAGGGTGTGCAGAAGGTAATATGTAAAGACAAAATAAAGGGATTAGAAAGAGGGAAAAGTAAATTGCGACTGTTATCATTCACGACCAAAACCGCGTACTTCATCGCCACTCCTATTTCACCTTTAAAAGAATAAGATAGTATTCAGTTGTCTTTTATCATCACCTTCTCTCAAGATGCGAGTACTCCTTGGTTTAGGAGGGTACACCTATTATGCTTACTGGATAGTCTTCTTCCAAACCATAGGCTGGTGCCGAACGGTAGGGAAGGAAGAAAACCATTTAGCCTAACGATGGTGTACAGAAGGTAACGACTAAAGACAAATAAAGGGACTTGGAGAGATGGCAGTGAAATATACGGTTAAAGTCATGAATTAGATTATGGAAGAGGTATTGCTACGAATACCAGGATACCTCTACGAAACATTTTCATGTTTCAGTGCATTGTTAAAAGAAAACTGTTTTCCCGATTAGATACTTACTCCAAGGGTATGTATTTACCAGGTTTCATTCTCATATCTGTATGGTTTTATAGATGATGAGTGGGAGTAAGTTATTGGGAATTAGGTGATTATCCTCATTATATCGGAATTCGTTGTAATTGGTGATATTTGAGGAAATCGCCAGGGTACAGTTTTCCACCTACGACGCACATGTTTTGAGTTGTTCAAACTCAGCGGACTTATACAGAGTATTGTATGTTGTCCAGTGTCCATCAGGACAAAGGGGTAGGTCCTCGTACTATGTTCTGTTTACTTATGACTTCTCTAGTTTTTAGACAAGTGTTTCGTAGAAATACAAGGTCTAAGTTTTGAGAAGTTGTGGGTATAAGAATAAAATAGAGAACCAGGTGTCACAAGTATCGGGATTCTTCAAAGAGATCGAAAATGTAGATTCTTGTAATTGGTATTTAGATGATAGTAATGGTTTTGAGAAACTTGTTTCTCTTTCAGGTTGCTCATAATTGGATGGGTTCCTAAGTTGAGTAATACTGATTAGCCTCTTTCCATTAAGTTGATATGCACTGGAGACAGCTGCATGATTGAATATGGTTCCAATTAAATAAGTGCCAAAGTTTCTATATTGGATATAAAATGGTTCATACCTTAACAATGTTAAGGTACGGGGAGTTGTCCAGTTTATGCTTAAAACCAGACTCTGGATAACTCAGGGCACGTTTCTGTAATGGCTGTTTGTGGGTTGACCCTGGTTATGACGAGGGTTGACTTTCTACCATTTGGAAGATCAATAGTGATATTGTTCTTGACTCGCCACAGTTTTAGTAAAATGGATTTTTTCAGAAAACAGTAGTGGGAGTATGGTAGAACTGGAAGTGATTCCAGAACCGCGAACGATTACGGAAAATTTAATAGGACCTATATATTCAATCAGATTTAACATTCCTTTAGCCACTCCGCAGATATGATGGGTAACCTCAGACACCCGAGAGGTACTCCGGTAGCCTCAAGGACGGTGACAGGGAGGTTCTTGTTTACCCAGACTTGACACTACTGTTGTTCCAGACTGTGAGACCCGGCAGGAGGTTAAGTATAGCGTCGTTCTAAACTAGCTTTAGAAGTACACGTATATATTATTCTGCCAGAGGGTTGTCGTAGTCAGTGGGAGCAGCGGAAGCATAGTGGGCAAGATGCTTATGTCTATTTATAGACTTGGGCAGTTATAGCGGAGATAGATCATCTAGTTTTGATATGACAGTCATGGGTTTGACTTCAATCAGAATAGGGGATGGATCTGTTAAGAAGGTAGTAGGGTGTGATGTCATGGTATTTGGATGACATACACAGAGTAGGAAGTAAAATTCCTATACTACGATCGGTTGTACTGTGGTCGTCACACAGTTGTTTTCTCCAGACTGGATATGGATATAATATTTAACATTCTGGTTTCTAGATCTATGGTTTTAGATCTGGATTTGGGTAGTTTCCCAATGTGGGTGCTTTGACAATTTTTTAATGGTTTTTAGAATAGATGAATCCTGGCATGGTGGTGTACCTGCAGGTGATGGAGTCACCCTCTCTAAAGGTGTCTTACGGACTAAAGGGGAGAGGGATGTGCATGATTGGCAGATCACTTGCTTAGGCAATTGAGTCAATCGTGAGATGTCAAGTACCACACCAGATGTTGTTTTTGCACTAGATGCAATAAGTTTGTATTAATCCAATCCTGGAGAAATATAAGGAAGCAGTTTTAGAACATAAGTACATGTTCTACGGATTTGATGACGGCAGCCTCCTTCGGAAGACGGTTATCATTCCAGGCTTCAAAGGTGACATGGATGACAGAGTGATTGTCAGAGTTATAATTTTCTCTCTGACGAGGGACAGTATTATGGACAGGTGGTCCAAGAGGATACTATGGGAGGCTTGATGCAGGATACTGATTAGGTTCAGTGATCAATACAGACTAAGAAGTTTGGATTTGGAGTTCATTTATGAACTAGGTCCCATCAGATATCCAGACATATTCTAAGACAGGTATTACTCGATTCGGGAGATGGCTTTCTCCGCGAACTTGAGATTTAGAGAGATATAGAAAGAAACATCTAGGCGGATCCACTCACTGAGGCTATTTCTCGAACACAATAGTTTTACAAACGGGCTTTGTGAAACTGATTAGTAGAGGAGATGGATGTTCGGTTTCATACGGGCTGTGAGTAGTCGGCATCGAAATAATTAGCCTTGAGTGCAAGTGGGAGATTGTTGGAGATAGTGCCCTCAGAGTCAATTATTGGATCGCAGGCACGTGATTGCAATGATTGCGGAGGACCTATACCGGTAGGACAGTCTTACTCGAGATGATAGTATGCTATCTGGTTTGCCTTTATCAATTGTGTACAGGTTCAGGTGACTGATCACTGTACACTTTGATAGATTCCTTAGGATCTTGCTTTACTACCAACAGTATGATGGCGATCATATACGTGAGAGTTGGGTGGTTTATAAGCATATCCTTAATTTTGGTCCATAGTCGTGGGAGTTTCGAGACAAGGCATCGATACTTCGGAGTAGACTAGTGTATACAGTCGAGACCCCGACGAGGGGCGGTGGCCGGTCTCACAAGCCACTGGTGTCAGTTGGATCACCTAAGATGTATACAGGTGCTCATTGGGTTATGAGTACACCGGACAGGACTCGCCGGGAACCTGCTAGTTGGTATTATACCTATCGTCAGATAGCAGTTCCCTGGTGACATGTGTACAGGTTAGTTCATCGACCTGAGGTCGTCATTTGTCTCGTGTGAGTTCCCACTGTGCTTTGATTTCTACCCTACCACGGCTCAAAGGAGTCGTGCAAACAGGTAGTTTTTGGGTACAGTCCCGAGCCATATGGAGGCACGTGAGCGGATCGGCAGGGGATTCGTCTCTCCCGGTATTGGGGGTGAGATCATGCTGTGTCTAGGAGAGCCATTACATAAAGCCTACGGCCGTGGCAGGAGATTTACTGGTAGGTACTCCAGTAGTATCTCAGGGTGTTATTGGGCTATACTTCGACACGACTTATACTGCTATTGGGGGTCTGACGTTACTAGCCCCCTAGGCAGATATGCGATACTCATAGACGAACGGACCAGACTGTATATACATTATCACTGTTAGGCTCTGTAGGGTTTCCGGATGAGTTCGCTCATCGGCCTCCCTTGAGGTCAGTCCATGGGCAGCCGTTACGCATAGCTAGTGCCGCTGACGGTTTGTGGTTAAACCCACTGCCAGGGTACTGACGAGTCATTAGAGTCCCCCACAGACAGTTTCCCAAGTTCGGGCGAGAGGCCGTATGGTTTTATGGCAGGGTTCGGAAAATGCACGTACGTTTACGCACGTGTCATTTTTCGGGCGGATAATACTGGTGGGCTTTGGTTTAAGCCGGATCCGAGTATTACATTGAGTAGATATAATATCTTTGTCTCAGATGCATTTGTATTCGGTTGTAATACAAATACGGGTATATTTATACAGTTACGGGGTTATCCTGAAATTCGTTTCGGGATCGCTTTTGGAAGTTGCCAGTTTCCAGTTTTCTATCAGCCGTCTTTTAACATTCGGTTAAAGACGGATTTATCTTTTCTTGATTGAGGGTGAGTCATGCTTCTAGAAGGTTCTAGAAGAGGTGATTAGGCTTGTGACTCACTTGTTCATTAATGGTGCTTTAATGGTGCATTTATTGTGTTCATACTTTGTGTTCACACTAGATATTTCTCTTATTGTCACATCCCCCTCTCCTACACTCACCCCCCCAACTCCTATATGATGGCCGGCCCCTCCCCTTTCTCACACACACTTGATGAAAATGGTTATTGAAGAAAAGATTATGATAGTTTTGGGGTGTATGGAAATTTCATAGCTCATTTCATTCCATCACCCGAATCAATTGACAACTTCATTAACCGTTTGTCCATAGCTTTGGACGGAACGAGACAAAGTCTTCTACTCATTCTCTACATCAATCTTGGTCGTCTCTTTTGGCAAACTTGACGACTGAGTTGCCTCGAGTCAGAGGCGGGAGCCCGTTTAAAGAATCGTTGACATGGTGCCACCTGGAAGAGGAGATCGGAGGACGACGAGATCGAAGCAGCCGCAATGGAGCATGGGATGATGGTTAAAGAACGAAGGACTCGGATCGTTCGGTATAACCTTTCTACTCTCTTTGCAGTTTGTTAGTTTAGCAATAATGGCAGATCCGGGTTATTGTATACGATAGTGCCAGTTTAAAAGTTTTTGTTCCGCATTTGGCGTCAGTTTGACGACCGGGGCGCTACCGTAGACTTACACAGATTCAGCCATCGTATGGCGTATTGGACCCACGTCTCGCCTGGCTTTACCCTGGCATTAATCAATGCCGTTATCGGGGTACGTTCACTAGCACTTGCGAATCGCTGGGTGAATAACAGCTCCATTTCCGCAAAAGTCTTGACGGAGTCTTTCGGAAGTTCGGAGTACCATTCGAAGGCTGTCTCCGACAAGCTGCCGACGAATTGACGGAGCAAAAGCTTATCATCGCCCCCGGTGTTGCCGCAAAGAGCTCTGAACTGGGCGACGTGCTAGAGAGGATTGCCTGTCCCCTTGTACACGTGGAATTTAGGGATCGTATATCCCGGCGGGTATTTTATTTGGTCATACCATCTTGGATATGGTCGCCCAGTTTTGACGACTTGGCCGGCCGCTTCGTTCGCCTGGTGAGCTCGTATTTGCTGAGCTATATAGTCATTGAGTGCGGCTTTGGAAATGGTTTCCTCCTTGGCTGCCAAATGAGCTGGAGGAGGATTTGATGTCTCCCCTCTATCGTCTTCAATAATGACCGGAGGGTCTTCAGCTGGAAGATCCGGTTGTAACATCATTCCTACCATGTCTTGGAAGAGAAGCGCCATTTGTTTTATCTTGGCAGCTTATTCTGCTGCTTCTCTGTCCTTCTTTTCGAGGACCCTGCGTAGGAAGTCAGCATCAGTTTCTTGTTCATGACGCTGCTCTGATGATGCCTCCGGGCTTTCTTTTGGCCCGATGAGAGCGGCCATTGCAGTCAGCATCTCCTGAAGCTTCTGCTGCTGTTGTTCCTGAGCTCTTGTGATGGATTAGGTGAGCGGTCGGTGGCCCATAGAAGCGCGGCTATCCTCTTTCCCGGATGCCATATAAATAGTGTGAACCATTATGCCCCCAGACTTGGGGCGTTTGGTCTCGGGGTCTTTGCGTTCTGCCGTATTCATAGGGGCTTTCTCTGGCATCCTTTTCTTTTGAGCAGTTGATGTTGAGGGGGCCGTTGCAGCGGGCACCCAGGCAGTTGTCATCCTTTGTGGCATGCTAGGACGGTTCTCTTCTTGCTGAACCTTCAGGTTCTTCTGTCGGCGAAGATAGTCTTGATCGACCACTGATTCCTGGACCCATCGCCAGACTTTGTAAATTTTGGAGGACAGCCGTTGAGGGGGGCTGTTCTGGCTTTTCTTATGTAACATTCTCCACGGGTAGAGGAGATCTTTTCAATACGGCGGTAGGAGAGTTCCTGCGCACCTTGTTCAGCAATTCAAAACTGTTCCCGGTTGGAACAACAACATTGACTTCCACCATTGGGGCTGGTGGAGTTAGCCCAGATGGGGTTCCCGCCAAAAAAAATTTCTGCGCAAAAGAGCTCAAATTATCAAATGGCAGCAATACGTTTAAGAAAATATGAACCAGTATTTTCCGGGCTGTATTTTGACAAACTCCCGAATGATAAACAACTAAATTCTGATGGTATCGAAAGCGTCTCGAAAAATCCTTCGATTTGATATATTAATGGCCTCATAATTCATCCAGGATCAAAAGTTATGGGGCATCACATGCCCACACGTGACCGGGCATCACGTGCCCACACGTGACCGGGCATCACGTGCCCACACGTGACCATTTACAGGCAAAGCTTGTAGGCACTAAATAAAATAAATAATTAAATGGAGTCACGTGCCATCACGTGATAGGCCTTTGAAAACCCACTGAAGAAAATTAAAAGTGCAATAAAACAATCAGGAATACCCCAATGGGGGATCACGTGCTGACACGTGACCAAGGGTCACGTGCTGACACGTGATGGGTTCCTGTGATCTCTAATTTATAGAGTTAAACTCTAGTCAAACAGTCAATCAGGGGAGTCACGTGTCCACACGTGATAGGCCCTTCAACCCACTAAAAAGGAATTAAAAGATATAATAAAAACTAAGGAAAAAACCTAATGGGGCATTACGTGCTCACACGTGACCAAGGGTCACGTGCTGACACGTGACGATCCTTTGTCCTTTGAAACAACAGAATTAAATTCTGGGTAAAGTATCAATCAACAGGAGTCACGTGCCCACACGTGATGGGCCTCTTAAGCTCACTAAAAATCATAATAAAACAGCAGGGAACACCCCAATGGGGCATCACGTGCCCACACGTGACCAACAGTCACGTGCAAACACGTGATGGGTTCCTAAGTTCTCCGGCTAATAAGAATTAAATTCCAACAATGGGGTCACGTGTCAATACGCGATAGGCCTTTAAACTCCCTGAAAAGAATTAAAAGAATAATAAAATAACAAGGAAAAACCCCAATGGGGCATCACGTGCTCACACATGACCAAGGATCACGTGCTAACATGTGATAATTCCTGAGTTCTTTAAAACAACAGAATTAAATGCTTAATCGAGGGGGTCACGTGTCAACACGTGAAGGGATCTAAAAGCTCTGAAATAATAGAATTAAATTCTAATTAAGGGAAATCAAAAACCCGAACTGGAAAAATATTTCTTTAAATCTTTCCAAACAAAAAGGATGGTGTTCTGTAAAATGGAGCACCGTTGGATTAAAAATCCAATGGTGATTAAAAATCACCGATTTATGGAAAGATTTTATACAAGGAAAGATTTCCCTAAAATTTGAATAACAGATAAAAGATCTTTTGGATTAAAAATCCAATGGTGAATAAAATTCACTGACTGATCTAAAAGATCATGTTGGTTACGAAAAACAAACAAAATATTTCAATGAAAGATTGACTAAACAAATTGATTCTTTTCTTTCTCCTATAAATAGGAGCCAAGAAGAGAAGAGGAAAAAAATCTACCTTTTTGGGGAGATAACAACAACAGAGAGAAAAAAGAGAGGAGAATTTAATTCTCAAGAGGAAAAAAAGATCTCTTCAGAGAAAATAAACCCTAGGTGAGAAAGGGGAAAGAGATCTAAGTTCCATAAAACAAAGAGAATTTAATTCTCAATTTAAGAGTTTAACTCTTCTGAATAAGAACTTAGTTCTTCCTTTATTTGAAAATCTGCAAAAGCATATCTCCACATAGGTTGAGAATTTAATTCTCATCGGGTTGAGATTCTGCCATGCAGATCCAACACTTAGAGGGAGAATTGAGTTTAGGGAATTTAATTCCCCCAAATTCATAGGAATTTAATTCCTCCAAAACAGAACTAGGGTTTAACCCTATATGAGAATTTAATTCTCCCAAAATTCATAGGAATTTAATTCCTCCAAATGAAATTAGGGTTTAACCCTACATGAGAATTTAATTCTTCCATATACATAGGAATTTAATTCCTCTAAAACAGAATTAGGGTTTAACCCTACAGAGAATTTAATTCTTAAAACAAGAGACTTAAAGCTCTCCATGCACGTAAAGAACTTGATCACGTGGTAACACGTGACCTCCATTCTCAATGAGCAGAAAAGAGAGAACAAAACTAGGTCACGTGTCCCCACGTGACCCCTAAACAGATCCTCCGAAATAAGAAGGAATTAACTTTAAGGCAATGCCTCACGTGTTCCCACGTGACCTCCTAAACGACGAGAATAAAAGCAAAGGAAGATTTTAATTTGGGCGCTCTCACGTGTTACATGTGACCCCTTGATAAATGCTTTAATAATCAGCGCATATCTCTATCACATGCCAACACGTGATGGCCAGAAAATTAAAAAGTGTTTAACACTTATCTGCAAAACAAATTAAAAGGGATCTGGCCACACCTTTGGGTGTCCTCACGAGTCCCCACGTGACCCCTTCCTCTCTAGTGTTTAACACTAATTTAAAGGTTTTATTTCCAGTGTTTAACACTGTTATCTTCTAGTGTTTAACATTAATTTGAGAGCTTTACTTCCAGTGTTTAACACTGTTATTCCCTAGTGTTTAACACTACTTTTAGCCAAATTGGCTAATTTCCAGAGGCAAGAATCTCCCCTTCAACTGAAGCTCAAAATTGAGTAAATTTCAGAGCTATAATGTTTAATGCCTATTCAAAGATAAAAAAGTTGTCAGAGCCCTCAAATTCTTGAGGGGCTGAACCCAGACAAATGTCTAATGGTCCAAAGGGCCGATATTTCAAACTTAATTGGACTTAGCCCAAATTAGCCATAAGTCCTCAATTCAGATTTAACTGAGCCAATGTGCTCATAATCTAATTAATTGATCTTAGTTCCAAATTGGACTACAGATCCCCAATCAACTTTGGTTCAAGGGTACATCTCTTCACTCCTTTGATATTTGTCGTTGTAATCCTTCAACGTCTTCAGAGAGGTGATGGGTCCCGATAACCACACACTTCACAGACCATGACGTCTTTAAATTGGACTGTGGGGTCCTTAAACTCACGGACTATGATGTCCTTAACCTCGACCGTAATGTCTTTAAACTAACATTGGATTGTGGGGTCCTTAAACTCATGGACTATGATGTCCTTAACCTCGATCGTGATGTCTTTAAACTAAACATTGGACTATGGGGTCCTTAAGCCCATGGACTATGATGTCCTTAACCTTGACTGTGAGGTCTTTAAACTCACAGACTATGATGTCCTTAATCTCGACCGTGATGTTTTTAAACTAAACATTGGACTGTGGGGTCCTTAAGTCCATGGACTATGATGTCCTTAACCTTGACTGTGAGGTCTTTAAACTCACGGACTATGATATCCTTAACCTCGACCGCAATGTCTTTAAACTAATATTGGACCACCATGTCCTTAAACTGGCAATTGACCGTAAAGTCCCTAAACTAGAACAATAGAGCCCAAATACTCTTTTGTTGGATCTAAATGATCCCGTTAAGTAGATCTTAGTCTAAAATTAGACTAACGTATCCTTAACAAATGATTAAGTTGACCTTAATTTAAAATTAGACTAACGTGTCCTTAACAAACTGTTAAGTTGATCTTAGTCTAAAATTAGACTAACGTGTCCTTAACAAACATTTAAGTTGATCTTAGTCTCAAATGAGACTAACGTATCCTTAAACCCAACCCCCAAACCCAAATCTAAGAAAATACGGATTTGGACTAATGCACGCCCTACGGGCGATAACATAAATTAGTCCCCGTATACAATCCATGAACAACTAAAAATAAAAAAAAACCCACGACACGAAGTGACCATCTGGAGAAGGAGAAAGTTGTTGCCGCGATGCGGTAGCGTAATTAACTGCAGGGGCTTACGCCTGTAGGGAAGAGCGTCCCCACAATCAAAAACCCCTCAAATGAGGGGGGAATCTGACGAAGTCTGCTATATTGGCCGCATCTGTTTAAACCTTCGATACATGGTGTCATAAATTAACTTGGCATCTTCGGAGAGGTGGACGGATAGCACCAATTAGCATTTGCCCCCAAATTCAGGCAAGGCGTTTGCCTTCCCAGTTTTCGGCGGAGAACAGATTCTAGCACGCCCGGTGGGACCTCTTCCTCTTTTCACTCCACACTCCATATGTCGTGTTCGCAAACGAATCACGGTTTGCTAAGGTTGCCTGTGGATTCGAGGTACTTAGATTTGGTGTCTTGCTCCGTGCAGAAAACAGAAGATCAATGGCTTCAAACTGCACTAACTCCAACTGCGACTCTCGCTCCGTCCCGTCCGGAAGAGTGACCTACGGGCCTCAAGCGGCCTCCCTTTTCAAGATACCAGTGGAACAGGTAACTCAGGCCACCACTGGGCTGTTCTTTGGGACCATGCTCCCACCGATGAGCTTCAATGCCCCAATGTCGTCGCAAGAAGCTCTAAGGAAGTCGGTCTTTGATCGGCTTACAACTACCGCGGCCCCTCTCAACGGGTCGCTCAAGTCCAATGCCTCAACTTTCAGCAAACTGGGCCAAAACTCATGTGGGCCCATGAAGAAGCCTGCAATACCAGAAAGGGTTATCCCAAAGAGGATAACCATCCCTTCTCCCGAAGTCGTCAAGGTGGCTTCTCCTGCCAAAGGGTCGGTCTTCACAAGACTGACTGTTCCGGCTCCCGCTTCAGTCGAAGTCCTCAAAGCTACTTCCCCTGCTCAAAGGTCTGTCTTCGACCGATTAGACATTGCTGCTCGACGGACGTCGGTCTTCAAGAGGCTGGTACCAGCGGTGCCTCACCAGAACAGGGGGCATAACGAAGTCTCCCCTCAAGCTGAAACAATCTCAACGGCTCGACACGCTCGACGTCGCCACTGGCGCCGAGTAAGGAAGGCTGGGGGCAACTCTCCCTCTGGGCTAACTCCACCAGCCCCAACAGTAGAAGTCAATGCTGCTGTTCCAACCAGGAATAGGTTTGAATTACTGAACAAGGTGCGCAAGAACTCTCCTACCGCCGTATTGAAAAGATCTCCTCCTCCGGTGGAGAATGTTAAAGAAATAAAGCTGGACCAGCCTCCTCAACGGCTGTCCTCCAAAGTTTACAAAGTCTGGCGACGGGTCCAACAGTCGGTGATTGATCAAGACTATCCCCGTCGATAGAAGAAGCTGAAGGTTCAGCAGGAAGAGAACCGTCCTGGCAAGCCACAAAGGAGGACAACCACCTGGGTGCCCACTGCAATGGCCCCCTTAACGTCAACTTCTCAAAAGAGAAGGAGGCCAAAGAAAGCCCATGTAACTACGGCAGACCACAGGGGCATTGAGCCCAAACGCCCCAAGTCTGGGGGCATAAAGGTGCATACTGTTTACATGGCTTCCAGAAAAGAGGAAAGCCGTGCTTCGACGGGTCACCGACTGCTCACCCGATCCGTGACAAAGGCCCAGGAGCAGCAACAGAAGCTTCAGGAAATGCTGACGCAAATGGCCGCATTCACCAGGCCAAAAGAAAGCCCGGAGGTGTCATCGAAGCAGCGTCACGAACAAGAAACCGATGCTGACTTCCTCCGCAGAGTCCTCGAAAAGAAGGACAAAGAGGCAGCGAAGCAAGCTGCCAACATAAAACGAACGGTGCTTCTCTTCCAAGACATGGTCGGGATGATGTTACAACCGGACCCTCCAGCTGAAGACCCTCTGATCATTGTTGAAGACGATAGAGGGGAGACATCTAATCCTCCTCCGGCTCTTTCAGCAGCCAAGGAGGAAACCATTGTTTCGCCCAATCAGAGCAAAGCTCTGTTGAAATTCAAAATTCAAAATTTTGAAGTAACGCTTCAAATCCCGGGCGCAACGCGCCACATGTCAGGCGCTGATACGTCAGCGCAGCGCCCAAGAAGGCGCGCCCAATCAGAGCAAAGCTCTATTTAAAGGAAGCAATGCTTCAGTTGCGCATGCACTGCGCTGCGCGACACGTGTCAGCGTAGATGCGCTAGCGCAGTTGCGCTGCGCTGGGCGCTACGCGACACGTGTCAGCGCAGATGCGCGAGCGCAGTAGCGCTGCGCTGTGCGCTGCGAGACAGATGCGCTAGCGCAGTTGCGCTGCGCGATACGTGTCACGCGCTGGGGCATCTGCGCCAAACAGAATTAAAATTTTAAGAAATCTTTTCTGTTCTTGTTAAAACAAGAAGATTTTCTCCTGCAAATCAGAAGCCCTTGGATCAAAGATCCAACGGTGGGGAAAATTCCCCAAATCACTCAGAGAAAGATCTCTTTAATAAATTTAACTAATTTATGGGCACTATAAAAAGGACCCCAGATCTCAATTCAAAGGCATGGACATTTTTCTTGAAAAAAGGTCAAGAGCTTCAAACAGAGAGAGAATTCTAAGAAAATTTCAAAGAAAAAGGTAAAAACCTTCACGAGAGAAAAGAAATCTCTTTTAATAAATCATTGATCTAAAAACCAGATCAATGTTCTTCACATAATAAATAGTGCTTTGCACTTCTCATGAACCACTAGTTCTTTAAAAACAAGAAAACAACAAAATAAAAATAGTGCTTTGCACTTTTATGAACCTCTGGTTCTTAAAACAAAAAGAAAAACTTATTTTTCTTTGATCTAAATTAGATCAAGAAATCAAATAGTGCTCTGCACTTCTGTTCTTGAATCTAAAAGATTCTTAGTGCTTTGCACTTCCAAACTGCACTGTTGCGCTCTTGAGAGAGCGCCACGTGTCAGCTACAAAACAACTTGCGCTACGCGCTCTTGAAATAGAGCTTTGCTCTCTGGAATTGGCGCAACTCACCAGAGCGCGCCACGTGTCAGCAGCGCAACAGCGCAGCGCACTGCGCCGTTGCGCTTGCGCTCACCAGAGCATGACACGTGTCGTCATCACAAGCGCTTGCGCTCTCTGATTGGCTCAAAGCGCCTGAAAATGCAATGCATTTCTCAAAGGGCCAGGCCCAAGTCAAAAGACCAAACAGGCCTAATTAAATTGATGCTTTGCATCATTCATAAATGGGCAAAGCCCAAACAAAATAATAAAAATGCTATGCAGATGCCTTGCAGAGCCCAAAATAAATTGATGCTCTGCATCTTTTATGGGCAGAGCCCAAACAAAAAAATAGAAAATAATGCAATGCATTATTTGAAAATGGGCCAAGCCCTAGCACAGGTCTAACAGACCAAAAACAAATAAAAAGCGTTGAATACTTTAGACTTAGCCCAATCGTGGCCGTAAGTCCTTAAATTAAATTGACTGAGCGATATTGCTCCCTTAAATCAATTTATATCCGGTTCGAGGGTACATTTCCGAACTCCTCTGACACATGTCGTTGTAATCATTCAACGTCGTCAGAGAGGTGACGAGTCCCGATGACCACACATCAACCTGGACCGAAACGTCCCTAAACTAATATCGAACCGAAACGTCCCTAAACTAATATCGGACCGAGACGTCCCTAAACTAATATCGGACCGAGACGTCCTTAAACTAATAACGAACCACCACGTCTTTAAACTGGAATACGGACCGCCACGTCTTTAAACTGGAACATGGACCACCATGTCCCGAAACTGGAATACGGACCACCACGTCCTTAAACTGGAATATGGACCACCATGTCCCTAAACTGGAGCATGGACCACTACATCCCTAAACTGGAACAATAGAGCCTCCAGATGCTCTTTTGCCGGATCTAAACGGTCCCGTTTAAGTTGATCTTAGCCCCAAATACGGCTAACGTATTCTTAGACATTTAAACGAATGATAAAACTCCAAATCAACTTTGGTTCAAGGGTACATCTCTGAACTCCTCTAACATCCATCGTTGTAATCCTTCAACGACGTTAGAGAGGTGATGAGTCCCGACGGCCATATATTAAATGGATCACCACGTCAAGTTGATCTTAGTCCAAAATAGGACTAACGTATCCTTGACGAACGTTTAAGTCGATCTTAGTCTCAATACGACTAACATATCCTTAAACTAAAAACACCAAATCCAAATCTAAGTAAATACGGATTTAGACTAATCCACGTCCTACGGGCGACGACATTACTCAGTCTCCGTATACAATCCACGGGCAACCACAAACAAAACAAACACACACGACACGAGGTGAAATTCTGGAGAAGGAGAAAGTTGTTACCGCAATGCGGTAGCGTAATTAACTGCAGGGGCTTGCGCCTGCAGGGAAGAGCGTCCCCACAATCAAAAACCCTTCAAGCAAGGGGGAATCTGACGAAGTCTGCTATATCGGCCGCATCCGTCTAAACCTCCGATACACGGTGCCATAAATCAACTTGGCATCTTCGGAAAGGTGGACGGATAAAACCAAATAGCATCTGACCCGAATCTCAGGCGAGACTTCCTAACGTCTTGGCCGTCTTTCGGAGGGGAACAGATTCTGGCATGCGCCGCCATTCGGAGGGGAACAGATTCCGGCACGCCCGGTGGGACCTTTTCCTCTTTCCACTCCACACTTCGTGTGTCGTCCTCGCGAACCAATCGCGGTTTGTTAAATGGTTGCCTTCGGATTTTAAGTTACTAAGATTTGGTCTTTTGCCTGGCGCAGAACTTAAGATTCAATGGCCTTTAACTGCACCAACTGCTCGAAGTGCTACTGCAACGGACGCTCCACCTCACCGGGAGGTGTAGCATATGGGTCCCAAGCGGCTTCCTTCCTCGCTCTGCCGGTAGAACAGGTGACCCAAGCCACCACTGGCTTGTTCTTCGGGACTATGATCCCACCTACAAGCTTCTTTATGCCAATACCTGCACCGGAAGTGAACAAGAAGTCGGTCTTCGACCGGCTCACTGCTACGACGGCCCCTGTTAACGGGTCGCCCACTACCAAACCAACAGCTTCGGTTTTCACCAGGCTAAATCAGAACTCTAAACTGGCTGTCCCAAGGAAAGTAATAACTGTTGCTCTAAAAGTCATCAAGGCGGCTTTCCCTGTCAAAGAGTCAGTCTTTTCAAGACTGACGATTCCTGCTCTTGCCCCTGCTCGAGGATCCGTCTTCGACAGGTTGAATATCACCCCTTAAAAGACAACCTCAGTCTTTAAGAGGTTAACACCGGCGGCGCCTCATTCAGACAGGGGGCAAAAAGAAGATGTCTCAATCTCCGAGTCAGTCCCAACGGCTCGTCATGCTCGACGTCGCCATTGGCAACGAGTGAGGAAGGCAGGGGGCAACTCCCCCTCAGGGCTAACTGCACCGGCTCTAGTGGTAGAAGTCAACGCTGCTGTTCCAACTGGGAACAGCTTTGAACTGCTGAGGAGGGTACGTAAGAATTCTCCAACCGCTATATTGAAAAGATCTCCTCCGCCCGCGGAGAGAGTTCCGGAAACAAAACAAGAACAGCCCTTTCAACGGCTGTTCTAAAAAATATACAAGGTTTGGCAAAGGGTTCAGGACTCCGTGATCGACCCAGATCACTCTCGTCAAAAAAAGAAGACGAAAGTGCAAAAAGAAAAAGACCGTCCTATTAAACAGCAGGGGACAACGATCGCTAGGGTGCCCACTGCAATGGCCCCTTCAACTTCAACGGCCCATAAAAGAAGGAGGCCGGAGAAAACCCACATGCAGGCGACAAATATCAGAGGTGGTGAACCCAAACGCCCTAAGACAGGGGGCATTGTAGTTCATACCGTCTATGTGGCGTCTGGTAAAGAGGACAGTCGCATATCTACGGGTCATCGACCGCTTACGCGATCAGTAACTAAGGCACAGGAGCAGCAACAGAAGCTCCAAGAGATGATGAACGCTATGGCCGCACTTACAGGGCCAAAAGAAAACCCTGAAGCGTCCTCAGATGAACGCCAAGAGGAAGAAACCGACGCCGAATTCCTTCGTCGGATATTGGAGAAGAAAGACAAAGAGGCTGCTGAACAAGCAGCCAACATACAGCGTATGGGCCTCCTCTTCCAAGACATGATAGGGATGATGATACAACAAGATCCTCCGGCTGAAGATCCCCCGATTGTCCTTGGCGACGATAGGGGAGAAACATCAAATCCTCCGCCAGCCCTATCAACAGCTAAGGAGGATACAATCTCCAAAGCTGTCATGACCCGAAAGTACGGAACGTGACTGGCACTTAGATTACGAGACGTCTAAAGGCGTACCGTAACCTAAGTCAGCCAAAACCCAGAAGAATCTAAACCAAAATCAAAAGAGAGTGAAGGAAAATCTTTAATGAAAATGGTTTTTAAATTAATTAAGTTGCATAGAACGCCTTTTCTTAAAAACATCCAAAAATTTCCGAAAATTTCGGCAGAGTCTCCCCTGTATTTTCTATCCCCCAAAATGGGTACAACAAGATATATATAACCTGTAATCAAAAAATGGCATCCCCAAGCGGGAGCTAGCTCTTCGCCCAAGACGGATCACAACCACATGCAATATATAAGTAATATCAAGAAAAAAGAGCATAAAAGAAATGCCAATTATCAAAAAAACACAACGTCGGCTCAAGTGAGCTCGACCCAAAAGAAACCACAAATATACAAATCTCTCAGTCTCATCACCAGGTCGCATATACAATATAAAGTGGTGGATGGAGAATACTAGATACAATGATAGAGCAAAAAGAAATAAAGTGTGCTCGCAATCCACCTACGGGCGATGTCACGAGTCAGAGCAAAAGGAGCTGATGATAGGATAGCCCGCCGCTACAAGGGTGACGGGTCCGACCTGCAAGACACTGTGGCACAACGGGGGTGAGTTGCCAGCTCGTGAGTAGAATATAACATCTAGTAAGGCAATCGTAAGAATGCACGCAATGCGTCACAACATGTATGTCCATATGTGATATAATACTTCTAGTATGCATACACATGTATGCAATGTCATTACTAAATCTTTAAGTGTTTTAAATGCTAAGAGTTCTGCATTCTTAACTTTTAGAAAAAGAATATCTGTGAAGTAGCTAAATATCATCAAGAAATCATCTAAAATCCGTGTCAAGCATCGACACCAAATATGAAATCATATCTGTCTCAATATCTCACTGTATCAATGTCTCAAATATCGGGTTCCGTCAGTCCGGATCGGCCCATATCATCAAATCTCACGACAACGGTGTCTTCCCCTGCCAGGCTCATCGTCTACAACTCGATCTTCTTGCCCCGGGGTACCATACCGGGCCCACCATGTACCCGAGACGGTTCATCCACTCCTCGAATCGGGTCTCGAAATCCAACAGAAAACATGAAAACTCATGGTGGACGACACATACATCACGAGAAAACCACAACTTTGTTTTAAAAATGATAAATATAAGCTTTTGTTAAATTCTTGGGTTTTCCCCAAAAATCCAGAAATCCCAGCAATACTGAAATCCTCAAGAAAATCATAATGTTCACATGTTATATATGATAAATGTCTATGATATCAATGCATACGATGTGAATTTTGGCTAGAAATCTATGTAAATATGATGATAATGGTATATGCAAGCTATGCAATTTCATATATCATGTATGAATTCAAGTGGCGATACTAAGTTAAACAGGTTCTATAGTGCACGTGGCATGGCAATTACCAAAGGCGTGTGTCACATGAATAGTGCGCGTGCAGCAGATGCCAATGGTAATGGTGTTCGTGTCCTACGAAGTGATATCGCATAAGTGTAGATGAATGTCCATGCAATCTAATATACGGTTAACTATAAGGGTATGCAATGTACATAAAGGGATAAGCTAACTAACAATATAAATCTTGCAAGAAGTAGGGTAATCCTATCTAGGGGGTGCCTCGCGCCATCCAGACGATTCCCCCATAGATGAATACATCTACTCACCTGAATGCCTCGCTAATCCGATCCGACCACCGCCTTGCCTTTACGCGCCGTGTCCAATGTTTCCCCGACCGATCCTATATTTGCACAACACCAAGCATAAGATTACATAACCTAAAACGATGCAAGTCACAATATACAAATATCGACGCTCTCGAATTAAACATAACGTGCACTCGGTGCGCGGGAAAACGCACGAAAATCGCTAATCTTTAACTAGAATCGTCATTTCGGGGAAATCGACAAAACTAAAACCCGACTAGACAAAACCCCGCGTTCGCGCACTCTAATAGTCATATACAAAGCTAATTATATCGCTAATATAACGCAATTAGATCGCATCCTAATTTACATAAAAATCTAGCAAGCAATTGCATACCGATTCGATGCAAATATTGCAATTATATCGATTTAGCGAGCGTAACATTACACAATTAACCACTCCAACCAATTAGATAACCAAACCCTAACTTAACTCCAACAACCATGATTCAAACTCTAATTTGAAATCAAATCCCTCTCTTGATTTTCATGAACAAACAATTACTACAAAATTAACACTTCAAAATTCAATTTTAGCACATTTAAACTACAAGTTAACAAACTAGTTTAGAAATTTCACCTTACAAGTTGAACCCTAGTTTGCTCAAGCCACCAAAGAAGTCTCCTTTCTTCAAGTTTTGAACTAATTTGGCTTGAGGAGAGAGTGGATTAGGGTTTTGTTTTGAATTGGAGAAGAAAATGGTGAATTTTTATGGATTTTTCTTGATTTTTCATGATTTTTGAAGCAAGAATTGAGGTGAAAAGAGGGGGAGCTGCTGCTATTTTTCGGCCAGAGGTGAAGAGGAGGAGGGTGTGGGGGTTGTGTAGAGGTTTCTAGGTTAAAAAACCCTTTATGCTTCCATTTAATGCCTTTCACATCAAGTTTTTACAAAAAAACCCCATTTTACATCATTTTTTTCATAAATTTCAAACCCTAAAACTAAAATCTTATAAACTTATGATACAATTTATTAACACTCTATTTTAGTTTATAAAGATTCCTAATTATGCAATTTCCCTAATTAAATTTGTATTTATTACTAATTTAATGTATTTTTAAAAGCTTAAAATAATAAAAAAAATAATTAATTACGAAATTTTTTTTATTTAACTAGAAAATTATAAGTGACATTTTAGTGACAAAATTATAGTAATATCTTCTCTAAATTTTGTATAATTAGGTCTACAATGAAAAATACCTATTTTGACTTTTTACGGAAAAAGCCGAAAAAATTAGCCGATTACCGAAAACTGCCTAAACGATTTTCGAAGGGTTACAAAAGCTGATTTGGATGAGTACACCGCCCAACAAATACGGGTTCATCATCCGACCGAAGCAGCCGGCCAGGTCGTAAAAACGGGACGGCCATATCCAAGTTGGTACAATCAAATCAAGTACCCGCCCGGTTACACAATTCCCAAGTTCCATGTCTACAAGGGGACGGGCAATCCTCACCAGCATGTTGCCCAGTTCAGGGCACTCTGCGGCAACACCGGCGGTGACGACAAGCTGTTGCTTCGCCAGTTTGTTGGAAGTTTATCGGATACGGCGTTCGAGTGGTACTCTGAGCTCCCGAACGACTCTATCAAAACCTTCGCGGAGATGGAGCTACTGTTTACTCAGCGTTTTGCAAGCGCCAGTGAACGTACCCCGATGACGGCACTGATTAACGCCAGGGTAAAGCCAGGCGAGACGTGGGTTCAGTACGCTATACGATGGCGGAACTTATGGTCGAAGTGCGAGCAACGCATTGAAGAAGCTCCCGCGGTGGGTATGTTTGTAGGAACCCTTGATCCACAAGCAACCATCTCGCAATTTATGATATTTTTCAAGCCGACTACCTTCAAGGCTTTGATTGACAAGCTAGCATAGATGGATCAGATGGGCCATAAACCTCCTCTTCCAAGGCCGGACTCCCGAAATGACAAAGGGAAGGGAAAAGTGATCGTCGTCGTTAATGCTCAACAACAACCGAGCGACTCGAAACCGGTTGCTCGTAAAATTAATATGCGCCCGTACGTACCCCTTGAGGATAGGATGGGGCGTCCTTATTCTTTTCCCCGCGATAAAATGAGGAGGTTATTCGAGCTGGCGTTGCGCAACAGACTCATAAATCTGCCGGATCCAAAACGTCCGTTGCAACTAAGTGACATCAACGAGCCTAACTACTGTCCTTATCACCGAGTATTAGGCCATCCGATCGAAGATTGCTACGTTTTCAAGAATTGGCTTGAAAACCAGTACCGACAGGGCAAGTTCGCATTATCTGACAAATTGAAGGTGAATCCCTCGCATCCCCACACCTCTAAGGGGACGAATACGCCGGGGGCAACATGCTCTGTCATTGAAGAAGCTCCTTGGGAGGTCGTATTATCAGCCAAGACAAAGAGAATGCTAAACGATCTTCAGACATGTCCAGCAATCAAGTGGAAGAACCCGTTGGAACCGCAGGTCATTGAGGGGGTGTTGAAGCTACGTCCAACTCCAAAGACCGATGATGGTGGTTCAATCACTTGCAGCCAGCCGTCAAAATCTTCGAAAAAGAAGAAGAAGAAATCTAAGAAGCCCGTGAAGCCTGGCGACAAGCGCACGGACTTGCAAAAGCAAATTGACGCGCTGGATGAATACAACCAAAAGGCACAGACTCCCATTACGCTCCAAGAGTTCCTCAATCACGTCTTTCAAGAAGAAGATGAGGGAGAAAGTTCATTGGATGAATCCGAGGAATATGTGGCGAGCTGTCATATGATTTCCCATTCGATCGCGAACGATGAGGAGACTCCTGGCACTAAAACGCTGGGGGCAGATACCGAATCAAAAATTCCGGAGCTATCAGTTGAAATGATTGACGCGTTCCTTAACGAAGCTCGACTGAAAAGTAAAGCTGATCGAGAACGCGAGACGGCTATATTTGAAAGGGCCAAGCGCCAGCGACTTGATGAAAGAGCTGAGATGATCCCGCTGGAGCAAAATGCCTCCACCGTTGACAAAAGCCAATTCAAGATGAGGAAAAAGTTTGCTAAGGCCATATCAATGGGCATGAAGCTACCATCCTCCGAAGAAGAAATTACTGGTGAAACGAAAATGCACCCGTCTTATTGCTTATATCATCAGAAGGTTTCGCACCCCACTCAGGAGTGCAAAGCTTTCGATAGATGGTGGCAAGGATACGTTGCTCATCGACAATGCTTTAAGCGGGAAAAGCGTAAAAATCTTCGAGAGCAAAGAAATACGACCGAAGGGCTTAAAAGAACTGCTGGCAATTGTCGCATGGTTAACACTGGCGGGTCACAAGTGCCTACATTCGGGAGCGATTCTGATGAAGAGCTGGAACTTGCCCCTCTCTTTAAAGAATCCACTTCGGGAAAAGAAGAAGAGCCGAAGGTCTGCGAAAATATCCGGCTACGGAATCGGACGCTGCCTGAAAAGAATCTCGGATCCTCAAACAGAAAAGATAAATGGAAAGAAAAGGTCTCGGAAGATATCGTCTTAAATGACCAAGTTCTGGAGGAGCTAAGCGCCAACAACCCACCGAAGAAGAATAAGATGGATTACAACGTCTTAGCGCATCTGAGGAAGCTACCCTCACAGCTCAGCATTCTTGACGCTCTTTTACTATCAAAGGAGGCGAGAGATTCGTTAATTAAGGCACTCCAAGAGCCGGAACAATTCCAAGCTTGCCTGGCCGAGGAAAAGATGAAGGATGAATTGGAGGAAGTGCACACGGCCGATGTCACTTTCGGCGACGAGGACCTTCTACTTGGGACGTGCGAACACAATCGCCCTCTCTATGTCTCAGGATACTGCCATGATATAAAGATAGGCAAAATCCTGATCGATAACGGATCCTCTGTTAATCTCCTCAATGTGCGGGTGTTAAAAGAAATCTGTATGAGCGTCCAGCACCTTGCTCATGACAAGATCACCATCTCCGGGTTCGACTCCCAGTCATCAAGAACTTTTGGGTCTGTGATACTGATGCTATGCTTTGGGCTACTCATCATGGACATTAAGTTCCACATCATAGACGCCAAGACATGCTACAACGCTTTGCTCGGCCGACCATGGTTACACGAGTACAACATCATCCCTTCTACACAACATCAGTGTATGAAGTATTTTAAGGATGGTTTCGAGTATACCGTGACGGGAGAACTGAACCCGTTCTCTGTGAACGAGGTCCGCAAATACGAAGATGCCAAATACTTCTTACCGGATTTCGAAGATACGGAGAAGTGTCACAAGCCGGAGAATAAAGCTAATGCCACCATCCCTGTCTCCGGCAGTGATACCGAGGAGGAAGAGGAGACAGTGTATTCGGGTCCGCCCCAACACAACAAGCCAGGACCGTCCGCCCCTATGTTGATCTTTGGTAGTGACTCAGAAGATGAGATCCATGCTGTATTCTCTGCTCGACCTTCCATACGAATGTTCACCGATGAAGAGCAAAGTCTGCAAGTCGCCATGGTGCCGCTTGAACACCATAAAGAACTGGATACACTTAATATTTACAATGTAGAAGAGCTACAAACGTTCTACAGCCCTCCCAGGCGAGAAAGCGAGAAAGCAATTCTGTTCTACCGCTCTGAAGAAACCAAGGTGGAAAAGGAAGTCTGGTATGGCGCGGATCCTACGCTCGACAGGCTTCAGCCTATCCGTCTTCCCAGATATTATACAGAGGGTTTGAAAAAGCTGCTGAAACGCCAGAGGGTATCCTTCAAGCAAACCGTTCGGAAAGCCAAGTTCTATGACAAAGTCTGGAACGTTCCCGGGACTCAATGCAAACTGCCTAATGGGAAAATGGAGACAATCGGACTTGGATACATCCGTTCAAAGAAGCGATAACTACTAAACAGCTGCTATATCGTGTATGACTTCGATGAAGAAGCGGATGCTCAATGGGAGGACGCTAATCCTAAGCCAGTGAAAGCTCCGGACGCAAAAGTGCCCAGTCCGTCGTTCGAAGAACAAATGGACAAGCTTATAAGGGAAGCGGGTCAAAAAGTCCGAGACGATCATAACCGCGAAATGGTCTTCTATGAGAAAGCCAGAACACAACGCCTTCTCCAACAGACCGTGAAAGATGAAAAGGCCGCTCCCTGTCAACCTGTTATAAACAAAGCTCGACGCAAAAGCAGAAATAAGTCAAAAGGCCGAAAAGGCGCTCAACAACAACAAAGCAGGGCTAAAAAGCCACGCAAACGGGAGCCGAGCGTTATTGATCTATCCCTTATGAAGAAAATGGGTCGAGCGTACTCGTTTCCTCGGGACAAGACGAAGAAGATACTTGACCTCGCTCTAAAACATCAGATGCTTACACTGCCGGAGTCTAAGCACCCCGAACAAGCAAGCGAAGTCTCTGACCCAAACTATTGCTCTTACCATCGAGTAATAGGGCATCCTCTTGAAGATTGCTTCACCTTCAAGAATTGGGTCGAAGATCAGTATCAGCTTGTCAAATTCACTCTGTCTGACAACTGGAGGGTAGCGCCGCCACAGAAGCACGAGCCCAAGGCCACGAAAGAAGAACCGGTTCCACATTGGGATTGGAAGCGAATTCGCACCTGTCACATGATTATGATATCAAAAGGAGAGCCCGAGAACATAGATGAGCTCCCTTGGTGCTTCGAAAACAGCAGCGACGAGATAATCTCAGAATTCCCACCCGTGCCAAAAGAGCTGGAAGATGGAATCCATACCACTGCAGATAACCTCAAGAAAATTGAGTTGGGGATGGCAAACGATCCACGACCGACATTCATCAGCGAGTTACTATCTGAAGAAAGGGTAGCTGCGTTAAAGGACGTGCTTCTACAGTATAGAGATTGCTTCGCGTGGAACTATTCCGAAATGCCGGGACTAGATCCAAAAATTGCTGTACACAGATTGGCGATATCCCCGGACATCAAGCCAGTCAAACAGGCGCCGAGAAGAATGCGGCTCGAGCTTGAGATGAGCATCAATGCCGAGGTCAAGAAGCTGATCGACTCTGGCTTCATCCAGGAGGTTCAATACCCTGAATGGATCGCCAACATCGTCCCGGTGATGAAGAAAAATGGGACAGTGCGTATATGCGTAGACTTCCGGGATCTTAATAAAGCTTGTCCGAAGGATGATTTTCCAGTACCAGTCACCGAACTGATGATAGACAATACGTCCACTCATGAGGTTTTCTCCTTCATGGACGGCTCATCGGGGTATAACCAGATAAAGATGCATCCCGAAGATCAGAAGCACACCGCTTTCCGGACTCCTTTGGGAATATTCTGCTACAAGGTGATGCCCTTCGGTCTAAAGAACGCCGGTGCCACCTATCAGAGGGCCATGACGAAGATCTTTGATGACCTCATACACGAAATCGTCGAATGCTATATCGATGATCTCGTGGTTAAAAGCAAATCATACGAGGAATATCTCGAGCATCTGAAGACCGTATTTCAACGCCTTCGACAATACAACTTGAAAATGAACCCGCTCAAGTGTGCATTCGGAGTTTCCTCAGGCAAATTCCTGGGATTCATTGTTCGACACCGAGGTATTGAAATAGATCCGTCAAAGATCAAAGCGATCATGGAAATGCCTCCGCCGAGAACTCTCAAACAGTTGCGGTCTCTCCAAGGAAGGCTTGCATACATACGGCGATTTATAGCCAATCTTTCAGGCAAGTGCCGTCCCTATAGCCACTTGATGAAGAAGGAAACCCCGTTCGTCTGGGATCAAAAATGCCAAAGCGCACTAGACGAGATCAAGCAGTACCTGCAAAATCCTCCAGTGTTGGCTGCTCCAGTTAAGGGAAAGCCTCTCATTCTTTACACGACCGCCCTCGAAGGTTCTTTAGGCGCATTATGGGCATAAGAGAACGATCAAGGGAAAGAAAGAGCACTCTACTACTTAAGTCGAGTTCTGCTGGGGGCAGAAAGCAATTACTCTCCCATTGAAAAACATTGCCTGGCGTTGATCTTCGCGATAACAAAGCTCAGGCACTATGCGTTGGCGCATGAGGTCCGTCTCATTTCAAAGGTGGACCCCCTTAAATACTTGATGTCAAAGGCCATATTGACGGGCCGACTCGCTAAGTGGGCCCTACTCTTGATGGAGTTCTCAATAACGTATCAACCTCTCAAGGCAGTGAAAGGCCAGGCCATCGCCGACTTTCTCGCTGAGCATCCGATACCCGCCGATTCTCCTCTGAATTGCGATCTTCCAGACGAACATGCGTTTGATGCGATCGACTGTGATAATAGCCGATGGGAGCTTTATTTCGACGGGGCATCTTCCGTAAAGAAGCGCAAACAAAGTACCCTTATAATCAAATCGGGGGTAGGGCTCATCTTTATAACTCCACAAGGAGGGATAATGCGCTTCGCTTTCTCCTTAACAGAGCCTAGGACAAATAATGAAGCCGAATACGAAGCTCTGATAGCAGGCCTCGAGATCGCCATCGACATGGGAATTGGAAATCTCCTCATATATGGAGATTCCCAACTGGTCGTTAGTCAAGTAAACGGCGACTACCAGACATGCAAACCAGAATTGGTAAAGTACGGGAAAAAGGTGCAACAACTTTGACCCAAATTCCCTCCTATACTTTGGAAAACATACCGCGCGCGGAAAACAGCAAAGCGGACGCGTTGGCCAAACTTGCTAAAGAACTGGCTGATGGGAACCTCGACAACGTTAGAATCATGGTACAAAGCCGTCGAGTTCTTGCCCCAGCAGAAATATCTCCGGAATCATCCGAAGAAAAGGAAACGACTGAGCGAATGACTCTGCAAATAAAAGACCCGGAAAAGGCCGAGGATTGGAGGGAAGTCTTCATAGACTATTTTAAGTCCCACTGATTGCCCGAAGAAGCGTCCACAAGACATCAGCTCATGAAATGAGCTCTGTCTTTCGCCTTCATCAATGATACTCTGTACAAAAGGTCATTTGATTCTCTGTGGCTGAGATGCTTAGGACCCGACGAAGCGAAAAGGGTCGTCCAGGAAGTTCACGACGGACTCTGCGGTTCTCACCAAGCAGGCCCAAAGATGAAGTTGAAGATCAAACGGATGGGCTACTATTGGCCCACGATGATCCAGGACTGCCTCGAATATGCGAAGCAATGCCACTCATGCCAAATTCATGGGGATTTCATCCATCAGCATCCAAATCCACTACATCCAACGGTGGCTAGCTGGCCATTCGAAATATGGGGGACTGATATAGTCGGCCTCATCGAACCAGCATCGTCTAGGGGACATCGTTTCATCCTAGCAACGACTGACTACTTCTCTAAATGGGCAGAAGCAGTACCGTTAAGAGAAGTGAAGACGGAAAATATCCTCCACTTCTTCAAGACGCATGTCATATATCGGTATGGAACGTCAAGGCGAATCATCTCCGATAACGGGCCAGCTTACAGAAGCCACAAGATCAGTCGCTTTGCGCAACAGCATAATATAGACTGGAGATATTCCTTGGTTTATAATCCGCGAGCTAATGGTCTAGCTGAAGCCTTCAACAAGACCCTGACGAAAATCATGAAAAAGACGGTGTCCCGAAATAAGAGAGACTGGCACGAGAGGCTGCAAGAAGCTCTCTGGACGTACCGAACTACGTTCAAGACGGCCACAAACACGACGCCGTACGCATTGGTATTTGGGACGGAAGCAGTACTCCCCCTTGAGATAGAGTTACCCTCTCTATGAGTGGCAGTCCACTACGAGCTGACGGACGAAGAAAATGCTCACCTTCGGCTTGAAGAGCTCGATGCCCTTGATGAAACCCGGCTCATAGCGCAACAAAATCTTGAAGCTTATAAAGCAAAGATGACGCGCTCATATGAAAGATTGATCCGACCGAGGACATTCCGCCAAGGAGAACTTGTGCTAGTGGTCAAAAGGCCTATGATCCCCAATCGCGCCAAGCGAGGAAAATTCGAGCCAAACTATGAAGGCCCATACATCAAAGATAAGGTCTACCAGGGTGGGGCCTATCTACTCATGGACATGCACGGTGAAAGGCCTTTCAGGCCAATAAACGGCCGCTTCCTAAAGAAATACGATGCTTAATGAGCCACAACCTAGGTCAATAGTAGATGACGACGACTATGTCCGCTCGCTATCTTCTTAAGCTTTATAAAAAAAGTAGCCGGCCTTCTCCATGACGGACCGAAACGTCCTTAAACTAACGACGGACCGAAACGTCCTTAAACTAATAGCAGACCGAAATGTCTTTAAACTACTACCGCAGCATCTTTTAGGCTGACGAGATTAAAAAAAACATATAAAAATAAAATAAAAAAAGGTATGTCCATAAGCAAAAAGGGCACGGATGAAAACCCGAAAGGGCTCCGTGAGTAAAAACAGCAGGGCTATCGGCGAGTGTTCGTGAAAACCCGAAAAGGGCGCGACCTCGTAAAAAAAGGAGAAGAAGAAAATAAAAAAATATATAAAATAAAAACGGTATGTCCATAAGCAAAATGAGCACGGATGAAAACCCGAAAGGGCTCCGTGAGTAAAAACAGTAGGACTACCGGCGAGTGTTTGTGAAAACCCGAAAGGGCGCACCCTCGTTAAAGGAAACTTATAGGGTCCTCTCGACCTTATAGGGAGAAACCACCCACGTGAGATCCTTACGACACACAAGGGAGCAACACACTTAGGGATCCCCACGATTCCTAAGGAGAAAATACACTTGCGAGATCCTCACGACTCGTAAGGAGAACTCTCTTATGGGACCCTCACGGCTCATAAGAGTTGAACGTCTTAAGTTACAGAGACCTAAACCTGTGCTTAAGCAACCCTCACAACTTTCGATATTTCCCTACAAGTGGTCTAATACTGGCCCTTGTATACAATCCACGGGCGCGAATAAACATTTTCCTAACCAAGTCCCATCTGTGACTGGGGATATGTGTGCATGATGAACAACCCTTATAAGTCCTCTCGACTTATAAGGAGAAAACCCTCTTGTAGGATCCTTATAACTTACAGAGGAACATACACTTAGGAATCCTCACGATTCCTAAGGAGAAAATACACCTACACGATCCTCACGACTTGTAGGGAGAAATACCTTTGTGAGACCCTTACGGCTCATGAAGTCAAAAGCCTTAGTCGACAGGACCTTAACCCTGGTCGCTAAGCTACCTTTGTTCGATATCAACAGAGGCAGAAGATGATTCTCTCCTAGAAATATCCCAGTTGTAGCGGTGCTGATGCCGAAATTGGTCTACAGCAAAAAGCCAATAGGCCGCATATGCATGCAAAATAGCCGAAATGATAGGGCAACTTGCAATAAAAAACAGCAAGTAAAGAAAATGTATGCATGGAAAATAGCCGAAATGATTGGGCAATCGCGACCTTCGCGATATAAAAGCTGAAATGATAGAGCATCGCGGAAAAAAAAATGATAAAACTTTGGCCCTACAGTTAAGATCGCATCGATCCCTGTATACAATCCAAGGGCGTAAACAAAGAGGGAACCATACCTTCCTAACAGGCTCCGCTAGAAGACGAAGCCAAATCTTGACGGTTCAGTCCAAATCCGAAGAAGCCAGTGTCTTCAGCCAATTCCTCGACTCACGGATACAAACACTCATTGACGAGAGCCTCCTGATTCGCGTCAACTCACAGAGCCACCAGTGCCTCCGTGGGAAATCCTCGACTCATTTCAAACCCCAAGGAAACAAATAATCCTTAGCGCTAGGGAAACAAATAATCCCTAGCAAACTCCTCGACTCACGGATACAAACACTCCTTGACGAGAGCCTCCTGATCCGTGTCGACTCGCAGAGCCACCAGTACCTCCATAAGAAATCCTCGACTCGTTTCAAACCCCAAGGAAACAAATAATCCTTGGCGCTAGGGAAACAAATAATCCCTAGCAAACTCCTCGACTCACGGATACAAACACTCCTTGACGAGAGCCTCCTGATCCGCGTCGACTCGCAGAGCCACCAGTGCCTCCGTGGGAAATCCTCGACTCGTTTCAAACCCCAAGGAAACAAATAATCCTTGGCGCTAGGGAAACAAATAATCCTTGGCAAACTCCTCGACACACGAATACAAACACTCCTTGACGAGAGCCTCCTGATCCGTGTCGACTCGCAGAGCCACCAGTGCCTCCATGGGAAATCCTCGACTTGTTTCAAACCCCAAGGAAATAAATAATCCTTGGCGCTAGGGAAACAAATAATCCCTAGCAAACTCCTCGACTCACGGATACAAACACTCCTTGAAGAGAGCCTCCGGATCCGCGTCGACTCGCAGAGCCACCAGTGCCTCCGTGGGAAATCCTCGACTCGTTTCAAACCCCAAGGAAACAAATAATCCTTGGCGCTAGGGAAACAAATAATCCCTAGCAAACTCCTCAACTCACGGATACAAACACTCTTTGACGAGAGCCTCCTGATCCGCGTCGACTCGCAGAGCCACCAGTGCCTCCGTGGGAAATCCTCGATTCATTTCAAACCCCAAGGAAACAAATAATCCTTGGCGCTAGGGAAACAAATAATCCCTAGCAAACTCCTCGACTCACGGATACAAACACTCCTTGACAAGAGCCTCCTGATCCGCGTCGACTCGCAGAGCCACCAGTGCCTCCGTGGGAAATCCTCGACTCATTTCAAACCCCAAGGAAACAAATAATCCTTGGCGCTAGGGAAACAAATAATCCCTAGCAAACTCCTTGACTCACGGATACAAACACTCCTTGACGAGACCTCCTGATCCGCGTCGACTCGCAGAGCCACCAGTGCCTCCGTGGGAAATCCTTGACTCGTTTCAAACCCCAAGGAAACAAATAATCCTTGGCGCTTGGGAAACAAATAATCCCTAGCAAACTCCTCGACTCACGGATACAAACACTCCTTGACGAGAGCCTCCTGATTCGCGTCGACTCGCAGAGCCACCAGTGCCTCCGTGGGAAATCCTCGACTCGTTTCAAACCCCAAGGAAACAAATAATCCTTGGCGCTTGGGAAATAAATAATCCCTAGCAAACTCCTCGACTCATGGATACAAACACTCCTTGACGAGAGCCTCCCGATTCGCGTCGACTCGCAGAGCAACCAGTGCCTTCGTGGGAAATTCTCGACTCCTTTCAAACCCCAAGGAAACAAATAATCCTTGGCGCTTGGGAAGCAAATAATCCCTAGCAAACTCCTCGACTCACGGATACAAACACTCCTGTTCAGTCGATAAAACTGCACATTTGTAGTACATTTTTCCTACCATTTTTATATTAAAAAAAAGGACTTTATTATAATATATACATATGAGGGTTTATGTGTAAAAACATTATTTTCCATGTGTTAATATATTTAATTATCATTTGGTAGGAAAATGTATGCAAATAATATTATTGGTCTAATCCTAGTAGAACAAAGTCTACTAAAATCTTATTTGAGTTGTTGTGCAGATTATTTCCAAGTTGTTATGAAGGATTTAACAAACAAATCAATTTGTTGAAGAATACTTTCCAAATTAAAGAGCAAACTTGGAGACTAAGTCTGGAAGCAGCCGAGAAAATATTTTCAGATTCTGAAGATGTTTAGGAATGCCAAATGTCACCATCAGAGAGCCCAAGAGAAACGACAGAGAGATCCCCACCATGGAGCGCGGTTCCGCGGCCAAACCCACCTTGGGGCCGCGGAACCGCCGCAATGATGAGGAGAGAGAATGTAATATTTTGGGAGATTTTCAAATGCTGAATTTTACCAACTTCTCAACAAAAAGATTCTGGCTTCGCACTATAAAAAGGCACCGAGGGCCTCTTGAAAAAGGTATCAAGCCGAAGCGATCACGAAGCCCCAGACGCTCACGCATCCAGGCTGATCATCAACTGTTCGTCTACCTCCTTGGAAGAGATCGAGAAGCAAACTAGTTTTTGTAATCATTTTCTAAGGAATCAAAGTGTAGATTGTTCAAGTTGATTAATAAAGGTAGTTCTTTTTCTTATTCTATTTCTTATAGTTTAATGATGCAATTTCTTTCCATCTCTTTTTCTCCCAACATGCGCGAGTAATTCTCCGCTTGTTAGGGTTCGTAGGATTAGGGTAGGTTAATGGACGATGAAAATAATTAAACCCTTTTTAAGTCCTATAAAGTTTAGGAACTTTATCAAAATAATCATTAACATCCTAATCGGGCGCGCTAGCAATTCCTTGCTAGTTCCGACCGCGATTAGAGATTAGATTAATGATTGTTTTGGTAAAGGCTAGATATGAACGGAGTTCCGTGTCGAGATAAGGGATACGAGTGGGATTCCTTTTCCCTCCAGAAACCCTAATCTACACGCATCACCGTCGTTCTAGTTCTAAATCTATTAATGGATAAAAAGGGTAATTTTTAATTAATCGTCCATAACTACTAAATCCTAACGAACCCTACAAGCCCTCTTATTATATTAATTACATCTTTAAAATAATCTAGATCTATATTTTACATTCTTGTTTAACGTAGATCTAGAAATCTTTCTATAAAATTCTTTCTTCCTCCTCTCTTTTTCAACACATCTAAAGTAAGAATAAAAGATTCAACGTTTCCCAGAGGACAACCCGTACTCATCTCGGTCTAGCTACGCGCGACACCGTTATTGATTGCGGTTAAACTACAAACAAACACAAATTTTCACATCAATCAAATGGCGCCGTTGCCGGGGATACGTGCGTAATTTTTTATTTTTACTATTTGTGTTGAATTCTTCGACGAGTCATATCATTATTAAAACAAAACTGCAAATTGTATATTTAACGATTATTGTGTGAATTTTTGCGAGGAAATCTGGAGTCACGGACTTGAGGAAACAGGAGATCTAGGGTTCACACTTCTCGGGTAAGATTCTAACTCCCTTCTCTCTCCTCTAAAATCCAATAAAATCGATTTTCTGCAGGATTCTTTGCAAAATATCGCCGCTCAAAAATCTTTTTGCAAAGTTTTGTTTTTCAGTTTGTTTTTGCATATTTTAATACGGATCTTTAAGGGGCAAGGACCAAATCAAGATTAGGTGGGGATTTCATCACCCTTCCTAAACCCCATAAATCACAAACTGAGCATATAGATCAACCCTTCATTAATTTAAAAAATATCTAGACCAGACTCTAAGGACTGTCGCGCTCAATAAGGACAGAGGAAGGTCGTGGGTAATCTATCGTTTATCCGCATTACTTTTGTAGTGTCTAGGCAAGTGTGACAAAGGCTAGTGGTTTTTAATTAGGCCCACGACGTGGTTCCTTCCCACTTACCTGGCACTTACCTGGCTACAAGGGTAGTACGGAGGCGGTAGAGGATTTATCCTGCGGCTTGTCCTTTGGAAGTCTAGGAGCGGTCTAGAGACTGGACCTAGGTAACCATAGTTCTAGGGTTGTGCATTTTTGTGTGATTTGTCTAAATCCGTCATTTTTCAAAACAAACCAATTACTTTCTCTCCTTTTTACCCCTTCCCCCTTCTTCTCTTCTTATAATGGGTGACCTAAATAGAAGAACACTTGCCGAGCTTTGCTGTCCACAACCAGATATCTCTTGTTTTCGAAATCCCTTCGGTATACCGTCCGGCTCTTCCATGTCCTTAAGAGATCATATAGAACAAGCAGGAAGAAACAGTTGGCCACCTCAGTCTAGGTCTTATCAACCATATCCTAATCTTACACATGTTTCAGTTCATACCCAGAGTGAGGAAGCCCCTAGACGAATGTCCATTGCTGAGCACATAGCTAGGTCTAGAGGCCAAAATTTCAACCCGGACCAATATCAACCATCACCACCACTGTCTGGAGAAGTGTTTGATATGCGGTTTGTGGCATATAAGATGTCTGTTGAAAATAGCCAACCAACCAACCCATATCAATATTCTTCTTATCATAATATTGATCCTACTCCTACCCAAGTTCCGCAACCATTCTATTCCTATTAATCCAATCCGACTTTTCCACCTACTCTAGACAGTTCTTCTAATCAGTCATTTGGGAGTTTTAATTATCCACAGGAATTTCAATCTTATACTGAAACCCCTTATCAGCCCAAGACTAGTCTGGAGCAGACATTAGAAAAATTTATGGAAATGTCGAACCAAATTATGAAGGATTTGGGTAGTAAGACAGAATTGTACCTCCAAACTGAAATCCACAACTCCAGTTTCATAGATTCATCAAGTACACCAAATAGAATGACTGATAAGTTGTGTGACTTTGTAGTGTTTGATTTACCAAACTGTGAAGGGTCCCTTTCAAGTGAAACCATACCCAACCCTTGTGATCTCTACACCTCCACTCTTGAACCAAAACTGATTGAAAACCATACTTTTGATGAGGAGTTTGAGAATTTTAACCTTCACTTGAATGAGGTGATTGATGTTGGGGATATTTTGATTGATGAACCCGAAATTTTGGATGATTTTGTCCCACCAATTCATCAAATCCTTTCACTTCCTTGTGGTCATCATCTTGAGCCTTTAATTCTTCCCAAACCCCAAATATGTCTTGAAGTTGATGATAATGGTATACCCGAAGTTCAGACCGAAATACAGCCTCCATCTTCCACATCTGGTTCAGCAACACTCGACATACCAATTTGTTTACCCATTTCACCTTCTACTTTCTCCGGTTCTTCTTCTGTTCCTATAATTTCAGTGAGTTTTGATAAATCACAATCTGTTAATTCAAGTTCAATAATACCAGAAATTCAACTTGATTTGGATATTTTTGAAAAAGAGGTAGATGAGTTTTTCGAGTCCTCTACCTCAGTGATTTTTTATGAATCAAGTAGAATAAATTCTGGCATAAAACTCTTTGACAGCAAAATGTTCAATCACACCATTGATAAAAGTTTTGAAGAACTTTTTGCTGACGAACTTGAATTTTTAAACAATACTGATTTTGTGATTAATCAATCTCCACCTATAGAGGTTGAACCGTCACCATTCCTTCTTCCTAATCATTCACATTTCTCCTCATTCTTTCTTTTCTCTAAATTCAAACCCTTTCCAGACCACCTCTTATCCCTTCCCCATTTTTTCTTGACTCGATACAACACATTCTTCCACCAACCTATACGCTATACTGATAAAATCTTTGAATGGTTGGTATTAACTTTTGGTCTTTGTAAAGCTTTATTTTGATCAAAAGACTCACCCCCTCTTAAAATGCTTCGTATTGTCTAACTCATGTTTGAGGGGGGGGGTATATTTTTGGCTCTTGAACATAACTTTTGTCCTCAAATTTGTGAGCCAAAAATAAGTTTGGGGGAGTATTTTCACTTTCATATATTTTTGCCCCCATTAATAATTTCCTCCCAAGTCTACAGGTTTTCGAGCTTAATGGATGACATCAGTGAGGACACTGTTGAAAACAGGTTTGGGGGAGGTTTGTGCTTATTTACACATCAATTTGCATCATATTTTGCATAAGCACAACATTTTAAAAAATTTTAAAAAAATTTTTCTTTTATAACAAAAGAGTAGAAAGTGAAAAATTACATCCAAAAGATAGGAATAATTTAAGAAAACCAAGAAAATTAGAAGTTTTCTTAAACGAACTAGTAATAAGTAGTTATGAGCTGTTGTCCCAAGGGTTAGTAAGATGAAGGAAGTCACTAATCTGAGGATAAAAATAAGTCTGAAAAATAGTTTCTATTCTGGAAGCCAAACATTTGAATGTTGATACCCTACTATATGCACTTACACACGTCTTGAAACTCGGGATAGTAGAGGATACCTTGAAATGCTCTTGTCTAAAAGCTAAAGTATGAAGGAAATTAAAAAAAATGAAGAAAATATAAAGATGGTGAAAAGAAAAAAATGAACACTGGTTTTGTTATCGCCAAGGCAGCAATAAAAAAATATAGCGAGGGTGCCTCTTCACCTAGTGCCCTAAGGCCAACTGGTCTGGGAGTCACTGCTAAGCCTTAGGTGGTGCAAGACGAGGAAAATACTATCACCGAATCTGCAAGCACATGAGTAATCGGTCGGTTAGTACCTCAAGAAGTATTAACGGTCGCATGAAAATGTGTAAGCAATTCTAAGTATTCATCAAAGTAAAAAGTACTAAGGTAGATGGACAAGAGTATGATAGCTTGAATTGAATTCTCTGAGTGTAGGGATGTTCTTTACACACACGTGGGGTTATATGATCAATGTTTGGACAAAAGGTAGGAATGAAAAATAAAGACGATGTTTTATTGAGGGATGATGTGATTTCTAATATTTTTTCATGACTATTAAGATAGGGCTCATGACAACTGAAAAGCTAGTATAGTTGGAAACTCTTCTTTTCAAAGTATTTCTTTTATGGTTCTTATTTTTATATGTAAATCTCACCATCTTTCTTTTGTTATTGGATTTTGTGGGTGTAATCCGCTGAAAACCCTCAGGAGACAACACTCCTCCTACTAGGGACACCTAGAGGTTTAACGGCTTGTTGCACGTGCTCAGTGCAATCGTGTCTGCCTACGAAAGTGTGCTTAGTTTTCTCTTTTCTTTTTCTCCTCTTAAATAAACTAATTTGCTCGGGACGATCAAAGATAAGTTTGGGGGTATTTGTTCAGTCGATAAAACTGCACATTTGTAGTACATTTTTCCTACCATTTTTATATTAAAAAAAAGGACTTTATTATAATATATACATATGAGGGTTTATGTGTAAAAACATTATTTTCCATGTGTTAATATATTTAATTATCATTTGGTAGGAAAATGTATGCAAATAATATTATTGGTCTAATCCTAGTAGAACAAAGTCTACTAAAATCTTATTTGAGTTGTTGTGCAGATTATTTCCAAGTTGTTATGAAGGATTTAACAAACAAATCAATTTGTTGAAGAATACTTTCCAAATTAAAGAGCAAACTTGGAGACTAAGTCTGGAAACAGCCGAGAAAATATTTTCAGATTCTGAAGATGTTTAGGAATGCCAAATGTCACCATCAGAGAGCCCAAGAGAAACGACAGAGAGATCCCCACCATGGAGCGCGGTTCCGCGGCCAAACCCACCCTGGGGCCGCGGAACCGCCGCAATGATGAGGAGAGAGAATGTAATATTTTGGGAGATTTTCAAATGCTGAATTTTACCAACTTCTCAACAAAAAGATTCTGGCTTCGCACTATAAAAAGGCACCGAGGGCCTCTTGAAAAAGGTATCAAGCCGAAGCGATCACGAAGCCCCAGACGCTCACGCATCCAGGCTGATCATCAACTGTTCGTCTACCTCCTTGGAAGAGATCGAGAAGCAAACTAGTTTTTGTAATCATTTTCTAAGGAATCAAAGTGTAGATTGTTCAAGTTGATTAATAAAGGTAGTTCTTTTTCTTATTCTATTTCTTATAGTTTAATGATGCAATTTCTTTCCATCTCTTTTTCTCCCAACATGCGCGAGTAATTCTCCGCTTGTTAGGGTTCGTAGGATTAGGGTAGGTTAATGGACGATGAAAATAATTAAACCCTTTTTAAGTCCTATAAAGTTTAGGAACTTTATCAAAATAATCATTAACATCCTAATCGGGCGCGCTAGCAATTCCTTGCTAGTTCCGACCGCGATTAGAGATTAGATTAATGATTGTTTTGGTAAAGGCTAGATATGAACGGAGTTCCGTGTCGAAATAAGGGATACGAGTGGGATTCCTTTTCCCTCCAGAAACCCTAATCTACACGCATCACCGTCGTTCTAGTTCTAAATCTATTAATGGATAAAAAGGGTAATTTTTAATTAATCGTCCATAACTACTAAATCCTAACGAACCCTACAAGCCCTCTTATTATATTAATTACATCTTTAAAATAATCTAGATCTATATTTTACATTCTTGTTTAACGTAGATCTAGAAATCTTTCTATAAAATTCTTTCTTCCTCCTCTCTTTTTCAACACATCTAAAGTAAGAATAAAAGATTCAACGTTTCCCAGAGGACGACCCGTACTCATCTCGGTCTAGCTACGCGCGACACCGTTATTGATTGCGGTTAAACTACAAACAAACACAAATTTTCACATCAATCAAATGAGCAAACTAATTATTCAACACAAATTTTGACGAGAGCCTCCTGATCCGCGTCGACTCGCAGAGCCACCAGTGCCTCCGTGGGAAATCCTCGATTCGTTTCAAACCCTAAGGAAACAAATAATCCTTGGCGCTTGGGAAACAAATAATCCCTAGCAAACTCCTCGACTCACGGATACAAACACTCCTGACGAGACCCTCCTGATCCGCGTCGACTCGCAGAGCCACCAGTGCCTCCGTGGGAAATCCTCGATTCGTTTCAAACCCTAAGGAAACAAATAATCCTTGGCGCTTGGGAAACAAATAATCCCTAGCAAACTCCTCGACTCACGGATACAAACACTCCTTGACGAGAGCCTCCTGATCCGCGTCGACTCGCAGAGCCACCAGTGCCTCCGTGGGAAATCCTCGACTCGTTTCAAACCCCAAGGAAACAAATAATCCTTGGCGCTTGGGAAACAAATAATCCCTAGCAAACTCCTCGACTCACGGACACAAACACTCCTTGACGAGAGCCTCCTGATCCGCGTCGACTCGCAGAGCCACCAGTGCCTCCGTGGGAAATCCTCGACTCGTTTCAAACCCCAAGGAAACAAATAATCCTTGGTGCTTGGGAAAAAAATAATCCCTAGAAAACTCCTCGACTCACGGATACAAACACTCCTTGACGAGAGCCTCCTGATTCGTGCCGGCTCGCAGAGAAACTATTGTCTCCGCGTGAATTCCCGATTCGTCTCAACATGCAAATGAAGCCTCAGACAGCAGGGACTAAAAAACTTGCTTCCTGAACAATAGGACCCTGCAAGTCAATCCAAAATGGTCTCTTGCATACTATTCACGGGTCTCACTCTCCACGGTCGAGTTTCGACAAAGAGAGAAACAACCGCTTACGAGTCCTCTCGACTCGTAAGAGGGAAAAATTCTCTTATAGGATCCTTACGACTTATAAGAGAAAACCACACTTAGGAATCCTCACGATTCCTAAGGAGAAAACCCACCTACGAGATCCTCTCGATCCATAAGGAGAAAAGTCTCTATGAAACCCTCACGGCTTATAGAGTTGAAAAGTCTTAGGCAGCAGTTCTGAACCTGCGGCCTAAGCCATCGCTATTTCTTAAGAAGGTCAGGATACTCGTTCTATCCTCCGTTAACCATGTTTGCTAAGGTGATATGCTGATAATAAAAGAAAGAAAAGACGGAGAAAAAAAAAGTGTATCTTTTATTCATAAACTTGATTGGATACAGGATACATTATGTCAAAGGAAAAAATATACATATATACATTCTTTTACCTACGAGTACAAATGATACAAAGATAGATAGCTACTGAGGAGGAAGTGTCTTCAGTAAATTCAAAAGATGCTCTCGCACTTCCTTCAGCGCTTTCTCCTGAGTGACAGCCGCAGCCACCTCCGCCTCCACCTGGGCCCGCTGCTGCAAGAAGGATGAAAGTTGCTCTTCCGCCGCCTTCTGGGCTGCTTCCTGGTTGGGTGCATCTTGCTCGACAATGTCAAGTTGTTGCCTCAATGATAACCCTTCGGAAAGACATTGCAGAAGGCCCTCAAAGACAACCTTCAGCCGTGCGGCGTTAGCCTCCACCCGAGCATGTAGTTGGGCAGACTTGCTCGAAGTCTCACCACGCTCCTTACGCCTTGAAATGACTTCTTGTTCGAGATGGTGGAAGTAAGGAGCGCTCTGCTCAATCCACGTTGTTCTTTGATTACTGCCAGCCAAGGTCTCGGGAGCGGGGCGCAACGACTCCAACTGATATAGGCGACCCTCGATCTCCCTACAATAGTTAACCCAGGATGCGATGATGCCCTTATCATGAAAGTTCACGAGTATTGCTAGCATCGGGTTAACCACCATAGCGAAGTCTGCAGCAGATGTAGGAGTTTCAACGTCGAGTTCCTCGACGTAGTCACTCAACATGCGCAGACTATTCACGGTGCCTTTTGAAGACAGACTCCTCAGATAAGGACCCGCCGGCATTGTAATACGAGGCACGAAGGGCGCCGAAGCCGGAACGACAGCTGAAAAGAAACAGGATGCGATCAGATAACAGTACAGAAAATAAAGAGAGGGAAGTTACCAATGTGATGGTCGCTGTACCAGTTGAGACAGATGGCAAGGTCGGAAGGGCCGGTGGCACAGCTGATCCTTTACCCCCTCCTTCAATCTGTAGCACTGCAGTTGAGATGAGAAAAAGAGGATTAGAGGTGATTCCATCAATAATAAAAAAGATGATGTCAATGGAAATCATACTCACCAACGCCACCAGAGGAAGAAGCAAGTTCGGATGGGAAAGAGAAGTGTGGGAGCAACATCTGATATACATGATCAAAGAGCACTCCTGAAGAAACACGACAATATGACTTTAGTACACAAATTATATGTCTGGAGTATAGGATTAATAAATTGCAAACCCATACCTTCCAAAATCTTAGATGGTTGAGAGAGGGTTGGGAGGTGACCACCGCCAAAGCAGTTGTTGAAGGCGCTCCCTCAAGCAGTGGGGCATCGGCACTGGCTGCACCTGCGTTACAACAAATGCGAATTTGTCAGAAAGTATTGTAAGATAAAAAAAGGGATAGCAACTTGGGATTTACCTGATGAGCTGCAGGCTGAAACGGAGGCGATTCCCTCCTCTATTGACATGAGACCACCGCCCGTGGCCTCATCACCCGACTCAATGGGAACCGTTGTGGTGCTCGCGAGACCTGGAGATGGCGGAGGACCATAGACGGGGAGGGCTATGACTGGAGTATTGCTAGATTCCAGAGAAGGAATGGTTGGCTCGTCCTCGGGAATCATGGCCACCTCACCCACTACTCTTTCAGGTTCAGTAGTCGCGGTTGTATCGTCCACCATCACCACGAGATCGCCGGCCTCGAATGCCTCATCCGCCACCACCCTGGACTCAGTTATAATGATCATATCATCTGCCATCACTTCAGGTTCGGCATCAATGACCTTCTCGGCGGTAGGTCCCTCGACCTCCACCTCAGGCTCCAAAGCCACAACGACGTTGCCCGCCATCGGCTCGAGTTCGGCAGGTACCGCCTCCTCTGTTTCTTTGGGATCAACGGTTTCCGCCTCCCCCTCGATTGGACTTAGCCCTGCAAGATAAGAGATATAAGGACCAATGACATTAAAATCCTTATAACAAAAGCTCTGAGAGAAATATTACCTGAAGCGGATTTACCGTTTGCGCTCCGAACTGCGCGCGCCACCTCTCTGCGGGCAGTGGATAGGGCGACAGGGGCCTCTTCAGATGGAGTATCAGCACGAGGGGTAGTGCTGGGACCCGCTCCCATAGCCAAGGCAGCCCTACGTGCCTTCGCCTCACGCCTCAGCCGCTTCCTTTCCTCCCGGGCTGTCGCGATGGACCTTTGTGATGCCTCCTTCAAGGCGTCGTCATCCTCATTCAGGGATGCCTCCAGAGCCTTTAAGGCATCTCTCATCGGCTCTTCAAGACGAACCTCTTGCGGTGGCCCAGAGGAAGCAGGAACATCGACAGCTGGTAGAACATCTGCGTCACTTGGAGGGAACGGCATTGAGGTTCCTGTGATTAAAAGGGAAAGGTTAGATCGACCATAACATAAGGAAAATGAAAACTTGATGAGTCGAAACTTACTAAGGCCCATAGATACTCTAAGACATTCCTCCTCATGGAAAGTCTTCAGAGAAGCGGCAATGGCTTCTTCATCAGTGATGCCTGTTGAAAGAAAAGAAAGAAAAGCGTTAGTCAAAAGTAATGAAGAGGATATGTTGCAATAAAGAAAAGGCGACTAGTAGTTACTTGATTGCGCAAGCTTAGCTAGCCACGCGTCACGCTTCGCCAACCATGCTGAAGCTTTGAGAGCAGCCTCCAAGTCTGTATCGTCCGGCGGCGGCATCACTAATCCTTCGTTAGTCCTGTATTCGAGCAGGCCCTCGGCATAGGGAGCATGGGGTTCCTGACCGAACACGACGTCCGCAGCGAAGAGAGACTTCTTTTTCTTTTGCCCTCCGACCCTAGGCTCACGGGGGATCGACTTCCATTTAGCAGCCACTTTGGGACGACGAGTCCCGATGTCCGCACCCATGCCAGACTCCGGCGAGGGTACAACCACTGTCTCCACTGGAGCACAGGGTGCGGGAGGTGCATCTGTGATATCAGGGAGCGGCAACTCACGTGGAGGACTTTGCGCACGCGATGGTCTGCCCCCGGCATCTTTTAGAGGAGGAGCCACCGGGGTCCTTGGCACTAAGGGAGTGTTACGGTTGGTGCTGGGAGGTGCTTCTTTACGGTTGATCAACACTCGCCTCTCTTCCTTTATAACGGCCCCCGTCGCATGATTGTACCACTCTTTATATACATTAAGGAGTCGTGGAGCGCAGGCCGGCGTGCTGATGAAAAAATGAGAACCCGTGTTCAGGCGCATGAAGTGATGTAACGCGTTCTCCATCCCTTCTTCATTGGCAGCAGGTTCTAGTAAGAAAGCTTCCAAGGGTATCCCTTGATCGTAGCCCAGTTGTTGGGCAAAACGATGCGGATTTTATCTCATGAAGATTGCCGCACCGCCCTGCCTGAAGACTAGGAAGCCCGGTCTAATAGAATACAAGTGGAGGGTCTCCCGGGCCGTCAACACTAAAGCTCCATCCTTAAAAGAGTCCTGTAATGGTCGCACCACAGTGGTGGACGCTTTTCCAATGGTTAATACCTTATCAATGAAGGACATCCCGACTCCAACAGTGTGAGGGCGAAGCAGTAAACCCCTGGCGTTCCGTGGTGAAGGGGTCACGATTGATGAGCCAATCAACTGTATAATGAGAGGAAAACCGCACTTGTCAAAGAATGAAGGCCTTTTATGCATGCCGAAAACACCCGCCGTGTGTAGCTCGAGCCACGATGCAAAGTAGTGCATCGGGAAGACCACGTGCAGTACCCCGGGCTCATTGGCGTCCGCTACTCGGCTGAGGCCATGATATAGGTGCGCTAAGCCAGCGATCCTCACAGCCACCTTTACCCCGATGACCATTCGGTGGGCTGGGTAAAAGCCAGAAGGCCGCATGCGATGAGAATGCATTGGGATCGCGAACCAACTCAGCCACAGTCCGAGAAATCCTAAGAAAAAGGCCTCCTCATCCATTCCGGGGGCCGCAATTTCTGCAAAAGACATGGTTGGGGAGTTAGGAAGAAAAAAGTCCTTCTGGTCTATGTCTCTCGCTGGCAGGTTATCCAAACCTAAACCGAAAGGGTCCTCAAGGGTGGCAAACTTGGCAGCTTCTGCCGAGAGGACGTTTGGATGAAGGAACTGAGCAATGAAATCCTCAAAATTAACTCCACGGCTCCCGCGTTCGATAAAGAGAGATTCATAGATGTTCAACACCTTAATCAAGCTCGGGAATTGGTGCTGGACAGCATTTTCCGGCGTGATCCCCCTTACCATTGGCTTAGCGCTTAAGACGTACTCATCTGTCGGGAGCAGCTCTTCATAGTGTTCCCCCATGACCGGTAGGCCGGATACCTCCGCGAATTCCTCCAAAGAAATGGACACTTCCCGATCCATGGCAAGGAAAGTGTAGGTGGGAATATTCCATTGCTCCAAGAAAGCCTTGAACCACCAGGTGAGGAGCGAGGGATACTGGAAGAGAGAGACGTAGACCGCGGTGTACAATCCTAATCTTATCAACTGCGACTTCTTCGTCGACAGGATATACTGGGCCCATGGCAGGTAGCCAATCGGATGACGGGGGATCAGACCAATGTTATATGATTGCCCCCAGGGTCTCGCCTCGCCCTGACAGATACGACGTCCTAGCATATCCAAGACCATAGGACGTTGGACTGGAACCGCATCCATAGCAGGATGAAGAAAGCTGTTTGCGGTCCAATCCACCATCTCCACGGCGTACTGCACCGGGGGTGGGCTGGCGTAATGAATCGCCGTTATGGGTTCTGACGGCACCGCGCATGTGAAGCTCCGTCGGCCCATGATGATCTGATTGTACCACGACCCCCAAAGATGGAGACTCTTGTATTCCGGGTCGTACTCCTTAATCATGGCCAGGACTTCACGGTCCAAGGGCGCCTCGGGAAATCCCTCTTCCGAGCGGACGAACGGGAATGAAGTGTCTAGAGACATGATCGCTGCAAAAGAACAATTTAGCCGTTAGTGTTGTAATTTCAACGTTTGGCGTTTAAAGAAGAAAATGCATTAATTAAATTAAATTAAAATTAATTAATTACACCACACAGCAGTGCAGTGAGCAGGAGACTAAAAAAAGGACCCACAAAATCTGGATGACAATACGTCAGTTAATAAGACAAACTCATCATTGGATGAGATTGTCAGTTGGTCCTCAGGAAAACAATCCCATTAATAAAGAATCCCTAGAGACAAGGAGAAAATCTCCTCTTTCAGAGCAAAGCTCTGTCACAGAGTGACACTTGTCAAACTCTGGTCCCAGGGAAATAAGATTCCTTAAAAGAGCATGGCTTTGTGGTAATGATGGAAAAAGTCCATCAGAAAATTTTTGGAATCTTGAAAGATTCATGAAAAATTTATAAAAAAAACTCTTCATTTTTCAAATCTAAAAGAGCTGTTTTTTTATATCTATGAGCAAAGCTCTGTTCATGGGTTAAAACCCATGAACAAGATCCATGTAGATCTATAAATTTTGAGAGCAAAGCTCTGTTTATGAAACCTCAATAAGGATTTCTTTAGATCAAAAGATCTGTGAGAGCAAAGCTCTTTGGTCAAGATTAATTTAAATTAATTTGATTTAAGTTAATTTTTACCTAAAGTTTCTAACTTTGGGAAGGAGCAAAGCTCTGAAGTTCTTAAGAAAGAGCAAAGCTCTGTTGAAATCAAAAATCTTAAAACGGTAAGATTTTTCTAAGGGCCAGAGGTCCTATTTATAAGGCGTTTGCGCCCCTTGAGCTCACCCCTTGATCCAACGATCAGGAGTTTGCCACCGCTGCACTCACGTGTGCGCCACGTGAGCGCAACGGTGGAGGGGCACTTGTTTTGCCCAATCAGAGCAAAGCTCTGTTGAAATTCAAAATTCAAAATTTTGAAGTAACGCTTCAAATTCCGGGCGCAACGCGCCACATGTCAGGCGCTAATACGTCAGCGCAGCGCCCAAGAAGGCGTGCCCAATCAGAGCAAAGCTCTATTTAAAGGAAGCAATGCTTCAGTTGCGCATGCACTGCGCTGCGCGACACGTGTCAGCGCAGATGCGCTCGCGCAGTTGCGCTGCGCTGTGCGCTGCACGACATGTGTCAGCGCAGATGCGCTAGCGCAGTTGCGCTGCGCTGTGCGCTGCGCGACACGTGTCACGCGCTGAGGCATCTGCGCCAAACAGAATTAAAATTTTAAGAAATCTTTTCTATTCTTATTAAAATAAGAAGATTTTCTCCTGCAAAGCAGAAGCCCTTGGATCAAAGATCCAACGGTGGGGAAAATTCCCCAAATCACTCAGAGAAAGATCTCTTTAACAAATTTAACTAATTTATGGGCATTATAAAAAGGACCCCAGATCTCAATTCAAAGGCATGGACATTTTTCTTGAAAAAAGGTCAAGAGCTTCAAACAGAGAGAGAATTCTAAGAAAATTTCAAAGAAAAAGGTAAAAACCTTCACGAGAGAAAAGAAATCTCTTTTAATAAATCATTGATCTAAAAACCAAATCAATGTTCTTCACATAATAAACAGTGCTTTGCACTTCTCATGAACCACTAGTTTTTTAAAAACAAGAAAACAACAAAATAAAAATAGTGCTTTGCACTTTTATGAACCTCTGATTCTTGAAACAAAAAGAAAAACTTATTTTTCTTTTATCTAAATTAGATCAAGAAATCAAATAGTGCTCTGCACTTCTGTTCTTGAATCTAAAAGATTCTTAGTGCTTTGCACTTCCAAACTGCGCTGTTGCGCTCTTGAGAGAGCGCCACGTGTCAGCTACAAAACAACTTGCGCTACGCGCTCTTGAAATAGAGCTTTGCTCTCTGGAATTGGTGCAACTCACCAGAGCGCGCCACGTGTCAGCAGCGCAACAGCACAGCGCACTAGCGCAACGCACTGCGCCTTTGCGCTTGCGCTCACCAGAGCATGACACGTGTCGTCATCACAAGCGCTTGCGCTCTCTGATTGGCGGAAAACGCCTGAAAATGCAATGCATTTCTCAAAGGGCCAGGCCCAAGTCAAAAGACCAAACAGGCCTAATTAAATTGATGCTTTGCATCATTCATAAATGGGCAAAGCCCAAACAAAATAATAAAAATGCTATGCAGATGCCTTGCAGAGCCCAAAATAAATTGATGCTCTGCATCTTTTATGGGCAGAGCCCAAACAAAAAAATAGAAAATAATGCAATGCATTATTTGAAAATGGGCCAAGCCCTAGCACAGGTCTAACAGACTAAAAACAAATAAAAAGCGTTGAATACTTTAGACTTAGCCCAATCGTGGCCGTAAGTCCTCAAATTAAATTGACTGAGCGATATTGCTCCCTTAAATCAATTTATATCCGGTTCGAGGGTACATCTCCGAACTCCTCTGACACATGTCGTTGTAATCATTCAACGTCGTCAGAGAGGTGACGAGTCCAGATGACTACACATCAACCTAGACCGAAACGTCCCTAAACTAATATCGGACCGAGACGTCCCTAAACTAATATCGGACCGAGACGTCCTTAAACTAATAACGGACCACCACGTCTTTAAACTGGAATACGGACCACCACGTCTTTAAACTGGAATATGGACCACCATGTCCCTAAACTGGAACATGGACCACCATGTCCCGAAACTGGAATACGGACCATCACGTCCTTAAACTGGAATATGGACCACCATGTCCCTAAACTGGAGCATGGACCACTACGTCCCTAAACTGGAACAATAGAGCCTCCAGATGCTCTTTTGCCGGATCTAAACGGTCCCGTTTAAGTTGATCTTAGCCCCAAATACGGCTAACGTATCCTTAGACATTTAAACGAATGATAAAACTCCAAATCAACTTTGGTTCAAGGGTACATCTCTGAACTCCTCTGACATCCATCGTTGTAATCCTTCAACGACGTTAGAGAGGTGATGAGTCCCGACGGCCATATATTAAATGGATCACCACGTCAAGTTGATCTTAGTCCAAAACAGGACTAACGTATCCTTGACGAACGTTTAAGTCGATCTTAGTCTCAATACGACTAACGTATCCTTAAACTAAAAACACCAAACCCAAATCTAAGTAAATACGGATTTGGACTAATCCACGTCCTACGGGCGACGACATTACTCAGTCTCCGTATACAATCCACGGGCAACCACAAACAAAACAAACACACACGACACGAAATGAAATTCTGGAGAAGGAGAAAGTTGTTACCGCGATGTGGTAGCGTAATTAACTGCAGGGGCTTGCGCCTGCAGGAAAGAGCATCCCCACAATCAAAAACCCCTCAAGCGAGGGGGAATCTGACGAAGTCTGCTACATCGGCCGCATCCGTCTAAATCTCCGATACACGGTGCCATAAATCAACTTGGCATCTTCGGAAAGGTGGACGAATAAAACCAAATAGCATCTGCCCCGAATCTCAGGCGAGACGTCCTAACGTCTTGGCCGTCTTTCGGAGGGGAACAACCATCTCAAAAGCCACGCTCAATGATTATATAGCTCAACAAATACGAGCTCACCGAGCGATCGAAGCGGCCGGCCAAGTTGTTAAAACTGGACGACCATATCCGGGATGGTATGACCAAATAAGTTATCCGCCGGGATATACGATCCCCAAATTCCGTGTGTACAAGGGGATATGCAATCCCCATCAACATGTCGCTCAGTTCAGGGCTCTTTACAGCAATACTGGAGGTGATGATAAACTTCTACTTCGCCAGTTCGTCGGTAGTTTAGCAGACACGGCTTTTGAATGGTACTCGGAGCTTCCCGACGACTCCGTCAAAACGTTTACAGAAATGGAGTTTCTATTCACTCAACGGTTCACAAGCGCCAGCGAACGCACCCTGATCACGGCATTGATCAACGCCAGAGTGAAGTCGGGAGAGACGTGGGAGCAATAAGCAATCCGGTGGCGGAACCTATGGTCGAGATGCGAACAACGCATAGAATAAGCTCCCGCCGTGGGCATGTTCGTGGGTACTCTCGACCCTCAAGCGACCATCTCCCAATTCATAATGTTCTTCAAGCCGACCACCTTCCAGGCCTTGATTGACAAGCTGGCCCAAATGGACCAGATGGGCCATAGGCCTTCCTCTTCAAAGACAGAGCCTTAGAATGAAAAGGGCAAAGGGAAAGCATCCTTCGTTGCCAATACTCAACAACAGCCGAGCAACTTAAAGCCAGTTGTTCGCCAAAACAACGTACGTCCACGCCCATCCCTCGAGGAGAGACTGGGACGTCCTTACTCGTTTCCTCAGGATAAAATGAGGAAACTGTTCGAGCTGGCACTGCGCAATAAACTCATCAATCTGCCGGATCCAAAATGTCTATTGCAGCCAGGCGATATCAACAATCCTAATTACTGCCCTTACCACCAAGCAGTAAGCCATCCAATCGAAGATTGTTTCGTCTTCAAAGGCTGGATGGAGGACCAATACCAACAAGGAAAGTTCGCATTATCCGAAAAATGGAAGGTGCACCCACCACAACCTCACGCCCTAAAAAGGTGGACATGCCGGGGGCATCGTGCTCATTCATAAGGGAAGCCCTATGGAAGGATGTTCTTTCAGCCAAGACGAAAAGAATGCTGAAGGATCCCCAAACATGCCCGGCGATCAGGTGGAAAAATCCACTGGAACCCGAGATCATCGAGGGAACACTGAAACCGCGCCCAACTCCAAAAATTGGTGGTGATGGTCAGAGTGCTCACACCCAGCCGTCAAAGTCTTCGAAGAAGAAGAAGACCAAAAAGCCCGTGAAGCCTGGTGACAAGCGCATGGACCTGCAAAAACAGATTAACGCGTTGGAAGAATATAATCAGAAGGCGCGGACCCCAGTAACACTCCAAGAATTTCTCACTCACGTCCTTATGGATAAAGATGATGACAATGGAGAAGACTCGTCGGATGAGTCTGAGGATTATGTGGCAAGCTGTCATGTGATCTCTCATTCGTTAATAAACGGTGAAGAAGCTTTGGATGTAGAAAAACCAGGGGCAAATCCTGAGCCTGAACTTCTAGGACCACCAGACGAAATGATTGATGCATTCCTAAACGAAGCCCGCCAGGAAAGCAAAGCCAATCGAGAGCATGAACTGGTTATATTTGAAAGTGCCAAATGCCGACGACTGGAGGAAAAGGTCGAGACACCCCTACTGGAGCAAAGCATCCCTATCGCCAGCAAAAGCAAGCTTAAAGTAAGGAATCAATTCTCTAGGGCCCTAGCAATAGGAATGAAGTTGCCCTCTCTCAAAGGAAATTCCCCTGGCAATATACGTCTTGATGAAGCAGACATACATCCTAACTTCTGCCTATACCATCAGAGGATTGCACACCCTACCGAGGAGTGCATAGCCTTTAAAAACTGGTGGCAGGGATATGTTGCTCATCGACGACACGTTCAACGAGTGAAGCGCAAGGCTTGTCGGGAACAGAAAAGCATGACAGATGAGCGTGAAAGAGCTGCTGGCAACTGTCACATAGCCGACACCAAAGGATCGCAAGTTATCACCTTTGGAAGCGACTCTGACGAACAAATCGCCCTCAGCCCTCTCTTCAAGGAATCCACCTCCGACACAAAACATGCAAAGATTTGCGGCAAAATCTAGCTGTGTAATCGCATGCAGACCTATGACCGAAACATCGTTAAACTACTACCAACCCGCGACATCCCCAGGCTGACGTGGTAAAAAAAAAGAAGCAAAAAAAAGGGTACGTCCACAAGCAAGAAGGGCATGGATGAAAACCCGAAAGGGCTCTGTGAGTAAAAACAGCAAGACTACCGACGATATTTGTGAAAACCCGAAAGGGCGTAGACTCGTAAAAAACGGCATGTCCATAAGCAAAATGGGCATGGATGAAAACCCGAGAGGGCTCCGTGAGTAAAAACAGCAGGGCTATCGACGAGTGTTTGTGAAAACCCGAAAGGGCGCAACCTTGTTAAAGGACACTTGCAAGGTCCTCTCGACCTTGTGAGGAGAAACCACCCGCGTGAGATCCTTACGACTCACAAAAGGAGCAACACACTTAGAAATCCCCACGACTCCTAAGGAGAAATTACACTTGCGAGATCCTCACGACTCGTAAGGAGAACCCTCTTATAAGACCCTCACGACCCATAAGATTCAAAAGTCTTAAGTTACAGGAATCTAAACCCGTTCTTAAGCAGCCACCATAACCTCCGACACTGCCTTACAAGCGGTTCAGTATTGACCCTTGTATACAATCCACGAGCACAAATGAACATTTCCCTAACAGAGTCCCACCAGCGACTAGGGATATGCTCACACCGTGAACAAACACTTGTAGGTCCTCTCGACTTGCAAGGAGAAAACACTCTTGTAAGATCCTTACGACTTATAAGAGAACATACACTTAGGAATCCTCACGATTACTAAGGAGAAAACGCACCTACGAGATCCTAACGACTCGTAGGGAGAAACACCTTTATGAGACCCTTACGGCTCATGAAGTCAAAAGCCTTAGTCGATAGGATCTTAACCCTGTCTACTAAGCCACCTTTGTCTGATATCGATAGAGGCAAATGATGATTCGCTCCTGGCAATATCCAGTTGTAGAGATGCTGATACCAAAATCGGTGTCTAATTCCAAGCTTGCAGCGAAAAGACAACGAGCCACACATGCATACGAAATAGCCGAAATGATGGGGCAACTTGCTATGAAATCAGCAAGTAAAAATGTATGCATACGAAAACAGCCGAAATGATTGGGCAACTCGCAATAAAAAGCAGCGAGTAAAAAGAAAAATAGCCGAAATGATTGGGCATCGCGAAAAATAGCCGAAATGATTGGGCAATCGCGATTTTCGCGACGTAAAAAGCTGAAATGATAGAGTATCGCAGAAAGAATTAAAAAAATGATGAAGGAATGAAACTTTTACCCTGCAGGTGAGTCACATTGACCCCTGTATACAATCCATGGGCACAAACAAAGAAGGAACCATACCTTCCCACCAGGCTCCATCAGGAAGCGAAGCCAAATCTTGACGGTTCATAGACAATCTAAAGACAATCTCGACATTCGTCGCAATATTGCAGACACAATGTCAACAAACGAAGTGATGGAAGATCCCTAGCTTCAGGGTTTCGAAGTCAACATCGACAACTTAGAGATCAACACCGGCGTTCTTCCTCCCTCCAATTGGATGCAGACGCAACATCAACAAACGGAGCCACGACATAGTCCCCTAGTTCCAAATCTCGACGGTTCACAGACGGCCCAGAGACTACCCCAGAACCATGGCAAAGTCCCCTAGTTCCAAATCTCGACGGTTCACAGACAGCCTAGAGATCACCAACGGCGTTTCTCCTTAACCCGGCAGGATGCAAATGCGAAGTCAACAAATGACCCCAGGGTCAAAACAACGGAACCATGGCAAACTCCCCTAGTTCCAAATCTCGACGGTTCACAGACAGCCTAGAGATCATCAGCGGTGTTTCTCCTCACTCCAACAGGATGCAGATGCAATATCAACGAAAGACCTCACGGTCGAAACAAAGCGGAGCGATGGCAAAATTCCAGCTCCACCTCAGCATTCATCTTGATACACCAGACGTAATGTCAACAACGGCATTCCTCCGCAGTCCAACAGGATGCAGACGCAACATCAACAAAAGACCTCACGGTCGAAAAAAGCGGAGGGACGACAAAATTCCAGCTCCACCTCGGCGTTCGCCTCGATACAGCAGACGAAATGTCACCACGGCGTTCTTCCTCCAGTAGGATTCGGACGCGCCAAAACAAACGAAGCGAAGGCCAAATTCCTAGCTTCAGGGTCTTGAAGGCAACTCATATAAAACCTGAAAGACTATCGGAGATCATCCCGCATCAGCGCGGAGTGGTCACCAACTCGACATTCATCTCGATACAGCAGACAAGATGTCACTACGGCGTCCTTCCTCCAACAGAATTCGGACACGCCAAAGCAAATGAAGCGAAGGCCAAATTCCTAGCTTCAGGGTCTTGACGGTAACTCATATAAAACCTGAAAGACTATCGGAGATCATCCCACATCAGCGTGGAGTGGTCACCACCTCGACGTTCGTCTCGATACAGCAGACGAGATGTCACTATGGCATCCTTCCTCCAACAGGATTCGGACACGCCAAAGCAAACGAAGCAAAGGCCAAATTCCTAGCTTCAGGGTCTTAACGGTAACTCATATAAAACCTGAAAGATTATCGGAGATCATTGTTCAGTTGATAAAACTGCACATTTGTATTACATTTTTCCTACCATTTTCATATTACAAAAGGACTTTATTATGATATATTAAACATATGAGGGTTTATATGTCAAAACAATAATTTTCCATATGTTAATATATTTTAATTATCATTTGGTAGAAAAGTGTATGCAAATAAATTCATTGACCTAATCCTAGTAGAACTAGGTCTACTAAATCTTATTTAAGTTGTTGTGCAGAATTTTACAAGTTGTTATTTATCAAACAAATCAATTTGTTGAAGAAATCTTGCCAAATTAAGAAGCAAACTTGGAGACCAAGTCTGGAAGCAACCGAGAGAAGATTTCTGAAATATGAAGGTGCCTAGGATTGCCAAATGTCACCATCAGAGAGCCCAAGAAAAACGACAAAGAGATCTCATCCCTTGAGCGCGGATCTGCGGCCAAACCCACCCTTGGGCCGCGGATCCGCCGCACTATTGAGGAGTTAGAAGGCAATATTTTGGGAGATTGATCTATGCAATATTTTACCAACTTTTCAACAAAAAGATTCTGGGTTTGCACTATAAAAGGGCACCGAGGGCCTCTTGGAAAAGGATCAAACCGAAGAGATCACGAAGCTCCCGACGCTCACGCATCCAGGCTGATCATCAACTGTTCGTCTACCTCCTTGGAAGAGATCGAGAAGCAAACTAGTCTTTGTAATCATTTTCTAAGGAATCAAAGTGTAGATTGTTCAAGTTGATTAATAAAGGTAGTTGTTTTATTTAATTCTTTTGCATTTTACATTATGTTTTCCCTCTCTATCTTTTCATCTTCTTTTTCCAACATGCGCGAGTAATTCTCTGCTTTTTAGGGTTCGTAGGATTAGGGTAGGCTAATGGACGATGAAAATAACTAAACCCTTTTTAAGTCCTATAAAGTTTAGGAACTTTATCAAAAGAATCATTAACATCCTAATCGGGCGCGCTAGCAATTCTTTGCTAGTTCCGACCACGATTAGAGATTAGATTAATGATTGTTTTGGTAAAGGCTAGATAATGAACGGAGTTCCGTGTCGAGATAAGGGTTAAGAGTGGGATTCCTTTTCCCTCCAGAAACCCTAATCTACACGCATCACCGTCGTTCTAGTTCTAAATCTATTAATGGATAAAAATGGTAACTTTTAATTAATTGTCCATAACTACTAAATCCTAACGAACCCTACAAGCCTTCTTATTATATTAATTACATCTTTAAAATAATCTAGATCTATATTTTACATTCTTGTTTAACGTAGATCTAGAAATCTTTCTATAAAATTCTTTATCCCTCCTCTCTTTCTCAACACATCTAAATTAAAAGTAAAAGGTTCCACGTTTCCCAGAGGACGACCCGTACTCATCTCGGTCTAACTACGAGCGACACCGTTATTGATTGCGGCAAACAAACACAAATTTTCACATAAATCAAATGGCGTCGTTGCCGGGGATACGTGCGTAATTTTTTATTTTTACTATTTGTGTTGAATTCTTAGACGAGTCATATCATTATTAAAACAAAACTGCAAATTGCATATTTAACGATTTGTGCGTGGATTTTTTGCGAGGGAATCTGGAGTCGCGGACTTGAGGAAGCAGGAGATCTAGAGTTCCGAACTTCTCTGGTATATTTCTTAACTCCTTCTCTCTCCCCTCACATCCAATAAAATCTATTTTCTGCAGGATTCTTTGCAAAATAGCGCCGCTCAAAAATCTTTTTGCAAAAGTTTTGTGATTGGTTTTGTTTTGCATATTTAATACGGACTTTAAGGGGCAAAGACCAAATCAAGATTAGGTGGGGATTTCATCACCCTTCCTAAGCCCCATAAATCACAAACTGAGCATATAGATCAACCCTTCATTAATTTAAAAAATATCTAGACCAGACTCTACGGACTGTTGCGCTCAATAAGGACAGAGGAAGGTCGTGGGTAATCTATCGTTTATCCGCATTACTTTTGTAGTGCCTAGGCAAGTGTGACAAAGGCTAGTGATTTTTAATTAGGCCCACGACGTGGTTCCTTCCCACTTACCTGGCACTTATCTGGCTACAAGGGTAGTACGGAGGCGGTAGAGGATTGATCCTGCGGCTTGTCCTTTGGAAGTCTAGGAGCGGTCTAGAGACTGACCTAGGTAACCTTAGTTCTAGGGTTGCTTGTGCATATTAGGGAGATTTGTCTTGAGTCCCACTTTTTCAAAACAAGCCAATTTTAAAATCACACACACGCTGCCACTTGCACTAAATCCGCTTAGTGCATGCTCGGCTGGACACGGGATCCTAGTGCCCGTCTTGTCCGCGTTCCTGCTATCAACGCCGAAGTCGGTACTTCTTCATCTTCTTTTCCCCCACCACACATCACATCGACCGAGATGGACGGCACTCCATCAGAGTATAACACCACGCTGCCACTGCCCGTAGGTACGCAGAATCCACCGCGCATCTCTCTCCAAGAGAGATGCTATCATATCCGTGGTCCTCTTCCCACTTGTCTATCTCTTCCAGCACCTAATGGGGATAATTTCGAAATTAAACCCCACTACATCAATCTGCTGCCCAAATTTCACGGGCTTGAGTCGGAAGACGCGTACGTTTGCATCACCAAATTCGAAAACGTATGCGCAATGATGGGTACTTCACAATTGACTTTAGATGCTATGCGCTTACGTCTTCTCCATTCACACTGTGCGACTTGGCAGAAAAATGGCTTAATAATACTGCCGCACATTCTATCACTAATTGGGATGAATTCGTCGTAGCATTTCTTAAGAAGTTTTACCCAAATCATAAGACTGCACATGTTAGGAGCGAGATTAACCAGTTCACCCAGCTTCCCAATGAACCATTTTGGAAGTGCTTTGAACGTTTCAAAGATCTGCTTGTCCAATGCCCCCATCACGGAATACAAAGATGGGATTTATGTCGGATTATATATGAGGGCATTAATCCAGCAATAAAGCAGATGCTTGAAACAATGTGTCAATGCAATTTCATGTCTAAAGATGATGGTGAAGCATGGAAATATCTGGAAGATCTCGCTGAACACACGTTGCAGTGGGAAAGCGTAAGACCACCTACAACTAAGGGAGGTATTCACCAGCTCGACGTTTCCATCGCAGTAAAAGCCGAAATGGCAGCGATGCAGAAGAAACTCGATTCTATTGAGAACAAACTTTCATCAGTCTCCCTACATCAGGTCACGCTTTCCAAGGCTGTCTGTGGTTGCTGTTCGGATCCTTCACACCTAACGGAAGAATGTCCTATGAATGCATCGTTTCAAGCTAATGCTGCTTTTCAGCAGCGACCTGGAAACGACCCTTATTCTTCCACGTACAATCAAGTATGGAGGAATCATCCTAACTTTGCTTGGAATCAAAACCAACAAAGCAATTATCAAAGACCTCCTTCACAGCAACCACAACCACAGAATCAGCCCCCCTTTCAGTCATAAAATTTCCAAAATCCGGCCAACATTTCTACACCACAAGTGGCCGGTACTGACAACTCACTTGCACAAACTTTGGATATGTTCATGAAACAATCCATACAAAATTCGGCTGAGATAAGGTCTTCTATTGATACCCTAACGAAAAACTCCTCCTCCCATGGTGAGAGTATTAAATCAATAGAAAACCAAATCGCACAGTTAAACGCCGCAATGAGTGCGAAAGAAAAAGGGAAACTCCCATCTCAACCCCTACCGAATCCTGGTCATTCACAAAGTCATAATGTGAATGCCATTACTACGTTGAGATCGGGGAGAGTGCTGAATAACCAAGTGGGTGAGCAATTTGATGATAGTGACACGTTTGATACCCCTTCTTCTTCTTCTTCTTCCCCTAATTCGTCTAGTCTCCCACCTTCACCCGAGCCTATTCTCCGTTTTGCCCAAGGCTCAAACATTTCTCCAAATCTATCTAAGTCGATGCCCACTCTAATTTTGGGATCGAATCCGTCGCCACAGTCTTCTCCACAAACCTTGGACCCAAAACTTATTAATCAAGCACCTTATCCAAACAGGTTAAGGAGCAACAGACCAAGTCCACAAATGGAGAAGATTGTGGAAATTTTTAAGCAAGTTAACATAAACATTCCTCTCCTAGATGCTATTCAACAAGTTCCGTCATATGCGAAAATCTTAAAAGACTTGTGCACTAGGAAGAGAAAAGTTCAAGTACCTAAAAAAGTTTTCCTTGCGAGTAATGTGAGCACCGCTTTTACACAACAACTACCCAAGAAACGAAAGGACCCCGGAAGTCTTACAATTTCAATTTCTATTGGTGGTAAAAATATTAATCGTGCTCTACTCGATCTAGGCGCTAGTGTTAACTTGCTTCCGTATTCGGTTTATGAGCAATTAGGGATCGGAGAGTTAAAACCAGCGCATTGCACTCTTCAAATGGCCGATCGATCTATCACCCAACCAAGGGGTGAGCTAGAGGATGTGTTAATCAAAGTCGGGGAATTCATATTCCCTGTGGACTTTATCGTTATAGATACACAACCTGTAGCAAACCCACGCAATCAAATCCCGGTGATACTCGGTCGACCCTTTTTGGCCACTTCCAACGCTGTAATCAATTGTAGAAACGGCTCTATGACCCTATCCTTTGGAAAGAAGTCAATTGAGCTTAACATTTACAAGTTGGGAAGTGAACCCTCCGAACCTTATGATCATGTGTGTTCTGTCGAATTAATGGATGTCGACAGCAGCGAATATGATCAACCTCATAATTCTGACTCTTTTCATATGTTGTTGCTTGACACGGACTCTTCCACCGAGTTGTCCGGGTCAACATCTAACGTTGATGAGGAACATTTTATAGAGTCGGACGATAACCCCATTTTTTCTGATGACATTATTCTTCGGGGTATCGATGAAAGCTTTGAGGAAATTTTCGCTGATGAACTCGCATTTTTACAAGACACGGGTGTTGAGATGAATCAACTCCAAGACGAAGAAATTGGACCTCCACCCTCTCTTTTGGACAATCATGATAATGCGAGTAATCCATCATTTCTATCACTGTGTCATCTCTCCAAATTGAGACGCAATCCTTTTCCATTACACCTTTTTCCACCTCTCCACTTCTTCACGTCAATAGGTGACATGTTCTTCCACCAACCTTGGTGCTTCATCGATAAAATTTTTGAATGGTTGGTGTTGACCTTCGGTCTTTGCAAAACTTGGCATTGACCAATAACCTTGACCCCTTCATATCATTTTTAAAAGATTAAAATTGTTTAACTCACGTTTGGGGGATGGGTGGTATATTTTTGGCTCTTAAAAAGAAAATGATTTTTACAAAATTGCGAGCCTAAAATATGTTTGGGGGAGGATTTTCACTTTCATATATTTTTGCCCCCATTAATAATTTCCTCCCAAGTCTACAGGTTTTTATGCTTAATGGATGACATCAGTGAGGACACTGCTGTAAACAGGTTTGGGGGAGGTTTGTGCTTATTTACATTTCAATTTGCATCATATTTTGCATAAGCACAACTTTTTCAAAAATTAAAAAAAAAAAATTTATAACAACAGAGTAGAAAGTGAAAAGTTACATCCAAAAGATATGAATAGTTTAAGAAAACCAAGAAAATTAGAAGTTTTCTTATACGAACTGGTAATAGGTAGTTATGAGCTGTTGTCCCAAAGGTTAGTAAAATGAAGGAAGTCACTAATCTGAGGATAAAAATAAGTCTGAAAAATAGTTTCTATTCTGAAAGCCAAACATTTGAATGTTGATACCCTACAATATGCACTTACACACGTCTTGAAACTCAGGATAGTAGAGGATACCTTGAAATGCTCTTGTCTAAAAGCCAAAGTATGAAGGAAAAAAAAATGAAGAAAATATAAAAATGGTGAAAAGAAAAAAATGAACACTGGTTTTGTTATCGCCAAGGCAGCAATAAAAAAATATAGCGAGGGTGGCTCTTCACCTAGTGCCCTAAGGCCAACTGGTCTGGGAGTCACTGCTAAGCCTTAGGTGGTGCAAGACGAGGAAAATATTATCACCTAATCAGCAAGCACATAAGTAATCGGTCTGTTAGTACCTCAAGAAGTATTAACGGTCGCATGAAAATGTGTGCACATAAGTAATCGGTCTGTTAGTACCTCAAGAAGTATTAACGGTCGCATGAAAATGTGTAAGCAAATCTTAATATTCATTAAGTTAAAAAGTACTGAGGTAGATGGACAAGAGTATGATAGCTTGAATTGAATTCTCCGAGTGTAGGGATGTTCTATACACACACGTAGGGTTATATGATCAATGTTTGGATAAAAGGTAGGAATGAAGAATAAAGACGATGTTTTATTGAGGGATAATGTGATTTCTAACATTTTTTCATGACTATTAAGATAGGGCTCATAACAACTGAAAAGCTGGCATAGTTGGAAACTCTTCTTTTCAAGGCTTTTCTTTTATGGTTCTTATCTTTATATGTAACTTTCACCATCTCTCTTTTGTTATAGGATTTTGTGGGTGTAATCCGCTGAAAACCCTCAGGAGACAACACTCCTCCTACTAGGGACACCTAGAGGTTTAACGGCTTGTTGCACGTGCTCAGTACAATCGTGTCTGCCTACGAAAGTGTGCTTAGTTTTCTCCTTTCTTTTTCTCCTCTTAAATAAACTAGTTTGCTCGGGACGATCAAAGATAAGTTTGGGGGTATTTGTTCAGTTGATAAAACTGCATATTTGTATTACATTTTTCCTACCATTTTCATATTACAAAAGGACTTTATTATGATATATTAAACATATGACGGTTTATATGTCAAAACAACAATTTTCCATATGTTAATATATTTTAATTATCATTTGGTAGAAAAGTGTATGCAAATAAATTCATTGACCTAATCCTAGTAGAACTAGGTCTACTAAATCTTATTTAAGTTGTTGTGCAGAATTTTACAAGTTGTTATTTATCAAACAAATCAATTTGTTGAAGAAATCTTGCCAAATTAAGAAGCAAACTTGGAGACCAAGTCTGGAAGCAACCGAGAGAAGATTTCTGAAATATGAAGGTACCTAGGATTGCCAAATGTCACCATCAGAGAGCCCAAGAAAAACAACAAAGAGATCTCATCCCTTGAGAGCGGATCCGCGGCCAAACCCATTCTTGGGCCGCGGATCCGCCGCACTATTGAGGAGTTAGAAGGCAATATTTTGGGAGATTGATTTATGCAATATTTTACCAACTTTTCAACAAAAAGATTCTGGGTTTGCGCTATAAAAGGGCACCGAGGGCCTCTTGGAAAAGGATCAAGCCGAAGAGATCACGAAGCTCCCGACGCTCACGCATCCAGGCTGATCATCAACTGTTCGTCTACCTCCTTGGAAGAGATCGAGAAGCAAACTAGTCTTTGTAATCATTTTCTAAGGAATCAAAGTGTAGATTGTTCAAGTTGATTAATAAAGGTAGTTGTTTTATTTAATTCTTTTGCATTTTACATTATGTTTTCCCTCTCTATCTTTTCATCTTCTTTTTCCAACATGCGCGAGTAATTCTCTGCTTGTTAGGTTTCGTAGGATTAGGGTAGGCTAATGGACGATGAAAATAACTAAACCCTTTTTAAGTCCTATAAAGTTTAGGAACTTTATCAAAAGAATCATTAACATCCTAATCGGGCGCGCTAGCAATTCTTTGCTAGTTCCGACCACGATTAGAGATTAGATTAATGATTGTTTTGGTAAAGGCTAGATAATGAACGGAGTTCCCTGTCGAGATAAGGGTTAAGAGTGGGATTCCTTTTCCCTCCAGAAACCCTAATCTACACGCATCACCGTCGTTCTAGTTCTAAATCTATTAATGGATAAAAAGGTAACTTTTAATTAATTGTCCATAACTACTAAATCTTAACGAACCCTACAAGCCTTCTTATTATATTAATTACATCTTTAAAATAATCTAGATCTATATTTTACATTCTTGTTTAACGTAGATCTAGAAATCTTTCTATAAAATTCTTTATCCCTCCTCTCTTTCTCAACACATCTAAATTAAAAGTAAAAGGTTCCACGTTTCCCAGAGGACGACCCGTACTCATCTCGGTCTAGCTACGAGCGACACCGTTATTGATTGCGGTAAACAAACACACTCTTTCGTACCAATCAATCATCCCACATCAGCGCGGAGTGGTCACCACCTCGACGTTTGTCTCGATACAGCAGACGAGATGTCACCATAGCATTCTTCCTCCGGCAGGATTCAGACGCGACAATCAAACAACGGAGCCACGGCAAAATCCCTAGTTCCAAACCTCGACGGTTCATCAACAATCTAGAGACAACCGCGACATTCGTCTCGATACAACGGACGCAATGCCAGCAAACGAAGCGAAGACCAAATTCCTAGCTTCAGGGTCTTGACGGTAACTCATATAAAACCTGAAAGACTACCGGAGATCATCCCACATGGAGTGGTCACCACCTCGACGTTCGTCTCGATACAGCAGACGAGATGTCACTACAGCGTCCTTCCTCCAACAGGATTCGGACACGCCAAAGCAAACGAAGCGAAGGCCAAATTCCTAGCTTCAGGGTCTTGAAGGCAACTCATATAAAACCTGAAAGACTATTGGAGATCATCCCACATCAGCGCGGAGTGGTCACCACATCGACGTTCATCTCGATACAGCAGACGAGATGTCACTACGGCGTCCTTACTCCAACAGAATTCAGACACGCCAAAGCAAATGAAGCGAAGGCCAAATTCCTAGCTCCAGGATCTTGACGGTAACTCATATAAAACCTGAAAGACTATCGGAGATCATCCCACATCAGCGCGGAGTGGTCACCATCTCGACGTTCGTCTCGATACAGCAGAAGAGATGTCATTACGGCATCCTTCCTCCAACAGGATTCGGATACGCCAAAGCAAACAAAGCAAAGGCCAAATTCCTACCTTCAGGGTCTTGACGGTAACTCATATAAAACCTAAAAGATTATCGGAGATCATCCTACATCAGCGCGGAGTGGTCACCACCTCGACGTTCATCTCGATACAGCAGAGGAGATGTCACCCCAACGTTCTTCCTCCAACAGGACTCAGACGCGACAATCAAACAACGGAGCCATGGCAAAATCCCTAGTTCCAAAGCTCGACAGTTCACATGCAACCTAGAGACAACCGCGACATTCGTCTCGATACAGCAAACGCAGTGCCAGCAAATGAAGCGAAGGCCAAATTCCTAGCTTCAGGGTCTTGACGGCAACTCATATAAAACCTGAAAGACTATCGGAGATCATCCCACACCAGCGCGGAATGGTTATGACTCATCGGGGCTCTCCAAAATGAGCCTAACCTCAAGTAAAAACCGGCATGGCAAAATTCCTAACGCTTGCTCTTTCGACGATCAAACTGCCTAGGAAGATTGCTTGAAGACGTCTTGTCCAGCCCCCGAAGGGATCAGAGACACGACAGTCGCAAAGCTACTCGAACAGCAAGATTACCTATCGAGGAATACATCAGCCAACGCGACGGTACAACGGGCAAAACCTTAGTACCACAAACCCTAACGAAACTTTGTCGTAAAGAGCAGAAGTTAACTGTGATGTTAGAACATTCTTGAGAGAACTTCTCAATTCGTCTCAACCCTAGGGAAATCAGTGTCTTTGGCAACCTCCTCGATTCAGGGAAATCAGCGCCCTTGACGAGAACATCTCGATTCACGTCGATCCGCAGAGAAATCAGTGTCTCTGCTGGAATATACAACGTCAGCAAAGTGGAGCCGCGACAAAGTTCCCAGTTCCATGACTCAGGTGCAAAGACAAACCAAAGTAACCCCCGGACCTCCCTGTTGAAGCAATGCTTTGACTCGAAAGTAGGTCAACTCATCAATCACTTACGAGTCCTCTCGACTTGTAAGGAAGAAAATTCTCTTGTGAGATCCTTACGACTCTCAAGAGAAAACACACTTAGGAATCCTCACGATTCCTAAGGAGAAAATACACCTATGAGATCCTCTCGACTCGTAGGGAGAAAAAAATCTTTTCGAGAACATCACGGCTCATAAAGTTGAAAAGTCTTAGGCGGCAGATCTGAACCTGTTTTCTAAGCCATCGCTTCTTATCTCGATTCAGGGAAATCAGCGTCCTTGGCGAGAACCTCTCGATTCGTTTCGACCTGCAAGAAAATCAGTGTCTTTGCGAGAATCTCTCGAATCGTCTCAACTGGCGGGGAAATTAGTGTCCTTACGCATAAAGAAAATTCTCTTGTGGGATCCTTACGATTCTCAGGAGAAAACGCACTTAGGATTCCTCACGGCTTCTAAGGAGAAATTACACCTACGCGATCCTCTCGACCCATAGGGAGAAAATTCTTTATGAGACCCTCACGGCTCATAAAGTTGGAAAGTCTTAGGCAACAGATCCTAACCCTGTTTCCTAAGCCATCGCTACCTTATAAAGAGTTTAAGATGAACTGTTATCTACCATCTATGGGCCACACTTGCCAAAGCTACATGCCACTGAAATGGAGAAGTTACTCATGAAGCATATAAACTACTTCATGCCGGAGTAAAACATAAAGAAATAGAAGGGTGCGTCTCATGGAACTGAGGGTTTGGAACTATATCCCTTAAGAGTCGATATTTGATTCAATGATAAATGACGACGCTTGTGTCCGCTCGTTATCTTCTCAGATCAAGATTCTGAAAATTATATACCAACCCAAAACTGGTCATACGCTATAAATTACTCTGCACTACTTCACTCACGTATATACTTATGTGGGCAAAGTAGTGGGGGGCATTTGTTCCCACCAAAAAAAATTCTGCGCAAAAGAGCCCAAGGTATCAAATGGCAGCAATACGTTTAAGAAAATATGAACCAGTATTTTCTGGGCTATATTTTGACAAACTCCCGAATGAAAAATAGCTAAATTCTGATGGTATCGAAAGCGTCTCGAAAAATCCTTCGATTTGATATATTATGGGCCTCATAATTCATCCGGGATCAAAAGTTATGGGGTATCACATGCCCACACGTGCCCGGGCATCACGTGCCCGGGCATCACGTGCCCACACGTGACCATTTATAGGCAAAGCTTGTAAGTACTGAATAAAATAAATAATTAAATGGAGTCACGTGCCATCACGTGATAGGCCTTTGAAAACCCACTGAAGAAAATTAAAAGTGCAATAAAACAATCAGGAATACCCCAATGGGGGATCACGTGCTCACACGTGACCAAGGGTCACGTGCTGACACGTGATGGGTTCCTGTGATCTCTAATTTATAGAGTTAAACTCTAGTCAAACAGTCAATCAGGGGAGTCACGTGTCCACACGTGATAGGCCCTTCAACCCACTAAAAAGGAATTAAAAGATATAATAAAAACTAAGGAAAAACCCCAATGGGGCATCACGTGCTTACACGTGACCAAGAGTCACGTGCTGACACGTGACGATCCTTAGTCTTTTGAAACAACAGAATTAAATTTTGGGTAAAGTATCAATCAACAGGAGTCACGTGCCAACACGTGATGGGCCTCTTAAGCTCACTAAAAATCATAATAAAACAGCAGGGAACACCCCAATGGGGCATCACGTGACCAACAGTCACGTGCAGACACGTGATGGGTTCCTTAGTTCTCTGGCTAATAAGAATTAAATTCCAACAATGGGGTCATGTGTCAACACGTGATAGGCCTTTAAACTCACTGAAAAGAATTAAAAGTATAATAAAATAACAAGGAAAAACCCTAATAGGGCATCACGTGCTCACACGTGACCAAGGCTCACGTGCTGACACGTGATAATTCCTGAGTTCTTTAAAACAATAGAATTAAATGCTTAATCGAGGGGGTCACATGTCAACACGTGATGGGATCCTAAAATCTCTGAAATAATAGAATTAAATTCTAATTAAGGGAAATAAAAAACCTTAACTGGAAAAATATTTCTTTAAATCTTTCCAAACAAAAAGGATGGTGTTCTGTAAAATGGAGCACTGTTGGATTAAAAATCCAATGGTGATTAAAAATCACCAATTTATGGAAAGATTTTATATAAGGAAAGATTTCCCTAAAATTTGAATAACAGATAAAAGATCTTTTGGATTAAAAATCCAATGGTGAATAAAATTCACTGAGTGATCTAAAAGATCATGTTGGTTACTATAAACAAACAAAATCTTTCAATGAAAGATTGACTAAACAAATTGATTCTTTTCTTTCTCCTGTAAATAGGAGCCAAGAAGAGAAGAGGAAAAAAAATCTACTTTTTTGGGGAGATAACAATAACAGAGAGAAAAAAGAGAGGAGAATTTAATTCTCAAGAGAAAGAAAAGATCTCTTCAGAGAAAAGAAACCCTAGGTGAGAAAGGGGAAAGAGATCTAAGTTCCATAAAACAATGAGAATTTAATTCTCAATTTAAGAGTTTAACTCTTCTGAATAAAAACTTAGTTCTTCCTTTGTTTGAATATCTGCAGAAGCAGATCTCCCCATGGGTTGAGAATTTAATTCTCATCGGGTTGAGATTCTGCCATGCAGATCCAAAACTTAGAGGGAGAATTGAGTTTAGGGAATTTAATTCTCCCAAATTCATAGGAATTTAATCCCTCCAAAACAGAACTAGGGTTTAACCCTATATGAGAATTTAATTCTCCCAAATTCATAGGAATTTAATTCCTCCAAATGAAATTAAGGTTTAACCCTACATAGGAATTTAATTCTTCCATATACATTGGAATTTAATTCCTCTAAAACAGAATTAGGGTTTAACCCTACAGAGAATTTAATTCTTAAAACAAGAGACTTAAAGCTCTCCATGCACGTAAAGAACTTGATCACGTGGTAACACGTGACCCCCATTCTCAATGAGAAGAAAAGAGAGAACAAAACTAGGTCGCGTGTCCCCATGTGACCCCTGAACAGATCCTCCGAAATAAGAAGGAATTAACTTTGAGGCAATGCCTCATGTGTTCCCATATGACCTCCTAAACGACGAGAATAAAAGCAAAGGCAGATTTTAATTTGGGCGCTCTCACGTGTTACACGTGACCCCTTGATAAATGCTTTATTAATCAGCGCATAAATCTCCATCATGTGCCAAAGTAAAAAGGATCTGGCCCCACCTTTGGGTGTCCTCACGAGTCCCCACGTGACCCCTTCCTCTCTAGTGTTTAACACTAATTTAAAGGTTTTATTTCCATTGTTTAACACTATTATCTTCTAGTGTTTAACACTAATTTGAGAGCTTTACTTCCAGTATTTAACACAGTTGTTCCCTAGTGTTTAGCACTACTTTTAGCCAAATTGGCTAATTTTCCAGAGGCAAGAATCTTCCCTTCAACTGAAACTGAAAATTGAGTAAAATTCAGAGCTATAATGTTTAATGCCTATTCAAAGATAAAAAGTTGTCAGGGCCCTCAAATTCTTGAGGGGCTGAACCCAGACAAATGTCTAATGGTCCAAAGGGCCGATATTTCAAACTTAATTGGACTTAGCCCAAGTTGGCCATAAGTCCTCAATTCAGATTTAACTGAGCCAATGTGCTCATAATCTAATTAATTGATCTTAGTTCCAAATTGGACTACAGATCCCCAATCAATTTTGGTTCAAGGGTACATCTCTTCACTCCTTTGATATTTGTCGTTGTAATCATTCAACGTCTTCAGAGAGGTGACGGGTCCCGATAACCACACACTTCACAGACTATGACGTCTCTAAATTAGACTGTGGGGTCCTTAAACTCACGGACTATGGTATCCTTAATCTCGACCGTAATGCCTTTAAACTAACATTGGACTGTGGGGTCCTTAAACGCATGGACTATGATGTCCTTAATCTCGACCGTGATGTCTTTAAACTAAACATTAGACTGTGGGGTCTTTAAGCCCACGGACTATAATGTCCTTAACTTTGATTGTGAGGTCTTTAAACTCATGGACTATGATGTCCTTAACCTCGACCGTGATGTCTTTAAACTAAACATTGGACTGTGGGGTCCTTAAGCACATGGACTATGATGTCCTTAACCTTGACTGTGAGGTCTTTAAACTCATGGACTATGATGTCCTTAACCTCGACCGTGATGTCTTTAAACTAAACATTGGACTGTGGGGTCCTTAAGCCCATGGACTATGATGTCCTTAACCTTGACTGTGAGGTCTTTAAACTCACGGACTATGATGTCCTTAACCTCGACCGCGATGTCTTTAAACTAACATTGGACCACCATGTCCTTAAACTGGCAATTGACCGCAAAGTCCCTAAACTAGAACAATAGAGCCCAAATGCTCTTTTGTTGGATCTAAATGATCCCGTTAAGTAGATCTTAGTCTAAACTTAGACTAACGTATCCTTAACAAATGGTTAAGTTGACCTTAGTTTAAAATTAGACTAACGTGTCCTTAACAAACTGTTAAGTTGATCTTATTCTAAAATTAGACTAACGTATCCTTAACAAACGTTTAAGTTGATCTTAGTCTCAAATGAGACTAACGTATCCTTAAACTCAACCCCCAAACCCAAATCTAAGAAAATACGGATTTGGACTAATCCACGCCCTACGGGCGACTACATAAATTAGTCTCCGTATACAATCCACGGGCAACCAAAAACAAAAAAAAAACATCTACGACACGAAGTGACCATCTGGAGAAGGAGAAAGTTGTTACCGCGATACGGTAGCGTAATTAACTGCAGAGGCTTGCGCCTACAGGGAAGAGCGTCCCCACAATCAAAAACCCCTCAAATGAGGGGGAATCTGACGAAATCTGCTACATCAGCCGCATCCGTTTAAACCTTCAATACATGGTGTCATAAATCAACTTGGCATCTTCGGAGAGGTGGACGGATAGCACCAATTAGCATATGCCCCCAAATTTAGGCAAGACATTTGTCTTCCCAGTTTTCGATGGAGAACAGGGGAGTTGCCCCCAGCCTTCCTTACTCGGCGCCAGTGGCGACGTCGAGCGTGTCAAGCTGTTGGGGTTGGTTCGGTGATGGAGATGGCTTTGTCTTGCTCCCTATCCAGGTGAGGGGCTGTTGCTGGCGTCAACCTCTTGAAGACTGATGTCCGTTGAGAAGCGGTATCCAACCAGTCAAAAACAGACTTCTGAGCAGGGACAGGAACCGTAGTGGGAGCCGGAACAGTCAGTCTTGTAAAGACCGACCCTTTGGCAGGAGAAGCCGCCTTGACGACTTCAGGAGCAGGGATGGTTATCCTCTTCGGACCAACCTTTTTTGGGATTGCAGGCTTCATCACGGGCCCATATGAATTTTGGCCTAATCTGGCGAAGACTGAAGCGCTGGAGCTGGACGGCCCGTTGAGAGGGGCCGCAGTAGTAGCAAGCCGATCAAAGACCGACTTCTTGGGAGGTTCTAGTGTTGGTACGGGGGTGCTGAAGCCCATCGGTGGGAGCATAGTCCCAAAGAACAATCCGGTAGTGGCCTGAGTCACCTGGTCCGCCGGCACCGTGAACAAGGAGGCCGCTTGGGGCCCGTAGGCTATACTTCCAGATGAGGCGGAGCGCGAGTTGCAGTTGCAGTTGCAGTTGGAACACTTCACACAAGTAGACGCCATTGTTTTCTGTACCCAGTAAGACACCAAATCTTAGTATCTCGAACCCAAGGACAACCATTAACAAACCGCGATTCGTTCGCGAACGCGACACATGAAGTGTGGAGTGGAAAGAGGAAAAAGTCCCACCGAGTGTGCCAGAATCGGTTTACCGCCGGAAACTGGAGACGCGACCGCAGGTCCGTCTGGCCTGAAATTCGGGGAAGATGCTAATTGGTGCTATCCGTCCACCTCTCCGAAGATGCCAAGTTGATTTATGGCACCATGTATCGAAGGTTTAAATGGATGCGGCCGATATAGCAGACTTCGTCAGATTCCCCCTTGTTTGAGAGGTTTTTGATTGTGGGAACTCTCTTCCCTGCAGGCGCAAGCCCCTGCAGTTAATTAGGCTACCGCGTTGCGGTAACAACTTTTTCCTTCTCCAGATGGTCACTTCGTGTCGTGTATGTTTGTTTTGTTTTTGGTTGCCCGTGGATTGCATACGGAGACTAATTTATGTTGTCGCCCGTAGGGCGTGGATTAGTCCAAATCCGTATTCTCTTATATTTGGGTTTTGGTTTGGGTTTAAGGATACGTTAGTCTCATTTGAGACTAAGATCAACTTAAACGTTTGTTAAGGATGCGTTAGTCTAATTTTAGACTAAGATCAACTTAACGGGATCGTTTAGATCCAACAACAAATCATTTGGGATCTATTGTTTAGTTTAGGGATATTGCGGTCGATTAGTTTAAGGACATTTCCGTCTAATGTTAGTTTAAGGACATTACGGTCCATCGGTAGTTTAAGGACGTCTCGGTCCAGCGGTAGAGACATCGTAGTCTATAAGGTTTAAGGACGTCGTAGTCCATGAGTTTAAGGACCCCACAGTCCGGTTTAGAGACATCGTAATCTATAATGTTTAAGGACATCGTAGTCCATGGGATTAAGGACCCCACAGTCCGGTTTAGAGACATCGTAGTTTATAAGGTTTAAGGATATCGTAGTCCATGAGTTTAAGGACCCCACAGTCCGTGAGATGTGTGGTTGTCGGGACCCGTTACCTCTCTGAAGACGTTGAAGGATTACAACGACAAATATCAGAGGAGTAAAGAGATGTACCCTTGAATCGGTGTGAATTGATTGGAAAATCTATAGCGCAGTTTGAGACTGAGATCTGTTGAATATTTGTGAGCAGATGGGCTTAGTTCAATATAAGTTGAGGACTTATGTTCAGAATTGGGCTAAGTCCAATTAAAATGTTTAACATTTTTAATTCTGGCTATTGAGCCTTTACGTGGGCTTGGCCCTTTTAGTAATGCTGAGCATTAGGTCCTGACAAATTTTGTCTTGTATTGAATGCATAGCATTCATCAGAACAAAGTGTGGCGCGTCAGGCGCTTTGCACCAATTAAAGAGCGCATTGCGCTTCTGTCAGGTAGCGCACACGAAGATGACAGGTATCGCGCTTAGCGCTAAGTGCTAGTTTATGAGCGCATTGCGCTTTCAATTTATGAGCGCTTTGTGCTACTTTGGTGGTGCACCAGTGAGTGACACGTGGCGCGCTTGGCGCTGAGCGCCAGCCCATGAGCGCAGAGCGCTACTTCAGAAGCGCAAAGCGCAAGTTGTTTATGTGATTGACACGTGACACGTTTTGGCACTGAGCGCCGGTCCAAGGAGCGCAAAAGCGCAGTTCATAAGTGCAAGACACTGTTCAATAGCACAAAGCGCATCTGATCAAATTTATGATCAGAGAACAAGTTTATGTTCTTCTTTTAAAGGAGGGTTTGCCTCAAGAACAAAAGTTCTTATTTATAAAAGGGCTTTGCCTTTGTAGATCAAGGATCTGTGAATGAAGTAAATACTTCTTTTATTTTTATGATTAGATCTTTTGATCTTTTTATCAAAGACCTTGGTCTTTTGTAGATCTGTGATCCTTTAAGAAGATAGTTCTTCTTTTTTAATGAGATGATTTTATCTCTATTGTTCAAGAATTAATTTTTTACCTTGAAGAAATGATCTTCTTTTTTTAAGAGCTTGCTATTCTTTCTCTTTGAGTTTTTCTCAAAATTTGTAGGGGGGTTTCTCTATATGAGACTTGAAGTCTTAGGGCCTTTATATAGGGCCAATTGATTTGTCAAATCAGTTTTAAGAGATCTTTCTCTGATTGATTTGGGAATACTTCCCACCGTTGGATCTTTAATCCTAGAGCTTCTGTTTCGCAGAAGATAATCTTTTTTTTTTAATAAGATTGAGAAATCTTTCCATGCAGAATTTGTTCTGTCTTTGGTAATTTTTATTTACCATTGGATCGTTGATCCAGCGGTGCTTAAAGCACAATCTTGTTGTTTGGAAAGATTTTGAGAAATTTTTCCTTAACAGAATTTAATTCCGGTTAATTAATGATTTATCATTATTATTAGATCCTTTGATCTAACGGTGGGAATTTTTAATTCCAGCGCTGGCGCACCTTGCACGAGCGCACCTACGTTCGACACGTGGCGCGCAGCGCAACTGCGCTAGCGCACCCGTTTTTGACACCTGGCGTGCAGCGCAACTGCGCTAGCGCACCCGTGTTTGACACGTGGCGCGCAGCGCAGAGCGCTGGATCTGAAGCGTTGCTTCAACTTTTGAGTTTTGAAATTTTAAAATCGAGCCTTGCTCTGTTGGGGGTGCGCTGCCTAGGGCGCAGCGCACCTGGCGCTAGCGCGTCTGTGTCTGACACATGGCACGCAGCGCGCCTAGCGCTGAATTTGAAGCGTTGCTTCAATTTTCAAATTTTGAATTTTAAAACAGAGCTTTGCTCTGGTTGGGGGAAACATATGTGTATAAATTTTAGTTAAACTAATTTATTAAAACTCCTAACCAAACTAAAATCCTATTTACTTACTTCTTTTTCCGTTTCCCTATTTCCTATTTCTGAACCCAGCCCAAGCCAGACCCTAACTCCCATTTTTCATACATTATCCCTGGCCCATCTCTCTCCCCCTTTTCCCAATTATTTTCAACTCCCCAGCCCGAAGAAAATAAAAAACAAATTAAGTAAACTAAATCCTCCCCAGCCCGTTTTCCCCCAAACAACACCCAGCCAACAGAATAAAACCAAAAGCTAATAAAACTAAATACCTACATTTAAAATCCCCAGCCCAATTCCATTTCTTTTCCTTTGCATAAGGAATTAAACAAAAAAAAAATCCCAACACTGGCCTAAAGCTTCCCAGCCCATGCCCCTTACCCGCGCCCAAGCAAACCCGACCCGACCCGCCTCTATCTCTTCTCCCCCCACTCACTTTCGTTTCCCGCTCTTTCTCCATGCGCTCCCCACGTCGCCGCCACGTCGCCAACACCCCCGCTCGCGCCCACGTCCCCACGACCCCACGCGCAAGAAGCCTTCCTCGACCCCGTCTCCACTTCGCTCACCTCTCCCTCCTTACACTCCCACGACGACGACGACGACCAACTCCCACCACCAACACTTTGCAGCCCTGCTCACCGTGAGATCCTCGCCGCCGACCACCCCCGACGCCAAGCCCTCGTCTGCGCCCCTCCAAGCTGCAGATCAGAGCGCACCCCCTCTGTAGGCCACCTCGCCAGCGCCTCCGTCGACCTCACGTCGTCACCACCAAGCTCCCCTCCACGGCCGCTTGTAACCACCGTCGACGCCCTCACCTTTCCCCCTCACCGACCTACTCTCCACACCCGAACACCACCCCCTGCACCGCCAACGACTCAAGCCGAGCTCCATCATCGCCAGCAACCCGAGGCCGAACCCCACCGCCGTGCTCGAACTCCCTTGCACCCTCCCCGCCGACGAGTCCCCCAACTTCGTCACCACCTAGCTCTCTCTCTCTCACACAGCACCTCTCTCTCTCTCTCAACACCTCTCTCTCACACACAACATCTCCCTCTCACAACCCTCTCTCGTTCACATCGTCTGATCTCGCATCTCCGGCGCCCCTGGACCTCCGTAGCCTCTCCTAGCTCTCCTCGGTGCACCGTCGATCACTTCCAGCAGACCCATCACCTCCACCGCAGCACCAAAGCTAGCCCAAGTTTCAAACCGAGCCCCGGTCATTTCATCGAACACCTATAACCATCGCCCTCGTCGTTGTTCGAGTTGCTGTCGTTACCGTTCGAGCCACTGCCTCGGTCTTTGTAGCAGTCACCGCCGTCAACACAGCGGCTGTCGCAACGCCAGCGCACGCCCGTCGCACCCACCGAACCATCAAGTCCAAGAAGCAAGATCCGACAAGGCTGAACCTGTGCTGCGTTCATGACGCGATCGTACCGTTTCCGCGGCCTTACCTTCATCGATACGTCTTCAGGTAAGTTTAATACTTGCTTCATGCTACTTTTTATATTACAATTCAAATTACCAAAAATTCCCGCATATACTTTTCGTGTAAATTGTTATAAGTTAAGTGTTCGATGTAAACCATGACCTACAAATCCAGTTAAATTGACGGCAATAAATAACATTGAGTGACCCGAGTTATAATGAATACCCCTTAAGATTTTGGTTACAAAATAAGGTCGTTTGCTCACGTAAAATGATGTCCCGATTTCTGTTGTAAATGCTGAAAACTTTTGTACATGCTAAACCGTAAAACTTATAATAAATTGTGTACAAACCGGATTTTAGCATCCGATGGCTCGTATCTAAGATAACTGTTTAACCTACCATATTATATAGTTGGTCACTGAATTCTAACAAATTATGATAGAGAAATTGCGGAGGATTAAGATTCTGGACTGCAGTACATAATGGAAATCCCAGTCAACCCTGTTTCTAGACCCCTGTATATTCCTGTTCAAATAAGAGAATCCACGGAACCCTATATCGATACATAGAGAATCGAGTTAGCTTCCTTAATCCACTAGTCTCACTGGATTCCTTAACTGTTTGATATTTTTAACTCATTTTACAATGTCGATACGTCTTGCTGAATTCTGCAGAGGCAGATTTTACACATCGAACATAATCTGTCCATAACTCCCTGTTGACATAGCATATTACTGATCCGCCAATTGCGGTGGAAACCTAACTGATAATAATAAATATTATTCAACTATAGCGTCGCCTAATTGCGATCCCAACTGGGATTAAAATTTGTTACGAAACGGACTTCCGATTCTAAAACCGGATTTCCAGCAGTGAACGCTTAAAATGAAATGACCATATCTAGCGATCCTGAAACCCGATTAACGTGAAACCAATTTTTATGGATATATAATTAAACATACTACTTACTCCCTTTTCATTGTTTTGCTAAATTTTACATGTATGATTTATGATAAATTATGCAAGTGGTAGGACACCGACTGATGATATCTTAATCATGCCTTAATTATTGTATTTCTCATCACATTATATATATGTCATTGCATTGGTAACCTAGTGATCACATGCATTACCCAGTGTTAGGTATTAGTGTTTGATTGTGGCAAGTACGTTAGTGTTCAAGCATGAATGGATAAGTGAAAGTGACACGTACTTGTACACAATCAGTGGACCCTATTGATTTATTGCATTGTCGACGTCTGTGGGACGTGTATAAGTGTGACTATAATTGGTATGGGACGATTATAGAAGTACTTGTATGTGTGTCACAGGTAAGGCACCAAACACTGTCCATTTATCTTGGGTATTGGTCGAGACATGCTTGATGGAGACCTTGTCTTCAGTTCTCGCGTAGACTTATCATGGACCGACTGGTATTTAAGTTTATGGTTGGCGTTAGATGTAGACCACGGGGTGTGGGGTAGTTTGAGTGTGAGTTCAACAGAATCTCGGGAGTCCCATGCCGGCACATACAGCGATTTTGGAGATATATGGGGATATTACTGATTATTAGCGAGCGACTCGGGCCCGTGTTCCCTTGTCCTTGGGTCCTACCCTTGGGTGGGGGATACTCACGAGTGGTTGACTCTCACACTTGGACTGACGATAGGCTTAGCGACCTGTACAGTGAGACTTAGAGACTGATAGGGTTAGTGACATTGACATGTATTGCCCACTGATTTAACATGCTTGACATACTAGTTACTGCCTTACTGTTTACCTGCTCTATTGGATACCTGCAGTGGCTACTTCCTGTTCATGTCTTTATTCTTCCGATTACTGTTACATATTCGTTATTCTCGCACGAGTTCATATATATATATATATATATATATATATATATATATATATATATATATATATATATATATATATATATTGCTATCGTGTCGCTCTGACGACCTGAGTATGCATGCTCAGAGTGAGAAGTGGATCTAGCTTGGACCAGGACCTGACGTACCTCGAGGACATCGCGGACATCTTGATCAGCGACCCAGAGCTAAACTCTTTTGATCTCCATTTGGTTATTACTCTTGTATTCGTTTTGATTTAGTGACTGCATTTCTCATTACATGTGCATTGATTACTGATTACCACATAAAGCTAGAAGCCGAAGTGTGACTACGGAGAGATATTTCCTCGACCATAGGAGCATGGTTGGCCTTGTCAACCCCTTGTATTCCGTATTTTGGGAAGCGGGGCGTGACAATGCCGTTAAGTCCCGGATGCCGGAGTTCGCCGACGTAGATCTTCGGGCCGAGTTCCCCCTCGTGGGCGCCGACGAGCAGGGTGAAGAGGTTCCTGGTGAGGAGGTGGCTGAGGACCCAGCGAGCCACGTAGTGGAGGTCGAGGACCTCGAGGTCGTCCCTGGCCCCGAGGCGTAGAGCCCCTGCTCTCTTCCTTTTATTTTGTTTTCTTGGATTTTGTAGGGCTGGGGAGCCCAAAAAATACCCTTTGTAAAACTTCATCTTTGGCAGTAATAAAGTTTTTCTTCGGCTCCATAGAATTGCACTCTACCATCTGTTTGCAAGATATTTTTGTCTGTACCGTTGTGCTTTCATGTCAGGTTGGCCGTTTGCCTGGCGATTGTCCGTCGAGTTGACTTCAATCACTGGCCGATGAGCATGCCAAGCGCTGCCGAGGAGGCATCCCCATGGGCCCCGGAGTCGGGGGGAGATCGTTTAGGCTTGGACAGACCCGACGCCCCTCACTGGGGTCTCAGATCCTCCGCGGGTCATAGAGCATCTCCGATTTCGAATGTTGACCACCATCCGGGGGTGACTGGGCAGGGTAGCTGTGCAGTCGCCTCTTGCAAGGGCTTTCTGGTCCCAGGCACCGCGGTAGGGGTGCTACCCTCCAGGGATCGCCGAGCAAGGGCAAGAGGGCTGTAAGAAGTCCACTAAGGATGACCGGGCAGCGAAGCTGCGCGGTTGCCTCTTGGCGAGGGCTTTGATCTCTGGCGTCGTGGGTAGGCAACTACCAGCCTGGGATGAACGGGCGGGGTAGCTGCTCTGGTGCCTCTTGTGAGGGTTTTCGATCCCTGGCGTCGAGGGTAGGGTGCTATCAGCCGGAGTTGACCGAGCAGGGTAGCTGCTCGGTTGTCTCTTGCGAGGACTTTTGATCCTTCAGGACAGGGACCGAGCAGGGTTACTGCCCAGTGCCTCTTAGCGAGGACTTTGATCCCTGTCGGTTGTGGTAGGAGGCTACCAGCCGGGGATAGCCGAGCAAGGACTCGACTGCTTCTGGGAGGACTTTGGTCCTTAGTATGAGAGCGGCTGTAGAAGCCTACCAAGGACCCTTGGCCGGGCAGGGTTACTGCCCGGTGCCTCTTGGCGAAGGCTTTTGTCCTGAACGATAGCCGAGCGAGAGATCCTCGGGCTCGACTGCCTCTGGGAGGGCTTTTTGATCCTCGGCGTTGTGGCAGGGAAGCTGCCCGCTGGGGATGGCCGAGCGAGGGATCCTTAGGCTCGACTGCCTCTGGGAGGGTTTTTTTATCCTCGGCATTGTGGCAGGGAAGCTGCCCGCTGGGGATAGCCGAGCGAGGGATCCTCGGGCTCGACTACCTCTGGGAGGGCTTTTTGATCCCTGGCGTTGCGGTAGGGAAGCTACCCGCCAGGGGTGACCGAGCATAGTAGCTGCTGGGCTGAATCTTGGCGTGGTGTATCCCGGCCGGCCAGCTGTAGGTGCGGGGAATGGGGACGGTCGGGGCAACGGCGTGCGTAGCCAGCGCATTGAATGCGGGAGGGGGGGAGGCGAAGCGCTAGGGGCGTGTCGCTTCGATTCCGCCGGAGGAGGCTCGATGGCTGTCGCGTAGCAATGACTCCTTGGGTGAAAGCGGGTGACTGTTGAGCTGCGCAGTGGGCTATATAAGGCCGAAGGAGTACTGATCCTTCCATCCTTCGTAAACAGGTCATCGAGAATGCAGGACTTCCCGTTTACCATCCCCGATATCGTCCATTTCGAAGACGTGTACCTGTACGACCCGTACTACACTGAGGACACGGTGCAGCTGGTATGCGGGAACATTGAGGACCATTTCGACCGGTTGCTCCCTCGACGCTCCCCCCTGCTGCAGCTACTGATGTACTCCATCTGGAGGGCGTCGCCGGGGATTTACAACCCTCTGTCTGAGCTGCTCTATGACGAGGTCGTGGGCAAGCTGCGGTCTTTGAGGCGTTCGGCCTGATCTCCATGAACCGGCTGGCCCGCTCAGAGGCGCTCGTCTGCGAATGCTACGAGCTGAGGCTCGGGGTCGACGTGCGCGGGGGGAACCGGGAACAGAGGTTGGACCTTGCGCGGCCTCGGTTGGCAGAGATCTTCACCGAGTACCACGAGCAGTGCTCGCTGCACCCCCTCCCCGCACTATTGTAATTTTCTTTTATTTTTGCATGTACGGCTGAGGAGCCCATAATACCTTTTGAATAAACAGAGCTTTTCTTTCCTTTTCGCAATGCTCCATTGATCTTTATTAAATTAACAATAGGTCTCAGGAAGAGTTTACATTGCTTTAAAAGAAAGGTACAGGCTAGTAGACGGCTTTATTGGCTCGGGTCGAGCTCCCTGAAGGACTGTTGGCCCCCGCGCGTGGCATAGGGTATGGGGCTCCCTGAGCTCCGGGTTGGTCATCCGCGGATACAAGCATGATCTGACCGATGGTCAGGTCGACGGGAGGGTGATGTTGCTCCTGCTCGCGGTCGGCCTGCCGTTTGTCCCTCAAGTAGGCGGCGAGATGCCCAGACCGGATGAGCTATTCGATGTAGTCCCTCAGTTGCTTGCAGTCCTCCATGGCGTGGCCCAGTACCTGGTGGAAAGCGCAGTAAGGGCCCCGGGTTCGCTTCGCGGCCTGACGCGGGATCGAAGGGAACTTGAAGAACCTCTCGTTCTGGGCCTCCTCCAGCAAAACTGCGAGGGAGACGTTGAGGGGGGTATACTCCTGGAACTTCGGGCGGAAGGGCTGCCGACGCTCCGGCCTCTCCTCCCAAGCTCTCTTCTTCTGGTCGGGCCGTTCTGGCCGGGGGAGGTTAGCATTCACCTCGGATTCCAGCTGAACCTCACGCTCGGTCCACGCCTTGATCTCGGCCATGGTCTTAGGTTGCGCCAACGCGAAGGAGCGTAACCATTCCTTGTGCCTCAGACCAGATCTAAGTGCCATGATGACGGTTTCGTCCCGGTGCTCGGGCACCTCGAGAAGGGCGTTGTAAAAACGGGTAATGTAGGCCTTGAACGTTTCATTGTCCTCACTCTTAACTGTGAAGAGGTGGTCGACCGTGCACTTCTGTCGACGGTTCCCCATGAAATGCCCGAGGAACTGAGTAGCTAGCTCGTCGAAGGTCGAAATCGAGCGGGGCTCGAGCCCCCGGAACCAGTCCCGACCTGCGCGGATAAGGGTGGCCGGAAAGGCCCTGCACTGGGCGGCATCAGAGTGATCCTGGAAGCTCATCCCCGCGATGAAAGCGTCCAAATGGTCCTTCGGGTCGGTTTTCCCATCGAACAGAGAGACCTTTGGGGGCTTGTTGCGCGAGGAGACGTGGACGGCGAGCGATTCCTCGGTGAATGGCTTCGTGAGCGAGTTGGAGGCGTGCTTAGCTCCGTCGCTCGAGAGGTGAGCCTCCTGGCGCATGCCCTCGATTTTCTTCTCGAGGGCGTCTAGCCGACCACGGTATCCCGAGGAATCGGCGCCATGGGATCCCTGGCCTCCGCTGCGGGTGACCTGCGTCTGGGAGCGGCCCCGGTTCCTCTCTATGAAGCGCCTCAGGTCCCGGGGCGAGATAGCTCTCGAGTCGCCGGGGCGGACCCCTTCTATGCGGCCCCGCCGATGGCAGCGAGGTTGACCATGCCTGTGGATAGACGAGGTAACTGACATCTCCTTGGGGGGATAAGGGTCGCGAGGAGGCTCGACTTGAGAGAACGATGGTCAGGGGACGCAAACTGCTGGTGGTCAGCCGTCCAGACGGGGGCAGAGCCTTCTGGAGGCGGTGGAGCGGCGACCTGGGGCCCAGGCCCAGCCGTTTGGACGCCGACGAGGGCCTCCATGAGGGATTGTAGCCGGTCTATCCGGCCTGCGAGGGCGTTGATGACGGTCATGGGAGGTGGCTCATCCCCGCCTTCGGTGAGTGGGAGGCGGCGGCTGGTACCGGGATCGTCAGGGTGGTTGCTTGCCATTTGGACGGAGATCGGAAGGCCAACTTTTGTTTTCGTGGAGTTTTTTTTCCCACAGACGGCGCCAACTGATGGAGGTCCTTTTCGGGTCTCCGTCAGATGTTATCTTCCGCCGATCTCCTGGTGGACTTAGGTGGTTATCTTCCGTTGCGTGTGGGTCTCAATGGGTTTTGGTGGAAGAGGTGATATGAGGAGTTCGGTGCCGGGTACCTGCAAAGAAGTTCTGGGGTGGTTTGGTACCACCAAGGACCCTCCGGCGATCAAGTTAGTGATGAGATCCGAGCAGAATAACGGCTTAAAAGAGTAAAAAATGGCTTACTTGACCCCTCTGTGATGGGGGTTTATATAGCGGTGGTGGCACGCAGCAGTAGGTGCGAGAATCCCGCCGGCAGTTACGCCCCCGACGTCACGCCCGCGTAGAAAGCGAATCGCCCATTAATGGGGATTGATGGCATGGAACGTGGGATGTTGCTGGCGTAGAATCTGCGCATGGAGGGATTCACGGAGCGGCGGTTACGCCAGTAAGCGGTGACTTTGGTCGGAGGGCCGAGGAAGACGGCCACGCCCTGGAGCTCGGGACGAGCGAGGAGGCCGAGGAGTCCAGGTCTTGTGGCAGCTCGGCGCAAGCTACGGGGCCGAGGAAGCCAATTTGCAGGGGGCCCTGAGGAGGGCCAGCTTGTGTTTGTAGATCGGGTATAGGGTGTCCTGGTCGGCCCCTGTGGGCCCTTTCTTCTGAGTTCTGGGACATGTCACCTGCCACGCGTCCTGATCATGGAGATCGCCACTATTGAGCACTATCAGATGCCATAGGAGGAAATTCCCTCATATGGCATCTTTCCTCCATTATATATATATATATATATATATATAGAGAGAGAGAGAGAGAGAGGGAGAGACTCAAGGACATGGGAGCGAATATATATATATATATATAGAGAGAGAGAGAGAGAGAGAGAGACTCGTACATGAAAGCGAATTTCCTTTTTAAGACATTGAAAAAATTCATTCTCCACGATTTTTTCCGACGACCGGCGCCCATCATCTTCATCCTTATCTTCTAAGGTGTGGATACACAAAATTTCATGTGATTCTACTACTTTTTCACTGTTAAGTTAGTGGGTGCAAAATTAATGGTTTACCGATAATAGAACATTTTACATTGCTAATTCAACGGTGAAAAAGTGGTAGAATCACATGAAATTTGATGTATCCACGTCTTAGATGATGATGATGGGTGCCGATTGTTAAATAAAATGTTGAAAGGTGTATTTTTTCGACGACGCCTAACCAAAAAACCCTCGTAAGACATCTTTCCTTCATTATTCTCTGTGTGTGAGATTCTACCACTTTTTCACCGTTTAATTAGCAATGTAAAAAGTTCTATTGTTGTCAAGGGTGAAAAGATGGTAGAATCATATGAAATTTGGTGTTTCCACATCTTAGATTATGAAGATGATGATGACGATGACGATCGTCGAAAAAAATCGTAGAGTATGTATTTTTCCGACACACCTTTACTCCATTATTCTCATATACACGCTGAGTAGTACATGGCATCCTCCAATTTTCTGATCGCTCTTTTTATCCTTTCACTTTTTTGCCAAACTTAGAATTAGTAAGTTAAAAACTGAGTATAATTAATTAAAAGGAATCTCTTGTATTCCTGTTCACACTTCACACCTTTGTCTTCTTACTTTGGGAAATCTTTTGAAACAAGCTCAATGTCTTAGCACTAGTCAACCTCCAACTTCATGATCACTCTTCTTATTCTTTCATCCCTTTTATTATTATTTTTTTTATAACCATTGTATTGAAGGTACTAAATTCAATGTTTGAATATGTACACAGTTGCTTTTTTTTTTATAGCATACAGATCCTGAGAAACTCTCTATGACTAGTAATGTGATGAGATTCATTAGACATTTTTATTCAAGCGTGAGATATGTTTCCCATTGTTTCGATCAAAATATTCTTGAATCAAGGCAAAAGGAATGGGCCATGAAATAAAAGTAAAGAATAAATTTAACTTATATTGATGCAGAAGCATTTTCGGATGGTGAACATCAAAGATGCAAATAATGCATTTATGAAGAATATTTCTGCAGCTTGATATACCACATCATATCTGATACAGATATTTAAGCATATGTCGTGTTCACTATAGTAAAATACTTGAATATCAACAGGAAAAATTTCACAAGGCATGAGGATATTCTCTCGTTTTCCACATTCTAAAAGCCAAATTTATTTGATTCTCAATTTTAAAATAAGGAAATTACAATACATAAATGCATCACTATTCCTTTGTAGCAATGTTACAGCCCCTTAAGGGGTATAAATATAATAAAAGAATAAATTCCAATTTTGCTAAAACTCAAAAATATGGCCTCTGTATATAATCAACACAAGATTATGTTCTATACCATCTTCTTTGTGTAATCTTTCGAAAGTTCCTCTGCATTAATCCAATTCTCTGTTATACTCATCGGCATTGTGTCCTGCTTCTGCTTATAGTCCAAAATATTCTGAGAGAAGAACCATCGACTTCCTATGTCAGATTCTTCATACTCCGCTTCTAGGGTTTGAAATTGCCATCTTCAAAGTTTTGCCACAAGAATCCAAATTTCTCGCGTACTCATCAACAACTCTCGTTGGCGCTTTTGCTTTCAGCATCATTTCTTCATATTCTTCTTCTGGGCTCGACAAAGCAACGATTGCGCCCCCAGCGCCAACCGAGGCTTCGTCCTCATGAATAACAACGGTTCTAATAACTATATTAAGATCAAAGGTCTGATTATATGAGAAAAATCCAATGGAGCCAGAGTAAATGCCACGAGAGGTGTTCTCGAGTGAATCGAGAAGCTCCACTGATCTTAGTTTTGGTGCCCCGGTCATTGAACCACCAGGAAATGCAGCTTTAACACAGCCGATCGGGCCTATGTTTGGTGATTTTGTGCCTTGGATTGTGCTCACCATGGTGTGAACAGTTGCGTATGATTCGACCTCCATTAAACGAGGCACTGAGACACTACCGGGTTCACAAACTCGGCCGAGGTCATTTCTTAGAAGATCCACTATCATGAGATTTTCGGCTTGGTCCTTTTCGCTGTTGAAAAAATAATATCATGTAGTCAAGTTCAAGGTTTATTTTCATCTTCTTTTTGCTTTTTTTTGTGTGCAATGGCAAAATTTAATATTTTAATATGTTGAGATCTTTCAAAATTTAGGATTTAGTGTTAAATTCCGTACATCAGGGAACACAATAGAACCATGTAAGATGGTACAAGTACGATAAATTACATAGGAATGAGTGTGTGCATGCCCGCACTGACATGTATAATGAAAATTCGTAAATCCATAGGAAATTTTCTTTTTTAGTCGTGAAAATAGCATGGAACGAATATATCTATGACACACAATTAATCATCTTTTAGACTAATTTAAAAATAGTATATATTATGAGAATCAATTAGCACGGGAAAAGGCAGGAATTTATAACTTTTCCCGCAAAAAAGAAAGCTGAATGATCAGTCAACAAATATGCTTACCTAAATTGCAGCTGTAATCTAAGACGCTCATCTTCCTCTGAACTTCTTCCACGAGCAATAGTTCCCTTGATAGGCTTTGCTTCAAGTTCACCGTTTCTATCCAACCTTAAAAACCTTTCAGGTGAAGAGCAACAAATACTTAAATTTTCCTTTGCAAAATTTAGCCAAGCAGCATATGGTGCCGGATTCTGTTTTCTTAAGTTAAGATAGAGCCTCAAGTGATCTACCCCTTCAATTCTCTTTCTCATTTGTGTAGTAAGACACAGCTCATAACTCTCTCCATCTTTAATTAATTTCAAACACGTCTCAACATCTTTGATATATTGTTGCCTTGATTTCTCAACCATGAAGCTTTCCTTGAAAGAGAGAGATGATCCTGCTTGGGCTCCTTTCATGTCCAGCTTTTGAGTAGCTGTAGCTTTTAACCTGAGAAGCCTCTTCTCAGTTTCAACCAACCATTGATTCTCTCTAATGATTCCTTGAGATCCATTTTTAGTGTCCTGATGATAAATATCATCTATGGAAAGAATATACACATCACCATTGCCGTGGTCGATCGCAACAAAGTTATCAGCAAAGAAGAAACATGCATCCGGAGTTGTCGACTTGTATCTGTTTGATGATGCACCACATTCAACTTTCAGATCATACCTGTTTGATGGTAAATTAGACAAGAGATTATAAACAAGTCACTGTCCAAAAAAATAAATGAACATGACTACTAGACGGTAACTTAAAGTAATTTCCTATCAATGATTTTCTAAAACAAGTTATGTTCAAAGCGGAAAGAAGGCATTCAGGTCATCAAAAAATATATAAGCCAAGCTGCTCGTTATCTGCTTGAGCAAAGTGATCTGGGTCAAACAAAGTAGTCCAGTTTCTTTTCTTCTCCTTATTTTCCAAGTGAGCATTTTGACAATTAAAATTGCAGAGTCAAGTGTATTGTGATTGTGGGTATGTTATGAGGGCGAGATAGACAGCTGTAATTGAGTCCAGTAAATTGATATCTGAATCAAAAATGTTTCCAACATCATATATTTCATATCCAGTTTATCTGCACGTGTCATGGATTTACAGATTTGGTTCAAAAGGATACAGAAAACATAGTCTGATTAAGGATTTGTGCTCAATTGACCCCTTATTTTAATTATTGGAATTTTGCACATTTTCTTTCAACATATATCCGGTAAACACAACTACACAAGCATAATTCATATGGAGTATGCCAATCGATGGGTCCAAGCCTGGAAATAGTAATCCCGATCGACAGTTATAGGATCAGAAGTGCACATAGCAGTACAAGTGGAGCATCTACAATCAAATGCATAAAAAGGATATTTAGCAACATACCCAATGTAGCCTATAAATCCTCCACAGAAGTCAAAGGGCAATCCTTCATAATCTTCTTTATCATAGTGGAATGACTCAAGTTCCTGTAGCAAAATGCAACCACACAGTAAGACCGGCAGTACAAACATGCAAGTTGAGGAACGAAAATAATTGACTCTAAACTACTTCTGTGACACTTATAAATATAACTTCTCGAGCTATTTCAATTGCATTGGGTACTTCATTGGAAACATCACAGGCCCTAACCTCTTCCCATGATGATGGGTTTGACTCCAGAAATAACGGATCATATTTTTTACCAGGTTCAACCAGACATCGACCCTTCATGATTTGGCACCAACTTTGCGTGCGAGATACTAAAAGAAATAGAGGGTCATGCCTCCGAACCTTGAAGATTGGTGGTGCACTTTAAGCTCATGCAACCGACATGAACATATAAGCAAGCATAAATTTTATAGACGAGTGTCTGCAAGACAAAGTCTTTTACCTTGTTAAGGAAATCAAGGAAACCGTCAGGAAGAAATTTTGTCTTCACATAGCCATTTCCATCTTCAATTGATAAGTAGCCTCCTGCACTGGGTGTTTGCCTCCTGAAAAAATCATACACAACCCAAATATATCCTTCAAAATCAAGAATAATCTTGAGGCCTTCCGAAATTGAAGTGTGAAATCGTCCAAGATGGTATGGTTAAGACATGTAACCTCTGATCAGCAAGTCGAAATGTTAGTTGCTTCCACAAAGATCCTCCTTTACCACCCATGAATGAGAAGCGGGCTCTTCCCTGGAATATAGATGATACAGTGTAAATTGCTTGGCCATGTTTGACAAGAAAAGAGCAGCTTCAACATAATGATATGCTTGCCATGCCTTTAGATAAGAAATATAATTTTGCACAACATTTCATCCTGGTTGTTAATAAGTCACAAAAATGGTTTTAGTTAAGTAGACGGACTTATATTTAACCAGGAAGAAAACAAACGGCCAGAATTTATAACTCAATTAAAGTATACAGCAAGTATGCAACAGCTTTGAATTGCATTTCTGTAAGTTGTGATCGAACAAGGTACTCCGATATTGCTTGACCTATCATCAGGCATATAGGTTACAATTTTGGGTGAATATGCGCACATAATACACCCTGTGTTCAGAAGCATGAACTTCTATGAGGACTTTGCATCTTATCATTACCAGTCGATCAATGATTATTAACATTAATTTCAAAAAGTAATTATGAAAATTACCTGATCTGTGGAAGAGCTATCCAACCAAAATGTGTTCTCAGCATTCATATCACCAAATAGGTTGCAGAAAATATTTTCTGATCCACCGACCTTACCAACTAAGCAATCAAACTTTTTCCACCGCAATCTGAGATGTTTGGCACTCAAACTTTTTGCCGATAGTGGCAAATTCTTGCATACATGAACCATGGCTTCTTTCTTATTTGATAGCTTAAACTTGGCAAGCTCTTTAGATGATTGACATGCATTAGACACCTGCAGAACATCAGTAAACGTTCTATATCTCGAAGCATACAAGAAGAACAAGATATGCAATAATTATAATTGGTCATATTCCAACCCTTAATAGATACAAAAGTAATAGGGGTTATTAATTTTAACAGGCTAACTCAAAATAAGATGACATTATAATATACACCATATAAAATAAAAATTCCAATATATATAAATAACTGCAGTTTACCACAATCATGGACCTTTCTTTCTTGACTCAAGGATGATGTCAATCCATAGCTAACCGTCACTTTTTTAAAATTTTCGAACATTCGCCTTCCATGACGAGTAGCAATACTCTCAGGATGGAACTGCATGCCCAAGCAACAGTTAGATGACAAGAAATTAAATTCAGTTTGCCATTACAAGTTCTAGTAGAATACCTGCACACCATAGTGAGGCCTAGCACAGTGCATGACACCCATAAGAACCTTGCTTCTCGGTGAGCCATTGACATCATTTGATCCTACACCAATCTAAATTACCAGCAATGAACAACTGATTGGACTTGGTTTGTGCAATTCAGTATGTAATCGGGGTTTATATTAGATTCATGGATGTTCAGAGAAAAAAGCATACGCACAGAAGTGGTCCATGCTACAGGAATAAGTTGCTTTGGAAGTGAGTCAGCATCAATTACAAGTGAATGGTACCGAACAACCTGCTCATTGACATAGGGAAGTCAATGTAACATCAAAAAGATTGAAGCTCAAGGTGAATCTAAACAGAGAGACAACTAATTAAACTATGGAAAATTGAAATCAGAATCTAAAATCTATTAAGATTGAACTATGGAATCTAGATGCAAGTTTTATATTAAGGCTACATAAGACTATCAGTTGGTAGCCCCCTTGCAGGTAAATTGTTAAAATATAATAGGGACTATGCTATTCTCAACATTGATTCTATTTTTTATTTTTTTTTGAAGATTAACATCCAAAGGGTAATTCCATAAACTCCTAATTAATTTTATTTTTATACCAACACTATCACAAGAAGATATTCTCAAACTTGGCTATTTAAATAATCACTTCTATATATAATATCCAAGTAAAACTATGACTAATTAAACTTCCTTTCCCACAAACATATTCCAATAGCCATCTCTATCAAATTATGTACAAAAAATGTAGCTTTCTTGAGTGATGCTATCATAATAGTTCTTGCATGAAATATCATAATATAGAGAGGACTAATTACTTTGATCTTCCCTACCAATCACAGACGGGGGGGGGGGGGGGGGGGGGGGGGATTTAATAATTCTTCATCTATCTATAAATGCATTCCAATACAACTTTTCACGGGGGATTTAATAAAGTCCCTCAGTACGATCAATTTCAGAGGTTTATAGCTTTGGCAAGTACTACCTGAACATGTAACAGTTTATCATTTTAGTTTAATCAAAACATTCCCTTGCAACAAAAAAAAAATGTACACGATTTTTCAATATTGAAGTTAAAGCAGAATCTTTACTTGGAACAAACTTAAGACAGGTGCCATATATTTTTAAAAATAAATAACCGGACATACTTTAAGAGAGAAAAAATCTTATGTAACAAATGTATAAACCAATACAATAACACAAAAGTTGAAATATTAGTTAATTAAATCAAGAGGAGGTAGCATCAAAAAATCCGAAAAGAGAAAAAGGATTCATGTTATTGCAGCTGTAGGATACGAAATAGCGACTTAAAGAGCTGGGAAATAAGTAGTTGCTTTGAAGTAAATTTACGAGAGAGAGAGAGAGAGACTCACCTTAAATCCAGAATTTCTTCCAGATGGAATACCACAAAAAATGTCGCATCCATTGTGCTCAATTTCACTAGAAAACAAAATATAGTTAATAATCATCATCTCAAAGCATCCCCAACTGACTTGCAAGTGGATCAATATTTGATAGAAAAGTAAATTTTTTTGGACAGATACAGATGTTTGACTTGTCCTGTCTAAAAACCAAACAATATTTCCTATAAAATGGAAATATATTTGAAATGCCTAAAGATATACCTTAAACGTCCATGAACTGGTTCAGGAGCATGGATAATTTGGGCACCATGAACAAATCCCAAAGCCTGTATGAATTTAAAATTAAAGGAATTAGATACCGACAACCCATAGATTGCCCAACACAAAATAGCAACATCAATCACAATAAAAAAACAAATTTAAAACTTAAAAACCATTTGAACATTCTTCTTCACGGTTCAAGTCATAATATTAATCGATAAGGCAACTTCTTCGAAGTTCATTGCTATTAAGGGATTCATTTTCCAGATGAAGAAAGTAAACTCAATGTTACCCGAAACGTGGAACGTTCCGGTACGCGGAACGAAAACGGGAACGTGGAACACCACTTGTTGTGAAACCTGGGATGATAAGGGTAATCTTCTTCCATATACTGATATAAGACGAAAAACATACCTCTAGAAAGTGAAGTTTTTGTGAATCGTTTGTGTGTTTGTGTGTGTATTGATCTATAATATACATATATATAATTCAATTTCTATTGCTAAAAATATATATTTTTTATTATAATCTAACACAACCCCAATTAAATGCCTCATTTAATATAAGTTTTTAATGGGTTAGATCGGAACGGCGATTCTTCTGATCCGGAGCGCTGGTATTCCCGAATTGGGAATGATAGTTCCAATTCACAATTCGCTAGTGGTATATCGCTTTATGGTAATAGAGTAAACTAAATTATTATCAATAAATATGCTAGCAAGCATTACTTAAATATAGAGAGAGATTTATAAATGTAAATATAGCAGGCACCTGGTGACCAAGACAAACCCCGAATATAGGAATGTCCTCACATTCAAGAAGTATTTCCAAGCATATCCCTGCGAAATCAAAAGGATAGGTTTATATGTCAATAAATCTACCTCCCAATTCATATAAAAACACAAAACAAGCTATACCAACCTATGTCTCTTGGACATGCTGGAGAACCAGGCCCAGGCGATATGACAATATTATCAAAAGCTCTCTCTTCATATAGTAAATAGCGTATCTCTTCCATCGTCCACTCGTCATTGCGAATAACAACAGGAGGCACTGAAGAATAAACGTGAACACATTATAAGATGCCATGAAAATCTATTAGTTCAAGAGTGTGTGTGTATATATATATATATATATATATATATATATATATATATAGCATAACAATGCACATCGATCAAAATTAATCCTTAAAACTTTGGAATATGTGAATTTATGGAAAAACCTATATCATAAACATGACTTGCTCGGAAAAAGCAGAACAAATTTAGGGAAATAAACAAAATATAGAATTAATGGGGTTGGAATCAGAACTAAAATTTCGAGCTTATGTATAGTTGGCCGACAATGTATATGAATAGTAACCTTAGTACCTTGCCACTTAACATAAAGGTCACAACAAGCAATAGAAATGGTAATAAAAAATTGTACTCAAAATGAAATCTTTAAGCCTATTACTTTAACCAGTTGCATACTTGCATGTACCAATTAACAGAATCAGTAAACATTAATAAAAACCAACTTTTTTGAATGCAGCCGCAGGTCTCCTTATTCACATCAAACCAATACAAAACCACTAGCTACAAACTCCATCATTACAAAATCACTAATTACAAAATCACTAGCTACAAAATCAATCATTACAATACGATAGCAAGAAGTAACCTCCATAGCTCTCAAAGTTTTTTTCCCCCGAAAAATGCAACTACGAACTGAAATAGCAACCACATCAAGCGATATAGAGATCTAACCTCCATTGACAACAGACAATTCTTGGTAGATATTGTAGGTGTAGCTATCGTAGTTGTCGATCAGCAGCGTCCTCACCATCTTTTCCCGCCCAAATCGCTCCTTTTCTTCCCCCGCCTCCCCCGCCTCCCCCGACCGTCCTACGTGGCACCGGAGCTTCGAGATCGGCGGACGAGATCCAGAGGAGGCTGCATCGAGATTCGGGATGCGGAGCGCGAATCTCAAGGCAGGTGACGTCAGCGGCGAGGGGTGCGGCGACTCTCTTGTGCGACGCAGCGGAGGCAACGGCGGTGACCTAATCCCGAGATTCGCCGCCATCGCTCTCACTCTCTCTCTCTCTTCGAGTTTTGAGGAGGAGAAAGAGCCGTGGTGGCTCCTTATTCTTTGAGCAAGGCGGTAACGTGCGCCTGCGGAGTTGGTGAAGGATAACGTGCGCCTGTGAAAGTAGAGAAGGGGCCCAATGGGGGATCTCACTTCCTGGAGCGGCGGCGGTCGCCGGTCATCGTTGGGTTGTTAAGATTTGTCTTTTAGCCTTTTTCTTCTTTTTCTTTTTCAAAATGAAGAAATTTAAATTAAATAATTAGGAACTTGTAAGGTCCGCAAAAATCCATATATGTTTTATTTGATAATAAATATCATTTCCTTTCCTAACTCTGTATATATTTTTTGAAATCTAAATATATACATTAATTAGCCAGTATCCTTGTGGTTGAGACATTGTAGTGTTGTTCTAGACGTCAGAGTCATAGAATCGATATTTGGTTATTTCATATGGTAAAATATACCAAATGATATAACTATAAATAGTCATAATAAATTTTATATAATAATGATATCTCACATCAATAAAATATTTAAAAAATCATATATTTTTAACTTTATAAATATTTAATATATTATTAGGTATGCATATTCTGTTTGGTTTTGATATCACAACAAAACAATTACGATTTAGATTTTTACTGTTATTATTTTTAGTAAGATATAAACCTATTAAGATATATTCTTCCTCATTTCAATTTATACTATGTTTTTTAGCGAGAAAGAGAAACCCTAGCCGTTGCCTCTCCCTTCCTCCTTTCCATTCCATCTTTTTTTCCTTATCAACCAACGGAGGCTAAAGCTTTGCTCCCACTTGTAGGATATAATGTTCTCAAGACAATTATTTCCTTATCAACCAACGGAGGCTAAAGCTCTGCTCCCACTTGTAGGATATAGTGCTCTCAAGACAATTATTGTAATTGTAGACAGACAATAATGGTAATTGAGAGATGGCCTATGCGAATAGAACAATCTTGCTCGAGATGATAGTATGTGATCTGGTTTGTTTTTATCATTATATGTATGCTTTTTATTATATGTCGCTAATATATAATGATAAAGCCCGTAAGATTCTTACTTGACTACCAGTATTGTGATGGCGAGCATATAAGTGGGAGTTGGATGGTCAATAAATACATCCTTAAATGTCCATAGTCGTGGGAGTATCAAGACTAGGCATCGATATTCCAGAATAGACTAGTGTATACGTTTCTAGACCCCAACGAGAAGCGTGTTAGATATCTATGCCCTAGAGGCTATTATTGTATATTATAGTATATGCTTGGACATTTATATGTATAGGACGGTTTTTCTTGATATGATAGTATGATATCTGGTTTGTTTTTATCTTAATATGTGTATTTGTTTTAGTTAGCTGTTTCATTGATACATGTTGATAAAGCCCATATGATCATTACTTGAGTACCAGGACTATGATCATACTAGTGGGCCTGGGTAGTCCACAAGCACATCCTTAAATGTTCCTAGTTGAGAGAATATCGAGACATGTCATCGATATTCCAGAGTGGACTAGTGTATATGTTGTTGGGTTACCTACAACGGCAGCAAGGTTTTGGGTGGCATCATCCATGCCAAGTTAAATTTTTTGTCATTTTAGATAACCCTAACCCTAGATCTTTAACTAGAGAATCAAACCAAACTAGCATGTTAACACCTTAACATCTAAGAGTTAGGGATTACAACCTTTGTAGTCCGTTCCTTCGCTTCATAAGCTCCGAGTTGAGATCTCTTCGCTGCGATCATCAAGTACCCGGACTCTAGAGAGGCTCCATGAGGTGAATGAGACATCTTTGCTTGAAGACTTCACTAATCCAAGATGATCTACCTTGAGGAATCACAAACCCAAGCTTACACTTCACTAATGAAGTATTAGTGAAGTAAACACTCTAATCTAAGTGGCTAGAATAGATGAGGATGATGAAATGGAATTTTGCTCTCTTTTGTTTTTTATTTCTCACAAACAATCATCACAAACTAAAAAGCAAGAAAGCTTTTGGAGTGAGGAAGAAGAAGATGGAGTTGTGATGAATGAATTACTGTTGAGGTTAGATTTTCAACCTAGGGTTAAATACGTGTCATGGCTAACTCATGTAGAGAATAAACCATAGGCTAGGATTAAAATTAGGTTAACAAATATCAAGGATAAAACAAAGAGAGTAGACTTTGTTAAAAGATCATGAAGCTTCCTCAAAGCTCATCCAAAACATAATCCATCCAAAATGAATTAACCAAAAAGAAAATGTTAACCCAAGTTTAAACCCTAGCATGGTTTAACCCTAATTGCATTTGTAACCCTAACATGTTACAATATTATATATCACGTATACAATATTTTGTAACAAAAGAAAATAAAACAATTAACATATATCACATATATATCAATGTATCATCAAGTGAGAAAAAGAATCTTTAAGTGAGCTTATATTAGTTAATGTAATGTAATATATCAAATATATAATTATACATTAAATTATCGAATCAACACTTGATCCGATAATCTGGCTATTTTGTAAATAACCGACTAATATAATCTGTATTAGTTCATCGAATGAACACTTGATCCGATGACCCGGCTATATCACATATACCCGGCCGATATCACATATCGCGTGAATCGAATACGGTATCTCATATCGTATTATTCTCGGTCCCGCACATATCACATATGTGCTCTTACTCCGTTTTGCCTGAGCCAGGAAACCTCTGTGTAGGACTCTAAAGAATCATCAATACGCCGGCAGTAAGTGATAATCATATCAAACACCCACAAGCTGCAAGCGGTCAGCTAAACGTAACATCCACCCGGGTATTGAGCGATCAGAACATCAACAAGCAAGCCTGTACATTCTCCTGTGAATCCAATCAGTAACACTACCGTACAGTCCGGTCTCTTCATCTGATATGTCGCATATCTAGTCTAGGGGTGGTAAACGTCAGACCCCAGTAACCGATAATTCGTGTCGATGTGAGGCTCATAACGGGTCGAGAAAGTACTGATAACACTTACCAGTAGGTCTCCATATCAGCTCTGGCCAGGGACTTCCAGTTATAGCCAATCAAACACAGCGCAACATCAACTCCCAATACCGGGAAAGACAAAACCCCTCCTATCGCTCATTGCCTCCATGTGATTCGGGACTGTACCCAAAAACCACCATTTTGTACGTTCTCGTGAACGTGGTAAGGTGGAAATCAAAGCATAGTGGGAGTCACATAAGACTCTATGACGATCTCGGGTCTACAGACTAACCTGTAGCAGTGTCGCCAGAGAACTGCTATCTGACGATAGGTATAATACCATCTAGGAGTTCTCGGCGAGTCCGTTCAGTGTACCCAGTCTCCACTGAGCACCCGTACACCATCTTTAATGTTAAACACTGATAGATATGGGATCATTCATCACCCATCATATGGGTCAAGATGCGTATACGCTAGTCTACTCTGGAGTATCGATGCCCTGTCTTGATACCATATCGACTAGGAACAGTTATAGGATGTACTCTTGGACTACCCTGACCCCACTAGTATGATATGCATCATAGTCCTAGTAATCGAATACATATCCTAAGGGCTTTATCAACTGTGAGAGCAAGACAGTAAACCAATACAAATCAACATGTTAAGACAAAGTGAAATCAGATAGCATACTATCATGTCGAGCAAGAAAGTCCTCTCTATATATATCCAATCATCCACTATAATATACATCATATGTACAACAATGGCCTCTAGGGCATATACATAACTAACATATGTTTCTTAACCCTGTACGGGGTAATAGTTGATCCCACAATTATTAGTGTTTGACACCAAATATTGTATACATGTGCTCATTGGAGACCGAGTACACTGAGTGGACTCACCGGGAACTCCTAAATGATACTATACCTATCGTCAGATAGCATTTATCTGATGACACTGGTACATGTTAGTCTGTAGACCTGAGATTGTCGTAGTGTTTTGTGTGGTTCCCATTGTACTTAGATTACTACCCTACTACAGTTTTAAAGAGATATGCAAACATGTAGTAGTTGGGTATAGTCCATGTAGGGTGTTTTTCGTCACCCCATTGAGATGGGAATACGCGCGCGCTTGTCAGGCGCATTACAGATTCCCCCTGCCTAGGGTAGGCGGGGGTTTATTGATTGTGGGGATCCGAATCTCCGGCAGTCGCGGACTAAGCTGCTGTTAATTACCCCTCGCATTTGGAGCGAGAGAACCTCCGATTGACGGGTTAAACTGGTCATGCGAACTCAATGTGCAGCGTTGTATTTGGGAGGGGTTTTGGATATATCGGGGGGCCGCAGAGTTTTTACGGGGGTCCCGCTACCCGGATAGCGAGCCGGGGGTCAAGGGGGCTAGCAGCGCCCCGTTAGAAATTTTTTCTAACAGGAACAGTGTCATGGGTATGTGTGTGTATATGTATACACACACACACACATAAGAGAAAAGGGCATCCAAAGGATGCGTGGGATATAGCGCTCGGGCGCTAGCGCCTCACGTGCCAGGCATGGGCGCCCGGGCGCTAGCGCCTCATGTGCCAGGTACGTGGGCGCTCGGGCGCTAGCGCTTTGAGCGCTCGGACGCTTGCGCTTTGGGCGCTAGCTCCCCACGTGCCAAGCACGTGGGCACTCGAGCGCTAGCGCCCCACGTGCCAGGAACGTGGACGCTCGGGCGCTAGCGCTTTGGGCGCTAGCGCTTTGAGCGCAAGAGCGCTAGCGCCCCACTTGCCAGGCACGTGGGCGCTCGGGCGCTAGCGCTTTGGGCGCTCGGGAGGCAAAAGGGACTTGGTCCCTGCAATGGGAGTTGTACTCCCAGAAAGGAACACTTATATATATATATATATATATATATATATATATATATATATATATATATGAGGAGTTAAACTCCTAGGATATTTTAAGGCCGATGAAGGGGCTTCTCCCCTTGAGCCCTGGATCTTCCCCAAAGTAGGGTTTCTGGAGATGGGTCTCCTTCTTCTTCCTGTCGTTTGGCCGGATCTTGGAGAAAGGGGTGAGATTTAAAAATCTCCCCTTTTTGTGATCTAATGGAAGATCCAATCTTCCTTTTGTGGGTTTTATGGTGAAAAACTATTTAGTTTTGGAAAAGGAAGAGTAAAACTCTTGATTTAATTCAAAAGAAAAAAGAAGGTTTTGGAACCTTGAGGAAGGAGAAGATCACAGATCTTGATTTTTTTTAGAGAGAGAAAAAGTTATTGAGATATTTTCATTATCTTTGTCTTTATAGGCTATATAGTTTACATATAGCCCCCTGGGCTTTACAAAAATAGCATTTGCCCATCCCATGCCTCATGTGCTATGTCTTTTTGCATATAAGCCACGGGCTTTACAAAAATTTGGTTTTATGCCCATTTTCTTACATTTATTCATAAAATAAAAAATAAGAAATACAACAAAATTATTTATTACAAAATTTTTATTTTGGCATGGGGGGAGGCCGGCCGCTTCATGTTCGGGCTCGCTCCGGGCATTTGCCCACTTGACCTGGGCTTGGGCCCACCTGGCTTGGGGTTGACTTTGATTTTGACCTGGTCAACCGGAGTATAAATTTTTACCCCAACAAATTGCCCCACATCAACAAATGCACACAGTATATGTGGGTCGTGTGCATGAAATTGATGGATTTTCTTTCACGTGGAGGCGACTTGATTCGGTTCCCGCTTTTTGGGAAGCTGGCACTGCCCTTTTTACGACATGGACGGTCGATACTTGACGTGTCTCCGAGATGGAGTGTCTGGTTGACTTGATTCCGAGGCGGAGCATAATTCCGACGAGGAGGTCGTTGCTGCCCTTTTAGCGACGTGGACGGTCGGTACTGCCCTTTTAGCGACGTGGACGGTCGGTGCTGCCCTTTTTGCGACTTGGACGGTCGATGCTGCCCTTTTAGTGACGTGGACGGTCGGTGCTGCCCTTTTTACGACGTAGACGGTCGATGCTGCCCTTTTTGCGATGTGGACGGTCGGTGCTGCCCTTTTTGCGATGTGGACGGTCGATGCTGCCATTTTAGCGACGTGGACGGTCGATGCTGCCCTTTTTGCGACGTGGACGCCCTTTTTGCGACGTAGACGGTCGATGCTGCCCTTTTTGCGATGTGGATGGTCGGTGCTGCCATTTTAGCGACGTGGAACGTCGATGCTGCCCTTTTTGCGACATGGATGGTCGGTACTGCCATTTTAACGACGTGGACGGTCGGTTCTGCCCTTTTAGCGACTTGGTCGGTCGATGCTGCCCTTTTAGCGACGTGGATGGTCGATACTGCCCTTTTAGCGACTTGGACGGTCGATACTGCCCTTTTTGTGACGTGGACGGTCGGTGCTGCCATTTTAGCGACATGGACGGTCGGTGCTGCCCTTTTAGCGGCTTGGACGGTCGATGCTGCCCTTTTTGCGACGTGGACGGTCGCTGCTCGACGTGGACGGTTGGTGCTGCCCTTTTAGCGGCTTGGACGGTCGATGCTGCCCTTTTTGCGACGTGGATGGTCGCTGCTCGACGTAGACGGTTGGTTCTGCCCTTTTTGTGACTTGGACGGTCGATGCTGCCCTTTTAGCGACTTGGACGGTCGATGTGCCCTTTTTGCGACTTGGACGGTCGACGCTGGACGGTCGATTCTGCCCTTTTAGCGACTTGGACGGTCGGTGCTGCCCTTTTTGCGACGTGGACGGTTGATGCTGCCCTTTTAGCGACTTGGACGGTCGATGCTGCCCTTTTAACGACTTGGATGGTCGATGCTGCCCTTTTTGTGACGTGGACGGTCGGTTCGTCCCTTTTCGCGACTTGGACGGTCGGTTCTGCCCTTTTTGCGACTTAGACGGTCGGTGCTACCCTTTTAGCGACTTGGACGGTCGGCTCTGCCCTTTTTGCGACTTGGACGGTCGGTTTTGCCCTTTTAGCGACTTGGACGGTCGGTTCTGCCCTTTTAGCTACTTGGACGGTCGGTTCTGCCCTTTTTGCGACTTGGACGGTCGGTTCTGCCCTTTTAGCGACTTGGACGGTCGGTGCTGCCCTTTTAGCGACTTGGACGGTCGGTTCTACTCTTTTAGCGACTTGGACGGTCGGTGCTGCCCTTTTAGCGACTTGGACGGTCGGTTCTGCCCTTTTAGCGACTTGGACGGTCGGTGCTGCCCTTTTAGCGACGTGGACGGTCGATGCTGCCCTTTTAGCGACTTGGACGGTCGATGCGGCCCTTTTTGCGACGTGGATGGTCGGTGCTGCCATTTTAGCGACGTGGAAGGTCAGTTCTACCCTTTTTGTGACTTGGACGGTCGGTTCTGCCCTTTTTGCGACTTGGACGGTCGATTCTGCCCTTTTACCGACTTGGACAGTCGATTCTGCTCTTTTTACGACTTGGACGGTCGATGACTTGATTTCCCTCATCCCCAGTTTAACGACTTAGGGGTCATCTGTTCCCAGTTTAACGACTTAGAGGTCATTTAGATTGGAGTTTGGAATTTTGGGGTTAGGGTAGGCATCGGCGTTGCTAACACTGAACCACATGTGCCAGGAGCAATTCATCATTTGCCTTTTCCTATTGGGAAGTGATGGCTTAGGAGACAGGTTTAGGTCCCTATCACGTAAGACTTTTCAATTTTATGAGCCGTAAGGGTCCCATAAAAGCATTTTCTCCCTACGAGTCGAAAGGATCTCGTAGGTGTATTTTCTCCTTAAGTGTCGTGGGGACTCCCAAGTGTGTTTTTCCTTCGTGAGTCATAAGGATCCCACGAAGGTATTTTCTTACGAGTCGTGAGGATCCCGTAAGTTTGTTCTCCTCATGTATCATGAGGACACATGAGTGGGTCTTCCCAAATGGAGCATAATTCCAAGGGCGGAGACCAGCCGCTGGACTGGTGATATCGGTGGGGTATGTGTATGATGAGAATAATTTGAGCCCGTGGATTGTACATGGTAGTCAATTTGGGGACTGACCGTAGGGCCGGGAGAATTTTGAGAAATTGGATTTTGGTTGGCGTCTGCATCGCTGCACTGGAATATGGTGCCAGGAGCGACTCATCATTTGCCCTTTGGGGACTTAGAATTTGGATCTTGTTTGGTATCAGCATTGCTGCCTGGAATAATGCCAGGAGCAACTCATCATTTGCCCCGGAAAAACTTGGGATTTGGGTTTTTGGTCGGCATCAGCACCGCTAACACTGAAGCGAAATGCCAGGAGCGACTCATCATTTGCCGTTGCCCGTTGTGGAGCAATGGCTCAGGAGACAGGTTTAGATCCCTATCACCTAAGGCTTTTCAATTTTATGAGTCGTAAGGGTCTCATAAAAGCGTTTTATCCTTACGAGTCGAGAAGATCTCGCAGGTGTGTGTTCTCCTTAGGAATCGTAGGGATCCCTAAGTGTGTTGCTCCTTTGTGAGTCGTAAGGATCTCACGCAGGGATTTTCTCCTCACAAGGTCGAGAGGACTTTGCGAGTGTATTTATCTCTTTTCACGAGTCTACGACCTTTCGGGTTTTCACAAACTCGCCGGCAGTCCTGCTGTTTTTACTCACGGAGACCGGGTTTTCATCCGTGCCCGTTTTGCTTGTGGACATACCGTTTTTTTCGCTGGTGGGACTTTAAAAGAAGTCTCACTGGCAGGACTTGGGAAAGATATGGGTCGTTTACACCCGTGGATTGTATACGGTTTTGCAGGATGCATAATCCAGACCACAGGGCTTGTGTGCTCAATTCGCCTGCGACTTGGAGCATTCACGCATAGTATTTCTTGAGATATCGGCCATTGTTGGGTGTCATGGGCCTTTCTCCCTCGGCACTTATTAGTTGGTAGGATCCTTCGTCGAACACTTTCTCGATGATGTATGGTCCTTCCCAGTTTGGCTCGAATTTTCCCTTGGCATGTCGATTGAGGATGATCGGTCTTTTGAGGACCAACACCAATTCACCTTTCTTGAAAGCGTGGAGACGGGTCATCTTGTTATAGGCTCGGTACAGCTCCAGATTTTGCTGTACTGCAAGCCTCTTTTCTTCGAGGGCGTCGAGCTCTTCGAGCCAAAGGAGCACGTTTTCCTCCTCCATCAACTCGTGCTGAACGACCATTCTTAAGCTTGGAACTTCGACTTCGAGGGGGAGGACCGCCTCCACTCCGAAGAGAAATGAGTATAGAGTGGACTGAGTTGGAGTACGGTACGTGGTACGATATGCCCACAACGCCTCGTGAAGTTTGAGATTCCAGTCTCTTTTGTTGGCTGAAGCATTTTTCCTCAGGAGCTTGCATAGAGTCTTATTGAAGGCTTCGGCTAGCCCATTGGCTCTTGGATTATAGATGGAGGAATATCTCTAGTCTATCTTGTATTGAGTAGCGAATCTTGAGACTTTGAAGCTCTTGAAAGAAGGCCCGTTGTCAGAAATGATTCTTCTTGGTGTACCAAAGCGGTATAAAATATTATGCTGGAAGAACGTCAGAATATTTTCTGTCTTGACTTCTTTTAGCGGGACAGCTTCAGCCCATCTGGAGAAATAGTCAGTTGCGGCCAATATGAACCGGTGGCCTCTGGATGACGGAGGAACAATTGGGCCAACTATGTCGGTGTCCCAAACTTCGAAGGGCCACGACGCCATCGTAGAATGCAACGGATTGGGATACTTGTGAATGAAATCACCATGAATTTGGAGGATATGACATTTCTTTGCATGCTCTCCGCAATCCTGTATCATGGTAGGCCAGTAATAGCCAAGCCGTTTAATTTGAAGTCGTATCTTGGGGCCAGATTGGTGAGCGCCGCAAACGCCCGAGTGGACTTCTTTCATGACTTTCTGGGTTTCGGCCGATGACAGGCACCTGAGCTAGCGTTGGTCATATTACCTGTGGTATAACGTGTCATTTACAAACACGTATCAGAGAGCTCTCTTCTTCAGCTGAATCCTTGCAGATTTTCCTTCGGGCGGCTTGTCGTGTCGGAGGTACTCTATGAAGGGTTCTCTCCAATCGGGCTCGTCTTGGATGATCGAAACTTCTTCGGCAGGACTGCTCTTCTGTTCCACGCTTTCCTCTTCTCGTAGAGAGACTGGGGGTAGAATTTGTCGGCTCCTGACCGTGATCAGAATTTCGTCCATGTCAGGATCAACCAGATCCTTGGCTAAGCGAGCGAGTACGTCAGCCTTTCCATTCAACGCTCTAGGGACTCTCATCGGTTCAATGTGAGTGAACCGTTTCATGAGTTCCACCACTCGGTTTCTGTACCGAGCTAACTCGGATTTGTATATCTTATAATCATCGCTTACTTGGTTGACGACAAGCTGAGAGTCACCGTAAACCCGTAGCCAAAGGATTTCCATTTCTATGGCGAGCTCCAGACCAGCTATTAAAGCTTCATACTCAGCTTCATTGTTTGTTCGAGGCTCAATGAGAGCAAAAGAACGTCGTAGGGTTCCCATTGATAGTGTGATGAACACCAATCCTACCCCTGTTTTATCTCCGGGACGCTTGATTTACTGGAGGTCCTTATTGATGAGGCTCCATCTAAGTAGAGCTCCCAACATGGCTCATCTTCCTCGAGGTGCAGCACTTGTTCATCGGGTAGCTCGCAATTAAGCGGTGACCCCCCTGATACGGGATAAGCAGCAAGAAAGTCTGCAAGAGCTTGCCCTTTTACTGCTTTCTGAGGAACATAAACTATGTCAAACTCAAGCAGCATGACAGCCCATCTCGACATTCTACCGGCTAGGCTTTCTTTGGTCATTAAGTGTTTGAGCGGGTCGACCCTAGAGATCAACATAACCCGATGAGCGAGCAGATAGTGCCTTAGCTTCTTCACAACGAATATCAGAGCCATGCATTGCTTTTCGATCGGGGAATAGTTGTGTTCCGCCCCGACTAAAGTATGACTGAGGTAGTAGAGGGCATTCTCTTTTCCATCCTCGTTGTTCTGGGCAAGGAGCGCACTGAGTGACTCATCTAGCGTGGCAGTGTAGAGAATCGGCAGTTTATTTGGAATGGGAGTGGCCAGCACTGGAGGGTGCAACAAGTTACTATTTGATTCTTTCGAATGCTTCTTAACATTCGGCATCCCAGACAAAAGGAGCCCCTTTCTTCATGAGCTTTGAGAAGGGCCTACATCTCCCCGATAGATTTGAGATAAACCTTCGTATATAAGAAAGCTTTCCTTGAAAAGATCTTAGCTGCGTCAGATCCTTCGGAAGGGGCATTTCCATGATGGCCTTTATCTTGGATGGGTCAACTTCGATCCCCCGATGTCGGACTATAAAGCCCAGGAATTTTCTCGATGACAGGCCAAAAGCGCACTTCAGAGGATTCATCTTCAGATCGTATTCCCTCAGTCTGATGAGAACGGTCCTAAGATCTTGGATATAGTCGGCCTTGACTTTAGTCTTGACGACCAGATCATCAACATGGCATTCGACGACTTTATGGATTAGGTCATCAAAGATATTGGTCATTGCCATTTGATATGTAGCACCTGCGTTCTTCAGTCCGAACGGCATAACCTTGTAGTAGTATATTCCGATCGGGGTTCGAAATGCTGTGTGTTTCTCATCCTCAGGCGACATCTCGATCTGATTATATCCAGATGAGCCATCCATAAAGGTGAACAGCTCGTAATTTGAGGTGTCATCGACCATCATTTCCATGACCGGTAGCGGGAAGTCGTCATTAGGACATGCCTTGTTGAGGTCCCTGAAATCGACACAAACTCGGATCTGCCCATTTTTCTTCTTCACTGGGACTATGCATGCGATCCAGTCTGCATATTTCTCCTCCCTGATGAAGCCGGCATCAATGAGTTTCTTGGTTTCCTCGATGACCTTTTCTTCCATTTCCCTTCTCATTCTTCGGGGAGCTTGTTTGACTGGCTTAGCATCAGGAGATATAGCCAGCTTATGTACGGCCACTTCATGGGAAAGGCCATGCATTTCTTTATACGTCCATGCGAAGCAGTCAGCGAATTCATGCAGCAGGGCTACTATCTGCTCTTTCATTTTCTCTGACAAGAGTGAGCTGATGTAGGTTGGCCTTGGATTACCAGGCGTTCCCAAATCGATCTCGGTTAGCTCATCGAAGGTTGCTTGTCCACCATCTTTGAACTCTTGAGGAGCTTCTTCTGGCTTGGCTAGCTCGTCTTCATCATTTGACTCTTCGCTGGCTTCCCCAATATGGATCATGCAACATTCCTTAGAATCAGGTTGGATGAAACCTATTCCCCGTCTATCTGGAATTCGTCCATCGATGAGTGCTCGGACTTGAGGCGGATGCCATAGCCCTTCATAAAACTTTGCTTCGGACTCCGTTTGATATAACCGGCATCCGCATCTTTTGAAATATTCCCGCATCTCGGGTGCATAGTATCTCGGATTGAGGACGGCTCTTATGTCTCTCTCATAGGGAAGGCACGCGAGAAACAAATCGTCCGGGTGCACAACGGGGTTTGATGTAATACCCAGCCCATTTTATACACCTATATTCGTATATCTTTTTCACCCATAAAATTTATTTATGATTATCTATTTATTTTCAAAATCCCATTAAATCCAGACCTTACCTATCATTCCCTCCGGCCCCAAGCCCATTTCTTTTATTTGAAAATTTAAAACCCAAAACTAAATTTTTTTTCCCTAAACCCAAATCCCAAGCTCACCCCTTTTTCCCATTTGATTCTTCCTCTAAATACCTCAGCCCATATCCTATTTTCTAACCTATTTTCCTTAGCCCACTACCCATCTTCTTTCTCTAATATTAACACTAATTCAGCCGGCCCGTTCCTCTCTTTTCCCAATTAAATTTTCCTTTCTTTTTCTCTGGCCTAAAGTCTCAGCCCATTTCTTTATTTTGTATAAACTCAATTTCTTTTACTAAGGCTTCAGCCCGAGCCCAGAACTTTAATTTCATTTTATTATTAATTCTTTAACCTCCAGCCCACCGAGCCAGCCCACTCCCTTAAAATTCTCTATTTAATTTTCCTTTCTCTTCTTCTATTCTTCTGGCCCGGCCTACTGTTCCCTCAGCAGCCGCTCCCGCGTCCCCAGCCCACGCCCGCACCCGCTTCACTGACCCGACCCGCTTCTACACCCCTTTCTCTCCAACGGCTCTCCTAATCTCCCGCCCACGCCATTGATTCTTCGATCCCTTATCTCCGCCGCTTCCCACGCCCACGCGCTGCCGTTCTCCCCACGACTCGTGCGCCGTTACCCCGACGTGCGCACCCCTCGTCTCTCCTAACCCCCTCGAACTCACCATCGCTCTTCTCTCGTCTCCTATTCTCTCTCGAACTCGCGCCTACCGCCGTCTCCTCACCGCCGCTCACCGACCACCTCATCTCTTTATCCGCCTTCTCCCAACACCGCGACCCCCATAGCCGCACCTTCCTCGTCGTCAGCAGCACCACCATCACCCCGTACAATCCACACCCGAGCACCCCCTGCCGAGCACCCCTGCACACCAACCCTGCACCGAGCTCGACCACCTTGCACCCTCACCGCCGGCGCCCCGTCTTCCCGACGACCACCATCGTCGACCACCAACTCCATCGACACCCTTCACCGTCCTCGTCAACATCATCTCCATCGCCATCGTCTATCCCTGCATCTCTCTCCCTCTTTCTCTCTCCTTTCCTCTGTTTTTCACTCTCTCTTTCTCAATCCTCGCTGGTTCTCTCTCTCTCTTTGTCACCTCTCTGCGTCTCTCTCTTTCTCTCTCACTCTCGATCTAACTTTCTATCTCTATCTCACTCTCTGTCCCTCACTCTCACTTTCCCTCTCTCAAATCTCTCTAAAATTTCTCTCTCTCTCTCTCTCTAACACCCGCTGTACCGTCCACCACAGCGAGCAACTCCACGTCATCGACCACCACCCTCGCCGTCAAGACCCCAGTAACCAAGCCTTCGCTGCCATATTCGAGCTCCTAACCTAGTCCAAGCTCCGAGGCCGAGCCAAGATCGAGCCGATGCCCAACCTTACTGTGTTCCATACCACTGCTGCTGTACAATCCCGTGACGTGTCCAGGCAAGTATTTTACTTGCTTACATGCTATTTACTTAAGTTACAATCGTTAAGTACATAGATTATAAAGTTACAAGTTTAAACCAATTATGTGCCATACCTGTTCGACGCGTGTTCCCAAACAAAATACTTTTCTAAATTGACGGAACTGGATTACTTACATTGGCCCTTGCTGTGATGAACACCTTGTACAAGTTTCGCTGGAAAACATGACCGTTAACGACTAAAACAACTACCCTCAAGTTTAACCGTAAAACTGGAATTTTACTGTATCTGGAAACCGTTAAAATTACCATAAATTATACACACAATGGAATGATGGGTTAAAGGGCTCAAATCGAAGCAAACTCGACGAACTATAACCCTATACTAGTTTCCAGATATTCCTGTACTCAAACTGTGTTAATATTTGGATCGGAGTGCGACTCTGGACTGCAGTCCAGAGCGACTCCAGTTGTTGCTTGTTGTTCCGTAATGGGTACCACAGGATTTCCTGAACTCGTAAATTGCGGAACTCCGCTGTTTATTATAGGTGAATCTGTTATCTAGATAATACAGGTGGTTTCATCCTGTTTCGTCATCTTTTACTATTTTATCTGTAATTTAAAAGATCGGGACGCATAACAGTCCCAACAGAATCAGAATTGACATGTTAATATTAAACAGAGTATAACTCCTAACGTATAGATGCGATTGAGAAACCATCTATTGCGTTGAAAACCTTACTGAAAACCTTAGATTTCATCAAACTGTAGCGTTGCTAAAATCTGATCCCAACCGGGATTAAAATGCGTTGCGAAACGGATTCCTGATTCTGAAACCAGATTTCCAGCCGTGAACGCTTAAAATGAAATGACTATAATTAGTGATCCTGGAACCTGATTGGCATGAAACTAAATTCGATGGATAGATAACTGAACGTACTATTTAATCCCCATTCATTGTTTCACTAAACTATAACTATATGATTTATGATAAATTATGCAAGTGGTAGATTATCGATTCATGACTCCCTAATCATGCTGTATATACTGTTTACGCATCATATCATACACATATCATTGCATCGATAACATAGTGATAACGTGCATTATCCAGTGTTAGGTTTTAGTGATGATTGTGGCAAGTACGTCAGTGTTCGTGTATAAGTGATTAAGTGAAAGTGATATGTACTTGTACACAATCAGTGAACTTTATTATTATATTGCATTGTCGACGTCTGTGGGACACGTGTACGTGTGACTATAAGTGGTATGAGACACTTATGGAAGCTCTTGCACGGGTGTCACAGATAAGGCACCAGACACTGCCATTTATCTTAGGTATTATTCGGGATGTGCTTGATGGAAGTCCTGCCTCCAGCTCTTGCGCAGACTTGTCACAGACCGATTGGTATTTAGGGTTATGGTTGGCGTTTGATGTAGACCACGGGGTGTGGAGTAGTTTAAGTGTGGGTTCAACAGAATCTCGGGAGTCCCATGCCAGCTCATATATTTAGGGAGATATATGGAGATTTACAGGGTATGTGATATTCACCGTGATATACATGTTGGGCCCGTGGTCCCTTGCCCTTGGGTTCTACCCTTGGGTGGAGGACACTCACGAGTGGTTGACTCTCACACTTGGACTGACAATAGGCTTAGTGACCTGTACAGTGAGACTTAGAGACTGATAGGGATACTGGCATTGATATACCTTACATACTGTGTTGACATACGTAGCATATCATTCTACTGCTTTTACTGTTCCGCTGCATTGATCACGGCATGTTCATATCCATACTGCCTTTGATCTACTGTTATATATACCTATTACCACTGTTAGTATTGTCATATTATTCTATATATTATATTGCTATTGTGTCGCTCTGACGACCTGAGTATGCATGCTCAGCGTGAGGAGAAGATTTAGCCTGGACCAGAACTAGACGCGTATCACAGACATCTTGACTTGCTATTCAGAGTTACATTCGTTTGTTTCCATCAGGTCAGTTTATATTACTGTTTTGTTCCAGTTACTGTATTTCTCTTTACCTGTGCATCATTTACTGTTTACCATGAAAAACTAGAAGCCGAAGTGTTACTACGGCAGGACATTTCCTTGACCGTAGGAGCATGGCTGGCCTTGTCAACTCCTCGTATTCCGTATTTTAGGAAGCGGGGCGTGACATGGTTTAGTTGGTATCAAAGCCAGGTTTTGCTTCGATTGGGATTGCAGTTTTTCGTGTATAGCTTGGCAATCTAAGACATTCCTTGGTCTAGATTGTAAACTTGTCATTCTTGATCCATATTCACATCGTACTTTCAGCTATCCATTCGCTAGGGTTTCGGGTGACTTGGCAAGGTTACGTGGTTGCAATTGCACTACCGTACTCTATTTAAGTGACTTAAAGTCATACGGTTGATTCTCCACTTATAGTAAATTTATTACCTCTGATATTCTTGAATCCTTGTCCTATCCGTGTTATATTTTGATTCGTATAGCTTGTGACTTATATCATCCTCAAAATTGTTGTTTCAGGATTGTTTCCCTCCGAACGGCGGCCTGGACTTCGCGTCCGTGACTGAGGTTCGGGGCAGATGCTATTTGGTTTTATCCGTCTATCTCTCCGAAGATGCCAAGTTGATTTATGGCACCGTGTATCGGAGGTTTAGACGGACGCGGCCGATGTAGCAGACTTCGTCAGATTCCCCCTCAGGGTGAGGGGTTTTTGATTGTGGGGACACTCTTCCCTGCAGGCGCAAGCCCCTGCAGTTAATTACGCTACCGCATCGCGGTAACAACTTTCTCCTTCTCCAGAATTTCACTTCGTGTCGTATGTGTTTGTTTTGTTTGTGGTTGCCCGTGGATTGTATACGGAGACTGAGTAATACCGTCTCCCGTAGGACGTGGATTAGTCCAAATCCGTATTTACTTAGATTTGGGTTTGGTGTTTTAGTTTAAGGATACATTAGTCGCGTTGCGACTAAGATCAACTTAAACATTCGTCAAGGATACGTTAGTCCTGTTTTGGACTAAGATCAACCTGACGTGGTGATTCATTTAATTTATGGCCATCGGGACTCATCACCTCTCTAACATCGTTGAAGGATTACAACGATAGGTGTCAGAGGAGCTCAGAGATGTACCCTTGAACCAAAGCTGATTGAGGGTTTTATAGTCCATTTAAGTGTTTAAGGATACGTTAGCCGTGTTTGGGGCTAAGATCAACTTAAACGGGATCGTTTAGATCCGGCAAAAGAGCAATTGGCTCTATTGTTCCAGTTTAGGGACGCAGTGGTCCATTATTAGTTTAGGGACGTTTCGGTCCGATACCAGTTTAAGGACGTAGTGGTCCATTATTAGTTTAGGGACGTTTCGGTCCGATGCCAGTTTAGGGACGTAGTGGTCCATTATTAGTTTAAGAACGTTTCGGTCCATCGCCAGTTTAAGGACGTAGTGGTCCATATGGGTGTGTGGTCGTTGGGACCCGTCACCTCTTTGACGTCGTTGAGGAATTACAACGATAGATGTCAAAGGAGTTCGGAGATGTACCCTCGAACCGGACGTAACTTGATTTAGGAGAACCATTTTGCTCAGTCAATTTAATTTAAGGACTTACGGCCAAAATTGGGCTAAGTCCAGTTGAAAATGTTCAACACCATCATTTATTTTTTATTAGACCTGTGCTAGGGCTTTGCCCATACTTAAATAATGCATTGCATTATTTCAGGCCATTTATGCCCATTTTTGATTGGGATCTGCCCTTTTTATTATGATACAGATCGTTTATTTTGGTCCATTAGACCTTTCAATTGGGCTCTGCCCTTCCAAATAATGCACAGTATTTTATTTATTAAGTTTATTAAGCCTTTTAATTGGGCTTGGCCCTTTAGGAAGTGAAATGCATTGCATTTGTCAGGCGCTTTGCGCCAATCATTGAGCGCAAGCTCATATGGTGATGACACGTGTCATGCTCTGGGGAGCGCAAGCGCAACAGTGCAGCGCGCTACGCTGTTGCGCTGCGTTGTTGCGCTGGCGACACGTGGCGTGCTCTCAGCGAGTTGCACCAATTCTAGAGAGCAAAGCTCTATCTTAAGGGCGCTTAGCGCAAGTGGTCTTATAACCGACACGTGGCGCTCTCTTAAGAGCGCAACGGCGCAACTTGGAAGTGCAAAGCACCAATAATCTTTTAGATACAAGAAGGAAAGTGCAAAGCACTATTTAATTTCTTGATCTAAAATAGATCAAAGAAAAATAAATTTTTCTTTGCTTGAAGAACCAGAGGTTCATAAAAGTGCAAAGCACTATGATTATATATTTTTTTATTGTTTTTAAAAAAAAAAAAAAGAACCAGGGGTTCACAAGAACTGCAAAGCACTGTTTATTATGTAAAGATCATTGGTCTTGTTTTTAGATCAATGATCTATTAGAAGAAATTTCTTCTAATCCATAAAGGTTCTTTTACCTTTTTTCTTGAAATCTTCTCAGAGTTCTCTCTCTTTAAAGTTCTCGAGTTCTCCAAAAAAAATATTGATGCCTTTGAATTGAGGCTTAGGGTCCTTTTTATAGTGCTCACAAATTAGTTAACTTTGTTAAAGAAATCATCCTCTGAGTGATTTGGGGAATTTTCCCCACCGTTGGATCTTTGATCCAAGGGCTTCTGCTTTGCAGAAGAAAATCTTCTTGTTTTAACAAGAACAGAAAAGATTTCTTAAAAATCTTAATTTAGTTTGGCGCAGATGCTCCAGCGCGTGACACGTGTCACGCAGCGCAGAGCGCAGCTCAACTGCGCTAGCGCATATGCGCTGACACGTGTCGCGCAGCGCAGAGCGCAGCGCAACTGAAGCGTTGCTTCAGGCAAATAGAGCTCTGCTCTGATTGGGCGCGTCTTCTTAGGCGCAGCGCTGATACATCTGCGCCTGACACGTGGCGCGTTGCGCTCAGCGCGGAGGATCTGAAGCGTTGCTTCATTTATTAAAGTTTAAATTTTGGAGAATCAGAAGCGCCGCTTCATCTCCTCTTTTCAAGTCAAACTTGTATTCCCGAAATTATAATTTCCCGGGGCTTGGAAATAACTCCGCTGCGCACAGAATTTTCTGTGTTTGGATCTATATATAACTCAAGGCCAAGCCTTTCCTTTCCTCACCTTTGGAGAACTTCTTTAATCATGGCTTGCAACCGTCCTCACGCCCGCCGACAATCGTGGGAAGTGCCGATCCGGGACGTCGTTCCCCGTTTTGCTGCGCGCTTGGTGGACTCCTCTTTTTCGGACGAGCAGTGCGATGCCGCAATGTACGAACTTTCGACTCGTGTGGGGTCTTCTCTTCCCCCGGGTTCCATTTGGCTTCGGATGATCCTTGCCTCAGTTCTCGCCGACATTCCCCCTCCTCCGGTGGAGATGTCCTCTGCAATGCTTGATGTGGCCGAGGATAAGATCGAGAGTTTTTTCGAAGCGCTCTTGATCACCAAAGCCCTGAGGGACTTCTCCTTCTACTTGCTGAGCCAGATACGGGCTCGTCGGGCCGTCATCGCCACTTTTTCCCAGGAGTGCGGCGTCGACCGTTGGATGGCTACCCCTCGGGAAGATCGCCGCTTCGACGTGGTGGAGAAGACGGAGAGGGAGCTGAATACTCTTCTTTTTATTTTTGTGAACCCTTGTCTCTCTGATCCTGTATTCGGTGATCTTTTTTAAATTTAATAATAAATAAATGTTTTAATTAAGTATTTTATTATCTGTTAAGTGTTCTTTTTATTTGAGCTCTTTGTTGTGCTTGTGCATCGTATTTTAATTTGTTGTTATCAAGTGCATGTAATTTTGCACGGCTAAATTGCCTTTGGCACTTAGCCCCTTTTTCTGCGCTAGCGCATCTGCGCTGACACGTGTCGCGCAGCACAACTTTGCTGCCACGTGTCGCACAGCGCAGAGCGCAGCGCGGCGCTTCCTTTAATAGAGCCTTGCTCTAATTGGGCGCGCTGCGCTAATGTATCTGCGCTGGACACGTGGCGCGTCGCGCGCAGCGCAAAGGATCTGAAGCGTTGCTTCCTTTAAACAGAGCTTTGCTCTGATTGGGTGCGCTGCGCTAATGTATCTGCGCTGGACACGTGGCGCGTCGCGCGCAGCGCAAAGGATTTGAAGCGTTGCTTCCTTTAAACAGAGCTTTGCTCTGATTGGGTGCGCTGCGCTAATGTATCTGCACTGGACACGTGGCGCGTCGCGCGCAGCGCAAAGGATCTGAAGCGTTGCTTCCTTTAAACAGAGCTCTGCACTGATTGGGTGCGCCTTCTTGGGCGCTGCGCTGATGTATCTGCACTGGACACGTGGCGCGTCGCGCGCAGCGCAAAGGATCTGAAGCGTTGCTTCCTTTAAACATAGCTTTGCTCTGATTGGGTGCGCCTTCTTGGGCGCTGCGCTGATGTATTAGCGCCAGACACGCGGCGCGTTGCGCCTGAGACTTGAAGCATTGCTTCAAAATTTAAATTTTGAATTCAAACAGAGCTTTGCTCTGATTGGGCGAAACAAATGCCCCCCCACCGTTGCGCTCATGTGGCGCACACGTGAGTGCAACGGTGGCAACCCCTCCTGACCGTTGGATTGAGGGGGAATTCCAAGAGGCGCAAGCGCCTTATAAATAGGGCCTCTGGCCCTTAAAAATTCTCCACCATTTTCTAGGTTTAGATTTTCAGAGCTCTGCTCTTGCTTAAGAATTTCAGAGCTTTGCTCTTGTTTTCAGAACTCTAGAGCTTTGCTCTCATTTCCCAAAGTTTTTTTTTTAGAAAACTTTAAGTAATATTTAATTTAAAATTAAGTTAAGTCAATTTTAACCCACAGAGCTTTGCTCTCATAGATCTTTTGATCTAAAGAAATTCCCTTTGGGGTTTTATCAACAGAGCTTTGCTCTCACAGATCTATAGATCTACAGAGATCTTGTTCATGAGTTCTGACCCATGAACAGAGCTTTGCTCTTGAATCAAATGTAGATCTTTTAGATCTGAAAAACAAAGAACTCTTTTTTTTTGTAAGTTTGCATAGATTTTTTCGAGATTCCAGAAATTTTAATTTTAAATTTCTTTTCAAAACTTTCTCTTTGATGAAATATTATAGAGCTAAGCTCTTTTTTAAGGAATTTCATTCTTTTGATACCAGAACTTGACAAGTGTCATTCTGTGACAGAGCTTTGCTCTGAAAGAGGAGATTTTCTCCTTGTCTCTAGTGATTCTTTCCCCCCTTTTTTATCATGGGAGTGTTCCCTTGAGGGACCAACTGACAATCTCATCCAATGATGAGTTTGTCTTATTAATTGACTTATTGTCATTTAGATTTTGTGGGTCCTCCTTTGGTCCCCTACTCACTGCACTGTGGTGTGGTGTAATTAATTAACTTTGATTTTAATTTAATTAGTGCATTTTCCTTTTTCAATGCCAAACGTTGGGGTTACAACACTGACGGCTACATTGCTCTTTTTGCAGCGATCATGTCTGAAGACACTTCATTCCCGTTTGTCCGCTCGGAGGAGGGATTTCCAGAGGCGCCTTTGGACCGCGAGGTCCTGGCCATGATCAAGGCATACGACCCGGAGTACAAGAGTCTCCACCTTTGGGGGTCCTGGTACAATCAGATCATTATGGGCCGACGTAGCTTTACATGCGCGGTGCCGGCGGAGCCCATAACGGCGATTCATTACGCCAGCCCACCCCCGGTGCAGTATGCCGCGGAGATGACGGATTGGACATCAAAGGGTTTTCTTCATCCGGCCATAGATGCCATCCCGGTCCAGCGTCCTATGGTTTTGGATATCCTAGGACGCCGTATCTGTCAGGGCGAGGCGAGACCTTGAGGGCAATCATATTACATTGGTCTGATCCCCCGCCACCCGGTTGGCTATCTGCCGTGGGCCCGGTATATCCTGTCGACGAAGAAGTCACAGTTAATAAGATTAGGACTGTACACCGCAGTCTATGTCTCTCTCTTCCAGTATCCTACGCTTCCCACTTGGTGGTTCAAGGCCTTCCTGGAGCAGTGGAACATTCCTACTCATACTTTCCTTGCCATGGATCGAGAAGTGTCCATCTCGCTGGAAGAGTTTACGGAGGTGTCTGGCCTACCGGCTATGGGGAAACATTATGAAGAGTTGCTCCCGCCGGATGAGTACATCTTTGGTGCCAAGCCGATGATAAGGGAGCTTACGCCGGAGAACGCCGTTCAACATCAGTTTCCAAGTCTGATCAAGGTGTTGAACATCTACGAGGCCCTTTTCGTTGAGCATGGAAGCCGGGGAGTTAATTTTGAAGATTTTATTGCTCGGTTCCTTCATCCAAACGTCCTCTCGGCGAAGACTACCAAGTTTGCTAACCTTGAGGATCCTTTCGGCTTAGGTTTGGATAACCTGCCAGCGGAAGACGTAGATCAAAAGAACTTTTTTCTTCCCAACTCCTCAACCATGTCTTTTGAAGAAGTCGCAGCCCCCGAGATGGACGAGGAGGCCTTCTTTTTAGGATTTCTTGGGCTTTGGCTGAGTTGGTTTGCACTTCCAATGCACTCTCACCGCATGCGGCCCTCTGTCTTTTATCCAGCCCACCGCATGGTCATCGGGGTAAAGGTGGCCGTTGGGATCGCCGGCTTGGCGCATTTATATCACTGCCTCAGCCGAGCAGCGGATGCTAATGAGCCTGGGGTGTTGCACGTGGTTTTCCCAATGCACTACTTCATGTGGTGGCTCGAACTACATACAGCGGGTGTTTTCGGCATGCATAAAAGGCCTTCATTCTACGAAAGGTGCACTTTTCCTCGCCTTCTACAGTTGATCGGCGCATCAATTGTAAATCCATCACCGCGAGATGCCAGGAGTTTACTCCTTCGCTCCCACACTGTTGGAACCGGTGTGTCTTTCATTGATAAGGTGTTGACCATTGGAAAAACGTCCACCACTGCAGTACGGCCATTGCAAGACACTTTCAAGGATGGCGCTTCGGTTTTAACGGCCCGGGAGACCCTTCACTTATATTCTATCAGACCGGGCTTTTTAGTATTTAGGCAGGATGGGGGAGCGATCTTTATGAGATACAACCCGCATCGTTTCGCCCAACAGCTGAGCTATAACCAAGGGGTACCGCTGGAGGCCTTTTTATCGGAACCTGCCGCGACCGAAGAAGGGATGGAGAGAGCGCTGCATCACTTCATGCGTCTAAACACGGGCTCTCACTTCTTTATCAGTGAGCCGGCTTGTGCTCCCCGACTTCTTATGGTATACACCGAATGGTATAGTCATTCGACGGGAGCGGTGATAAAGGAAGAGAGGCGGTTGCTGATCGATCGTAAGGTTGCACCCCCAGGTAGCGATCGCAACGCTCCTCTGGTGCCTAGGACTCCAGTAGTCGCTCCCTTAAAAGATGCCGGGGGCAGACCATCACGTGTGCAAAGTCCTCCATATGAATTGCCGCTCCCTGATATCGCGGATGCACCTCCCGCACCCCATGCTCAGGCGGAAACAGTGGTTGTACCTTCACCGGAGTCCGGCATGGGTGCGGACATCGGGACCCGTCGTCCCAAAGCGGCTGCCAAGCGTAAGTCGCTTCCCCGTGAGCCTAGGGTTGGAAGGCAAAAGAAAAAGAAGTCACTCTTTGCCGCGGACGTTGCGTTCGGCCAGGAACCCCATGCTCCTTATTCCGAGGGTCTGCTCGAATATGGGACTAACGCAGGATTAGTGATGCCGCCGCCGGACGATACAGACTTGGAAGCTGCCCTCAGAGCTTCGGCATGGCTGGTGAAGCGTGACGCGTGGCTGGCTAAGCTTGCGCAATCAGGTAACTACTAGTCACTTTTTCTTTATTGCAACGTATTTTCTTTATCATTTTATTATTATTTTTTTTTTTACTAATGCTTTTCTTTCTTTTCTTTCAACAGGCATCACTGATGAAGAAGCCATTGCCGCTTCTCTGAAGACTTTTCAGGAGGAGGAACGTCTCAGAGAATCTATGGGCCTTAGTAAGTTTCGGCTCATCAAGTTTTTTATTTTCCTTGTGTTATGGTTGATCTAACCCTTTTCTTTTTAATTACAGGAACCTCAATGCCGTTCCCTCCTAGCGACGCAGATGTTCTACCAGCCGCCGACGTTCCTGCTTCTTCTGGGCCACCGCAGGAGGTTCGTCTTGAAGAGCCGATGAGAGATGCCTTAAAGGTTCTGGAGGCATCCCTGAATGAAGACGATGATGCCTTGAAGGAGGTATCACGGAGGTCCCTCATGACCGCTCGGGAGGAGAGGAAACGGTTGAGGCGTGAGGCGAAGGCGCGCAGGGCTGCCTTGGCTATGGGAGCGGGCCCTAGCACCGCTCCTCAAGCTGATACTCCCTCTGAAGAGGCCCCTATCGCCCTGTCCACTGCCCGCAGAGAGGTGGCACGTGCAGCTCGGAGCGCGAACGGTAAATCCGCCTCAGGTAATGTTTCTCTCGGAGTTTTTGTTATAAGGATCTTAATGTCATTTGTCCTTACATCTCTCATCTTGCAGGACCAAGTCCGATCGAGGGGGAGGCGGAAACCGTCAATCTCGAAGGGACAGAGGGGGCAGTACCTGCCGAACTCGAGCCGACGGTGGGCAACGTCGTTGTGGCTTTGGAGCTTGGGGTAGAGGTTGAGGGGCCTGCAGCCGATAAGGTCATGGATGCCGAACCCGAAGTGGTGGCAGATGATGTGATTATTATAACTGAGCCCAGAGTGGCGGCGAATGAGGCGCTCGAGACCGGTGATCCCCCGGCGATGGTGGACGATACAACCGCCACTACCGAACCTGAGATGGTAGTGGGCGAGGTGGCCACGATTCCTGAAGACGAGCCAACCGCTCTTTCTCTGGAATCTGGCAATACTCCAATCATAGCTCTTCCCGTCTACGGTCCTCCGCCGTCTCCCAGTCTTGCGAGCACGACGACAGTCCCCATTGAGTCGGGCGATGAGGCCATAGGCGGTGGTCTCATGTCGATAGAGGAGGGAGTCGTCTCTGTTTCCGCCGGGAGCTCCTCAGGTACACCTTAAGTTGTTGTTTTTATTTGCTTTACAATCTTTTCTGACAAGTTCATTTTTCGTAATGCAGGTGCAGCTAGTGTTGATGCCCCACTACTTGAGGGAGCTCCTTCTACGACTGCCTTGGCGATGGTTACCCCTCAGCCCTCTCTTACACCGTCAAAGATGTTGGAAGGTATGAGTTTGCAACTTACTAAACCCATCTTTCAAACGTATAATCCATATACTATATTCACATTGTTGTGTTTTTCAGGAGTTCTTTTTGACTATTTGTATCAAGTGTTGGTCCCACACTTCTCCTTTTCATCTGAACTCGCCTCTCCCTCTGGTGGCGCTGGTGAGTACCGTTCCCGATTGGTAGCTTTGTCTTTTCAGTGGTAGAATTATTTCTAACTCTCTCTTGTTTTGACTGCAGTGCTGCAAATCGAAGGGGGAGTAGAAAGATCGGCTGCGCCACCGGCCCTTCCGGCCTTGCCACCTGTCTCCACCGGTATAGTAAACTATCTTATCAATGACTTCCCTCACATCTATTGAATCATCATCTAATCGCATTTCGTCTTTTTCCAGCTGTAGTTCCAGTCTCGGTGCCTTTCGAGTCTCGCATTATAACACCGGGCGGCCCTTCCCAGCGACGTCCGTCCTCAAAAGGTGCCGTGAATAGTTTGCGCATGTTGAGCGACTACATCGGGGAATTCGACATCGAGGCTCCTGTATCTGTTGAAGACTTCGCCACGACAGTTAACCCGATGTTGGCGATATTTGCCACCTTCCATGACGAGGGTGTCGTCGCCTCTTGGGTTAACTATTGTCGGGAAATCGAGGCTTGCCTTCATCAGCTAGAGTCAATGCGCCTGTCCCCTGAGACTTTGGCCTCGAGTACTCAACGGGGAGCGTGGCTCGAGCAAAGCGCTTCTCATTTCCGTCATCTGGAACAAGAAGTGGTTTTGAGGCTGAAGGAGTGCCAAGATTCTTCGAGCAGAACTGCTCGTTTGCGTGCCGAAGTTGAGGCGAACGCCGCTGAGGTAAAGACCGTCTTCGAAGGTCTTCTGGAGCGCATATCGACTGGGCTGAGACTAAAGCGGGCACTTGATGTCGCCGAGCATGACACTCCAGGCCGTGAAGCTGCTTATCAAGCCGTCAGGGATCAGCTTGCATCCGTCGCACAGCAACGGGCCCAGGTGGAGGCGGAGTTGGCAGTGGTATCCAATCGGGATAAGGCATGGAAGGAAGTGTACGAACAACTGATAGAGCTACTTAAGACGCTTCCTTCCCAATAGCTGCCTTTGTATCAATGTATTTGTAAAAATTTTCTTTTCTGGGTAACATGTATCCCTTTTTTGCTCTTTTGTATGATTCACCATGTATTTGATTGAGGTCAATGAATAAAGATACACATTTTTTTTTGCACTATCTTGTATGTTCTTTTGTCTTCTGCTTTTACATCATGATGTTGTCGATGAACCTGATTGGCATACAACTTAATTTTTTCCAAGAGATAGCAATGGCTTAGGCCGCATGTTCAGATCTGCCGCCTAAGACTTTTCAATTCTATGAGCCGTGAGGGTCTCATAGAGATTTTTCTCCCTACGGATCGAGAGGATCTCATAGGGATTTTCTCCTTGGGAATCGTGAGGACTCCCAAGTGTGGTTTTCTCTTATAAGTCGTAAGGATCCTATAAGAGAATTTTCCCTCTTACGAGTCGAGAGGATTCGTAAGCGGTTGTTTCCCTCCTTGTCGAAAATCGACTTCGGAGAGTGAGACCCGTGAATAGTATGCAAGAGACCATTTAGGATTGACTTGCAGGGTCCCATTGTTCAGGAAGCGAGTTTTTGAATCCTTACCGCCCGAGATGTGAGTCAAAGAGGTTCTCGTCACGGAGTGTTTGTATCCGTGAGTTGAGAAGTTTTGCGAGGGATTATTTGTTTCCCAAGCGCCAAGGATTATTTGTGTCCTTGGGGTTCGAAACGAGTAGATGATTCCCACGGAGGCGCTGATGGCTCTGCGAGTCGACGCGGATCAGAAGGGCTCTCGTCAAGGAGTGTTTGTATCCGTGAGTCGAGGATTTTGCTGGGATTATTTGTGTCCCAAGCGCCAAGGATTATTTGTGTCCTTGGGGTTTGAAACGAGTCGAGGGTTCCTACGGAGGCACTGGTGGCTCTGCGGGTCGACGTGGATCAGAAGGCTCTCGTCAAGGAGTGTTTGTATCCGTGAGTCGAGGAGTTTGCTGGGATTATTTGTTTCCCAAGCGCCAAGGATTATTTGTGTCCTTGGGGTTTGAAACGAGTCGAGGGTTCCTACGGAGGCACTGGTGGCTCTGCGGGTCGACGCGGATCAGAAGGCTCTCGTCAAGGAGTGTTTGTATCCGTGAGTCGAGGAGTTTGCTGGGATTATTTGTTTCCCAAGCGCCAAGGATTATTTGCTTCCTTGGGGTTTGAAACGAGTCGAGGGTTCCTACGGAGGCACTGGTGGCTCTGCGGGTCGACGCGGATCAGAAGGCTCTTGTCAAGGAGTGTTTGTATCCGTGAGTCGAGGAGTTTGCGGTTGAAGTCACTGGCTTCTTCGGTTGAAATGAACCGTTGAGGTTTGGCTCCATCGTTTGACGGAATCCGCTGGGGAAGTATGGTTCCTTCTTTGTTTACGCCCTTGGATTGTATACAGGGATCGATGTGATCTTAACTGTAGGGCCAGAGTTTTATCATTTCTTCTTTTTATTTTATTTTATTTCTGCGATGCTCTATCATTTCAGCTTTTATATCGCAAAGGTCGCGATTGCCCAATCATTTCGGCTATTTTTCGCAGTGCCCAATCATTTCGGCTTTTTATCTTTACTCGTTGCTTTTTATTACGAGTTGCCCAATCATTTCGGCTATTTTGCATGCATACATTTTACTTGCTGCTTTTTATTGCAAGATGCCCTATCATTTCGGCTATTTTGTATGCATGAGCGGCCTACTGGTTTTCGCCGTAAACCTAAAATTGGACACCGATTTCGGCATCAGCACCGCTGCAACTGGGATATTGCCAGGAGCGAATCATCATTTGCCTTCGTCATTGTTGAACAAAGGAGGCTTAGCGATCAGGGTTAGGGACCTGTCGACTAAGGCTTTCGATTTCATGAGCCGTAAGGGTCTCATAGAGAATTTTCTCCCTACGGATCGAGAGGATCTCGTAGATGTATTTTCTCCTTAGGAATCGTGGGGATTCCTAAGTGTGTTGTTCCCTTGTAAGTCGTAAGGATCCTACAGGGGGGTTTTCTTCTTGTAAATCGAGAGGACTTACAAGGGTTATGCGAACATATCCCCAGTCACGGATGTGCCTTGGTTAGGGAAACGTTTATTCACGCCCGTGGATTGTATGCAAGGGTCAATATTGAACCACTTGTAGGGCAACATTGGAAGTTTGTGGGGGTTTGCTTAAGCACAGGTTTAGGTCTCTGTGACTTAAGACTTTCAAATCCTATGAGCCGTGAGGGTCCCATAAGAGAGTTCTCCTTACGAGTCGTGAGGATCTCGCAAGCGTATTTCCTCCTTAGGGATCGTGGGGATTCCTAAGTGTGTTGCTCCTTTGTGAGTCGTAAAGATCTCACGTAGGTGGTTTCTCCTTACAAGATCGAGAGGACCTTATAAGTGTTCTCTAACGAAGTTGCGCCCTTTCGGGTTTTCACAAACATTCGCCGGTAGTCCCGCTGTTTTTACTCACGGAGCCCTTTCAGGTTTTCATCCGTGCCCCTTTTTGCTTATGGACATACGGTTTTTTTTTTTATCCCGTCAGCCTAAGGATGCTGCGGTAGTAGTTTTAAAGACGTCCCGGTCTGATATTAGTTTAAGGACATTTCGGTCCGTCATTGAGAGGGCTGGCTACTGCTTATAAAGCTTGAGCTTAGGAAGATAGCGAGCGGACATAGTCGTCGTCATCTACCATTGACCTAGGCTGTGGCTCATTAAGCGTAGTATTTCTTTAGGAAGCGACCGTTTATTGGCCTGAAAGGCCTTTCACCGTGCATGTCCATGAGTAGATAGGCCCCACCCTGGTAGACCTTATCGATGATGTACGGTCCTTCATAGTTTGGCTCAAACTTTCCTCGCTTGGCGCGATTGGGGATCATGGGCCTTTTGACCACTAGCACGAGTTCGCCTTGGTGGAATGTCCTCGGCCGGCTTAATCTTTCATATGAGCGCGTCATCTTTGCTTTATAGGTTTCCAGATTTTGCTGTGCTAGAAGCCGGATTTCATCGAGGGCGTCAAGTTCTTCAAACCGAAGGTGAGCATTTTCTTCGTCTGTCAGTTCGTAGTGGACTGCCACTCGTAGAGAGGGTAATTCTATCTCAAGAGGGAGTATTGCTTCTGTCCCAAACACTAACGCGTATGGCGTTGTGTTTGTGGCTGTCTTGAACGTGGTCCGATATGCCCAAAGAGCTTCTTGCAGTCTCTCGTGCCAGTCTTTCTTATTTCGGGACACTGTTTTCTTTATGATTTTCGTCAATGTCTTGTTGAAGGCTTCAGCTAATCCATTGGCTCGCGGATTATAAACTGAGGAGTATCTCCAGTCTATATTGTGCTGCTGTGCGAAGCGGCTAATTTTATGACTTCGGTAGGCTGGCCCATTATCGGAGATTATCCTTCTTGGGGTTCCGAACCGGTATATGACATGCGTTTTGAAGAAATGGAGAATATTCTCCGTCTTCACTTCCTTTAACGGTACCGCCTCTGCCCATTTGGAGAAGTAATCAGTCGTCGCCAAGATGAAACGATGTCCCTTGGACGATATTGGTTCGATGGGGCCAACTATATCAGTCCCCCACATTTCGAATGGCCAGCTAGCCACTGTTGGGTGTAGCGGATTTGGATGTTGATGGATGAAGTCCCCATGAATTTGGCATGAGTGGCATTGCTTCGCATATTCGATGCAGTCTTGAATCATCGTGGGCCAATAATAGCCTATCCGTTTGATCTTCAACTTCATCTTTGGACCTGCTTGGTGAGAACCGCAAAGTCCGTTGTGAACCTCTTGGACGACCCTTCTCGCTTCGTTAGGCCCTAGGCATCTCAGCCACAGAGAATTGAATGTCCTCTTATATAGAGTATCGTTGACGAAGGCGAAAGACAGAGCTCGTTTCACGAGCTGGTGTCTTATGGACGCTTCTTCAGGCATTCGGTGGAACTTGAAGTAATCTATGAAGACTTCTCTCCAGTCTTCGATCTTCTCATGGTCTTTTATTTGTAGGGTCGCCTCCTCGTTCTCTCCTTTTTCTTCAGACGATTCCGGAGATACTTCTGTTGGGGCAAGCACTCGACGGCTTTGTACCACGACTCTAACGTCGTCGAGGTTCTCGTCAGCCAGTTCTTTAGCAAGTTTGGCTAGTGCGTCCGCTTTGCTGTTTTCCGCGCGAGGTATGCTCTCCAAAGTATAGGAGGGAATTCGGGTCAACAGTTGTTGTACCTTTTCACCGTATTTCACCAACTCCGGTTTGCACGTTTGGTAGTCGCCGTTCACTTGACTGACGACCAGTTGGGAATCCCCGTATATGAGGAGGTCTTCAATTCCCATGTCAATGGCGATCTCGAGGCCTGCTATCAAAGCTTCGTATTCGGCTTCATTGTTTGTTCTCGGCTCCGTCAGGGAGAATGCGTAGCGCATTATTCCTCCTTGTGGAGTCACGAAGATGAGTCCTACCCCCGATTTGATCATTGGCGTACTTTGTTTGTGCTTTTTCATGGAAGATGCTCCATCGAAATAAAGCTCCCAACGGGTATCACCACTGTCGATTGCGTCAAACGCATGTCTGTCTGGCAAATCACAATTTAAAGGAGAATCGGCAGGTATGGGATGCTCGGCAAGGAAGTCGGCGATGGCCTGGCCTTTTACTGCCCTGAGGGGTTGATATGTTATCGAAAATTCCATCAAGAGCAGGGCCCATTTAGCGAGTCGCCCTGTTAATATGGCTTTTGACATTAGATATTTGAGAGGGTCCACTTTTGAAATGAGATGGACTTCATATGCTAATGCGTAATGTCTAAGCTTTGTTATTGCGAAGATCAACGCCAGGCAGTGTTTTTCAATGGGAGAGTAGTTGCTTTCTGCCCCCAGCAGAACTCGACTTAAGTAGTAGAGTGCTCTTTCTTTCCCTTGATCGTTCTCTTGCGCCCATAAGGCGCCTAAGGAACCTTCGAGGGCGGTCGTATAAAGAATGAGAGGCTTCCCCTTAACCGGGGCAGCCAACACCGGCGGGTTCTGCAGGTATTGCTTGATCTCGTCCAGTGCGCCTTGGCATTTTTGATCCCAAACGAATGGGGTTCCTTTCTTCATCAGGTGACTATAAGGACGGCATTTTCCTGAAAGGTTGGCTATAAATCGCCGTATGTATGCGAGTTTCCCTTGGAGAGACCGCAGCTGTTTGAGAGTCCTCGGCGGAGGCATTTCCATGATCGCTTTAATCTTTGACGGATCTATTTCAATACCTCGGTGTCGAACAACGAATCCCAGGAATTTGCCCGAGGAAACCCCGAACGCACATTTAAGAGGATTCATCTTCAAGTTGTACTGCCGAAGGCGTTGAAATACAGTCTTCAGATGCTCGAGATGTTCCTCGTATGATTTTCTTTTAACCACGAGATCGTCGATATAGCATTCGACGATTTCGTGTATAAGGTCGTCGAAGATCTTTGTCATGGCCCTCTGATAAGTAGCACCGGCGTTCTTCAAACCGAAGGGCATTACTTTATAACAAAATATCCCAAAAGGGGTCCTGAAAGCTGTGTGTTTCTGATCTTCAGGATGCATTTTTATTTGATTATACCCCGATGAGCCATCCATGAAGAAGAAAACCTCATGAGTGGATGTATTGTCTATCATTAGTTCAGTGACTGGCACTGGGAAATCATCCTTCGGGCAAGCTTTATTAAGATCCCGGAAGTCTACGCATATGCGCACTGTCCCATTTTTCTTCATCACTGGGACGATGTTAGCGATCCATTCAGGGTATTGAACTTCATGGATAAAGCCAGAGTCTATCAGCTTTTTGACTTCGGCATTGATGCTCATTTCGAGCTCGAGCCGCATTCTTCTCGGTGCCTGTTTGACTGGTTTGACGTTTGGGGATATTGCTAGTCTATGTACAGCAACTTCTGGATCTAGTCCCGGCATCTCGGCATAGTTCCATGCGAAGCAATCTTTATGCTGCACAAGGACGTCTTTTAACGCAGCCACCCTCTCTTCAGATAGCAGCTCGCTGACGAATGTCGGTCGCGGATCATTTGTCGTCCCCAACTCGATTTTCCTGAGGTTATCTGCAGTAGTATGTATTCCATCCTCTAGTTCTTTTGGAGCTGGGGGAAATTCTGAGACTACCTCATCGTTGCTGTTTTCAAAGCACCGAGGAAGGCTGTTCATGTCTTCGGACTCTTCTTTTAATATTGTTATCACGTGGCAAGTGCGAATTTTCTGCCAACCCCAATGTGGAGTTGGTTTTATCCTTGTGTTTTCGGTTTCGTGCTTTTGCGGCGGCGCTACCTTCCAACTGTCAGACAACGCGAATTTGCCAAGCTGATATTGGTCCTCAACCCAATTCTTAAAGGTGAAGCAATCTTCAAGTGGATGCCCTACTACTCGATGGTAAAAGCAATACTTTGGGTTAGAGACTTCGCCTACTTGCTCAGGGTGTTTAGGCTCTGGCAGAGTAAGCATTTGATATTTTAGAGCAAGATCAAGTATTTTCCTTGTTTTGTTCCGAGGAAATGAGTATGCTCGACCCATTTTCTTCATGAGGGCTAGGTCAATAATGCTCGACTCTCGGATGCGTGGCTTCTTAGCTCCGCTTTGTGGTTGTCGAGTACCTTTTCGGCCATTCGACCTGTTTTTGCTTTCGCGTCGAACCCTTTTTGTAGCAGGCTGACGTGGGGCAGCATCTTCGTTCTTTACTGCCTGTCGAAGGAGACGCTGTGTCTTGGCTTTCTCATAGATTGCCATTTCACGATCGTGATCATCTCGCGCTTTTTGACTCGCATCCTTTATAAGTTTGCTCACCGGATCTTTAGACGATGGGCTGGGCGGTTCTGTGTCAGGAACTTTTGCTGATTCGGGATTAGCGTCCTCCCATTGAGCGTCTGCCTCTTCATCGAAGTCATACATGGCATAACAGCTGTTTACTAGCTCCCGTTTCTTTGACCGGATATACCCAAGCCCTTTTGTTTCCGTTCTCCCGTTAGGCAGTTTGCATTGAGTCCCGGGAACGTTCCAGACCTTGTCATAGAATTTGGCTTTTCTAACGGTCTGTGTGAAGGACATCCCCTGGCGTTTCAGCAGTTTCTTCAAACCTTCAGTATAATATCTGGGAAGGCGGATAGGTTGAAGCCTGTCGAGCGTGGGATCCGCGCCATGCCAAACTTCTTTTTCCACCTTGTTTTCTTCAGAGCGGTAGAATAGGATTGCCTTCTCGCCTTTTCATCTGGGAGGGATATAGAATATCTGCAATTCTTCTACGCTGTTGGTGTCGAGTGCATCCAGTTCTTTGTAATGTTCAATAGGCACCATGGTTATCTGTAGACTTCGCTCTTCATCAGCGAAGACTCGTATTGAAGGCCGAGTAGGGAATACAGCATGAACTTCATCCTCTGAATCACTACCGAAGATCAATGAAAGAACGGATGGTCCTGGCCTGGTGGATTGGGATGGACCTGAATAAATTATATCCTCCTCCTCATCGGTGTCACTGCCGAAGACAGGGATGGTTGCGTTAGTTTTGTTCTCCGGTTTGTGACACCTTTCCGTGTCTTCGAAACTCGGTAAGAAGTATTTGGCATCTTCATACTTGCGAACTTCGTTTACGGAAAACGGATTCAACTCTCCTGCTACTGTGTACTCGAGGCCATCCCTAGAATACTTCATGCATTGATGCTGTGTAGAAGGGATGATATTGTACTCGTGTAGCCATGGTCGGCCGAGCAGAGCATTGTAGCACGTCTTGGCGTCTATAACATGGAATTTGATGTCTGTGACGAGCAACCCGAAGCGTAGCGTCAATATCACAGATCCAAGAGTCTTTGAGGATTGAGAGTCGAAACCGGAGATGGTGATTTTGTCCCGGGCGAGGTGTTGGACACTCATGCAAATCTCCTTTAACACTCGCACATTGAGTAAATTGACAGACGATCCGTTATCGACCAAGATTTTCCCTATCTTTATGTCATGGCAGTATCCTGAGACATAAAGGGGGCGATTGTGTTCACACGTCCCGAGGAGAAGGTCTTCATCACCAAAAGCAACGTCGGCTGTGTGCACCTCTTCCAATTCATCCTTCATCTTTTGTTCGGCTAGGAAGGCTTGGAACTGGTCCGGATCTTGTAGGGCCTTAATCAGAGAATCCCTCGCCTCTTTTGATAGCAATAGGACATCGAGAATGCTGAGCTGTGAGGGTAGCTTCCTCAGATGCGCCAAGACATTGTAATCTACTTTATTCCTCTTTAGGGGATTCTTGGCGGTTAACTCTTCCGCGACTCGGTCATCCAAGGAGATATCTTCAGAGACCTTCTCTTTCCCTTTGTCTTTTCTGTTCAAGGGTCCGAGGTTCTTTTCGGGTAATGTTCGATTGCATAATTGTATATTTTCGCAAGCCTTCGGTTCTTCTTCTTTTCCCGAAGTGGATTCTTTGAAGAGGGGGCCAAGTTCTAGTTCCTCATCAGAGTCGCTCCCAAATGTAGGCACTTGTGGCCCGGCAGCGTTAACCATGTGACAATTGTTGGCAGTTCTTTCAAGCTCTTTGGTCGTGTTTCTTTGCTCCCGACGAATTTTACGCTTTTCCCGTTTAAAGCGTTGTCGATTGGCGACGTATCCTTGCCACCATCCATTGAAAGCTTTGCAATCTTGGGTGGAATGCGAGACCTTCTGATGGTATAAGCAATAAGAGGGGTGCATTTCTACCACGCCAGTAACTTTTTCTTCAGAGGGTGGTAGCTTCATGCCCATCGATATGGCCTTAGCAAACTTCTTTTTTATCTTGAATTGGCTTTTGTCAGCGGTGGAGGCGTTTTGCTCCAGCGGGATCATCTCAGCTCTTTCCTCAAGTCGCTGGCGCTTGGCTCTTTCGAATATAGCCGTCTCGCGTTCTTGATTAGCCTTGCTTTTCAACCGAGCTTCATTAAGAAACGCGCTAATCATTTCAACTGGTAACCCTGGGGCTCCTGATTCGGCATTTGCCCCCAGCGTTTCAGTGTTAGAGGTCTCTTCATCATTCGTGACCGAATGAGAGATCATATGACAGCTCGCCACATACTCCTCGGATTCGTCCGATGAACTCTCTCCCTTATCTTCCTTTTGAAAGACGTGATCAAGGAAATCTTGGAGCGTAATGGGAGTTCGCGCCTTTTGGTTATATTCATCCAGCGCGTTAATCTGCTTTTGTAGGTCCGTGCGCTTGTCGCCAGGCTTCACGGGCTTCTTAGATTTCTTCTTCTTCTTTTTCGAAGATTTTGATGGCTGACTATGAGCGCTTGAACTACCACCATCGGTCCTCGGAGTCGGTCGTGGCTTCAATATCCTTTCAATAACCTGCGGTTCCAAGGGGTTCTTCCACTTGATCGCTGGACAGGTCTGAAGATCATTTAGCATTCTCCTCGTTTTGGCTGATAATACAACCTCCCAGGGAGTTTCTTCAACAACGGAGCATGTTGCCCCCGGCGTATTCGTCCCCTTAGAGATATGGGGCTGCGGAGGATTCACCTTCCGTTTGTCAGATAGCGCAAATTTGCCTTGACGGTATTGGTTCTCAAGCCAATTCTTGAAAATGTAGCAATCCTCAATCGGATGGCCTAGCACTCGATGATAAGGGCAGTAATTGGGCTCGTTGGCGTCGTTCGGTTGCAACGGACGTTTCGGATCTGGCAGATTTATGAGTCTGTTGCGTAACGCCAGCTTGAATAGCCTCCTCGTTTTATCACGGGGGAAAGAGTAAGGGCGTCCCATCCTGTCCTCAAAGGGTACGTATGGGCGTGTATTGTTTGGACGAGCAACCGGCTTCGAGTCGCTCGGTTGTTGTTGGGCATTAGCGACAATGATCGCTTTTCCCTTTCCTTTATCGTTTCGAGAGTCTGGTTTCGGGAGAGGGGGTTTATAGCCCATCTGGTCCATCTGTGCTAATTTGTCGATCAAAGCCTGGAAGGAAGTCGGCTTGAAGAACATCATGAACTGTGAGATGGTTGCTTGTGGATCAAGGGTTCCAACAAACATTCCCACCGCCGGGGCTTCTTCTATGCGCTGTTCGCACTTCGACCATAGATTATGCCACCGTATGGCGTACTGAACCCATGTCTCGCCGGGTTTTACCCTGGCATTGATCAGTGCCGTCATCGGGGTACGCTCACTGGCACTTGCAAAGCGTTGGGTGAAGAGTAGCTCCATCTCCGCAAAGGTTTTTATAGAGTCGTTGGGAAGCTCAGAATACCATTCAAACGCCGTATCTGATAAGCTTCCAACAAACTGGCGAAGCAAAAGTTTGTCGTCGCCGCCGGTATTACCACAAAGAGCCCTGAATTGGGCCATATGTTGATGGGGGTTGCCGGTCCCTTTGTAGATATGGAACTTGGGGATTGTGTAGCCCGGCGGGTACCTGATTTGGTCATACCAGCCTGGATATGGTCGCCCCATTTTCACGACGTGTCCGGCTGCTTCTGCCGCATGATGAACCCTTATTTGCTGGGCTATGTATTCGTCCAGATCAGTCTTAGAGATTGTATCATCTTTAGCTGTTGATAGAACGGGCTGAGGGTTTGATGACTTTCCCCTATCATCCCCAAGGACGATCGGGGGTTCTTCAGTTGGGGGGTCTGGTTGTATCATCATCCCTATCATGTCCTGGAAGAGGAGGCCCATACGCTGTATATTGGCTGCTTGTTCAGCAGCCTCTTTGTCTCTCTTTTCCAGTACTCGGCGGAGGAATTCAGCGTCCGTTTCTTGTTCTTGACGCTCGTCCGAGGATGTTTCGGGGCTTTCTTTTGGTCCGGTAAGTGCAGCCATAGCATTCATCATTTCTTGGAGCTTTTGCTATTGCTCCTGAGCCTTGGTCACTGACCTCGTGTGCGGTCTATGACCTGTTGATATGCGGTTATCCTCTTTTCCCGATGCCATGTAAACCGTATGAACTGTTATGCCCCCTAACTTGGGGCGTTTAAGTTTACCATTTTTAACTTTTGCCACTGACGCTGGGGTCTTCTCTGGCCTCCTTCTCTTGTGGGCCGTTGAAGTTGAAGGGGCCGTTGTAGTGGGCACCCTAGTGATCGTTGTCCCTTGCTGTTCAATAGGACGGTCTTTTCCTTTTTGCACCTTCGTCTTCTTTCGTTGACGGGAGAGATCCAGGTCGATCACGGAGTTTTGAACTCTCCTCCAAACTTTATAAATTCTTGAGGACAGCCGTTGATGGGGCTGTTCTTGCTTTGTTTCTGGAACTCTCTCCGCAGGTGGAGGAGATCTCTTCAATGTAGCGGTTGGAGAGTTCTTCCGTACCCTTCTCAGCAGTTCGAAGCTGTTCCCAGTTGGGACAGCAGCGTTGACTTCCACCACTGGAGCCAGTGGAGTTAGCCCTGAGGGGGAGTTGCCCCCTGCCTTCCTCACTCGTTGCCAATGGCGACGTCGAGCATGACGAGCCGTTGGGACTGGCTCAGAGATAGAGATAACTTCTTTTTGCCCCCTGTCTGAATGGGGCGCCGCCTCTGTTAACCTCTTAAAGACTGAGGTTGTCTTTTGAGGGGTAATATCCAATCTGTCAAAGGCAGATCTTCGTGCAGGGGCAGGAGCAGGAATCATCAGTCTTGAAAAGACTGACTCTTTGGCGGGAGAAGCCGCCTTAACGACTTCCGGAACAGCGGCCGTTGCCCTCTTTGGGACAGCCATTTTAGAGTTCTGATTTAGCCTAGTGAAAACAGAGGCTGTTGGTTCGGCAATGGGCGACCCGTTGACAGGGGCCGTCGCAGCAGTGAGCCAGTCGAAGACCGACTTTTTGTTCACTTCCGGTGCAGGCATTGGTGCAGAGAAGCTTACAGGTGGGATCATGGTCCCGAAGAACAGGCCAGTGGTGGCCTGGGTCACCTGGTCTACCGGCAGAGTGAGGAAGGAAGCCGCTTGGGGCCCATATGCTACACCTCCCGGTGAGGTGGAGCGTCCGTTGCAGTGGCACTTCGAACATTTGGTGCAGTTAGAGGCCATTGAATCTTGAGTTCTGCGCCAGGCAAAAGACCAAATCTTAGTAACTTAAAATCCGAAGGCAACCATTAACAAACCGCGATTGGTTCGCGAAGACGACACACGAAGTGTGGAGTGGAAAGAGGAAAAGGTCCCACCGGGCGTGCCAGAATCTGTTCCCCTCCGAACGGCGGCCTGGACTTCGCGTCCGTGACTGAGGTTCGGGGCAGATGCTATTTGGTTTTATCCGTCTATCTCTCCGAAGATGCCAAGTTGATTTATGGCACCGTGTATCGGAGGTTTAGACGGACGCGGCCGATGTAGCAGACTTCGTCAGATTCCCCCTCAGGGTGAGGGATTTTTGATTGTGGGGACACTCTTCCCTGCAGGCGCAAGCCCCTGCAGTTAATTACGCTACCGCATCGCGGTAACAACTTTCTCCTTCTCCAGAATTTCACTTCGTGTCGTGTGTGTTTGTTTTGTTTGTGGTTGCCCGTGGATTGTATACGGAGACTGAGTAATACCGTCGCCCGTAGGACGTGGATTAGTCCAAATCCGTATTTACTTAGATTTGGGTTTGGTGTTTTAGTTTAAGGATACATTAGTCGCGTTGCGACTAAGATCAACTTAAACATTCGTCAAGGATACGTTAGTCCTGTTTTGGACTAAGATCAACCTGACGTGGTGATTCATTTAATTTATGGCCATCGGGACTCATCACCTCTCTAACATCGTTGAAGGATTACAACGATAGGTGTCAGAGGAGCTCAGAGATGTACCCTTGAACCAAAGCTGATTGAGGATTTTATAGTCCATTTAAGTGTTTAAGGATACGTTAGCCGTGTTTGGGGCTAAGATCAACTTAAACGGGATCGTTTAGATCTGGCAAAAGAGCAATTGGCTCTATTGTTCCAGTTTAGGGACGCAGTGGTCCATTATTAGTTTAGGGACGTTTCGGTCCGATACCAGTTTAAGGACGTAGTGGTCCATTATTAGTTTAGGGACGTTTCGGTCCGATGCCAGTTTAGGGACGTAGTGGTCCATTATTAATTTAAGGACGTTTCAGTCCATCGCCAGTTTAAGGACGTAGTGGTCCATATGGGTGTGTGGTCGTTGGGACCCGTCACCTCTTTGATGTCGTTGAGGAATTACAATGATAGATGTCAAAAGAGTTCGGAGATGTACCCTCGAACCGGACGTAACTTGATTTAGGAGAACCATTTTGCTCAGTCAATTTAATTTAAGGACTTACGGCCAAAATTGGGCTAAGTCCAGTTGAAAATGTTCAACACCATCATTTATTTTTTATTAGACCTGTGCTAGGGCTTTGCCCATACTTAAATAATGCATTGCATTATTTCAGGCCATTTATGCCCATTTTTGATTGGGATCTGCCCTTTTTATTATGATACAGATCGTTTATTTTGGTCCACTAGACCTTTCAATTGGGCTCTGCCCTTCCAAATAATGCACAGTATTTTATTTATTAAGTTTATTAAGCCTTTTAATTGGGCATGGCCCTTTAGGAAGTGAAATGCATTGCATTTGTCAGGCGCTTTGCGCCAATCACTGAGCGCAAGCTCATATGGTGATGACACGTGTCATGCTCTGGGGAGCGCAAGCGCAACAGTGCAGCGCGCTACGCTGTTGCGCTGCGTTGTTGCACTGGCGACACGTGGCGTGCTCTCAGCGAGTTGCACCAATTCTAGAGAGCAAAGCTCTATCTTAAGGGCACTTAACGCAAGTGGTCTTATAACCGACACGTGGCGCTCTCTTAAGAGCGCAACGGCGCAACTTGGAAGTGCAAAGCACCAATAATCTTTTAGATACAAGAAGGAAAGTGCAAAGCACTGTTTAATTTCTTGATCTGAAATAGATCAAAGAAAAATAAATTTTTCTTTGCTTGAAGAACCAGAGGTTCATAAAAGTGCAAAGCACTATGATTATATATTTTTTTTATTGTTTTTTTTTTTTAAAAAAAAAGAACCAGGGGTTCACAAGAAGTGCAAAGCACTGTTTATTATGTAAAGATCATTGGTCTTGTTTTTAGATCAATGATCTATTAGAAGGAATTTCTTCTAATCCATAAAGGTTCTTTTACCTTTTTTCTTGAAATCTTCTCAGAGTTCTCTCTCTTTAAAGTTCTCGAGTTCTCCAAAAAAAATATTGATGCCTTTGAATTGAGGCTTAGGGTCCTTTTTATAGTGCTCACAAATTAGTTAACTTTGTTAAAGAAATCATCCTCTGAGTGATTTGGAGAATTTTCCCCACCGTTGGATCTTTGATCCAAGGGCTTCTGCTTTGCAGAAGAAAATCTTCTTGTTTTAACAAGAACAGAAAAGATTTCTTAAAAATCTTAATTTAGTTTGGCGCAGATGCTCCAGCGCGTGACACGTGTCACGCAGCGCAGAGGGCAGCGCAACTGCGCTAGCGCATCTGCGCTGACACGTGTCGCGCAGCGCAGAGCGCAGCGCAACTGAAGCGTTGCTTCAGGCAAATAGAGCTCTGCTCTGATTGGGCGCGTCTTCTTGGGCGCAGCGCTGATACATCTGCGCCTGACACGTGGCGCGTTGCGCTCAGCGCGGAGGATCTGAAGCGTTGCTTCATTTATTAAAGTTTAAATTTTGGAGAATCAGAAGCGCAGCTTCATCTCCTCTTTTCAAGTCAAACTTGTATTCCCGAAATTATAATTTCCCGGGGCTTGGAAATAACTCCGCTGCGCACAGAATTTTCTGTGTTTGGATCTATATATAACTCAAGGCCAAGCCTTTCCTTTCCTCACCTTTGGAGAACTTCTTTAATCATGGCTTGCAACCGTCCTCACGCCCGCCGACAACCGTGGGAAGTGCCGATCCGGGACGTCGTTCCCCGTTTTGCTGCGCGCTTGGTGGACTCCTCTTTTTCGGACGAGCAGTGCGATGCCGCAATGTACGAGCTTTCGACTCGTGTGGGGTCTTCTCTTCCCCCGGGTTCCATTTGGCTTCGGATGATCCTTGCCTCAGTTCTCGCCGACATTCCCCCTCCTCCGGTGGAGATGTCCTCTGCAATGCTTGATGTGGCCGAGGATAAGATCGAGAGTTTTTTCGAAGCGCTCTTGATCACCAAAGCCCTGAGGGACTTCTCCTTCTACTTGCTGAGCCAGATACGGGCTCGTCGGGCCGTCATCGCCACTTTTTCCCAGGAGTGCGGCGTCGACCGTTGGATGGCTACCCCTCGGGAAGATCGCCGCTTCGACGTGGTGGAGAAGACGGAGAGGGAGCTGAATACTCTTCTTTTTCTTTTTGTGAACCTTTGTCTCTCTGATCCTGTATTCGATGATCTTTTTTAAATTTAATAATAAATAAATGTTTTAATTAAGTATTTTATTATCTGTTAAGTGTTCTTTTTATTTGAGCTCTTTGTTGTGCTTGTGCATCGTATTTTAATTTGTTGTTATCAAGTGCATGTAATTTTGCACGGCTAAATTGCCTTTGGCACTTAGCCCCTTTTTCTGCGCTAGCGTATCTGCGCTGACACGTGTCGCGCAGCGCAACTGTGCTGCCACGTGTCGCACAGCGCAGAGCGCAGCGCGGCGCTTCCTTTAATAGAGCCTTGCTCTAATTGGGCGCGCTGCGCTAATGTATCTGCGCTGGACACGTGGCGCGTCGCGCGCAGCGCAAAGGATCTGAAGCGTTGCTTCCTTTAAACAGAGCTTTGCTCTGATTGGGTGCGCTGCGCTAATGTATCTGCGCTGGACACGTGGCGCGTCGCGCGCAGCGCAAAGGATCTGAAGCGTTGCTTCCTTTAAACAGAGCTTTGTTCTGATTGGGTGCGCTGCGCTAATGTATCTGCACTGGACACGTGGCGCGTCGCGCGCAGCGCAAAGGATCTGAAGCGTTGCTTCCTTTAAACAGAGCTCTGCTCTGATTGGGTGCGCCTTCTTGGGCGCTACGCTGATGTATCTGCACTGGACACGTAGCGCGTCGCGCGCAGCGCAAAGGATCTGAAGCGTTGCTTCCTTTAAACAGAGCTTTGCTCTGATTGGGTGCGCCTTCTTGGGCGCTGCGCTGATGTATTAGCGCCAGACACGCGGCGCGTTGCGCCTGAGACTTGAAGCGTTGCTTCAAAATTTAAATTTTGAATTCAAACAGAGCTTTGCTCTGATTGGGCGAAACAAGGATCATGTCTTTCAACGACTCTTCATCTATATCCGCTCCCCAGGATCAGACCATTGAGCTTCTGAGCGTACTGCAAGGTCTAAAGAAAGCACAGGAACGAACGAACAACTTGTTGGCTGAAGGACTGAGAAGACAGATGAACCAGGCACCAGCGGGAGTCTCCAATCATGAAGGGATCCCCGTTAGACGAGGAAAGGAGAAGAAGATGAAATGCCAATTTGTTTCCCCGCGACAGAAGCAGCAGAAGACCCCATGTTGTGGGTATTGTAAGAGGCCAGGACATCTTCAGAGGGATTGCCACCGCGCCCAAGGGAAATGTCTGATATGCGGGTCCAACAAACATCTCATCAACGGTTGCCCAGAAAGGAAGGAACTGCAAGGAGGAGGCTCGTCCACTCTCCACACTTCTGACAAGTGATGATTATTGCGTAGTTCGAACTTTGAGAATAAAGCAGACCCAACACAGGATTCAACTCGCGTAACGATGATGCAGCGGTCTAGCAATCAAAGAAGAATTTTTATGTTTTCCAATTTCAGTATTATGTTGTCATCCTCTTATAAACATTTCTTTCCGTTTGAACCTTTGTATCCGTCGAACTTTTAGTTGAATGAAATAAAATTTAAATCATAATATATGCATCATTCTCTTGTCATTTCCCTTGTTCATACTATTCATTAGCACAACATTTTAATCTTGATTCTTTTAAAATTCTTGCCACCGCATATCTTTCTATACTTTGTACACTTAACTATTTTTCTTGATGTGTTCCGTTGTTTAGTCATGACACTTTCTTTTCAGGCCATGGCCTACCCCGGAGCAGCGCCGCATCTAGACGAGGATGCACAGTCATGCGTTTCCTTAGACCGCACACTGATGAGTTCTGACGATGAGATTAACGGTCCTCAGGTCATTGGCGAAAACAGCGATTCCGAAGACGAAGGAGCAGCCGCCCCAGAGTTTAACATGATAGCTGATTCCGACGGAGAAGAAGAAGACCCTGAAGAGAACCCGATAGAGGAAGATCCCGAGGAAGACCCGATAGAAGAAAATCCAGTGGAAGAAGACCCAATGGAAGAGAACCCAGAAGGAGAGGATCGCATGGAATCAGACCTCGATGAAGAAGCTCCATCCAAGAAAGAAGGACCAGAAGATCAAGACCCTGCGGTGGAAGAGCTCCCAATGGCGATACCTGCGAGGCGCTATGGAAATGGATGCCCCTACCTGAGTGCACGAGCCTACCGCAACCTGCTGAATCTCCACAACCGCGACTGACGAGATTTCTTTTGATGCTGTCTTTCTGGCCAAATAAAACTGTGTATAGTTTAGGGCCACTCCTTGTCTTTGAGAATGCTTTGTTTAAAATCTTCTGGAATGAAATAAATTGTTGAGTCCGCAAATCTTTTAATCTTCTTAGTTCACTTGTTGCTCGCTTATTTCTTCTATACCATTATTTTCCTACCAAGATCTGTCCACCCCTACTTCTTACATTGCCTTAATCCTCGCTAAGATTAACTAGTACCACACTCGATCTTTTGAGGTCCACCCTTCATCCTTCGCCTGTGCCTCGTTTGTAATCCTTCTGGGAGGAGAAAATTTTGGAGAAACTTCCGAGTTCGCCAACCCTTCAAATCTTGATTCATATGATGTACCGACCGCTATCCTTCCCATATTTTTCCCCTTGTAGTCCTTTGCTGCTCACCCTTATTTTCTGTACTGACCAGACCCCAAATCTTTTTGACCTTCAACTTAAATCCGTCACACTCCGACCTTAGGTATGAGCCACACTTCATGGTAACCCCTACCCTAGTTGTTCTATATATAATTATGTTTTCTCTATTACCCTAACTATATTTTGGGACACAATTATTCGGATTTTGGTTTTTATTATTTTGTATTTATCGAAGAGTGCGTATTATCGACTATTCCCGTTTCACGCATTTCGAGTACTCCACTACTAGCTTTCCCATTATTTTTTCAGTAGCGCAACCTTACACCGCGCATACTTTTGTTACATGTTCCTTAATTTCACTATACAAGTTTTCTAAATTATTTTAAACCCATTTTATCGATACATTATCCTAAAATGTTTTAACCTACCGATTAATTTTTCACTACTTTATTCTCGTTATTTTATTTTCGGGTTTTGTGCCTATGTTTACTATTATAAATGGTTGTGCCTTATACTTATTATTTCTATTGTGCTACTTTTGATATATTGATATGTGCATACATCGAGTACACCTCGAATATCATTGTTCGTTGTTGTTGTTATTGCTATTCTTGTATACATGTAGTTGACCTATAGTTATTCCTGTCTTATACCTATTTAGACCTGTCTTTTGTATGTTGTTCTTACATATTTATACCTTCAAATTTCTTCGTCCACGGATTTCTAATAAACCTTTATGTGTTAGTTTGCAATATAATAGTTTTCGCCTATATTTATATAACTTATCATTTATTTTAAATTTCGAGGACGAAATTTTTGTAAGGGTGGTATGATGTAATACCCAGCCTTTTTTATACACCTATATTCGTATATCTTTTTCACCCATAAAATTTATTTATGATTATCTATTTATTTTCAAAATCCCATTAAATCCAGACCTTACCTATCATTCCCTCCAGCCCCAAGCCCATTTCTTTTATTTGAAAATTTAAAACCCAAAACTAAATTTTTTTCCCTAAACCCAAATCCCAAGCACACCCCTTTTTCTCATTTGATTCTTCCTCTAAATATCTCAGCCCATATCCTATTTTCTAACCTATTTTCCTAAGCCCACTACCCATCTTCTTTCTCTAATATTAACACTAATTCAGCTGGCCCGTTCCTCTCTTTCCCCAATTAAATTTTCCTTTCTTTTTCTCTGGCCTAAAGTCTCAGCCCATTTCTTTATTTTGTATAAACTCAATTTCTTTTACTAAGGCCTCAGCCCGAGCCTGGAACTTTAATTTCATTTTATTATTAATTCTTTAACCTCCAGCCCACCGAGCCAGCCCACTCCCTTAAAATTCTCTATTTAATTTTCCTTTCTCTTCTTCTATTCTTCTGGCCCGGCCCACTGTTCCCTCAGCAGCCGCTCCCACGTCCCCAGCCCACGCCCGCACCCGCTTCACTAACCCGACCCGCTTCTACACCCCTTTCTCCCCAACGGCTCTCCTAATCTCCCGCCCACGCCATTAATTCTTCGATCCCTTATCTCCGCCGCTTCCCACGCCCACGCGCTGCCGTTCTCCCACGACTCGTGCGCCGTTACCCCGACGTGCGCACCCCTCGTCTCTCCTAACGCCCTCGAACTCACCATCGCTCTCCTCTCGTTTCCCATTCTCTCTCGAACTCGCGCCCACCGCCGTCTCCTCACCGCCGCTCACCGACCACCTCATCTCTTCATCCGCCTTCTTCCAACACCGCGACCCCCATAGCCGCACCTTCCTCGTCGTCAGCAGCACCACTATCACCCCGTACAATCCACACCCGAGCACCCCCTGCCGAGCACCCCTGCACACCAACCCTGCACCGAGCTCGACCACCTTGCACCCTCACTGCCGACACCCCGTCTTCCCGACGACCACCATCGTCGACCACCAACTCCATCGACACCCTTCACCCTCCTCGTCAACATCATCTCCATCGCCATCGTCTATCCCTGCATCTCTCTCCCTCCTTCTCTCTCTTTTCCTCTGTTTTTCACTCTCTCTTTCTCAATCCCTCTCTGGTTCTCTCTCACTTTGTCACCTCTCCGCGTCTCTCTCTTTCTCTCTCACTCTCGATCTAACTCTCTATCTCTATCTCACTCTCTGTCCCTCACTCTCACTTTCCCTCTCTCAAATCTCTCTAAAAAATTTTTCTCTCTCTCTCTAACACCCGCTCTACCGGCCACCACAGCGAGCAACTCCACGTCATCGACCACCACCCTCGCCGTCAAGACCCCAGTAACCAAGCCTTCGCTGCCATACTCGAGCTCCTAGCCTAGTCCAAGCTCCGAGGCCGAGCCAAGATCGAGCCGAGGCACAACCTTACTGTGTTCCATACCACTACTGCTGTACAATCCCGTGACGTGTCCAGACAAGTATTTTACTTGCTTACATGCTATTTACTTAAGTTACAATCGTTAAGTACATAGATTATAAAGTTACAAGTTTAAACCAATTATGTGCCATACCTGTTCGACGCGTGTTCCCAAACAAAATACTTTTCTAAATTGACGGAACTGGATTACTTACATTGGCCCTTGCTGTGATGAACACCTTGTGCAAGTTTCGCTGGAAAACATGACCGTTAACGACTAAAACAACTACCCTCAAGTTTAACCGTAAAACTGGAATTTTACTGTACCTGGAAACCGTTAAAATTACCATAAATTATACACACAATGGAATGATGTGTTCGAGGGCTCCAATCGAAGCTAACTCGATGAACTATAACCCTATACTAGTTTCCAGATATTCCTGTACTCAAACTGTGTTAATATTTGGATCGGAGTGCGACTCTGGACTGCAGTCCAGAGCGACTCCAGTTGTTACTTGCTGTTCCGTAATGGGTACCACAGGATTTCCTGAACTCATAAATTGCGTAACTCTGCTGTTTATTATAGATGAATCTGTTATCTAGATAATACAGGTGGTTTCATCCTGTTTCGTCATCTTTTACTATTTTATCTGTAATTTAAAAGATCGGGACGCATAACAGTCCCAACAGAATCAGAATTGACATGTTAATATTAAACAGAGTATAACTCCTAACGTACAGACGCGATTGAGAAACCGTCTGTTGCGTTGAAAACCTTACTGAAAACCTTAGATTTCATCAAACTGTAGTGTGGCTAAAATCTGATCCCAACCAGGATTAAAATGCGTTGCGAAACGGATTCCTGATTCTGAAACCAGATTTCCAGCCGTGAACGCTTAAAATGAAATGACTATAATTAGTGATCCTGGAACCTGATTGGCATGAAACTAAATTCGATGGATAGATAACTGAACGTACTATTTAATCCCCATTCATTGTTTCACTAAACTGTAACTATATGATTTATGATAAATTATGCAAGTGGTAGATTATCGATTCATGACTCCCTAATCATGCTGTATATACTGTTTACGCATCATATCATACACATATCATTGCATCGATAACATAGTGATAACGTGCATTTACCCAGTGTTAGGTTTTAGTGATGATTGTGACAAGTACGTCAGTGTTCATGTATAAGTGATTAAGTGAAAGTGATATGTACTTGTACACAATCAGTGAACCTTATTATTATATTGCATTGTCGACGTCTGTGGGACACGTGTACGTGTGACTATAAGTGGTATGGGACACTTATGGAAGCTCTTGCACGAGTGTCACAGATAAGGCACCAGACACTGCCATTTATCTTAGGTATTAGTCGGGATGTGCTTGATGGAGGTCCTGCCTCCAGCTCTTGCGCAGACTTGTCACAGACCGATTGGTATTTAGGGTTATGGTTGGCGTTTGATGTAGACCACAGGGTGTGGGATAGTTTAAGTATGGGTTCAACAGAATCTCGGGAGTCCCATGCCGGCTCATATATTTAGGGAGATATATGGAGATTTACAGGGTTTGTGATATTCACCATGATATACATGTTGGGCCCGTGGTCCCTTGCCCTTGGGTTCTACCCTTGGGTGGAGGACACTCACGAGTGGTTGACTCTCACACTTGGACTGACGATAGGCTTAGTGACCTGTACAGTGAGACTTAGAGACTGATAGGGATACTGGCATTGATATACCTTACATACTGTGTTGACATACGTAGCATATCATTCTACTGCTTTTACTGTTCCGCTGCATTGATTACGGCATGTTCATATCCATACTGCCTTTGATCTACTGTTATATATACCTATTACCACTGTTAGTATTGTCATATTATTCTATATATTATATTGCTATTGTGTCGCTCTGACGACCTGAGTATGCATGCTCAGCGTGAGGAGAAGATTTAGCCTGGACCAGAACTAGACGCGTATCACAGACATCTTGACTTGCTATTCAGAGTTACATTCATTTGTTTCCATCGGGTCAGTTTATATTACTGTTTTGTTCCAGTTACTGTATTTCTCTTTACCTGTGCATCATTTACTGTTTACCATGAAAAACTAGAAGCCGAAGTGTGACTACGGCAGGACATTTCCTTGACCGTAGGAGCATGGCTGGCCTTGTCAACTCCTCGTATTCCGTACTTTGGGAAGCGGGGCGTGGCATTTGACCCATAAAACAGGATGGCTTTCTGTCCATTTTTCCTCCCAGGAATGTAGAAAGTTTTCAGCTGGTCCATGGTGGAGACTGACAATGCATCGAGCTCTTTGCACATCTTCTCCGGCACCCTTGTGACGGCTAGGGGCCCTTCTGCAATTTTGAAGGTGTTGTTTCGCTTGTTGCATGGGGGTCCAGTCTGCACAGCTGTTGCATGGCAGGTCCTCTTCCTCCGACTCTTCAGTGTTGCTGCCAAGATGAGGGCGGACTTTGCTGCTAGATGGGCCTTCAGTATCAAATTCTTCCGTATCGCTACCGAAACGAGGGCGAGTTTTACGGAAGGATGGACTTTCAGCGTCAGACTCATCAGTGTCACTACCGAAACGCAGGCGCACTTGGGCGTTTTTGCTTTTGAAAGTGACAGTCAGCTCAGATTTGCTTTTGAGTCTTGGTGTCGCTCTATCCTCAGTCAGTTGTGGCTTAGCATTTTGGTGGTTCATAAAGTACTGAGAATCTTCATATCGGATTTCATGCACACCGAACGGCTGGATGTCTCCGTCAATGCGCCTTTCTTCGCCATTTTTAGTATACTTCATGCATTGATGGAGAGTTGGCGGAATGATGCCGTAATCGTGGAGCCACGGCCGCCCCAAGAGAATTTTATAAGACGTGTCAGCATCGATCACGTATATTTTAGCTTCAGTTTGCAGATCCCCAAATTTGATTGGCAATGCGATAGACCCCAGAACTTGCTGGCAGTTTTGATTGAAGTCTTGAATGACAATCGTTTCCCTCGACAGGTATCGGATGTCCATTGACAAACTCTTCAGAGTCCCCAAGTTCATGATGTTCACCGAGGACCCTGGATTAATCAATATGCGATTAATCTGATTTCCGTCGCTGTACCCGGTCACGAAAAGCGGCCGATTATGCTCAGCCGTTCCCAGTAGCAAGTCTTCGTCCTTAAACGTCACTGCGGCGACATGCAGAGCGTACTGGGCTTCTTTCATATTAATTTCCGCAAAGTGAGCCTGATACCGCTCGGGGTTTTGTAGAGCGTGAATGAGAATATCTCTAAGCTCTTTACATAGGACCAAGGCATCGTAGATGCTCAGGAGAGACGGGAGCTTTCGGAGATGAGCCAAGACATTGTAGTCCACTAAGGAAGGAATTGAGTTTTCATTCGCCGGCTCTCTGCCATCTTCCTCATTAGCCACCTATTTTTCCTTTCCTTTTGAGGCGTTTCCCTGATTTGGCGATAGAGCCCTGCCGCTTCTGAGCTGGACTTGGTTGGCCTTTGTGGCGAGCTCCTCGTCCTCTTTGGGAAAACAGAGATCTTTCTCAGATTCGCTGCCCAGATGGATAGCGTAGAAAGTCACTATAGGGATCTCTTCATTGGAGTCTTCTTCCAACTTCTCCAAAATCTCTGCTGCTTCTACAGGGAAGAACTCTTTCAATCGAATTAGAGTTCTTTCCTTCTGTTCATAGTTTTCGAGAGAATCGATATATTTTTGAATGGTCGATCTCCCTGCAGACTCTTTTTCGTGCCGAGCTGCACTTTTCTTCTTTTTGAGCTTTTTGGATTTTGAGCCTGATGGAGCCGCATTAGCAGCTGGAATGGTAGGCTTCTTCTGCCCTTCCCATTCCGTCATGGGCTCTTTCCGAAGTAACTTCATCATCTTCTTCGTCTTATTAGATATGTGCATACCCTACGGAAGCTGCGGTGAGTCCGTTCCATTTCTCAGGGCAGTGGGTTGGGATGTCTGCTCCCAGAAGGTTTCATCTTCTGTCTGTATAAAGTTGGTGATTGCAACTTGATTGTTCACCAACACACTTTTGGATGGCTCGATCTCTCCAGCCTGGTACTGCTTCTCGACCCAGTCTTTGAAGATATAGCAATCCTCGATCGTATGGCTCACTACTCGGTGGTACGGGCAATACAGGGGATTGTCGGTCATTTTTGCTTCTTGAGGTCTTTTCAACTCTGGCAATTGTAGACCATTGTTCAAGGCATCTTTAAATATCTTCCGGACCTTGTCCCTTCTGAAAGGGTAAACCTTGTTCTTTTTCTCCTCTAGGGAAGGCCCTTCTCCTCCTAGCACTGGCATTCGAGACCTGTTGGTTTTGGATTCCCCCGTCCTTCGCTTTTCTTCATTGTCGGACGCGTTGAAGACATTTGTCATCCCGCTTGCTTTTCCAAGTCTTGTCTCTCAGAGAGTCCGGGGTAGACTCTTATTTCGAGCGTTCTAGCATTTGGACTTTCTTGGTTATCTCTTGAAACGTCTTGAGGCCTGCTGTGCACAAGAATGGGACCATCCAATTGCTGAGGTTCCCAATGAGAAGGCTGACGGACTGGTCCTGCTCCAGCGGCAGTTCGCACTTGACCGTGAGATTACGCCATCGGGCGATAAAGTCGGTGTTGCTTTCATTCTTCCCCGGCTTGGTCCTCACAAGGTCAGCAATGGAGATTTTATCACCGACACTCATGAACCTTTGCCGAAACAGAGACTTCATTTGAGCAAAGGTAATAACGCACCCGTCTGGTATACTGCGTACCAGTCGAAAGCGACACCAGTCAGGCTGTTGACAAACTGACGAAGAAGGAGCGCATCATTGCCCCCTGTATTTCCGCACGATGCTTTAAAATGGGCAACGTGCTGATTTGCATTTCCCGTCCCGTCAAATCTTCCGAACTTAGAAATGACGCAGCCGCTCGGGAACTCGATCAGATCGTACTGTGCGGGATATGGCCACCCACTACTGCCAATCTCTTTCTGGGCGTCAGCTTCGGCCACCAATGTTTTAACCTTGCTGGTGACCAAATCCATTATCCGATCTTATGTTAGCGGGATAGTGTTATCTGGGGCCAAGGAGTCCTCCGAAGCGGAATGTGGCCGGCTTTCGTGCGGCTCGACGAATCTTGGACCCAAAGGGACAAGCATCGGCCACTTCGGATTGTCATCATCCGGCTCATGAGTAGCGACTTGTGGTTGATTGGGAGGCGCTCGAGCAATTTGAGCCGTAAGCTGCATCACAACGTTCGTTAGGTCGTCAATTTTTGAATAGAGCTTGGCCATCACTTTATCTTTGCTCTTGAGCTGTTTCCGAAGCTCTTGAAGCAGCTCTTGCTCTGCGGTCCTAGGGCGGAAAGTCGGCACTTCCTCGCTGTCCGAGCTTGACTCTGCCTGGACCAAAGGGTCCTTCTGTCTATCGTCCTCATCGAGAGGGTTTTCATCATCCAGCGGAGGCGGCTGTTCTTGGGAAGCGGCAACCACATTCAAGCCAGATTGGGCTTGGGATGTGGTGGCCCCATCCTTGCTTTTGCTGCGAAGGTTGTCGCTGGGGCGCCCGCCTTCCATATAGACCATATGGATAATATATCCAGCCGTCTTTTTATTATCGACGGCTGATTTCACCGATCGCTGTCTTGACCCCCCTGTTTCGGTAGCGGGCAGTTGATTGAAGACGGCTGGCCTGGCCGGATTCTTGAATGGTGCCGACGCTTCTTTTTTGGTTTTGCCCCGCTGTTTTTGCGCGGCACTGAGCGCCTGATAGACTCTTGAAGAGACAGTGTCATACTTTTTCTGTTGGGGCTGGGACACGTCCCTTCGTGGCATTGTTCGGACTGCTGTCTTCTTGATCCTGGCGGTCATGGCATTTTTTTGAACCCACTTCAGAGGTTCGAAGGAATTGCTGATTTTTATGGCTGACGCAGCCTTCGTCGCAGGATGACTCTGCTCTTGGAACCTCACAAGATTCCATACGACCGGAGTCCTGGCCTTCTTGTTGGCTCGATACCTGAGCCGCTTCTGTCTCAGCCTTTCTGTTCTGAGCACTTGGCTGGCTATGGCTCTTCGGGAAGCCATCGTAGATCGAGCGATGGAGGACTTTGGAGATACGCCTGATTGTGCAATTGTTGGAGTCATCACCTGAGCTCGTCCGCAACGTTTGATGTTGCCCTTTGTACCGGAAGTCTTGCCCCCAGCTGGAGCATAAGAGAGTCGTTCAGGCACCTTCTTAAGTTTCGGTTGTGGCGCCTTAGCGATCACAACATTCGTCCTCTTTCCCCTTGAGACCGGCTTGGCCACCTATTTTTCCGGTTCTTCTGCCAGATGTGCGCTTCTGGCAGGGTAGATGACGACGGAACCAAACTGGCGGGGCAGTTCCTCCCACTGTCGACTGAGGCTTGCGGGGAGAACCACACGAGCATTGACCTTGACCACGTACGGGATCGGGGTCGCGTCGGAAGCTGAATTCGTCTTAGAAGAGATGGTCGTTGAAAGTTGATTGCTGCACGGAAAAACATTATTTCAGTACAAACAACGGCATATATGTTAAATGAGTTCGCATGAACGCTTCACCCAAGATATGGGAAGAGAGATTGGTCCCACCGGGCGTGCCAGAATCTGTAGGGTGTTTTTCGTCACCCCATTGAGATGGGAATACGTGCGCACTTGTCAGGCGCATTACAGATTCCCTCTGCCTAGGATAGGCGGGGGTTTATTTATTGTGGGGATCCGAATCTCCGGCAGCCGCGGACTAAGCTGCCGTTAATTACCCCTCGCATTTGGAGCGAGAGGACCTCCGATTGACGGGTTAAACTAGTCATGCGAACTCAATGTGCAGTGTTGTGTTTTGGATATATCGGGGGCCCCACAGAGTTTTTATGGGGGTCCCGCTACCTGGATAGCGGGCTATGGGTCAAGGAGGCTAGCAGCCCCCTTATGGGGTGCGAGACAGCGCCCCGTTAGAAATTTTTTCTAACAGGGACAGTGTTGTGGAGTATGTGTGTGTGTATGTGTACACACACACACACACACACACAAGGGAAAAGGGCATCCAAAGGATCCGTGGGAGAAAGCGCTCGGGCGCGAGCGCTTTGGGCGCTGGCGCCTCACGTGCCAGGCACGTAGGCGCTCGGGCCCTAGCGCTTTGAGCGCAAGGGCGCTAGCGCCTGAGCGCCCAAAGCGCAGCGCCCACATGCCTGGCACGTGAGGCGCCAGCGCCCAAAGCGCTAGCGCCCGAGCGCTTTCTTTCACGCATCCTTTGGATGCCCTTTTCCCTTGTGTGTGTGTGTGTACATACACGCACACATACCCACAACACTGTCCCTGTTAGAAAAAAATTTTAACGGAGCGCTGCCCCGCACCCCGCAAGGGGGCTGCTAGCCCCCTTAACCCCCGGCCCGCTATCCGGATAGCAGGACCCCCGTAAAAACTCTGGGGGGCCCCGATATATCCAAAACCCCTCCAAAACACAATACTGCACATTGAGTTCGCATGACCAGTTTAACTCGTCAATCGGAGGTTCTCTCGCTCTAAATGCGAGGGGTAATTAACGGCAGCTTAGTCCGCTGCTGCCGGAGATTCGGATCCCCACAATCAATAAACCCCCGCCTATTCTAGGAAGGGGGAATCTGTAATGCGCCTGACAAGCGCGCGCGTATTCCCATCTCAATGGGGTGAAGAAAAACACCCTACAGTCCCGAATCATATGGAGGCTATGAGCGATCGGAGGGTTTTCGTCTCTCCCGGTATTGGGAGTTGATGTTGTGTTATGCATGATTGAACATAACCGCATGTCCCTGGCCAGGGATAATGAGGTTTACTGATAAGAGAAATCGGTAGTTTCTCGATTGGTTAGAAGCCACATATCGGCCCGACTTATCGGGTTATTTGAATCTGACGATACCACCCTCAGACCCAATATGCAACATATCAGACGAAGAGACCGGACTGTACGGTAACTGTCGCTTATAGGCTTTACAGGGAGTATGGATAAGTTTAGTTGTTGATCTTCTATTTCGTGCAATGTGTAGATAGCCGTTACGTACAGCTAGTGCCACCGACATACTTGTGAGTGCTGGATGTGATCCTATGATTCACTGCCAGCATATTGTCAAGTTTTTGGAGTCCCACACAAGGGGTATCTTTGCTTGGGCAAATAGATTGCAGTGGTGGTATGTAGATACTCGCGAGAGTTCGATTAAAATAGTATATTCGATATACTAATTTTTAATCGGGCGTTTATTAATACCAGCCGACTTTATGAAAGCCGGCATATTAAATCAAGTGTTGATTATATATATATATAGTATTATCTTATTCTATTTTATTCTCTTTAAAGTTTGCATTTTATTTTAAATGCAAATGTTTAATTATGTTTACATAATTAATTGTGGTTCTCTTTAAGCTTATGTTGTGCCCTATGTTGTGCCATGTGATGGGCACAACATAAGCCCACTCTCAAAATATTTATTTTAAAGGAAAATATTTAATCATGTTTACATAATTAATTATGGTTCTCTTTAAGCTTATGTTGTGCCAGGGGATGAGCATTTTGGATGGTTAAGATTAATTCTGGTTATGATACAGAGAGTAAACATTCTCTATTTCTTATCATAATTTTATTAATCTTCTCTCTCTTTCATCTCTCTAGCTCTCCGCTCTTTCATAAAAGAGAACAATAAAAGGAGAAAGAATTAGAATTAAATCACTATAATTCTCCATTGAAGATCCTAGCAAGGTTTGAGGAGTTTGCTTCAATGGTTGGAGCAAGCAGCTCAAGTGGAGATAGCCTCAAGTGGATCCATTTTTGACTTGGAGATCTGCAGCAAACTTGTTATGTATAACACCTGGAGCTTAAGAAGAGTTCAATAGGAGGCTACTACGAGGATTCAACCACACTTGGATCTTTGAAGTAAAGGACTTGGCTTCAAAGGTTGTAATCCCTTATCATAGTAGTGTAGAAACTTATTTTTATATTGCAGGTTTAAAGTTTTAACATTGATTCCATGGTTTGTATGACTTTTAGCTCTCTAGGTTTTTGGAAAACCATTCTGGTAAGATTCTAAATTCACATTAGAGTGCTAAAAGTCCATCAGGACGGTGACCTGTCTCACAAGCCATTGGTGTTTTGACACCAAAGATTGTCTACAGATGCTCACTGGAGGTGAGTACACCGGACAGACTCTGTAACGATCGCAAAATCCACATATTCTTTTCTACGGGACCTTTTACTAAGCGTTGTTCCATCATGGAAATTAAATAAAATACAGATAAAGCAGCAAGGAAATACACAAGAGGAGCATCACGTGCCCACACGTGATAGGGCATCACGTGTGGACACGTGGCCTTCTATGAGCAAAGTTATAGGCACTGAGATACACAATTTGAGATGGGATCATGTGCCAGCACGTGATGGATTCCTGAACCCTTTGAACTAATAGAATTGAATTCTGATCAAAAGAGGTCACGTGCCCACACGTGATGGGCCTTTAAATCCACTGAAAGGAATTAAAAGGTATAATAAAACAGCAAGAAAAAACCCCAATGGGGCATCACGTGTGGGCACGTGACCAGGGGTCACGTGCCCACACGTGATGAGTTCCCGAGCTCTTTAAAAGAATGGAATTAAATTCTGATTAAATGGTCAATCAGTGGGGTCACGTACTAACACGTGATAGGCTCTTAAACATTCTAAACTAATAGATTTAAATTTTAATTAAGGGAAATCAAAAACCCTGATATTTCCCTAGATTTTCCAAACAAAAAGATTGCGCTCTGTAAAGTGGAGCACCGTTGGATTAAAAATCCAATGGTGATTAAAAATCACCAATTTATAGAAAGATTCTATACAAGGAAAGATTTTCCTAAAATCTGCCAGGAACAACAAACAAAATATCTTTTGGATTAAAAATCCAGTGGTGAATAAAATTCACCGAGTGATCTAACAGATCATGTTGGTTATAAAATCAATAAAATCTTTCAATGAAAGATTGATAAAACAAACCGATTCTTTTCTTTCTCCTATAAATAGGAGCCAAGAAGAGAATAGAAAGAGAACAACACAACAATAGAGAGAGAATACAAAAGAAAAGAGAATTTAATTCTCCAGAGAGAAAAGAAGGTCTCTTCATAAAAAGAAACCCTAGGTAAGAGAGCGAAAGAGATCATCTTATAAGTTCCCACAAAATAAAAAGAGAATTGAATTCTCAAACTAAAAGTTTAACTCTTCTAAATAAGAACTTAGTTCTTCCTTTGGTTGAAGGTCTGCAGAAGCAGATCTCCCCATAAGTTGAGAATTTAATTCTCATCGGGGAGATTCTGCCATGCAGATCTAAAACCTAAGAGAAGACCTAAGTTCAGAGAATTATATTCTACCACAAAGAATGTAGGAATTTAATTCCTCCAACAAAAATAGGGTTTAACCCTTAATATAAGAACTTAGTTCTTCCTATGGTTGAAGATCTGCAGAAGCAGATCTCCCCATAAGTTGAAAATTTAATTCTCATCGGGGAGATTCTGCCATGCAAATCCAAAACTTAGAGAGAGAATTGTGTTTAAAGAATTTAATTCTTCCAAATATATAGGAATTTAATTCCTCTAAATAAAATCAGGGTTTAACCCTATAAAAGAATTTAATTCTTAAACAAGGGACTTTTCATGCACGTAAAAAGATCAAGTACCCAACCTAATCACATGGCAACACGTGATCCTCCCCTCAATGGTCAAAAAAGAATGAATGAGATCGGGTCACGTGCTCCCATGTGACCCTTGAACAAACTTCTCAAAATAAAGGCAGAACAGACTTTGGGCACCCTCACGTGTCCCCACGTGACCCCTGACAAACACCTATTTAAAAAAGAGAGATGGAAAGAACTGAAGGATTAAAATCCAATGCATGGGCTGTTGGAGATAGTGCCCTCATAGTCAATTATTGGATCGCAGGTACGTGATTGCAATGATTGCGGAGGACCTATACCGGTAGGACAGTCTTACTCGAGATGATAGTATGCTATCTGGTTTGCCTTTATCAGTCGTGTACATGTTCAGATGACTAATTACATGTTACACTTTGATAGAGCCCTTAGGATCTTACTTTACTACCAACAGTATGTTGGCGATCATATACGTGAGAGTTGGGTAGTTTATATGTATATTCTTAATTGTGGTCCCTAGTCATGGGAGTTTCGAGACAGGGCATCGATACTCCGGAGTAGACTAGTGTATACAGTCGAGACCCCGACGAGGGGCGGTGGCCGGTCTCACAAGCCACTGGTGTCAGTTGGATCACCTAAGATGTATACAGGTGCTCATTGGGTTATGAGTACACCGGACAGGACTCGCCGGGAATCTGCTAGTTAGTACTATACCTATCGTCATATAGCAGTTCCCTGGTGACATGTGTACAGGTTAGTTCATCGACCTGAGGTCGTCATTTGTCTCGTGTGAGTTCCCACCGTGCTTTGATTTCTACCCTACCACGGCTCAAAGGAGTCGTGCAAACAGGTAGCTTTTGGGTACAGTCCCGAGCCATATGGAGGCACGTGAGCGGATCGGCAGGGGATTCGTCTCTCCCGGTATTGGAGGTGAGGTCGTGCTGTGTCTAGGAGAGCCATTACACATAGTCCATGGCCATGGCAGGAGATTTACTGGTAGGTACTCCAGTAGTTTCTCAGTGTGTTATTGGGCTACACTCCGACACGACTTATACTGCTATTGGGGGTCTGACGTTACTAGCCCCCTAGGCAGATATGCGATACTCATAGACGAACGGACCGGACTGTATATACATTGTCACTGTTAGGCTTAGTAGGGTTTCCGGGTGAGTTCGCTCATCGGCCTCCCTTGAGGTCAGTCCATGGGCAGCCGTTACGCATTGCTAGTGCCGCTGACGGTTTGTGGTTAAACCCACTGCCAGGGTACTGACGAGTCATTAGAGTCCCCCACAGACAGTTTCCCAAGTTCGGGCGAAACGTTGTAGAGGCCGTATGGTTTTATGGCAGGGTTCGGAAAATGCACGTGCGTTTACGCACGTGTTATTTTTCGGGCAGATGATACTGGTCGGCTTTGGTTTAAGCCGGATCCGAGTATTGTATTGAGTAGATATAATATCTTTGTCTCAGTTGCATTTGTATTCGGTCGTAATATAAATGCGGGTATATTTATACAGTTTCGGGGTTATCCTGAAAGTCGTTTCAGGATCACTTTTGGAAGTTGCCAGTTTCCAGTTTTCTTTCAGCCGTCTTTTAACATTCGGTTAAAGACGGATTTATCTTTTCTTGGATAAGGGTGAGTCATCATTCTAGAAGCTTCTAGAAGTGGTGATGAGGCTAGTGAGTCATTAGTGCTTTAATGGAGCCATTAATGCAATGGTGACTAGGTTAATGAATCACCATTTGCATTAATGATGTTTTGTTTGCATGAAGGATATTTGTGGTTGATATTCGTTCTTATAGTCACTCTCCCCTCTCCTACACTCACCTCCCTCTTTGCATATATATGGCCGGCCCTCTCTCTCCTCCTTCACTCACTCATTTGAGAAATTATGGTTGCTAAAAAGAAAAGACTAAAGTTTTGGATGCATGGAAATTTCATAGTTCATTTCTTGTTCCATTTCATTTCCATCGGCAACTTCATTAACCGATCGTCCACGGACTTGGACGAAGTAAGACAAAGTCATCTATTCATTCTCTACATCATTCTTGGTCGTCTCTTTTAGCAAACTTGACGACCGAGTTGCCTCAAGTCAGAGGCGGGAGCCCGTTTAAAGAATCAGTGATGTGGTGCCACCTGGACGTGCAGATCGGAGATCGACGGGATCAGAGCAGCCGCAACGGAGCGTGGGATGATGGTTAAAGAACGAAGGACTCGGATCGTTCGGTATAACATTTCTACACTCTTTACAGTTTGTTAGTTTAGCAATAATGGCAGATCCGGGTTAAAGTATACGATAGCGCCAGTTAAAAAGTTTTTGTTCCGCATTTGGCGTCTGTAGACGGCCGAGGCGCTACCGTAGACTTACATGGGCGCCCTCACGTGTCCCCACGTGACCCATAGCAAATCCTTTTAATATCCAGTGCATGGGTACCCATCACGTGCCCACACGTGATGGCCGTGAAGACTAAAGTGTTTAACACTTACCTGCATATCCTGAGAATAAAATAAAGGAAGTTTGGGCCCAACATTGTTTTGTGCGCTGCATTCTTAGCGTTTAACACGATTTTAAACGCATCACGTGGGAGCACGTGATAGCCGAGTGTACTCTAGTGTTTAACACTATATACAAGCCAATCTTAGATTGAACTAGCCAAGTTTTTCTAGAGGCAGTACCCCTTTTTGACTGAACCTCAAACACACTTTTGGCTTCCAAAATTGGTCATCTCATATGACATTAAAAGTAGAACCCAATGCCTTTCAGACAACTTTGGTTCAAGGGTACATCTCTCCACACCTCTGATGCATGTCATTGTAATTTTTCAACGTCTTCATAGAGGTGGTGGGTCCCAATGGCCAAATAACTATCTGGTGCATTTCCAAATCCATGTTTGCATCTGAACTTGGACCGCAATGTCCATAAACTAAACAATAGAGCCCAAATGCTATTTTGTTGGATCTAAATGTTCCTGTTGTAACAACTCTAAATTTCCTATACAAATTTTTCAAAATATTTTTTTCAAAAATTCATAAAGGGGTATTTATTATCTGAGCACAAGACTTAAGTAATTAAATAACTCCATTTTTTAAAGTACAAAGAATTGATTTAAATTCAAAGTATACTTGGAGTATTTAATTTTGCTGATATCTCTTTAAGTAATTATTTCACACAAATAATTACATGAAGGAGCTTGTAGCTCATTGGTAATACCTTGCATTGCTGAACCAAGTCACCAGAGTTCAAATCCCATGCCCAACTTTATTTTTAATATTATTTTGTTTTAAATCCTTTGGAAGCCCAACAGTCCAAAGACCATAACTCCCAAACTTTGAACTTCACCTAAAAATCTAAATATACCATAGCCTACCCCATGAAACCCCCCACCTCCCGACCTTCCAACTCGGCCGAGTCGGCCGGCCGGCCGAGTCAGCAATTGAAAAGTTGTGACTTTTCAGTTGCCCAACTCCCCTGCACATACCATTTAATTGGATCGGTTCCTGAAACTTAATTATCCCCCATTTACTACAATTTTTAATGAATTTCTATATTTTTTACAATTTTTTTAATTAAAAACCTTTCACCTATCCTACCTTAGCCTACCCTATAAATACCCCCCCTACCCTCTACCCTCTCATCCTAAAACCTTAATCTCACTCTCTTAAAATCTTCTCAAGGGTTGTGTACTTTGAAAACAAGTTCGCGGCGAAGCTCCGACGAAATTCCGGCGGAAATTCCGGCGACGTTTTTAGGAACAACCGGCTGCGAAGCAACGCCTCGGCAACCCCTTTAGTCCCCACTTCACTCCTTTTCTTAATCGAAACCCGTAAGTCCCATTCTATCCCTCTTTCTTATTCTCTAAAAATACGAAATTACGAAACCCGACGGAATCGGAACAAATCCGATTTCCGATTCGGTTTTCTATAAAATTTCGCTTCTAACCAATTCAATCATGCTTAAACATCTTATTGTTGACTATTAAACATTCAACGAATAATTTGAACAAGTTTCATCACATGAAATGATAGCCTTTTCAAATTCGTATTTTTTCACTTAAATACCACAATGTTTCGATTTCACATTTAACCCCTTAACTTTGCTATACATTTAAAGTAGAGCACGAGGTAAGGACCTACCTCCACATACAGGCAAATACAACCCGAAACGACATCATCAAAAACTTAGAATACGATAAAACAATACTTTTATTTAAATACCATATTCTTAATAAAACCAATTCTAGAAGTTTTAGTTTTGATACACTTTTAAATAAATACCTCTTATTAGGAAAACAAGATAAGTTGTGGACATAGATCGTTTATCTAAACCTGACTTTGTGGTGTCTAGGCTAGGCAAGTGAGAAAAGATAACTTTAAAAGGCCCGTCTCACGGTGATTCGTGAGCGGGTCCCTCCTTTCCGCATTTGTACTTACCTGGCCACAATTGGCGGTGAAGAGGCGATTTGAGGCTTCTAACAACTTGTCGTTTAGACCATTTAGAAATAGGCTAGTCGACTTAGGAAACCCTAGAATCTAAAATACGGAAAATTTACATTTTTGCAAATAAATACCTTTTACTTTATAAAACAGTTTTCTAAAGGATTAGTATTTTACAATCTTTGCAAAGCGCCGCTACAACCCATTTTTGGGGAACCCGTTCGGGATTGTGCGGTTTATCATGCACCCTCGGGCTAGTAGTACAAGATTCAGACCTCCGCAAGGAGCATCCGGTCTCGAAAGGTTTAAAATACGACATGTTAAGAAAATGAGATTTTTGGAATATAGAATATTTATTAAAATTATTTTTGTATAAACATATGTATATTAATCATTTAAATATCTATTTTATTATAATATAAATTTTCCACCTTTTCCTAAATATCACAAGATTAAATTTTACACTAAAATACCATGAACTTCAAATGAATCAATATCACAGATAAATACTATTATTTATAAAACTAGGATAATTTCACTAGAAATGTCACAACATAAAATCCACCCTCATTACAACTCTAAATACGAACAATAAATACTTGAGGCGTATTTTGAAAAGTATATAAAAGTATTTTTACATAAAACCCCCTCAAGTTTTATAAATTACTCTAAAGACCCTAGCAATTATAAGACCTCGATTCACAATTCTGATTGTCTGACTCGGGTTTGAGCCTGATTAATCTGACTTGAATATAATTCAAGTCAATCTACAAACTACAATATTCCAATTCAATATGAACACATGAATTCATGAATCCAATTATCAATTTATACAACTTGACTGAACCGAACCATGGATATATATTCCTTTTACATGATTCTCAGTATTCCATTTACATGACTGTTCCCCTTCGAATGGCGGCGCACAAGACTGCGATGTCCTGGCACTGAGATTCGGGGCAGATGCTGTTTGGTTTTATCCGTCTACCTCTCCGAAGATGCCAAGTTGATTTATGGCACCGTGTATCGGAGGTTTAGACGGATGCGGCCGATGTAGCAGACTTCGTCAGATTCCCCCTCGCTTGAGGGGTTTTTGATTGTGGGGACGCTCTTCCCTGCAGGCGCAAGCCCTGCAGTTAATTACGCTACCGCATCGCGGTAACAATTTTCTCCTTCTCCAGAATTTCACTTCGTGTCGTGTGTGTTTGTTTTGTTTGTGGTTGCCCGTGGATTGTATACGGAGACTGGGTAATACCGTCGCCCGTAGGACGTGGATTAGTCCAAATCCGTATTTACTTAGATTTGGGTTTGGTGTTTTTAGTTTAAGGATGCATTAGTCGCCTTGCGGCTAAGATCAACTTAAACGTTCGTTAAGGATACGATAGTCCTGTTTGAGACTTAGATCAACTTAACGTGATCGTTTAGATCCGACAAAAGAGCGTTTGGGCTCTATTGTTCCAGTTTGGGAGATTCATAGTCCAATTTGGGACTAAAGTCTGTTTGGAGGATACGTTAGCCATTTTTGAGGCTAAGATCGACTCAAACGTTTGTTAAGGATACGTTAGTCCAGTTTGAGACTAAGATCAACTTAACGGGATCGTTTAGATCTGACAAAAGATTAATTGGCTCTGTTGTTCCAGTTTAGGGACATGGTGGTCCATTGCATGTATGGTCGTCGGGACCCGTCACCTCTCTGACGACGTTGAAGGATTACAACGACAAATGTCCGAGGAGTTCAGAGATGTACCCTTGAGCCAAAGTTGATTGGGGGAATTTATAGTCCAATTTGGGACTAAAGTTTGTTTGAAGGTTTAAGGATGCGTTAGCCATATTTGAGGCTAAGATCAACTTAAACGGTTGTTAAGGATACGTTAGTCCAGTTTGGGACTAAGATTGACTTAACGGGATCGTTTAGGTCCGACAAAAAAGCATTTGGGCTCTATTGTGCCAGTTTAGGGACGTGGTGGTCCATATCTAGTTTAGGGACATGGTGGTCCATATTCCAGTTTAGGGACGTTTCGGTCCGATATTAGTTTAGGGACGTTTCGGTCCAATATTAGTTTAAGGACGTTTCGGTCCACGAGTTTAAGGACCCCGCAGTCCATATTGACGTATGTGGTCGTCGGGACCCATCACCTCTCTGACGTCGTTAAAGGATTACAACGATAAGTGTCAGAGGAGCTCGGAGATGTATCCTCGAACCGGATATAAATTAATTTAAAAGAGCAGTCGTGCTCAGTCAATTTAATTTAAGGATTTACGGCCCAAAATTGGGCTAAGTCCAATTGAAAATGATCAACATTTTATTTGCTTTTGCATTGCATTTCTTTTTTTATTTTTATTTAGGCTTTGCCCAGAAAGGATGCAGAGCATCAATTTGTTTTGGGCTCTGTTCTTTTAGGAATGATGCAAGGCATCAATTTTATTTGGGCTCTGCCCTTGTATAAAGGTTGCAAAGCATCAATTTATTTGGGCTCTGCCCATTTATTGCCTTGCAATTTATTTTGGCCTATTAGGTCATTTTGACTTGGGCCTGGCCCTTTTAACAGAGAAAATGCATTGCATTTTCAGGTGCTTTGCGCCAATCAAAGAGCGCAAGCGCTTATGACGATGACACGTGTCAAGCAGCGCAGTGCGCTGCGCTTACGCTGCTGACACGTGGCGCGCTCTGGTGAGTTACGCCAATTTTAGAGAGCAAAGCTCTATTTCAAAAGCGCGTAGCGCAACTGGTTCAGATACTGACACGTGGCGTTCTCTGGTGGCTTGCGCCAACCCAAGAGCGCAACAGTGCAGATTTATAAGTGCAAAGCACTATTAATTTGAGAATCTTTTAGATTCAAGAACCAATGGTTCATAAAAGAAGTGCAAAGCACACTAATTGATTTAGATCTAAGAAAAAAACAAGTTTTTTCTTGTTTTTCTTATCTCAAAGAACCAAAGGTTCATAAAAGTGCAAAGCACTATTAATTTAAGAACCTTTTAGATTCAAGAACCGATGGTTCATAAAAGAAGTGCAAAGCACTATTTGATTTAGATCTAAGAAAAAACAAGTTTTTTCTTATCTCAGAGAACCAAAGGTTCATAAAAGTGCAAAGCACTATTTTTTATTTATTTTTATTTTTTCCTGTTTTAAAGAACCAGTGGTTCATAAGAAGTGCAAAGCACTATTTATTATGTGAAGATCATTGATCTTGTTTTTAGATCAATGATCTATTAGAAGAAATTTCTTCTCTCTTATAAAGGTTTTTACCTTTTTCTTGAAATTTTTCTCAGAATTCTCCTTGTTTGAAGCTCTTTATTTTTTTCAAGAAAAAATTCCTCTCTTTGAATTGAGGTCTAGGGTCCTTTTTATAGTTTTCATAAATTAGTTAAAGTTTGTTAAAGAGATCATTCTCTGAGTGATTTGAGGAATTTTCCCCACCGTTAGATCTTTGATCCGAAAACCTCTGTTTTACAGAGGAAAATTTTCTTGTTTTAACAAGAACAGAAAAGATTTCTCAAAATTTTAATTCTGCTTGGCGCAAATACTCCAGAGCGTGACACGTGTCGCGCTGCGCTGACACGTGTCGCGCAACTTTTTTTTTTTTTTTGGGTTGCGCTGCGCCGACACGTGTCGCGCAGCGCAGCGCATCTGCGCTTACGCAAGTTTTTTTTTTGGGCGCTGCGCACCGTTGTGCTGCGCCGACACGTGTCGCGCAGCGTACAGTTGCGCTGCGCCGACACGTGTCGCGCAGCGCACAGCGCAGCGCATCTACGCTTGCGCAATTTTTTTTTTTGCGTACAGTTGCGCTGCGCCGACACGTGTCGCGCAGCGCACAGCACAGCGCATCTGCGCTTGCGCAAGTTTATTTTTTTTGTTTTTTTTTTCGGCGCTGCACACAGTTGCGCTGCGTCGACACGTGTCGAGCAGCGCATCTGCGCTTGCGCAAGTTGTTTTTTTTTTGGACGCTGTGCACATTTGCGCTGCGCTTGCGTAAGTTTTTTTTTTTTTACAGCTTTGCTTTGATGGAGTACGCTACTTTGGGCGCTGCGCTCTCTGCGCTAACGTGTCTGATTTTGACACGTGGCGCTCTGCGTGCAGCGTAGAGGATCTGAAGTGTTACTTCATTTATTTTAACTTTAATTTTCTCTTTAATTTTCAAGACAGAGCTTTGCTCTGATTGGAGAAAAACAGAAGCATTGCTTCTTTTCCCACCTTGGAATTTGAACAGAGCTTTGCTCTGATTGAGGTTAACAAATGCCCCCCCACCGTTGCGCTTACATGGCCTCCTAACGTGAGCGCAGCGGTGGCAGACTCCGAACCGTCGCGCCATCCCTTGGAAGCTCAAAGGGCACTTGATGCCTATAAATAGGACCTTTGGTCCCTTAGATGATTCTCATCTCTAAAATTTTACTTTCAGAACTCAGAGCCCCGCTTTTTATTTTCAAGAACTTTAAGAGTTAAACTCTTAAAACTTTTAGGTGAAAATTTTAATTTGGATTAAATTAAATTAAATTAATTTTTATTGATAGAGCCTCACTCTCAATAGATCCCTGGTCTAAAGGAAACCTATTTAGGGTTTCACTTAGCAGAGCTTTGCTCTACAGGTCTTAAAAGGATTTAAAGAGAACTAAAGGGGACCCTACTAGGGTTCCATAGAGCTCTGCTCTCTGAAAGATTTTCCTTGAATTTTCTTAATTCATTAATAGAGCTTTGCTCCTCCCAAATCATATAGAAGAACTCTTAAAAATTCTTCATGGATCTTGGAACTTAAAAATGGCATTTTATTCCTCGGTGCATTATATCGTTTTGCTTAATCAGTCTTTCTGATAATTCTGTTGATCCTTTTTCACAGGAACAATGAACGCCCACATGTGTGCTCTTAACGAGATCATCTCTCATGAGGGCATCAGCCGACTTGGCCGCTCTCAAAATCGGGAGTTCACAAACGAGGAGTGTGCTGAAATAATGAGTCGCTTCGATGCATACAATGGTCCACTGCTTCCCCGACGTTCCTCTCTTCTTAAACTTATCGTGGGAGCTATCTGGGAAGCGCTTCCCCTATTCTGTTCCGGCGTGCCGCTTAGGGCGTTGGATGCCGCTGAGGACAAGGTGCACTCTGTGTACCTATTGAACTTTATCTCGAAAAGACGGCGAGACAGTCTTATTGACCTCTTGCACGAGATCTTTCAACAGTCTGCCATACTCGCTGTTTATCGGAGGGTGGAAGACATCGGGAGGGACCCTGACGCTTGTGCTCGCGAAAGGAAGCACACTAGGATGGTCCGCGAGGCTTGGAAAGTCATAGATAGGGTCGCTTTTGAATTCCTCAATCCATGCCCTGGATCTGAGGTTATTCCATTATAACTTTCGTTTATTGTTTTTATGACTGTAAGAACTTCGGGCAATATTAATGGATTTTTTTATCCCAGCTTGTCTTTATTATATATCTTTTGTCCTGAGTCTTTTTGCCCATGCATGAATGAATGTGTCTTGAACGTTTGATAAAATGTAAATCGGATGCTCTATCTGTTGCTTTTCCTCTTTCTCAGCATGTCGTCACAATTAGCAGGTAATAGAGTAAGCTTCTTGATTTCTTCACGAGATAGCGAGGGCTTAGGCCGCAGGTTCAGATCTGCTGCCTAAGACTTTTCAACTCTATGAGCCGTGAGGGTCTCATAGAGACTTTTCTCCCTACGGATCGAGAGGATCTCATAGGTGGGTTTTTTCTCCTTAGGAATCGTGAGGATTCCTAAGTGTGGTTTTCTCTTGGAAGTCGTAAGGATCCTACAAGAGAATTTTTCCCTCTTACGAGTCGAGGGGACTTGTAAGCGGTTGTTTTCCTCCTTGTCGAAGTTCGATGTTGGAGGGTGAGACCCGTGGATGGTATGCAAGAGACTGTTTTGGGCCAACTTGCAGGGTCCCAGTGCTTAGGAAACAGGCTTCCTTTATGCCCACTGCCTAAGGCTTTATCTCACGAGTCGAGTCGCCTCAACAATTTTTTTCGCAAGTCGAGACGAATCGAGCGTTTCTCGTAAGAATATCTTAACGTCGCATTTAACCTCTGCTCTTTACGACAGAAGCCCGTTAAGGTTGGTGGTACTTAGGGTTTTGGCCATCGTACCGTCGCATAAGCTGATATAGTCCTCGATAGGCAATCGTGCTATTCAAGTAGCCCTACGACTGCCGTGTCTCTGATCCCTTCGGGGGCTGGACAAGACGTCTTCAAGCAATCCTCCTTGGCAGTTTGACCGTCGGAAGAGCAAGCGTTAGGAATTTGCCATGTCGCTTTTTACTTGAGGTTAGGCTTATTTTGGTGAGCCCCGATAAGTCATAACCACTCCGCGCTGGTGTGGGGATGATCTCCGATAGTCTTTCGGGCTTTATGTGAGTTGCCGTCAAGACCCTGAAGCTAGGAATTTGGCTTTTGCTTTGTTTGCTGGTATTGCGTCTGCTCTATCGAGACAAATGTTGCGGTGGGAACTAGGGATTTTGCCGTGGCTCCGTTTGTTTGATGACGTTGCGTCTGCTGTGTCGAGATGAACGTTGGGGTGACATCTCGTCTGCTGTATCGAGATGGACGTTGAGGTTGTCTCTAGGTTGCTGGTGAACCGCCGAGGTTTGGAACTAGGGATTTTGCCGTGGCTCCATTCGTTTAATGACGTTGCGCCTGCTGTATCGAGACGAACATTGGGGTGACATCTCGTCTACTGTATCGAGACGGACGTCGAGGTTGTCTCTAGGTTGCTGGTGAACCGTCGAAGTTTGGAACTAGGGATTTTGCCGTGGTTCCATTCGTTTAATGACGTTGCGTATGCTGTGTCGAGACGAACATTGGGGTGACATCTTGTCTGCTGTATTGAGACGGATGTCGAGGTGGTGACCATTCTGTGCTGGTGCGAGACGATCTCCGATTGTCTTTCCGGTTTTATATGAGTTACCGTAAAGATGTCGAAGCTAGGAATGTGGCCTTCGCTTCGTTTGCTTTGGTGTGTCCAAATCCTGTTGGAGGAAGAATGCTGGGGTTGACATTTCGTCTGCTGTATCGAGACGAACGTCAAGGTGGTGACCACTCTGTGCTGGTGCGAGATGATCTCCGATTGTCTTTCCGGTTTTATGTGAGTTATCATAAAGACGTTGAAGCTAGGAATGTGGCCTTCGCTTCGTTTGCTTTGTCACGTCCGAATCCCTGTTGGAGGAAGAATGCTGGGGTTGATATTTCGTCTGCTGTATCGAGACGAACGTCAAGGTGGTGACCACTCTGTGCTGGTGCGAGATGATCTCCGATTGTCTTTCCGGTTTTATGTGAGTTACCTTAAAGACGTTGAAGCTAGGAATGTGGCCTTCGCTTTGTTTGCTTTGTCACGTCCGAATCCCTGCTGGAGGAAGAACGCTGGGGTGACAACTCGTCTGCTGTATCGAAACGAACATCGAGGAGGTGACCACTCCTTGTGAGATGATCTCCGGTGGTCTTTCAGGCCTTATATGACTTGCCGTTAAGACCTTGAAGCTAGGAATTTGGCCTTCACTTCATTTGCTCACACTGCGTCGGGTGTATTGAGACGAATGCTGAGGTGGAGCTGGGATTTTGCCGTCACTCCGCTTTGTTTCGACCATGGGGTCTTTTATTAACTTTGCATGTACACCCTGCTGGACTGCGAAGGAACGCCGTTGTTGACATTGTGTCTGCTGTAACGAGACGCATGCTAAGGTGGAGTTGGGATTTTGCCGTTACTCCGCTTTGTTTCGACCGTGAGGTCTTTTGTTGACGTTGCATCTGCCTCCAGCTGGACTGCGGAGGAACGCCGTTGTTGACATTGCGTCTACTGTATCGAGACGAATGCTGAGGTGAAGCTGGGATTTTGCCATCGCTCCGCTTGTTTCGACCGTGAGGTCTTTTGTTAACTTTGCATGTACACCCTGCTGGATTGCGAAGGAACGCCGTTGGTGATCTCTAAGTTGTCGATGTTGACGTCGAGACCCTGAAGCTCGGGATCTTCGTTTGCTTCATTTGTTGACATCGTGTCTGTAATATTGCGACAAATGTCGAGATGGTCTCTAGGTTGTCTATGAACCGTCGAGATTTGGCTTCGCTTTCTGATGGAGCCTGTTGGGAAGGTATGGTTCCCTCCTTATCTGTGCCCCTGGATTGTATACAGGGATCGATGTGATTTTACCTGTAGGGCAAAAAGTTTCATTCTTTCATTTTTTTTATTCTTTCCGCGATGCTCTATCATTTCAGCTTTTATATCGCGAAGGTCGTGATTGCCCAATCGTTTCGGCTATTTTTCGCGGTGCCTAATCGTTTCGGCTGTTTATTTTGTTTTTACTTGCTGCTTTTTATTGCGAGTTGCCCAATCATTTCGGCTGTTTATTTTATTTTTACTCGCTGTTTTTTTATTGCGAGTTGCCCAATCATTTCGGCTATATATATATATATTTTTTTTACTCGCTGTTTTTTATTGCGAGTTGCCCAATCATTTCGGCTATTTAATATGCATTTTCAGCTCGCTGATTTTTATCGCGAGCGTAGAACTTGGAATCTGGTGCCAATCTCAGCATCAGCATCGCTACAACCAGAATATTGCGAGGAGCGAATCATCATCTGTCATGAAAGGACTTGGAATTTGATACCGATTTAGGCATCAGTATCGCTACAACTGGGATATTGCCAGGAGCGAATCATCATCTGCCATGAAAGGACTTAGAATTTGATACCGATTTAGGCATCAGCATCGCTATAACTGGAATATTGCCAGGAGCGAATCATCATTTGCCTCTGTCGAGGTCGAACAAAGGTGGCTTAGTAAACAGGATTAGGATCCCGTCGACTAAGGCTTTTGACTTCATGAGCCGTAAGGGTCTCATAAAGGTGTTTCTCCCTACGAGTCGTGAGGATCTCACAGGTGCATTTTCTCCTTAAGAATCGTGAGGATTCCTAAGTGTATGTTCTCTTATAAGTCGTAAGGATCTTACAAGAGTGTTATCTCCTTATGAGTCGAGAGGACTCACAAGGGTTGTTCACCGTGTGGACATATCCCCAGTCACGGATGGGACTTGGTTAGGGAAATGTTTATTCGCGCCCGTGGATTGTATACAAGGGCCAATATAGGACCATTTGTAGGGCAATATCGAAAGTTGTGGGGGTTGCTTAAGCACAGGTTTAGGTCTCTGTAACTTAAGACTTTCAAATCCTATGAGCCGTGAGGGTCCCATAAGAGAGTTCTCCTTACGAGTCGTGAGGATCTCGCAAGTGTATTTTCTTCTTAGGAATCGTGGGGATCCCTGAGTGTGTTGCTCCCTTGTGAGTCGTAAGGATCTCACGCGGATAGTTTCTCCTTACAAGGTCGAGGGGGCCCTGTAAGTGTCTTTTGACGAGGTTGCGCCCTTTCGGGTTTTCACAAACACTCGCCGGTAGTCCTGCTGTTTTTACTCACGGAGCCCTTTCGGGTTTTCATCCATGCCCGTTTTGCTTATGGACATACCGTTTTTTTTTGTTTTTTTTTATTTTCTTCTTCTCTTTTTTTTTTTATTAACGAGGTCGCGCCCTTTCGGGTTTTCACGAACACTCGCCGGTAGCCCTGCCGTTTTTACTCGCGGAGCCCTTTCGGGCTTTCATCCGTGCCCATTTTGATTATGGACATACCGTTTTTTTTTAATTCTTTTTATTCTTCTTATTTTTTCTAACGAGATTGCACCTTTTCAGGTTTTCACAAACACTCGCCGGTAGCCCTGCTGTTTTTACTCACGGAGCGCTTTCGGATTTTCATCCGTGCCCATTTTGCTTATGGACATACCGTTTATTTTTTTTTATATTTTTTTTATATTCTCGTCAGCCTGAGAATGCTGCGGTAGTAGTTTAAAAACATTTCGGTCATTTGCAAGTTTTAGGACATTGCGGTCCATCATTAGTTTAAGGACATCTCGGTCCGTTGTTAGTTTAAAGACGTTTCGGTCCGTTATCGCCGTATTTGAGGCGAATATCCGGTTTATTGACTTTTCGGTCTATGAGTCCTTCTCCATGAATGAACATGATGCCCCCGGCGTATCCATCTTCTTCGGAGCGTGCGGTTGTGGCGGACTCACCTTCCAGTTCTTAGACAGCGCAAACTTGCCCTGTTGGTATTGGTCTTCAACCCAGTTTTTGAAGACGTAGCAGTCCTCGATCAGGTGACCTACTGTTTGGTGGTAAGTCAATAATTAGGATTATTAACATCGCCTGGTCGCAACGGACGTTTTGGACCCGGCAGATTGATGAGTCTGTCGCACACTGCCAGCTCGAACAGTCCCCTTGTTTTATCTTGCGGAAACGAGTAAGGACGTTTCAACTTTTCCTGGAGGGGTTTCCGCTTGTTCCTTTGGCAAGCAGCCGGTCTAGGGTCACCTGATTGTTGTTGAGCGCTGGCGACGATGCCCTTTTTTCCTTTTCTTTTATCCTTTTTGTTCGCTCCGTTGTTTGCGGGGCCGGGATTCTTTCCGAGTAGCATGCGATTGCATGGCTGAACGTTCTCGCAGCTTCTCAATTCCTTTATTTTTGAAATAGATTCCCCGAGGGAAGAGTTGGGGATAGCTTCTTCGTCAGAGTTGCTTCCACAGGTGATAATTTGCGATACCTTAGAGTCGGCTATATTGCAATCGTCGGCGACTCTTTTGCGCTCATATATCACATTTTTCCGATGTCCACAAGCTTCACACTTTGTCCCGTCGAAGTGTTGCTTTTGAGCGACATACCCTTGCCACCAACAGTTAAAGGATTCGTAGTTTTCGGTAGGATGTATGATCTTCTGATGATATAAACAGAAGTTAGGGTGCATCTCTGCCTCAGCGAGAGTATTTTCTTCAGAGGGCGGTAGTTTCATTCCTACTGACAGAGCTTTGGCGAACCTTTTCCTCGTCTTGAATTTGTTTTTATCCGCAGTGGATGACTTTTGATTTGACGGGAATGCCTTGGCTTTTTCTAGTATGGTCATTTCACGCTCTTGATTGTCTTTTGCTTTCAAACGAATTTCATTTAGGAAGACATCGATCAACTCGTCTGATGGCTTTAGAATCTCTGGCTCAGGGTTCGCCATTGATTTCTCAGCGCAAGGAGCCTCCTCATCATCCGTCAGTGAATGAGAAATCACATGACAAGTCGCTACGTAGTCTTCGGATTCATCCGATAAGTTTTCTCCATCGTTTTCATCCTCGACGAAAGAACAAGTTGCCCCCGGCGTGTCCGTTTTCTTTAGAGAGTGTAGCTGTGGTGGGTTTACCTTCCAGTTTTCCGACAGCGCGAACTTGCCTTGTAGGTACTGATCTTCGATCCATCCCTTAAAGACGAAACAATCCTCAATCGGGTGACTTACCGTTTGGTGGTAAGGGCAATAATTGGGATTATTAAGATCGCCTGGCTGCGACAGACGCTTTGGACTCGGCAGATTAATGAGTCTGTTGCACACGGCCAGCTCGAACAGTCTTCTCGTTTTATTCTGAGGAAACGAGTAAGGACGTCCTAGCCTCTCTTCGAGGGATGGGCGTGGACGCACGTTGTTTTGGCGAACGACCGGCTTTGAGTTGCTCGACTATTGTTGAGCATTGGCGACGACGATCGCTTTCCCTTTTCCTTTCTCATCTCGGGAGTCTGATTTTGGAGGAGACGGTCTATGGCCTATCTGGTCCATTTAGGCTAATTTGTCAATCAAGGCCTGGAAGGTGGTCGGCCTGAAGAACATCATGAATTGTGAGATGGTCACCTGCGGATCGAGAGTACCCACAAACATGCCTACTGCAGGAGCCTCTTCTATGCGTTGTTCGCATTTCGACCATAGGTTCCGCCATCGTGTTGCGTATTGGACCCATGTTTCGCCTGACCTTATCCTGGCATTAATCAGTGCTGTTATCAGGGTGCGTTCACTAGCACTCGCGAATCTCTGTGTAAACAGCAGCTCCATCTCCGTAAATGTCTTGATAGAGTCATTTAGGAGTTCAGAGTACCACTCAAATGCCGTTTCCGACAGGCTGCCAACAAACTGGCGGAGCAGCAATTTATCATCACCTCCAGTGTTGCCGCACATGGCTCTAAATTGAGCGACGTGCTGATGCGGATTCCCCGTTCCCTTATATACGTGGAACTTAGGGATCGTATATCCCGGCGGGTAAGTAATTTGGTCATACCATCCCGGGTAGGGTCGTCCGGTTCTAGCAATTTGCCCAGCCGCTTCATTTTCCTGGTGAGCTCGTATTTGCTGAGCTATATGGTCATCCAGTGCGGCCTTGGAAATGGTTTCTTCCTTGGCTACTGAAAGAGCCGGGGGAGGATTCGATGTCTCTCCTTTGTCATCTTCAAGGACAATCGGAGGATCTTCAGCAGGAGGATCTTGTTGGATCATCATCCTTACCATATCTTGGAAGAGAAGCGCCATTTGTTTTATGTTAGCCGCTTGCTCTGCGGCTTCTTTGTCCTTCTTTTCGAGGACTCTGCGTAAGAAGTCAGCATCAGTTTCTTGTTCGTGATGCTGCTCTGATGATGCCTCTGGGCTTTCTTTTGGCTCGGTAAGTGCGGCCATTGTAGTTAGCATCTCTTGAAGCTTCTGCTGTTGCTGTTCTTGAGCTTTTGTCATGGATCGGGTGAGCGGTCGGTGACCCGTCGAAGCACGGCTTTCCTCCTTTCCGGAAGCCATATAAACGGTGTGCAGCACCATGCCCCCAGACTTGGGGCGTTTGCGCTCTGCGCTTTTACGGTTCTCCATGTTCACAGGGGCTTTTTGCGGCCTCCTTTTCTTTTGAGTGATTGACGTTGAGGGAGCCGTCGCAGTGGGTACCTGAGTAGCTGTTGCTTTTTCTGGTCTGACAGAGTAGTCTTTCTCCTGCCGAACTTTCATCTTTTTCTGTCGGCGGAGATAGTCTTGATCCATCGTAGAGTCTTGGACTTGACGCCAGATCTTGTAAATTTCAGAAGATAGCCGTTGAGAGGACTGTTCTGGCTTGGCTTCTGCAACATTTCCCACCGGGGGAGGGGATTTTTTTAGTACGGCGGTAGGAGAGTTTCTGCGCACCGTGTTCAGCAATTCAAAGCTGTTCCCGATTGGAACAGTAGCATCGGTCTCCACCGTTGGAGCGGGTGGAGTAAGTCCAGACGGAGAGATGCCCCCAGCCTTTCTTACTCGGTGCCAGTGACGACGTCGAGCATGTCGTGCGGATGAGATCACCTCCGTTGTTGGATAAGCTTCTTCATGCCCCCTGCTTTGAGGAGAGACTGTTATTGGTGCTAGCCTATCGAAGACTGACGCCCGTTGAGAAGCAATGTTCAATCTGTCAAAGACAGACCTCTGAGCAGGGGAAGCAGCTTTGAGGACCTCGCCTGGAGAAGCAACCGGAATGGTCAGCCTTGTAAAAACTGACTTCTTGGAAAGAGGAGCCTTTCCAATGATTTCGTCCGCTTGAGCCGGGATAGCTATCCGCTTTGGGATGACAGCTTCGGGTATCGCGGGTTTGCAGACGTTCTGGCCCAGTCTGTTGAAAACTGAGGTATTGAAGCTGGGCGACCCGTTGAGAGGGGTCGCGGCAGTGGTAAGCCGATCAAAGACCGACTTCTTTGGGGATTCTTTCAACGTCATTGTGGCATTGAAGCTCAACGGTGGGAGCATGGTCCCGAAGAATAATCCAGTGGTGTCCTGAGTTACCTGCTCCACTGGCATCTTGAAAAGGGAGGCCGCTTGGGGCCCATAAGTCACTCCTCCAGCAAGGACCGAGCGAGAGTTGCAGTTGCAGGCAGTGCAGTTCGAAGCCATTGATCTTCTGTTTTCTGCACGGAGTAAGACACCAAATCTTAGTACCTCGAATCCACAGGCAACCACAGTAAACCGCGATTCGTTCGCGAACACGACACACGAAGTGTGGAGTGGAAAGTGGAAAAGGTCCCACCGGGCGTGCCAGAATCTGTTCCCCTCCGAATGGCGGTGCACAAGACTGCGATGTCCTGGCACTGAGATTCGGGACAGATGCTATTTGGTTTTATCCGTCTACCTCTCCGAAGATACCAAGTTGATTTATGGCACCGTGTATCGGAGGTTTAGACGGAAGCGGCCGATGTAGCAGACTTCGTCAGATTCCCCCTTGCTTGAAGGGTTTTTGATTGTGGGGACGCTCTTCCCTGCAGGCGCAAGCCCCTGCAGTTAATTACGCTACCGCATCGCGGTAACAACTTTCTCCTTCTCCAGAATTTCACTTCGTGTCGTGTGTGTTTGTTTTGTTTGTGGTTGCCCATGGATTGTATACGGAGACTGAGTAATACCGTCGCCCGTAGGACGTGGATTAGTCCAAATCCGTATTTTCTTAGATTTGGGTTTGGTGTTTTTAGTTTAAGGATGAATTAGTCGCGTTGCGGCTAAGATCAACTTAAACGTTCGTTAAGGATACGATAGTCCTGTTTGAGACTAAGATCAACTTAACGTGATCGTTTAGATCCGACAAAAGAGCGTTTGGGCTCTATTGTTCTAGTTTGGGAGATTCATAGTCCAATTTGGGACTAAAGTCTGTTTGGAGGATACGTTAGCCATTTTTGAGGCTAAGATCGACTCAAACGTTTGTTAAGGATACGTTAGTCCAGTTTGAGACTAAGATCAACTTAACGGGATCGTTTAGATCTGACAAAAGAGCAATTGGCTCTGTTGTTCCAGTTTAGGGACATAGTGGTCTATTGCATGTATGGTCCTCGGGACCCGTCACCTCTCTGACGACGTTGAAGGATTACAACGACAAATGTCCGAGGAGTTCAGAGATGTACCCTTGAGCCAAAGTTGATTGGGGGAATTTATAGTCCAATTTGGGACTAAAGTTTGTTTGAAGGTTTAAGGATGCGTTAGCCATATTTGAGGCTAAGATCAACTTAAACGGTTGTTAAGGATACGTTAGTCCAGTTTGGGACTAAGATCGACTTAACGGGATCGTTTATGTCCGACAAAAGAGCATTTGGGCTCTATTGTGCCAGTTTAGGGACATGGTGGTCCATATTCCAGTTTAGGGACGTGGTGGTCCATATTCCAGTTTAGGGACGTTTCGGTCCAATATTAGTTTAGGGACGTTTCGGTCCGATATTAGTTTAAGGACGTTTCGGTCCACGAGTTTAAGGACCCCGCAGTCCATATTGACGTATGTGGTCGTCGGGACCCGTCACCTCTCTGACGTCTTTAAAGGATTACAACGATAAGTGTCAGAGGAGCTTGGAGATATACCCTCGAACCGGATATAAATTAATTTAAAAGAGCAGTCGTGCTCAGTCAATTTAATTTAAGGACTTACGGCCCAAAATTGGGCTAAGTCCAATTGAAAATGTTCAAAATTTTATTTGCTTTTGCATTGCATTTCTTTTTTTTTTTATTTAGGCTTTGCCCAGAAAGGATGCAGAGCATCAATTTGTTTTGGGCTCTGTTCTTTTAGGAATGATGCAAGGCATCAATTTTATTTGGGCTCTGCCCTTGTATAAAGGTTGCGAAGCATCAATTTATTTGGGCTCTGCCCATTTATTGCCTTGCAATTTATTTTGGCCTGTTAGGTCATTTTGACTTTGGCCTGGCCCTTTTAACAGAGAAAATGCATTGCATTTTCAGGTGCTTTGCGCCAATCAAAGAGTGCAAGCGCTTATGACGATGACACGTGTCAAGCAGCGCAGTGCGCTGCGCTTACGCTGCTGACACGTGGCGCGCTCTAGTGAGTTGCGCCAATTTCAGAGAGCAAAGCTCTATTTCAAAAGCGCGTAGCGCAACTGGTTCAGATGCTGACACGTGGCGCTTTCTGGTGTCTTGCGCCAACCCAAGAGCGCAACAGTGCAAATTTATAAGTGCAAAACACTATTAATTTGAGAATCTTTTAGATTCAAGAACCAATGGTTCATAAAAGAAGTGCAAAGCACTATTTGATTTAGATCTAAGAAAAAAACAAGTTTTTTCTTGTTTTTCTTATCTCAGAGAACCAAAGGTTTATAAAAGTGCAAAGCACTATTAATTTAAGAACCTTTTAGATTCAAGAACCGATAGTTCATAAAAGAAGTGCAAAGCACTATTTGATTTAGATCTAAGAAAAAACAAGTTTTTTCTTATCTCAGAGAACCAAAGGTTCATAAAAGTGCAAAGCACTATTTTTTATTTATTTTTATTTTTTCCTGTTTCAAAGAACCAGTGGTTCATTAGAAGTGCAAAGCACTATTTATTATGTGAAGATCATTGATCTTGTTTTTAGATCAATGATCTATTAGAAAAAATTTCTTCTCTCTCATAAAGGTTTTTACCTTTTTCTTGAAATTTTTCTCAGAGTTCTCCCTGTTTGAAGCTCTTGATTTTTTTCAAGAAAAAATTCCTCTTTTTGAATTGAGGTCTAGGGTCCTTTTTATAGTACCCATAAATTAGTTAAAGTTTGTTAAAGAGATCATTCTCTGAGTGATTTGGGGAATTTTCCCCACCGTTAGATCTTTGATCCGAAGGCCTCTGTTTTATAGAGGAAAATCTTCTTGTTTTAACAAGAACAGAAAAGATTTCTCAAAATTTTAATTCTGCTTGGCGCAAATGCTCCAGAGCGTGACACGTGTCGCGCAGCTTTTTTTTTTGCAGCTTTGCTCTGATGGAGTACGCTACTTTGGGCGCTGCGCTCCCTGCGCTAACGTGTCTGATTTTGACACGTGGCGCTCTGCGTGCAGCGTAAGGGATCTGAAGCGTTACTTCATTTATTTTAACTTTAATTTTCTCTTTATTTTTCAAGACAGAGCTTTGCTCTGATTGGAGAAAAACAGAAGCATTGCTTCTTTTCCCACCTTGGAATTTGAACAGAGCTTTGCTCTGATTGTGGTAAACAATGACTCTACGGTTACAACCGTTTTCTGATATCATGGTTTCGGTCAGTCAATCAATCAATCATACAACCAATACAATTTACAAGATAACACTATAAACAAGATATCGCGTGGTTTAAGGGGTAGATTGGTACGGAAGGCGTTAAAGGTGACACGAGGTGGTCAGATTAAGACACCTAACATATATTCTGTTGCTGTTGTACCGTGGCATAAACGGTTCCTTGTACTACACTTGCCTCTAGTCTATGGCATATAGAGACTCCCCTCGTATACACTGGCATCCTTCTGTACCAAGCTACAAATAACAGCATTAACATAACATTACAACAATAGTATACACTTTAAAAGATCTCTTCTTATTCTGTCTTTTCTACTTTCCTCTCACCTTTGGGACTTACCGAGCGACCTGTTCGCTGACGACATTATGTTTCTTTCTTCTTTGAATGTTGTCAGGTGATTTGGACCCGGCAGAGATCGAGCCATCGCAAGAAGACTTAGAGTAGTTTGCTGAAGACCCTGCACTTTAGTTTCATTGTACACTTTTCCTCTCTGTACTTTTCATTTCCTGTTATGCCATTGTTTAGGTATCTTTTTATTTCAGTTGTATTTCCTTTCATGTATTGTGCAAAGAATGTTAATAAATAAAAGTTGCTGTTTTTTTATTTCTTGTCTCTTGTGTATTTATTTTATATTGCTTAGACATGCTTAGCGTATGTACTTCTGAGTATATACGTAGCGGACCTCGTCGCGTCCCCTTCGCCGCACACTGGGAAGCGGGGCGTGACAGGTTTTGTTGGTGGCCCATGCAGGTCAGAGCTGTATGAATCCCTATCATGCAGTTCTGTTCTGCGTGAACAAACCTAAGGAATATAACACAAGAACTAGCAACTAAAACATTCTTTACAATTCATATTCCTTGAATCTTACAATTTCATATTCCTTGAATCTTATCATTTCATTTGAATCTGTCCTAACCCAAATTTTTCTTCAGGGTTATGGATTCCCCGAACAACACCAGCACCAACATCAATAACACACCTCCACTTCCAGTACCATTCGTTCCTGCTGTTCCCGTTCCACTAAACGAGCAAACGATTCTGCTTGAGGCGATCCACAGCCTTCTTGAGGGACAGCAACAACTCATGAACCGTCCCGAGACTGATGCACCTGGGGTGAAGCAATTCAAAGGTTTACATCCTAAACAGTTCTCAGGAAAGAGGAGCCCACTGGAAGCCGAGGAATGGGCTCAGAGCACAGAGGATGATCTTGTGGCAGCACAAGTGCCAAACATAGCTTGGGTCCGTGTGGCGAAACTGCAGCTCACGGACAATGCTCGCAACTGATGGAAGGCGGAAGAAAGCCGTCTTGTACAGCCTATTGAATGGAAGACTTTTCGCGAGAAGTTCGACGCGAAGTACTTCCCTGTGACTGCCAGGTTTGCCATGGAGCAGCAGTTTATTCATCTACAACAAAGTTCAATGTGGGACAAGTCGGTGGATGAATATGACGCTGAATTCACCACGCTAAGCCGGTAAGATATGTCACAATAGTTCAATTTTTTTATATCACCTACTACACAACTAACACAAGACCGTAACAGATTTGCGGCACACCTGATACCGACGGATGAGATCAGAGCCCCTCGATTTCAATAAGGTTTGGACACGGAAATCCCGGCTGCACTAGCCACAGGGAAATTTCCGACTCATGAGGATGCCCTGGAAGCTGCCCGCCGTTATGAAGCAGTGATAAAGGTAAGGGGCAGATCTCAATCTGCAGGAGTGAAACGCCCTGCCACTCACATGGCAGGAGGGGCCTCTTCAAGGCCAGCTGTTGAACTCAGAAGACTGGAAGAAGTCAAGGATCGGCCAAGACCCGATTTTTGCTTTTATTGAAAGAGGGAAGGACACTTGTGGAAGGACTGTAGGCGCACAAAAGGCCTATGCTTAGTTTGTGGCGCGTCCAATCACGGAATTGGGAACTATCCTTATAGACGCAACCCAGCATACACACCCGTCAACTACCCGCAGCAGCCAGCTATCCAGGCTCCTACAACTCGTCCTTCACTCCCAGCACCACCTCCACGTGGATTCCCTGCTCAGCCAAATCGCTAATTCCATCAGGCACTGAGAAACATGCCTCGGGTATAGGGGAATATGCCTCCATCTAGGAGGAATGTGCCGAGACGCCAGGTTTACAATTTGGCGGCCGTAGAAGCTGATACGGTTGGTCAGGATAACCCTGGTGATTCTCTTCAACCTTTTTCACACCCTTGCATCACTTTGTTATTCTTCACACACTCTCACCAAAACTTTCCTTGAATCTGTTACACTTTCCTTTTACAAATTTCGAGGACGAAATTTTTATAAGGAAGGTAGAATGTAACAACCCTAAATTTCTGATACAAATTTTTCAAAATATTTTTTTCAAAAATTCATAAAGGGGTATTTATTACCTGAGCACAAGACTTAAGTAATTAAATAACTCCATTTTTTAAAGTACAAAGAATTGATTTAAATTCAAAGTATACTTGGAGTATTTAATGTTGCTGATATCTCTTTAAGTAATTATTTCACACAAATAATTACAAGAAGGAGCTTGTAGCTCATTGGTAATACCTTGCATTGCTGAACCAAGCCATCAGAGTTTAAATCACATGCCCTACATTATTTTTAATATTATTTTGTTTTAAATCCTTCGGAAGCCCAACAGTCCACAAACCATAACTCCCAAACTTTGAACTTCACATAAAAATCTAAATATGCCAGAGCCTACCCCACGAGACCCCCCACCTCCCGACCTTCCGACTCGGCAACTGAAAAGTTGTGACTTTTCAGTTGCCCAACTCCCCTGCACACACCATTTAATTGGATCGGTTCCCGAAACATAATTATCCCCCATTTACTATAATTTTTAATGAATTTCTATATTTTTTACAATTTTTTTAATTAAAAACCTTTCACCTACCCTACCCTATAAATACACCCCCTACACTCTACCCTCTCATCCCAAAACCCTAAGCTCACTCTCTCAAAATCTTCTCAAGAGTTGTGTACTTTGAAAACAAGTTCGCGGCGAAGTTTCGACGAAATTCCGGCGGAAATTCCGGCGACGTTTTTAGGAACAACCGGCGACGAAGCAACGCCTCGGCAACCCCTTTAGTCCCCACTTCACTCTTTTGCTTAATCGAAACCCGTAAGTCCCATTCCATCCCTCTTTCTTATTCTCTAAAAATACGAAATTACGAAACCCGACGGAATCGGAACAAATCCGATTTTCGATTCGGTTTTCTATAAAATTTCACTTCTAACCAATTCAATCATGCTTAAACATCTTATTGTTGACTATTAAACATTCAACGAACAATTTGAACAAGTTTCATCACCTGAAATGATGGTCTTTTCAAATTATCGTATTTTTTCACTTAAATACCACAATGTTTCGATTTCACATTTAACCCTTTAACTTTTCTATACATTTAAAGAAGAGCACGAGGTAAGGACCTACCTCTACACACACGCAAATACAACCCTAAACGACATCATCAAAAACTTAGAATACGATAAAACAATACTTTTATTTAAATACCATATTCTTAATAAAACCAATTCTAGAAGTTTTAGCTTTGATACACTTTTAAATAAATAGCTCTTATTAGGAAAACACGATAAGTTGTGGACATCGATCATTTATCTAAACCTGACTGTGTGGTGTCTAGGCTAGGCAAGTGAGAAAAGGTAACTTTAAAAGGCCCGTCTCACGATGATTCGTGTGCGGATCCCTCCTTTCCTCATTTGTACTTATCTGGCCACAATTGGCGGTGAAGAGGCGATTTGAGGTTTCTAACGACTTGTCGTTTAGACCATTTAGAAATAGGCTGGTCGACTTAGGAAACCCTAGAATCTAAAATACGGAAAATTTACACTTTTGCAAATAAATACCTTTTACTTTATAAAACCGTTTTCTAAAGGATTAGTATTTTACAATCTTTGCAAAGCGCCGCTACAACCCATTTTTGGGGAATCCGTTCGGAATTGTGTGGTTTATCGCGCATCCTCGGGCTAGTAGTGCGAGATTCAGACCTCCGCAAGGAGCATTCGGTCTCGAAAGGTTTAAAATACGACATCTTAAGAAAATGAGATTTTTGGAATATAAAATATTTATTAAAATTATTTTTGTATAAACATATGTATATTTATCATTTAAATATCTATTTTATTATAATATAAATTTTTCACCTTTTCCTAAAAATCACAAGAATAAATTTTACACTAAAATACCATGAACTTCAAATAAATCAATATTATAGATAAATACCATTATTTATAAAACTAGGATATTTTCACTAGAAATGTCACAACATAAAATCCACTCTCATTACAACTCTAAAGACGAACAATAAATACTTGAGGCGTATTTTGAAAAGTATATAAAAGTAATTTTACATAAAACCCCTTCAAGTTTTATAAATTACCCTAAAGACCCTAGCAATTATAAGACCTTGATTCACAATTCTGATTGTCTGACTCGGGTTTGAGTCTAATTAATCTGACTTGAATATAATTCAAGTCAATCTACAATCTACAATATTCCAATTCAATATGAACACATGAATCCATGAATCCAATTATCAATTTATACAACTTGACTGAACCGAACCATGGATATATATTCCTTTACATGATTCTCGGTATTCCATTTACATGACTCTACGGTTACAACCGTTTTCTGATATCATGATTTCGGTCAGTCAATCAATCAATCATACAACCAATACAATTTACAAGATAACACTACAAACAAGATATCGCGGGGTTTAAGGGGTAGATTGGTACGGAAGGCGTTAAAAGTGACACGAGGTGGTCAGATTAAGACACATAACCTATATTCCGTTGCTGTTGTACCGTGGCATAAACGGTTCCTTGTACTACACTTGCCTCTAGTCTATGGCATATAGAGACTCCCCTCGTATACACTGGCATCCTTCTGTACCAAGCTACAAACAACAGCGTTAACATAACATAACAACAATAGTATACACTTTAAAAGATCTCTTCTTATTCTGTCTTTTCTACTTTCCTCTCACCTTTGGGACTTACCGAGCGACCTGTTCGCTGACGACATTATGTTTCTTTCTTCTTTGAATGTCGTCAGGTGATTTGGACCCGGCAGAGATCGAGCCATCGCAAGAAGACTTGGAGCAGTTTGCTGAAGACCCTGCACTTTAGTTTCATTGTACACTTTTCCTTCCTGTACTTTTCATTTCCTGTTATGCCACTGTTTAGGTATCTTTTTATTTCAGTTGTATTTCCTTTCATGTATTGTACAAAGAATGTTAATAAATAAAAGTTACTATTTTTTTTTCTTGTCTCTTGTGTATTTATTTTATATTGCTTAGATACGCTTAGCGTATGTACTTCTGAGTATATACGTAGCAAACCTCGTCGCGTCCCCTTCGCCGTACACTGGGAAGCGGGGCGTGACACCTGTTAAGTAGATCTTAGTCTAAAATTAGACTAACGCATCCTTAACAAACATTTAAGTTGATCCTAATCTCAAACGAGATTAACGATCCTTAAATCAATCCAATTACAGATCTCCCAACCAAAATTGGTTCAAGGGTACATCTCTTCACTCTTCTGATATTTGTCGTTGTAATCCTTCAACGTCTTCAGAGAGGTGACGGGACCCGACAACTAAACACTTTACGGACTGTGGGGTCCTTAAACCCATGGACTATGATGTCCTTAACCTCGGACTGTGGGGTCCTTTAAACCCATGGACTATGATGTCCTTAACCTCGGACTGTGGGGTCCTTTAAACCCATGGACAATGATGTCCTTAACCTCGGACTGTGGGGTCCTTTAAACCCATGGACTATGATGTCCTTAACCTTGGACTGTGGGGTCCTTAAACCCATGGACTATGATGTCCTTAACCTTGGACCGTAATGTCCTTAAACTAATTATGGACCGCAATGTCCCTAAACTAAACAATAGAGCCCTAATGCTTCTTTATTGGATCTAAATGATCCAGTTAAGTAGATCTTAGTCTAAAATTAGACTAACGTATCCTTAACAAACCGTTAAGTTGATCTTAGTCTAAAATTAGACTAACGTATCCTTAAAAAATGTTTAAGTTGATCTTAGTTTCAAATGAGACTAACGATCCTTAAACCCAATCCAAACCCAAATCTAAGAAAATATGGATTTGGACTAATCCACGCCCTACGGGCGACAACATAAATTAGTCTCCGTATACAATCCACGGGCAACTAAAAAAAAAAACAAACAAACACGACACGAAGTGACCATCTGGAGAAGGAGAAAGTGGTTACCGCGATGCGGTAGCGTAATTAACTGTAGGGGCTTACGCCTGCACGGAAGAGCGTCCCCACAATCAAAAAACCCCTCAAATGAGGGGGAATCTGACGAAGTCTGCTACAACGGCCGCATCCGTCTAAACTTTCGATGCACGGTGCCATAAATCAACTTGGCATCTTCGGAGAGGTGGACGGATAAATCCAAATAACATCTGCCCTCGAGATTCAGGCTAGAGGTTTGTCTTCCCGGTTTTCGGCGGTAAACAAGCGTCAATCTTCCAGGGGCGCAGTGATTAGCAGGCGGATGTTGAGCGAATTTATCGAAGATCTTGATGCCGAGGGGCTTTGCCCTAACGGGAGGCCCTACGGGCTCTCACCTCTGCTGCAGATTTCGCTGACGAAGTCAATCCTATGCTGGCGATGCTTGTGAATTTCCATAACGAAGATTTCGTCGGCTTTTGGGTCGACTATTGCAAGAGAATCGAGGCTTTTCTGCATGAGATCGAGCTCAAACGTCTCGCTCCTGAAGTATGAATCTTGAAGGCTCAGCGGGTCGTGTGGATCAAGCAAAGTTCCGATTTCATTCAGTATTTTTATCAAAAGTTGACCCTGAAGCGAAAGGAGCATAAAATAGCTTCTGGAGAATCCATCCAATTGCACCCAGATCGAAGCGAATGTCGCGCAACTGCAAATTATTTTCGAAAACCTCCAACAATGTATTTCTGATGGGCTAGCGTTGAGGCAAAAGCTCGACTTTACCGAGCGGGGCATGCAAGATTGCAAAGTTGCCAAGCAGGAAATCACTGAGAAGCTCTCATCATGCTTGCAACAGTGGGCTAAAATTAAAACGGGGTTGGCCGCAGTAGTAGCATGTGAGGAGGAGCTGCGGGGAGCGCGTGAGAAGGTTTCCATTTTGTTGAAAACCCCGCCTTCTTAACAATTGTAATTGTATTCCCCCTTTTGTATTAACTATATCTCCTAAACACTTTGATTCGTGAATAAGAATATACACTTTTTTTGCATGCGCTTATATGTGTTTTGATGTCTTAACGCGGCGCTAATTAGTTTACTTACTCGTTTCGGAGTCCATAGTTTATGTACTCATTTCGGAGTTTGTAGTTTATTCACTCATTTCAGAGTTTGTAGTTTATTCACTCGTTTCGGAGTTTCTAGTTTATAGACTCATTTCGGATTTTGTTTAGTTTATTCACTCGTTTCGGAGTTTCTAGTTTATAGACTCATTTCGGAGTTTGTTTAGTTTATGGACTCATTTCGGAGTTTGTTTAGTTTACCTCTCTTGGGTTTACAGGCAAACTTGTCCTAACGTTGTATATAGATAACCTCCATTCTTTACAATAGAGGTCCGTTAGGTTTTGTGGTACTAGGGTTTTGGTCTGTGGTACCGTCGCGTTGGCTGATGTATTCCTCGATATGCGGTCTTTAAACCATTGTTTGAGTATCCACGCGACTGTCGTGTCTCTGATCCCTTCGGAGGCTGGACAAGACGTTTTCAAGTAATCTCCTTAGACTATATGACCGTTGGAAGAGCAAGCGTTAGGAATTTGCCATGTCGCTTTTTACTTGATGTTAGGCTCAATTTGGAGCCTCGATAAGTCATAACCACTCCGTACTGGTGTGGGGTGATCTCCGATAGTCTCTGAGGCTTTATATGAGTTGCCGTTGAAACCCGATTTTTTGTTTTGAAGATGTTATACCGTTTCTTTGCTGAAGTATGATAGACATCTGTAGGACCTCTATGCTGTATGTATTGCAGTTGAAGTCCGGAGCTAGGAATATGCCTTTGCTCCAATTTGATTTAGCTCGTTGGAGCTTTTGTTGACGTCGCTTCTGGACCCTGATAGAATGAGAAGGAACGCCGGAGTAGTCTTTAGGTTATATATGAACCGTCGAGACTTAGAGCTAGGAGTTTGCCATTGCTCCATTTTGATTTGGCTCGTTGGAGCTTTTATTGACGTCGCATCTGCACCCTGATGTGATGAGAAGGAACTTCGTCTCTAGGTTGTATATGAACCGTCAAGACTTGGAGTTAGGAATTTGACATGGCTCCTTTTTTTTGTTCGACTTATGGGTCTTTGCTGACGTTGCGTCTGAACTAAGAAGGAACGTCAGGCTGATCTCTAAGCTGTAGATGTCGCCATCAAGATCTGGCTCTCCCTTTGACGGAGCCTGGTGGGAAAACATGGTTTCCTTTTTCATTTGTGCCCATGGATTATATACAGGGGTCGGTGTAGACTCACCTACATGGCAGAAAATTTTCATTTTCATTTTTTTATTACTTTCTGCGATATTCTATCTTTTCTGCTTTTATGTCGCGAAAGTCGCGATTGCCCAATCATTTTGGTTATTTTTCGCGGTGCCCAATCATTTCGGTTATTTTTTTTACTCGTTGCTTTTTATTGCGGGTTGCCAAAATATTTCGGCTGTTTTTATATGCATATTTTTACTCGCTGATTTTTATTGCAGGTTGCTTCATCATTTCAGCTATTCCATATGCATATTTTTGTTTACTACTCGCTGCTGTTTTTATTGTGAGTTTGGGATCTGATACCAACCTTGGCATCGGCATCGCTATGACTGGAATGTTGCTACGAGAGAATCATCATTTGCCGTGAAAGTACTTCGAGTTTGACATCTGTTTAGACATCAGTATCACTACAACTGGAATGTTTCCAGGACCGAATCATTATTTACCGTGAAAGGACTTAGAGTTTGACACCATTCAGGCATCAGTATCGCTACAACTGCAATGTTGCTAGGAGTGAACCATCATTTGCCTTTGTCGATTTGAACAAAGATGGCATAGAAAACAGGGTTAGGATCCTGTCGACTAAGGCCTTTTGACTTTATGAGCCGTAAGGGTCTCAGAAAGGTATTTCTCCCTACGAGTCATAAGGATCTCGTCGGTGTATGTTCTCCTTAGAAGTTGTGAGGACTCCTAAGTGGTATTTTCTCCTGCAAATCGTAAGGATCTTACAAGAGCGTTTTCTCCTTATAAGTTGAGAGGACTTACAAGTGACGTTCACTATATGGGGATATTTCTTGTTATTGGTGGAACTTGGTGAGAGAGTGTTTATTTATGCCCGTGAATTGTATACTAGGATCAATATTGGATCACTTGTAGGGCAACTTGGGGGATCCGACGACTTAAGAACAGATTTAGATCCCTGTAATCTAAGACTTTCGAATTCTATGAGCCGTGAGGGTCTCATAGGGGAACTCTCCTTACGAGTCAAGAGGATCTCGTAAGTGAAAATTTTACGAGATTGCGCCCTTCCGGGTTTTCACAAGCTCGCCGGTAATCCTGCTGTTTTTACTCACGGCGCCCGTTCGGGATTTCACAAGCTCGCCAGTAATCCTGCTATTTTTACTCACGGCGCCCTTTCGGGTTTTCATCCGTGTCCATTTTGCATGTGGACATACCGTTTTTTTGTTTTTTTTAACGAGATTGTGTCCTCCCGAGTTTTCACAAGCTCGCCGGTAATCCTGCTGTTTTTACTCACAGCGCCCTTTTGGGTTTTCATCCGTGCCCATTTTGCTTGTGGACATATTGTTTTTTTACCTGACCCACCTGTTTGTCGGTGGGACATGGGGGTGACTTCACCGCTGGAGTAGCTGCGCAGCCGATAAGACTTGAGTTGCAACCTTCGTCGTTGAGGCTTCAATTGCAATATAGATCTCAAGGGTGGATATCGCCGTATTTGGTATGATGTGCCGTGTTTGAGGCGAAATTTTAGTTTAAGGACATTTCGGTCCGTTGTCGCCCTTTGAGGCGAAGTTTTAGTTTAAAGACATCTCGGTCCTTTGTCGCCGTATTTAAGGCGGAATTTCTAGTTTAGGGACTTTTATGTGACCCACCTGTTTTCCGGTGGGACGTGGGGGTGACTTCACCGCTGGAGCAGCTATGCAGCCGATAAGACTTGAGTTGCAACCTTCGTCGTTAAGGCTTCAATTGCAATATAGATCTCAAGGGTGGATATCGCCATATTTGGTATGATGTGCCGTGTTTGATGCGAAATTTTAGTTTAAGGACATTTCAGTCCGTTGTCACCCTTTAAGGCGAAGTTTTAGTTTAAAGACATCTCGGTCCTTTGTCGCCGTATTTAAGGTGGAATTTCTAGTTTGGGGACTTTTCGGTCAATTGTCGCACATTTCGAGACGACGGATCTTTTGGATACTACTTTTAGGGTTCTGACTCGGGAAGATAGCGAGCGGACACAACCGTCGTCATCTATCATTGACCTAGGTCGTAACCCGTTAGGCGTAGTATTTTTTGAGCAATCGGTCGTTTATTGGCCGAAAAGGTATATAGCCATGCATATCCATGAGCAGGTAGGCTCCACCTTGGTAGACCTTGTCTATGATGTACGTGCCTTCATAGTTCGGATCGAATTTCCCCCGTTTTGCATGGTTGGGGATCATAGGTCTTTTGACGACTAGCACGAGTTCGTCTTGGCAGAATGTTCTCGGCCTAGTCAGTTTTTCATATGACTGCGCCATCCTTGCCTTATAAACTTCCAGGTTTTGGTGCGCTATAAGGCGAGTTTCGTCAAGGGCGTCGAGCACCTCAAGCCGGAGATGAGCATTTTCTTCATCTGTCGGGTCATATCGAACCGCTACTCGTAGAGAAGGGAGTTCCACTTCCAGGGGAAGCACCGTTTCCGTGCCGAATACAAACGTTTATGGTATTGTATTCGATTCTGTTTTGAACGTCGTTCGGTACGTCCATAGAGCTTCATGCAGACTTTCGTGCCAGTCTTTTTTGTTTCTGGACACCGTTTTCTTTATAATCTTTGCCAGGATCTTGTTGAAAGCTTCGGCTAGACCGTTGGCACGAGAATTGTAGACCGAAGAGTATCTCCAATCTATTTTATGCTGCCGTGCAAAGCGACTGATTTTATGACTTCTATAAACTGGTCCATTATCCGAGATAATTCATCGCTGAGTGCTGTATCGATAGATGACATATGTCCTGAAGAAATGGAGGATATTCTCCGTCTTCACTTCCCTTAGTGGTACTGCTTCTGCCCACTTGGAGAAATAGTCGGTCGTTGCCGGTATGAACCGGTTTCCTTTGGATGATGCTGATTCAATGGGGCCGATTATATTGGTTTCCCGCATTTGAACGGCCAGCTAACTACTGTTGGGTGTAGAGGGTTTGGAAGCTGGTGGATGAAGTCCCCGTGAATTTGGCACGAGTGACACTGCTTCCCATATTTAAGGTAGTCCTGAATCATTGTGGGCCAATAATAACCCATTCTTTTGATCTTCAACTTCATTTTTGGCCCAGCTTGATGAGAACTGCAGAGTCCGTCATGAGTTTCTTGGACGACTCTGTTTGCTTCTTCTGGTCCCAGGCATCTTAGCCATAGGCAGTCGAACGATCTCTTGTATAGAGTGTCATTGACGAAGGCAAAAGGCAGAGCTCGTTTCATGAGCTGATGTCTAAATGACGCATTTTTGGGCGTTCCTTAGGATTAATTTGAAGTAGTCTATGAAGACCTCCCTCCAATCCTTGACCTTTTCTTCATCCTCTATTTGGAGGATTGCTTGTTTGATCGTTTCTTTTCCTTAAGATGACTCTGTTAAATCCTCCGATGATATTTCTGCTGGCGCGAGAACCCTGCGGTTTTGCATGATGATCCTTACGTCATCTAGATCTTCGTCGGCCAATTCCTTGGCCAGCTTGGCCAATGCATCCGCCTTTCTATTTTCTGCACGCGGTATACTCTCCAGGATGTAGGAGGGTATTTGTGTCAGCAGTTGCTGCACTCTTTCACTGTACGTTATCAGCTGTGGCTTGCACGTCTGATAGTCGCCGTTTATTTGGCTAACAACAAGCTGGGAGTCTCCATATATGAGGAGGTCTTTGATTCCTATGTCGACAGCGATCTCGAATCCTGCTATCAAAGATTCATATTCAGCTTCGTTATTAGTCCTCGGCTCCGTTAAGGAAATGGCGTAACGCATTATCTCTCCTTGTGGAGTCACGAAGATAAGGCCCACCCTGGCTTTGATTATGAGGGTGTTTTGCTTTTCCCTCTTTATGGACGATGCTCCATCGAAGTAAAGTTCCCATCGGGAATCATTTTCTTCCTTCTTTCCTTCGATGGTGTCGAACACATGTTCATCCGGCAACTCACAATTTAGGGGGGAGTCGGCTGGTATCGGATGCTCTGCAAGTAAGTCGGCAATGGCCTGGTCATTCATTGCTTTGAGAAGCTGATACATTATCGATAACTCAATCAGGAGGAGGGCCCATTTGGCGAGCCTTCCTGTTATTATGGCCTTCGACATTAAATATTTGAAAGGATCCACCTTTGATATAAAATGGACCCCATGTGCCAAGGCGTAGTGTCTAAGCTTCGTTATCGCGAAGATTAGTGCCAGACAATGCTTTTCAATGGGGGAGTAGTTGTTTTCTGCCCCCAGAAAAACTCGTCTCAAATAGTATAGAGCTCCTTCCTTTCCCTAGTCGTTCTCCTGTGCCCATAACGCGCCTAGAGAACCCTCAAGGGCTGTTGTGTACAGGATGAGGGGTTTTCCCTTTACCGGAGCGGTCAGTACCGGCGGATTTTGTAAGTACTGTTTGATTTCATCTGATGCGTTTTAGCACTTTTGATCCCAGACGAACGGGGTCCCCTTCTTCATTAGATGACTGTAGGGACGGCATTTTTCTGACAGGTTAGTTATGAGCCGTCGGATATACGTGAGCTTTCCTTAAAGGGATCGCAATTGCTTGAGAGTCCTTGGCATGGGCATTTCCGTAATCGCCTTGATCTTTGAGGGGTCGATTTCGATACCCCGGTGCCGTATGATGAATCCTAGGAATTTGCCTGAGGAGACTCCAAACGCGAATTTTAGAGGGTTTATCTTCAGATTATACTTCCGAAGATGTTGGGGCACTGTGTTTAGATATTCCTAATGTTACTCATATGACTTGCTTTTCACCACAAGGTCGTCGATGTAGCATTCAAAAATCTCATGGATGAGATCATCGAAGATCTTCGTCATGGCCCTCTGGTAGGTAGCGCCAGCGTTCTTCAGACCGAAATGCATCACTTTATAGCAGAATATACCCAGCAGAGTCCGGAAGGCAGTATGCTTTTGGTCTTCGGGATGCATCTTTATTTGATTGTATCCTGAAGATCCGTCCACGAAGGAGAAGACCTCATGGGTAGACGTGTTATCGATCATCAGCTCAGTAACAGGTACTGGGAAATCATCCTTCGGGCAAGCTTTGTTGAGGTCCCGAAAGTCCACGCAGATACGCACCGTCCCATTTTTCTTTATCACCGGAATGATGTTAGCAATCCAGTCAGGATATTGAAATTCTTGGATGAAGCCGGAGTCAATTATTTTCTTAACTTCGGCGTTGATACTCATCTCGAGTTCGAGCTGCATTCTTCTTAGCGCTTGCTTGACTGGCCTGATGTCCGGCGATATGGCCAGTTTATGTACTGCTACTTTTTGATCTAATCCCGGCATCTCAGAATAATTCCATCCGAAGCAGTCTTTATATTGCATGAGCATGCCTTTTAACGTGGCTGCCTGTTTTATAGATAGCAGTTCACTGACGAACGTTGGCCTCGGATCGTTTTCCGTTCCTAAGTCAATTTTCCTTAAGTTGTCCGCCGTGGTGTATATCCCGTCTTCCAGCTCTTTTGGTGTCGGCAGAAATTCCGAGATCACCTCATTCTCATCTTCATTTGTGAAGCACTTGAAAAGGCATCCATAGTCGCATGCCTTTCCCCTTCTGAAAGTGTTATCATATGGAAAGTACGAGTCTGCTTACATTCTTGATACTGGGCTGATCCTATCCTTATGATATAGGTCCTCTTTGGCTCATGCTTTTGCGATGGGATTACCCTCCAGCTGTCGGATAAAGAGAACATGCCTTATTGATACCGGTCTTCAACTCGGTCTTTGAAGGTGAAGCAGTCTTCAAGGAGATGGCTTATTGCTCAGTGATAGGAGCAATAATCCGGATGATGGACCTCGTTTATTTGTTCAGGGTACTGAGACTCCGGAAGCGACATCATTTGGTGCTTCATGACAAGGTTGAATATTTTCGTTGTCTTGTCTTGAGGGAAAGAGTATTCTCGGCCCAACTTCTTCATAAAGGACGGGTTCCAGCTGGCTTTTCCTCGAGTGTACGACTTCTTAGATTCGTTTTGATGTTTTCGGGCATTGTTTGCTTTCTTCGCCTTGTTTTTTTCCTCTATTTCGATATTTTCCTTCGAGGCGAGAACGTACATCTGGCTGAGGATGAAGGGTATTGTAGACTTCTTTATCCGTGGATTGTTGGTTGAGGCGTTGCGTCCTGGCTATTTTATAAATAGCCATTTTCACGACTGTGGTCATCTCGAATCTTTTGACAGGCCTCTTTTATTAGCTGTTCAATCTGTTCTTCGAACGATGGGCTCAACGTTCTTAGAGCGGGATCTCATTCTGTTTCAACGTCACAGCTATTTAGAAGAGCGTTTCCTTCTTTACCAAAGCTATTTATAGCACGACAACTATGGAAGTGCTCTCGTTTCCTGGACCGAACATATTCGAGCCCGGTTGTCTCCATCTTCCCGTTAGGCATCTTTCACTGAGTCCCGGGAATATCCCAAATCTTTTTGTAGAATTGTGCCTGTCGAACAGTTTTTTCGATTGGTACACCTTAGCATCTTAACAGTCTTTTCAATCCCTCCGAGTAGTACCTTGGGAGTCGGATTGGTTGAAACCTGTCGAGCGCAAAATCGGCATCATGCCAGACTTCTTTTCTACTTTGGTCTCCATCGATTGGTAGAAGAGGATCACCTTTTCTCCTGGAAGGCATATAAAAATTCTGCAGTTCTTGTACACTGTATGTATTGAGCTCATCGAGTTCCTTATAATGCCGAGACAGAACTATGGTGACTTGTAAACTCTGATCAGCTCCAGTAATGGTTTATGCTGACGGACGAACGGAGAACACGGCGTTGGCCTCGTCCTCAAAATTACTGCCAAAGACCAAAATAGGAGTAGATGGTCCGGACCTGTTGCCTTAGGGTTGCCCCGAGTAGACTATTTCTTCATCTTCCTCGGTGTCGCTCCTAAAGATTGGGACGATGGCGACGGGCTTTCGTTTATCCTCCGGCTTATGACACCTCTCCGTATCTTCGAAGTCTTGTAGGAAGTACTTTGCGTCTTCATATTTCCGGACTTCGTTTACTGAGAACGGGTTTAGCTCCCCCGTGACAGTGTATTCCAAATCGTCTTTGAAATACTTCATACACTAATGTTGTGTAGAAGGGATGACGTTGTACTCATGCAGCCAAGGCCTACCGAGCAAAGCGTTATAGCAAGTTTGGCGTTAATGACGTGAAATTTGATGTCATTGATGAGCAATCCAAAGCGTAATGTCAGTATTACGGACCCCAGCATCCGCGACGACTGTGAGTCGAACCCGGAGATAGTAATTTTGTCTCGGGCTAAGTGTTGAACATTCATGCAGATCTCCTTCAGCACTTTCACGTTGAGAAGGTTGACGGAGGATCCGTTGTCGACAAGGATTTTGCCTATCTTGATGTCGTTGCAATACCCGATGACGCTTAGAGGACGGTTGTGCTCACACGTTTTGAGGAGGAGATCCTCATCGCTGAATGTGATGTCAGCTATGTGAACCTCTGCCAGCTCGTCCTTCATCTTTTTTTCAGCTAAGAAAGCTTGGAATTGATCAGGCTCTTGCAATGTCTTGATCAGGGAATCTCGTGCCTCTTTTGATAGGAAGAGAGCATCCAGTATGCTCAATTGTGAGGGTATTTTCCTCAGATGTGTTGGGACGTTGTAATCCACCTTGTTTTTCTTAGGCGGGTCCATGGCTGAGAGCTCTTTGAAAACTCGATCATCGAGGGTAATTTCCTCAAGGATTTTCTCTTTCCCTTTGTCTCTTTTACTCGAACCTTTGTTTGTAGGTCATAGGTTCTTTTCAGGCAGCGTGCGGCTACGTAGTAGAATGTTCTCGCAGTTCTTCTCCTTCTCTTCTTTTTCAGAGGTGGAATCCTTGAAGAAAGGGCTGAGGGTTGTTTCTTCCTCAGAATCGCTCTCGAAGGTAAGAACTTAGAGTTTTGCCTTTTTCGAACTAGTATCAACCATATGATAGTTGCCAGTCATTTTCTCATGTGCATTCGTCGCACTTTTTCGCTGTCGACGAGCTTCACGCTTCATCCTCTTGAAGTGTTGTTGATGGGCAACGTATCCTTGCCACCACTTCTTGAAGGCACTGCATTCTTTGGTGGGATGAGTAACCATCCAATGTATAGGTAGTAGTTCAGACATGAGTCCTCTTCGTTGAGGCTTATGACCTCGGGCGTGTTTCCTTTGAGAGGGCATCTTCATCCCCCTGACAGGGCTTTGGCAAACTGCTTCTCTGTCTTGATTCTGCTCATGTTTGCCGCAGGTGTGCTTTGGTTTGGTCAGAGTACTTTACGACTCCTCCTTGCCGCAGCTTATTCATCCTGACATTGACGTTAAGCCTTTTCGTATATGGCTGTTTCGTGTTCTCGGTTAGTTTTGCTTTTTCGAAAGGCTTCGTTTAACAGCCTATCGATTGGGTCTTCCGACAATTCCGGGGATTTTGGCGCCGATCCTGCCCATAGTTCCTCTGCGTTGTTTTCTGACACTGAGGGGGCTTTTTCGTTATTTAACGACGAATAGGAAATCATGTGGCAACTTTCTATATAGTCTTCGATTTCTGATGAGTCATTTTTATCAGCGTTGTTACTCTCTTCGTTCTCAAGAATATACTTGAGGAACTCTTCGAGGGTGACTGGTGTTCGCGCCTTCTGGTTGTACTCCTCCAGCGCGTCAATGTACTTTTGTATGTTTGTGTGCTTGTCATCATACTCGGCAGGCTGCACAGGCTTATTGGTCTTCTTCTTTTTCTTCGAAGACTTTGAAGGATTGACTTTGGGATTTTGCCCTTCGTCAACAACTTTCGGTATGGGATGCGGTTTCACAATCTCTTCGATGATTTCAGGTTTAAGTGGGTTTTTCCACTTGACTGCCGAACATACATGGAGATCCTTCAGCATTCTTTTGGTTTTAGATGAGAGAATGACTTCCCATGGAGTTTCTTCCATGAGCGAGCATGATGCCCCTGGTGCATCCACCTTTTTGGGAGTGTGCTTCTGTGGTGGGTTCACCCTCCAGTTCTCAGACAGCGTGAATTTCCCTTGTTAATACTGGTCCTCGACCTAGTTCTTGAAGACGTAGCAATCCTCAATTGGGTGGCTCACCATTCTGTAATAGGAGCAGTAGTTGGGGTTGTTGATATCGCCGGGTTGCGGTGGATACCGTGGGTCTGGCAATGTGATGAGTTTGTTGCACACTGCCAGCTCGAACAGTTTCCTTATCTTGTCACGGGGAAACGAGTAAGCGCGTCCTAGCTTTTCTTTCAGGGATAGGCGTGGACGCATGTTGTTTTGGCGAGCAACCGGTTTCGAGTCACTTGGTTGCTATTGAGTGTTGGCAACGAAGGTCGCTTTCCCTTTACCCTTGGCATTTCGAGGGTCCATTTTTTAGGAGGAAGGCCCGTGGCCCATCTGGTCCATTTGGGCCAGCTTATCGACCAGGGCCTAGAAGGTAGTCGGTTTGAAGAACGTCATGAACTGGGACACAGTCATTTGTGGATCTAGGTTCCCGATGAACATGCCCACGGCAGGGGATTCTTCAATACATTGTTTGCACTTTAACTACATGTTCCTCCATCGGATCGCGTATTGGACCCAGATTTCTCCCGGCTTTACCGTGGCATTGATTAATGTCGTGATCGGGGTGCGCTCGCTTGCGCTGGCAAACCGCTGTATGAACAACAGTTCCATCTCTGTGAATGTTTTGACGGAGTCATTTAGGAGCTCCGAGTACCATTCAAATGTCATCTCTGATATGCTGCCAACGAACCGGCGAAGCAACAATTTGTCGCCGCCTCCAGTGTTGCCGCACAAAGCTCTGAACTGCGCTACATGCTAGTGTGGATTGGATGTCCCCTTGTACACATAGAACTTGGGGATCGTATATCCCAGCGGGTACTTGATTTGATCATACCAGCCTGGATACGGTCGCCCAGTTCTGACGATTTGGCCATTCGCTTGATGAGCTCGTATTTGTTGAGCTATATAGTCATCAAGAGCAGTCTTGGAGATTGTTTCCTCTTTAGCTGTTGATAAAGCCTAAAGGGGGTTTGATATTTCCCCTCTTTTGTCCTCAACGATTATCGGTGGATCTTCGGCTTGAGGTTCTAGTTGGATCATCATTCCAACCATGTCCTGGAATAGAAGCTCCATCTGCTTTATGTTAGCAGCTTGTTCTGCGGCCTCCTTATCCTTCCTTTTAAGCACCTTTCGCAGGAACTCTGTATCGGTCTCCTACTCTTGGCGCTGTTCGCTTGCTGATTCCGGACTTTCTTTCTGCCCGGTAAGCGCTGACACTTTGATCAGCATTTCCTGGAGCATTTGTTATTGCTCCTGAGCTTTTGTCAGCGACCGAGTTTGCGGTCGATGACCCATGGAAGCACGACTTTCTTCTTTTCCGGAAGCCATGTAAACCATGTGCACAATCATGCCCCCAGACCTGGGACGTTTGGGTCCATCGCCTTTGGAACTTGCTACCGGCGGTGGGAGGTTCTCTAGCCTCACCCTTTTGTAGGAGGTCGAAGTTGAAGGAGCCGTTGTAACAGGCACCCGTGTGAAAGACACCCATCGCTGTATAATGGAGGGATGGTATTTCTCTTGCCGAACATTCATTTTCTTCATTCGGTGAGAGTAGTCTTTGTCGATTACAGGGTCTTGAACTTTCCTCCAGACCTTGTGAATTTGGGAGGAGAGCCGTTGGTGGGACTGCTCCAGTTTTTTCTACATTATGGCTTCAGCAGGCGGGGGAGATTTCTTAAGCACCGCGGTTGGAGAGTTCTTTCGCACCCTCCTAAACATATCAAAGTTGTTCCCGATTGGAACAGTAGAGTCAACTTCTACCATTGGAGCCGGCGGAGTGAATCCAGAGAGGGAGTTTCCCCCAGCTTTTCTCACTCGGCACAAGTGGCGACGTCGAGCGTGTCTTGCAGACGGGACCGCCTCAGTTTTGGAAGCGGCTCTGGCTTGCCCCTGGTTTTTTTGAGAAGCTCCAGCAGTTGTCAGCCTGTTAAAGATCGATGTCCTTGGCAAGATTTGATTGGAGACAGTCAGCCTCTCGAAGACTGATCGCCCGATTGGTGAAACAGTTTTGACAGCTTCATTTGCAACAGGAATTGGGAAGGCTATCTTTTTTGGGTAGCCCCTTCGGGAATCACGGACTTCTTCGCGGGCCCGCGTGAGCTTTTGATCAGCCTATTAAAAACTGAGACCCTCTTTTTGGACAGCTCGTTGAGAGGAGTCATTGCGATCGTCAGTCGGTGGAAGACCGACTTCTTGGTAACATCGGGTTGCGGCATTGAGGCACCGATGCTCATTGGTGGGAGCATGGTCCCGAAGAACAATCCGGTAGTAGTTTGAGTTACCTGTCACACCGGCATTGAAAAGATGGAGGCCGTATTCACTCCTCCAGTTGGGGCAGAGCGAGGGTTGCTGTTGCAGTTTGTGCAGTTGGAAGCCATTGATTTTTCTTCTTCTTCTGCACAGGAACAAGACACCAAATCTTAGTATCTCGAATCTAAGGGCAACCATAGCGAACCGCGATTTCGTTCGTGAAACACGACACACGAAGTGTGGAGTGGAAAGAGGAAAGGTCCCACCGGATGTGCCAGAATCTGTTCACCGCCGGAAAATGGACCGAGACGTCGGGACGTCCGGCCTGAATTTGGGGGCAGATGTTATTTGGAATTATTCGTCCACTTCTCCAAAAATGACAAGTTTATTTATGGCACCGTATATCGGAGGTTTGGATGAACACGGCCGTTGTAACAGACTTTATCAGATTCCCCCTCATTTGCGAGAGGTTTTTGATTGTAGGGACGCTCTTCCCAGCAGGCGCAAGCCCCTGCAGTTAATTACGTTACCGCTTCGCGACAACCACTTTCTCCTGCTCCGGAGGTTCACTTCGTGTCGTGTGTATGTTTGTTTTTATTTTGGGTTGCCCGTGGATTGTATACGGAGACTAATTTATATCGTCGCCCGTAGGGCATGGATTAGTCTAAATCCGTATATTGTTAGATTTGGGTTTAGGTTGATTTAAGGGCTGTTAATCTGGTTTGAGATTAAGATCGACTTAAGCATATGAGCATTTGGGCTCGATTATTTTAGTTTAAGGACATCCCGGTCCATTATCGTCATGTTTGAGGCGAAGTTTTAGTTTAGGGACGGTTCGGTCCATTATCGCCGTATTTGGGGATGAATATTAGTTTAAGGACATTTCGGTCCGTTATCGCCATTTTGGAGTCGAATATTAGTTTAAGGACGTTTCGGTCCATTATCTCCATTTTGGAGGCGAATATTAGTTTAAGGACGTTTTTGTCCATTATCGCCAGTTTGGAAGCGAATATTAGTTTAAGGACGTTTCGGTCCAACATTCAAATTTCACGCACGTATATTTGTTACGTGATGAAGTGAACGTTGTTGATATGGAATGTGCACAATTTGGGGCACGATCCGATTTAAGGTATGCATGTCAATTTGGAAGTGCATTAAGAGGAGTTGTTAGTCGTCGGGGCCCACCACCTCTTTGAAGACTGTAGGGTGTTTTTCGTCACCCCATTGAGATAGAAATACGCGCGCGCTTGCCAGGCGCATTACAGTTTCCCTCTGCCTAGGGTAGACTGGGGTTTATTGATTGTGGGGATCCGAATCTCCGGCAGCCGCGGACTAAGCTGCCGTTAATTACCCCTCGCCTTTGGAGCTAGAGAACCTCCGATTGATGGGTCAAACGGGTCATGCGAACTCAATATGCAATGTGTGTATGTTTTGAAAGGATTTTTGATATATCAGGGGCCCCGCGGAGTTTTACGGGGGTCCCGCTACCCACATAGCGGGCTAGGGATCAAGAAGGCTAGCAGCCCCCTTATGGGATGCGGGGCAGCGTCCCGTTAGAAAAAAATTTCCTAATGGGGGACGTGTTTTGATGTAGAGTGCATAAAAAATAGAGGGAGGAGCGTCTTAAAGACGCGTGCGTGGCACGTGGGCGCATGGTGCCCGCGGGTCACGTGCCTAGCGCGTGAGCGCTTGGCGCCCGCTGGTCACGTGCGCAGCACGTGGACACTAGGCGACAGCGGGTCACGTGCGCAACATGCGACCGCGAGGCGCCCGCTGGTCACGTGCGCTGCACGCGACCATTGGACGCTGAACGGGTCGCGTGGGGCGTACGTGGGTGCTATAGTTCCCGCGGGTCATGTGCCTTACACGAGACCGCGGGTCACGTGTGCTGCACGCGATCACGGAGTGTGCACGCACGTGGACGCTTTAGTGCCCGCGGGTCACGTGCACGCACGTGGGCGCTTTAGTGCCCGGGGTCACGTACGCTGCACGTGACCATTAGGCACTTTAGCGCCCGCGGGTCACGTGTGCTGCATGCGACCGCGGGGCATCCACGGGTCATGTGCTCGGCACGTGACTGCTGGGCACCCAAAGATCACGTGCGCGGCACGCGAACACTGGGTGCCCGCGGGTCATGTGCGCGGCACGCGACCACAAGGAACACCAGTGGGAAGGGGCTTAGCCCCTAGATTGGGGAGGTAAACTCCCAAGGGGTTTTGGAGTTGAGCTCCTAACAGAAATTTAATTTATGAAGTTAAACTCCAACCGATCTAGAAAGGAGTTAAACTCTTAGGAATTTTCGGCTCTTCTTTTGAGCCTTGGATCTTCCCAACGTAGGATTTTTGTAGATGGGTCTCTTTCTTCCTCTCGGTTGGCCGGATCTTGAGGAAAAGGGGAGTGAGATTCAAAATATCCCCTTTTAGAGATTTGATGGGAGATCTGAGCTCCCCTTTGTGGGTTTTATGGTGAAAAACTATTTCTTTTTTTAAAAGGAAAAGTTAAACTCTTGATTTAATTCGAAAATAGAAAGAAGGTTTTAGACCCTTGAGAAAGGGGAAAGAGGCACAAACCCTAGATTTTGGGGAGTGAGAATTGTTTTCCTTTATTTCATGTGCTCATTTATTTTGCACAGAAGCCATGGGCTTTACAAAAATTTGGCTTTATGCCCATTTTCTTATATTCATGCATAAAAAAATTATATCAAAATTATTTATTACATGATTTTTTATTTCGGCATAGGGAAGGCCGGCCGCGGGGCTCAATTTGGGCATGGGCCTACTTGCTTGGGCTTGGGCCCGTTTCCTTAGGGTTGACCTTGACTTTTACTTGGTTAACTAGGGTGCAAATTTTGACCCCAACAAAGACGTTAAGGAATTACAACAACATATATCAGATGTGTGAAGAGATGTACCCTTGAACCAAATCCCGTATTTGAGGGAGAAGGGTTATGGTGGCCTTAAAAAATTTTGGATACGTTAGTCCAATTTGAGACTAAAATCCACTTAACAACTTTTCAGGATCTTCTTTATTTAAGATCCGGCAACAGAGCATTTGGACTCGGTTGCAAGACTTTAGCAACTTAGCCAATTTGAGCTTTAATCTGCTTAGTCTTCCTTCTTTTTTGAAAAAGTGCTAAGCACTTGTTTAGGCTATGTTTAATCAATCCTTTTTTTATGCAAAAAGTGCTGAGCACTTGTATGAGTTCTGATGCCCACATATGATTCTGTGGAACTTTCAGTCATGGGATTGCCCAACAAGTGTTGAGCACTTTACTCCTTTTGTCTTCATATGGAGTGCTAGGCACTCTTTATGGCGTCGACGTGGGAAACACGTGAGGCGCTGGGCACTAGGTGTGTTGAACACTCAGCCGTTTTGGACTGTTTATGGAGTGCTAAGCACCATTTTCTTCAATTTTGCGGCGCACATGTAGGGAGCACATGCGGCACTGAGCGCTAGACGCTACCTAGTGGGTGCTAAGCACTCTTCTCTTCTGTAGAGCCCATGTGAGGAACACGTGCGGCGTTGGGCGCTGTCTAGTGAGTGTTAAGCACTCTTCCCTTCTGTGGCGCCCATGTGAGGAACACGTACGGCGTTGGGTGCTGTCTGATGAATGTTAAGCACTCTTCCCTTCTGTGGCGCCCACGTGAGGAACACGTGTGGCGATGGGCGCTAGATGCTACCCAGTGAGTGCTAAGCACTCCTCTCTGTGGCGCCCACGTGAGGAACACGTGAGGCGCTGGGCGCTGCCTAGTGAGTGCTAAGCACTCTTCTATGTAGCGCCCACGTGCGACGCTGGGCGCTTTTCTCCTCTGCTGATAGTATTTTTGCCCATTAATGATCGATAGGATCTTTGTTTTGCAGATCTAAGATTAAGATTTCATTTTTAAGAACCAAGTTCTTTTACAAGAACTAGGTTTCTCTTATATGCTTTGTTTTGAGGAATTCAATTCCCAGTTCCTTTCTGAGTCTTTGATTCTCAAGAACAAGTTCCTCCCGATGAGAATTAAATTCTCAACTTATAGGAAACTTGTCTTGTGGATCTCAGATCCAGAGAAAGAACTAAGTTCATCGAGAAGGGTTAGACCCTTAGATATGCAAGTGAGATGTTTTTATCTCTGTTTTTTTTTCTTTACCTAGAGTCTTTAAGGGAGATCTTCTTCATTGAGAATTTAATTCTCTATTCCTTTTTGAAGCTTTCTGTTTTTGGTTTTAGAAGCCTATGGGGGGTTCTTCTCTCTCAGACTTGAAGTTTTCGATCCTTTATATAGCGGAAGCAGGTTTGTTAATTATCTTTAAAGAAATCTCTCATTAAGAGATCCCAATCAATTTGGGGAATTTTACCACCATTAGATCTTTGATCTAAGGGTTTCTGTTTTACAGAATATATTTTCTTGTTTCTAACAAAATTGGGAAAATATTTTCCATATGCAGAGTTTTATTCTGTGAAATGGTGGTTTTTAATTCAAGGGCTCTCTGCTTTACAGAGAGCAATCTTTCTTGTTTAGAAAGATTGAAAGAATATATCCTAAAAATAGAATTTTATTCTATGATCAAATTTGGGAATGTTTTCTTGTCACGCCCCGCTTCCCAAAATATAGAATACGAGGGGTTGATAAGGCCAGCCATGCTCCTGCGGTCGAGGAAACATCCTGCTGTAGTTACATTTCGGCTTCTAGCTTTACGTGGTAATCAGTAATCAATGCACAGGTAATGAGAAATGCAGTCACTAAAACCAAAACAAATTTAAAAACTAACCTGATAGAGATCAAGGAAGTATAGCGCTGAGTCGCTAATCTAGATATCCACAATGCCCTCGAGGTACGTCAAGTCCTGGTCCAAGCTAAATCCACTTCTCACTCTGAGCATGCATACTCAGATCGCCAGAGCGACACAATAGCAATAAATAGAAATACATATGTAACATGTGTAATAATGATGAATATGAAACAGCAAGCATGAAGTGATGATATGAGCCTGAAGGAGCCAGTACAGGTAAACGGTAAAGCGGGTAAACAGTAAGGAAGGTGTATCGAGTCAGTAATCAATACATGTCACTAAACCTATCAGTCTCTAAGTTTCACTGTCCAGGTCGCTAAACCTATCGTCAGTCCAAGTGTGAGAGTCAACCACGCAGGAGTATCCCCAACCCAAAGGTAGGGCCCCAGGGGCAAGGGAACACGAGCCCGAAACGCTCGCTAATAATCAGTAATATCACCCATATGACTCCCAGAATCGCTGTATATGCCAGCAATGGGACTCCCGAGATTCCGTTGAACTCACACTCAAACTACCCCACACCCCGTGGTCTACATCAAACACTGACCATAAACCTAAATACTAGTCGGTCCATGACAAGTCTACACGAGAACTGGAGACAGGATCTCCATCAAGCATGTCTCAACTGGTACCCAAGATAAATGGACTGTGTTTGACGCCTTATCTATGACACAAATATAAGTGCTTCCATAACCGTCCCATACCAGTTATAGTTACACTTACATATGCCCCATAGGCGTCGACAATGCAATAAATTAACTGGGTTAGCTGATTGTGTACAAGTACGTGTCACTTCACTTGTTCATTCACGCTTTAACACTAACGTACTTGCCACGATCAAAACACTAATATCTATCACTAGGTAATTTACACGATCACTAGGTTACCAATGTAATGACATCTACATGATATGATGAGAATACAATAATTACGATATGAATAAAATATCATCAGTCAGTGACCTACCACTTGCATAATTTACTATAAATCATACATACAGAATTAAGCATAACAATATAAAAGGGGTAAATAGTATGCTTAATTATCTGTCATCAAAATTGGTTTTGCGTCAATCGTATTTCAGGTTTGCTAGTTATGGTCATTTCATTTTAAGTGTTCACTGCTGGAAATCCAATTTCTGAACTGGAAGTCCATTTCGTAACACGTTTTACTCCCAGTTGGGAGCATAATTAGGCGACGCTACAGTTAAACTAATTGTATATTTTTTGTTATATTTCCAATGCATTAAACGGATAATAAATATCATTTATGTATTAAAAGTTATGTTGTGTTCAAGGTGCTGGTGTAAGAGAGGTCACTGCAGAAACTGCAGAACACCACGGTATTATAAAATAAAAATTATATATTAAATAACGGTGAAACGACACGGGACCAGATTCTGGGGATAGCTAAATAAATTATATACGCGACAATATGGGGCTCCGCGCATTTTCAGGTTAAAGAATGGGTATACATGTGTTCCCAAGACAGGTATCCAAAACTAAACGCTGCCCCGGACTGCAGTTCAGGGCTGCGAATTGCCTCAGTATCCCTTGTTATAACTTGTCAAAATGCAAATATGAACTATGGGATTCTGTAGGGTTATCCGTTGGTTTCTATACGAGCCATATAACGCTAATATCTGATATGTAAATGATTTATCAGGATTTTAACGGTCTAACATGTCCAGGAAAATTCAGATTTCGTAAGGGTTATCAGGATGTCATTTCATAGTGATAATCTCGATATTTTGCGTCCAAACTTCTACACGATATTCATTAACAGTAAAGTGGTTCATTTATATCATATTAAGGTATTTTAAAATAGGTTAAGGTTTAGGGTTTAACATCGAACATATAGCACGTATATACACAGGTTCACCTCCATCCAATATACTAACTCATAATTAACCAATTATAATATATTTAGCATGATTATAGCATGTGAAAGGGGGTTCACTTGCCTGGCGGCAATCGATGGCACGATAGCGACAATGACGACAATTTGCACGGGCACGGCATACAGCAGCCACAAGGGATTCGATCTTGTTTCAAGCTTGGGCTCGATGTTGCGGTGAGCCGACGATGGGACAGTGGGGGTGGCCGAGGTTGGCGAGATGAAGATGACTGGGATAATGGCACGGGCAGCAACAGCTTGGACAGCGAGGGCTAGGTTTGGGGGTGCTCGGTTGAGCTTTGAAGGCTGAGGAGGAGTCGAGGAGGAAGGTAGCGGAGCTCGGGCGGTGCAAGGGGTCGGTGTAAGTAGACTGTGGCCGAGGATGTTCGTCGGCAATGGCAGGAGGTTTGTGGTGGCGGTGAGTGCAGTTAGGGGTTGGGTTTGAGAGGAGTGGGCTTGTGGGTGGAGATGGGTCTCGGGCTCGTGGAGCAAGGGGATGGCTCAGGGTGTCGGAGAGATGGTGGTGGTGATGCTCGGTGGAGATGAAGCGATGGCAATGGTGATTGGGGAGAAGGAGGCGGCGATGAAAAGAGTTGATCACTGGAGATGGTGAAGGGAAGGTGGAGGAGGGAGAGGAAGGTGATCGGGGGCAGCGATGGAGGCTCTGGTGGTGCAAAGTGGCGATTGCGAGGAGGCATGGATGAGGAATGGTCGACGTCGGTGAGGCAAGATCGGCGACAAGGTCGGGTTCGGGTTTGATGGGCTGTGGCTGTCGCGACGGGGACGTGGGTTCTCATCGGGGTTGGCGAGAGCGTGAAGTAGGGAGGTGAGAAGAGTTCGTCGTGGTTTGTGGTGGTCTCGACGGCGTTGTGGTGGTGGTTGTGGGGATAAGGGCGAGGAGGTGATCGACGGTGGTTCGAGCTTGGCACGAAGCGGACACTTATGCATGGGGAAGACTTGGCTGCAGGAAGAGGTGGAGGCCGCGATGGCATTTGAAGATCTCGAAGATGGTGAGAGGAGATGACAAAGGGAAAGTGCGGTTGGAGAAGTCGAGGAGGGTGGCCGGGAATGGAGTGGGTGCTAGTGGTGGCAAGTTGCAGTGAGGGGAGTGAGAGAGATAAGTGAAGGTTGTCAAGAGATGGCCACAGTGTCTGGGGAGAGGCGCAGATCTCGTGCGGGTGGCGTTGGAGGGGCTCTGTCGTGGGGTGAGCGCGGGTCTCAAGGGAATGTGGGTACGGGAAGAGCGGGTCATGGGGCTCATTGCGAAGAAGGCGGGAAAGAGGAGGTGAGGGAGAAGAAGGAGGAGAGTGGAGGTGTCGGGTCGGGTCAGGTCGAGGCTGGGAAAGAGTGTGGGTAGGGTTCGTGGGCTGGGCCTGGCAGCTTGGGTGTAGAAATTAGGATTTAGATTATAGCATTTTAAATATGAAGTAAGATGTAGTTTTAGATATAAAGTTTAGAAAAATTAGATGAAAATTTATTTAGGAAATTAAAATAGGAGTGGGAAAATAATTTGGAGTAATAGGATTTAACGGAAAATGAAATAGGAGGAATATAGGATAAATATTCGGAAAAATATAGGAAATAAATTTGAAAAAAATATACAAGATTTTTATATACAAGATACCGGGTATTACATCATATCCCACTTATATAAAATTTCGTCCTCGTAATTTAAAAGAAACCGTAAGTTATAAGATACCATGCGAAAAGCAACAAAATAAATCAAATATTACTATATAACGGCTTACGTAAAAGTAATTAGATGAAAATCTTACATAAAAATTAGAGTAGTTAAAAGAAATATTCATATGTAAGAACGAGGACATAACAATCAAAAGTAATAAACCATATATATACAATTATGATTTAAAAAAAAACAATAATAATCGGTAACGAAAGAATGTTTAATAGGCCATAAGGAAGCAAGGTAACAATAAAAATAACTGGAGAGTACTCATTAGAGAAGAGCGTATAATATATGTGTGTGTGTGTGTGTGTGTGTGTGTGTGTGTGTGTGTCACGTCCCGCTTCCCAGAGTAGGCATGTACATAGCCAATCATGCTACCTGTGGATAGGAATTATCTTTCCACAGTCACATTACGGCTGTAGAGATATCAAGAACAAAAATAAAACTATCTAGCACATGTCCATAAGCCAAAATTAAATGAGTCAAGAATAAATAATGCGGAAAAAAAAGATCCAATACAAGAATAACTGGAATGTATGTCCCATAATGCGGGCTCACATCAGGAATAAAATGCTGAAAAGTAAAGAACTAACTACTACTGAGTCCTCACTGCTCAGCCTGCTGGCAGAAGTACTCCTGCTCAGACTGCAGCAAAGGTACGGAATCTGGGCAATGCAAAATCCAGATGTCAGCGCGTCATAATATCAAGCAATAATATATAAACAAGGTAGCAAGACATGCGAATATAATCATAAATGGTAAAGCAGGTGTAACAGCAATATAAATCAGGGCAGTGAAAGGTAGTGTGCAGTGAGTAATCTAAACTGGTCTATTGGGTTGAATAGTCTCAAGTCTTTGAAATCAATTTGATGAATCATCGATGTAACTCAATAGTATCCCGTGCATGCCCGGGACCACGATCTAAGACTCTCGGGCTAAAACCGAGACATGCAGCTTGGCACTAAAACAAGAAATATGTAAAGACGAGCGATGTCAGCAGCATCATCCCAAGGCTGGCCTAGCCTCTAAAACTGATCAGTATAAGCAAGCAACTGTCGAGTTACAAGTCAGGTTTCATCATTGATTTCCCCATACCCCCAAGTTATATGTGTTCAAGTCATGTATTAAATAATCTAGAGATAATGCCAACCCAGGATCAGGCAGGTACAGGTTTGTCTGGATAGACAACAGGAACGGTCCGTAAGGACAACAGGTCAGGTTTGTTGGCATTAGACACAAGATCAGGTAACAGCTAAGACCATGGTACATCAGGTCAAGCCAGGTAATATATAAAGGTGTCATGTTATGTCAAGAGTTGTACGGTACCATGTCGTGTCAAGTAATAGGTGTAATAGGTCATGTCAGGGTGCACAAGATGTCATGTGGGTGCTCATAATTAAACTAGCATAAGCATGTATATATATCACAAGCATGGGTACTAATAGAACAATAAACTAGAACATGTAATAAGATAAGCAATAGGTGCAGATTAAACTACTAGGATGTACGGTTATCAGTTTGAGTTTAAGAGATGGTTTCAATATTACATGAATGCAGTATAGCAAATATGGATGTTAAAATCATGTTAATATGTACTAAATACTCTAGAGATGCAATTGAATATAAATCAGGCTAGATGTATGCAAACGGTCATCTGTGAGGGTAAAACTATAAAGGGTACCATAGACTATGGAAAATAGTTATCATATGATTTAACATACAGATGTGGTTACTAAGTACAGTGAACTAAAATGCACGGGTAAGTTTCAAGTTCTGAATCTGAAAGATGTAAACGGAACACCGAACTGTTAAATTGGAATAGGTAACTTTGGATTCAATCTATAAGGTTAATATTCAATAAATAGTTATAAAACATATAGATAGCATGTAGTAAGTTTCACTTGCCTCGACGGATCACGAAGCGGTATACGGAACGTCACGCGTCGGTGGGAAAAGTCGCAACGCGCGCACGGTACACAGAATGAGTCCAAACAACGAACAGTGGGATCACCCGGGTCAGAGGTCCTCGCTGGGTCGTCGGGATCGTCGACGTCGTGGCCAACTCCGGCGATCTTGACAGAACAGCGAACACAAGAAAACAAGATCTTAAGAAAAAGAAGGCAAGAAAAAGAGAATAGAGGAGGGATGAGCGCACGCTGGCTTACTGGGTTGCAGAGGGGTGTGCTAGCGGTGGCGGAGAGACCAACGGCGGTGAGGGGTGGCGGTGAAGGGTTTTAGAAGAGCTAGGGTTTGGGCTCGGGTTAGAAGTTGTTCGGGATTTGTGTGCAGGGTTTTAGGTGCTGGAGGGAGAGCAGAGGAGAGGGAGGAGATGGCGATGGCAATGGGGGATGGTCGGCGACCTGAGAAGGTGGTGGAGGTGGATAGAGGTGCTCGGGTTTCTTGGTTTTATGGGTTCGTTCGAGGGAGAACGAAAGAGAAGGAGGTGATGGAGATGAGGGTGACGAGGGGATGTAGAGGGTGTCGACGAGGGCTGAGGAGACGAGGAGATAGGGTTAAGGTTGAAGGAGGCGATGAGGGTTATGGGTTTAAGGAGGCGATGAGCTGTGGTTTAAAAAAAAGGAAGAAGACGAAATATATAATGGCAAAGAAGGGAGGTGAGTGTAGCGGGGAGGCGGTGACGCGATCCGAGAAGCGCACAGTAATCGCGAGAGGTGAGAGAGAGAGCGCTAGAGGAGAGAGAAAGAGAAGAGAGAGAGAGAGAGGGCTGCGTAGAAGAGAGAGAAAAAGAAGAGGAGAAAGATTTTAGGGAAAGGGAGAAAGAGACGTGGGGCCCAGTGCACAAAATAAAGCTCTGATTGGCTCGGGAGGAGTGAGAGGAAAGATTTAGGTAGAATTTTATTTTAAAAGATTTAAGTTAGTTTTAAACCAAAATATTCTGGGCTTACAATAAACGATTTTTAAAAGATTTAAATAATTGGATTATTTTAGCGGGAAAAAATATTTTCAAAAAGTGCCCGGGTCGGGTCCAAAATTTTGGATTTGAAATACGAAAATTATTAGCAAGTTCCAAAAATTAAAATGAAGGATTTTGTAACAGAAAAGCATACCCCCAAGAACAGACGCACGTACGTGCGCGTAGCCATCCAAACACATCCGTTTCACTGAACGGGACGAGAACACGATGCAAGGACGCTACCACAGGGTTAGGGGTATCAAGCAGGCCATGTCATGTATTTTTAATTTATTTTACGTGACTTAAATTGTTATATGCAGAAATATGTAATGTCGGGGTAATCTATAATTAGAAAACAACAAGCTCAAGCAAGCGGGTCGAATGTAAAGTAACTACCATTTGCAACCAAACAGGGTAAATGAATTAAACACCACAAACAACACATACGGCAACAGAATTTGGTATAATTGAACTCGGTTGTTACAATATATATAAAGAACGGGATAAAAGAGAACACAAAATAAAGTAAATGAGTTTGTCGTGGAAGCAATAAAAGTGAAACGTAAACTAAAAACAATGATAAAGAAAATAATCCAAATTGGTAGAAATTTACAAAACAAAATGCATTCACTATATTGCTATATCACCAGATTAAAACGAAAAAGAATAGAATCTCAAATCTGACGAGAACATTAGCAATATGGAAAAATAAGATAAAACGATATGTAACTTAATATATATTCGGATAAAGGAAGTACTAAAAGCAACTCGCAACACATTTAGAAAAACAATAGGTAATAGAAGATCCTAAGTATACAGAGTATTAAAGACCGATTTTTTTTAATCCGTAATGTAGAGTAGTAAGTAAATAGGCGGTCGTGAATCTACTAATACGATAATCATAATACATATACTGAAATATAGTAATAAAATTTCTAAAGCGTAGTGGTCACAAATAAGTTAGCGAAGAAAATCGATGAAGTAATATGAAAATCAATTATTGCGAAAAAGGGAAAGACTTTATAGGAACAAGTAGGTTCAGCAACGAGTAATAAGAAAATATATAGTGAGAGATATAAACAAGCTCAGAAGAAAGTTAGCATAAATGAGAACAAAAGCAAAGGAAATACTATATAGAAAATCAAAATGAAACCCAGTTTAAGGAAAAACCAAAACTGCTATTAATATAAATTTTGAGGGTTAAACAGAAGAACATCACAACTAAATGAATAGGAATGATAGTAGTATATTAAGCAATAAAACGTAAAAGAAAATATAAAGTAGCAGATAACTCGAGGTGACATCCTGAAATTAAAGCAGGTAAAATCGAAATAAAAGGCATGAAAAATAGAACTACATAATGAAAGAATGATAGTATGAATATATTAGCAGGAATTATTTTTTTTAGAAAATAAAATATGAAGCGTAAATTAGAACCATTGAAAAATTTGAAAATAGAGAAGTACTTAGTGTAAATGAACAAAATAAAAGTACTTAATCATAATTTACAATTTCATCGCATTTAAACCAGGGAGTTCAACAGATACAAGATTTGAACGAAAGGAACAACTACTAATCAAAATAACAATGTCTTTATTGGAAGCAGGAAAAGTGATAATTCCGCCTCGATATCTAAATCTCTGCGATCTCGTAAGGTAAGTCTAAATCAGGTGTTGGGTCCATATCATCCTCGAACTACGAAACCTCTAAGTCGCTCAAGCAAATTTGGAGGGCGTGGACGAATCTACTCCTTGTAGCTCTTTCCTTCGAGGGCAATCATTGACAAGATGTTCGTCGGATCCACAAATCAAGCACTACTCCTTAGCCTTGCGACAGTCTTTCTGAAGGTGTCCTAGTCTCTTGCAATAACCACACGTCGGATTCTCCGTTGCTTCTGTTGCTGAGGAACAAATGAGCACTTCATCTGCACACCATCTCTTTGTCTAACAGGAATTCTCCTATGATTGGGGCTCCCATTGGTGCCTATGCCATTTACCTTCTTAGTCCTTCATCTATAAGATCATTTATTCTCTCCTAGGCTTCCATTAATCCTTGCAATACACCCAAAATCTCGGCGGCCTGACTCCGGAGAGCGGAGGTGGAAGAAAAGTCGTTGGAAGCCAGGTTTTAGCTTTCACTGCGCCACTCGGTTAGGAACTTAAAATATACAACGCGATACGATAATTTTGAAGAAACGAAGACGTGAGAATGCAACGAGTCCGATAAGAAATGTAAGCAGGTGTAGGATCAATAGAAAAGTATAAAGATGAAAAATGTAAAATAGATTTGAAAGCTCGGGAACGATATAAGATATAAACGGAGAGTTCTTGGAAGTCATGGTCCTAAAAGAACAAATTTTAGTACGACATAAGGTATAAGGAATAAGAATCAGAATAAAGTATAGAATTGACAACGAAACAAGAATATACGGTGAGATGAAATTCACACGAGTGGAAATCAAATATAGAACTCTAAGTCACTCAAACAGAGTGCTGCCTTATAACTATGCTGCAGTTCATAGTTACAACCACATAACTCTACCAAGTTACTCAAAACTCTAGCGGATGGATCAAAATATGTAGCAGAACACACTATATGAATCAAGGTCAAGGATAACAAGTTTACAATCTAGACCGAAGGGTGGCTTAGATTGTCAAGCTCTACACGGAAACTGTAATCTCATTCTAAACCAACCTGGCTCTGATACCAACAAAACTATGTCACGCCCTGCTTCCCAAAATACGGAATACGAAGGGTTGACAAGGCCATCCATGCTCCTACGGTCGAGGAAACATCCTGCCGTAGTCACACTTCGGCTTCTAGCTTTACGTGGTAATCAGTAATCAATGCACAGGTAATGAGAAATGCAGTCACTAAAATAAAAAAAATACAAAAACTAACCCGATAGAGATCAAGGAAGTATAGCGCTGAGTTGCTGATCTGGATATCCGCGATGTCCTCGAGGTACGTCAGGTCCTGGTCCAAGCTAAATCCACTTCTCACTCTGAGCATGGATACTCAGGTCGTCAGAGTGACGCAATAGCAATAAATAGAAATACATATGAACATGTGTAATAATAATGAATATGAAACAACAAGCATGAAGTGATGATATGAGCATGAAGGAGCCAATACAGGTAAACGGTAAAGCGGGTAAACAGTAAGGCAGGTGTATCGAGTCAGTAATCAATACATGTCACTAAACCTATCAGTCTCTAAGTCTCACTGTCCAGATCGCTAAACCTATCATCCGTCCAAGTGTGAGAGTCAACCACACAGGAGTATCCTCAACCCAAGGGTAGGGCCCCAGGGGCAAGGGAACACGGGCCCGAAACGCTCGCTAATAATCAGTAATATTACCCATATGACTCCCAGAATCGCTGTATATGCCGGCAATGGGACTCCCGAGATTCCGTTGAACTCACACTCAAACCACCTTACACCCCGTGGTCTACATCAAACACTGACTATAAACCCAAATACTAGTCAGTCCATGACAAGTCTACGCAAGAACTGGAGGCAGGATCTCCATCAAGCATGTCTCAACTGGTACCCAAGATAAATAGACTGTGTTTGACACCTTACCTATGACACAAATATAAGTGCTTCCATAACCGTCCCATACCAGTTATAGTTACACTTACATATGCCCCATAGGCGTCGACAATGCAATAAATTAACTGGGTTCGCTGATTGTGTACAAGTACGTGTCAGTTCACTTGTTCATTCACGCTTTAACACTAACGTGCCTGCCACAATCAAAACACAAATATCTATCACTAGGTAATTTACATGATCATTAGGTTACCAATGTAATGACATCTACATGATATGATGAGAATACAATAATTACGATATGAATAAAATATCATCAGTCAGTGTCCTACCACTTGCATAATTTACTATAAATCATACATGCATAAGTAAGCATAACAATATAAAAGGGGTAAACAGTATGCTTAATTATCTATCCATCAAAATTAGTTTCGCGTCAATCAGATTTCAGGTTTGCTAGTTATGGTCATTTCATTTTAAGTGTTCACTGCTGGAAATCCAATTTCTGAACTAGAAGTCCGTTTCGTAACACGTTTTACTCTTAGTTGGGAGCATAATTAGGCGACACTACAGTTAAACTAATTGTAGATTTTTCTGTTATGTTTCCAACGAATCAAACGGATAATCAATATCTGTTATGTATTAAAAGTTATGTTGTGTTCAAGGTACTAGTGTAAGAGAGGTCACTGCAGAAACTGCAGAACACCACGGTATTATAAAATACAAATTAAATATTAAATGACGGTGAAACGACACGGGACCAGATTCTGGGGATAGCTAAATAAATTATATACGCGACAATATAGGGCTCTGCGCATTTTCAGTTTAAAGAATGGGTATACAGGTGTTCCCAAGACAGGTATCCAAAACTAAACGCTGCCCCGGACTGCAGTTCAGGGCTGCGAATTGCCTCAGTATCCCTTGTTATAACTTGTCAAAATGCAAAGATGAACTATGGGATGCTGTAGGGTTATCCGTTGGTTTCTATACGATCCATACAACGCTAATATCCGATATGTAAATGATTTATCAGGATTTTAACGGTCTAACATGTCCAGGAAAATTCAGATTTCGTAAGGGTTATCAGGATGTCATTTCATAGTGATAATCTCGATATTTTGCGTCCAAACTTCTACACGATATTCATTAACAGTAAAGTGGTTCATTTATATCAAATTAAGGTGTTTTAAAATAGGTTAAGGTTTAGGGTTTAACATCGAACATGTAGCACGTATATACACAGGTTCACCTTCATCCAATATACTAACTCATAATTAACCAATTATAATATATTTAGCATGATTATAGCAAGTGAAAGGGGGTTCACTTGCCTGGCGGCGATCGATGGCACGACAGTGACGATGATGATAATTTGCACGGGCACAGCACACAGCAGCCACAAGGGATTCGATCTTTTCTCAAGCTAGGGCTCGATGTTGCGGTGAGCCGACGATGGGATAGTGGGGGTGGCCGAGGTTGGCGAGACGAAGATGGCTGGGATAATGGCATGGGCAGCAACAGCTTGGACAACGACGGCTAGGTTTCGGGGTGCTCGGTTGAGCTTTGAAGGCTGAGGAGGAGTCGAGGAGGAAGGTAGCGGAGCTCGGGCGGTGCAAGGGGTTGGTGCAAGTGGACGGTGGCCGGGGATACTCGTCGGCAATGGCAGGAGGTTTGTGGTGGCGGTGAGTGCAGTTAGGGGATGGGTTTGAGAAGAGTGGGCTTATGGGTGGAGATGGGTCTCGGGCTCGTGGTGTAAGGGTATGGCTCAGGGTGTCGGAGAGATGGTGGTGGTGATGCTCGGTGGAGACGAAGCGATGGCAATGGTGATTGGGGAGAAGGAGGCGACGATGAAAAGAGTTGATCACTGGCGAAGGTGAAGGGAAGGTGGAGGAGGGAGAGGAAGGTGATCGGGGGCAGCGATGGAGGATCTGGTGGTGCAAAGTGGAGATTGCGAGGAGACATGGATGAGGAATGGTCGACGTCGGTGAGGCAAGATCGGCGACGAGGTCGGGTTCGGGTTTGATGGGTTGTGGCTGTTGCGACGGGGACATGGGTTCTCGTCGGGGTTGGCGAGAGCGTGAAGTAGGGAGGTGAGAAGAGTTCGTCGTGGTTGGTGGTAGTCTCGACGGCGTTGTGGTGGTGGTTGTGGAGATGAGGGCGAGGAGGTGATCGACGGTGGTTCGAGGTTGGCACGAAGCGGACACTTATGCATGGGGAAGACTCGGCTGTAGGAAGAGGAGGAGGCCGCGATGGCATTTGAAGATCTCGAAGATGGTGAGAGGAGATAACAAAGGGAAAGTGCAGTTGGAGAAGTCAAGGAGGGTGGCCGGGAATAGAGTGGGTGCTGGTGGTGGCAAGTTGCAATGAGGGGAGTGAGAGAGATGAGTGAAGGTTGTCGAGAGATGGCCACAGTGTCTGGGGAGAGTTACGGATCTCTTGCGGGTGGCGTTGGAGGGGCTCTGTCGTGTGGTGAGTGCGGGTCTCGAGGGAACGTGGGTACGGGAAGAGCGGGTCATGGGGCTCATCACGAAGAAGGCGGGAAAGAGGAGGAGAGAGAGAAGAAGGAGGAGAGTGGAGGTGTCGGGTCGGGTCGGGTCGAGGCTGGGAAATAGTGTGGGTAGGGTTCGTGGGCTGGGCCTGGCAGCTTGGGTGTAGAAATTAGGATTTAGATTATAGGATTTTAAATATGAAGTAAGATGTAGTTTTAGATAAAAAGTTTAGAAAAATTAGATGAAAATTTATTTAGGAAATTAAAATAGGAGTGGGAAAATAATTTGGAGCAATAGGATTTAACGGAAAATGAAATAGGAGGAATATAGGGTAAATATTCAGAAAAATATAGGAAATAAATTTGAAAAAAAATATACAAGATTTTTATATACAAGATACCAGGTATTACATTTCTCCCGACAGAATTTAATTCTGCATTTTTGATGATTTATCTTCTTTATTGGATGTTTGATTCAACGGCTCTGTTCAACAAAGGGTAGAATTTAATTCTACCTGGACGTCGGAGCTCACGTGTTGTGCATGTGAGGCGCCACTTGAGAGTTTTAATTCTTTTTGTGCTTTGCATACTGGCGTCCGCGTGAGCAGCACGTGCGGCGCTATATGAGAGTTTTAACTCTTATTTTTAATCTAATAGATTATTTTGTGTTTTGCACACTGGTGCCCGCATAAGGAGCACGTGAGACGCTGCCTCATTAATTTTGAACAGTGCTTTGCTCTTTTATTGAAGGAACATCGAGTTCGGAACGCCATCTTGCAAATATCTCCTGATTTCACCCGAACTTGATAATATCCGGATCGCAAATCCAACTTCGAGAATACCCCCACGCCACTGAGTTGATCGAATAATTCGCCGATGCGGGATCAGGTACTTATTCTTAATAGTCACCCGTTTTAACTCTTGATAGTCGATGCACATCCTCTGCGTGCCATCTTTCTTTTTGATTAGAAGAACTGTAGTTTCCCATGGTGAACCATTGCTGTGAATCCAACCATTCTTTAGTAATTCGGAAACTTGTCTCTTTAGCTCTTCCAGTTCCACCGGTGCCATCGGATAATCAGCCTTCGAAATTGGTGCTGCTACAGGAATAAGAACAATCGCAAACTCCATATCTCGTTTAGACGGTAAACTCGAGATGTCCTTGAACACATCCATGAAATCCCGAACTGCTATCAGCGCTTCATCCACATTCTTGTTTATGAACTTCACCTTCAGTAAACGGTTCCCTTCATCATGAATTTGCAAGTTTGGTCTAAGACTTGTGGGTTATTAGTCCACCACTCTTCCGCTGCACTACTTTGATAATTTGAGTCGGGTCTGTCAAAACTTCTTCAATCAAATATCTTACATCTGATCGTCCTTGAAGCGGTCTGTACCAGCTCTTGCTGGGGTTATCTTGAACTACTGAAATCATCAAAAATATCTCCTGTGTTTCTCCTTATTCTTCGAAACACAAAAGGATTGGTTCTTACGGGACGAGAGAAAAGATATATCGTGGTTTCTCGATTCAAGCTCGCGATAAGATATAAACTTGTAAGCAATGACGCCGAGAGGAAACAAGGTAATACAACGACCATAAGTTAAGAAAATGAATCGAAATAAGACTTCGGATTATCTAAATAGAGTATCGTATTGTAACCATGCCGTGGTACATAGTTACAATTACATAACTCCATTCAAGTCGCTCAAATTCTACTAACAGAATCGAGAGAATAAGATGGGAGAAATAATAAGGAATCAGGAGGATTCCAAGTTGAGATGCAAAGTCATATCCAAATCGTTGAGATAAAAGAGTTTAAGAGAAGGATAAGATTCAAGAGTTTGAATGACAAGACAATAATGTGGAAAGACATGTTCCTAATTCCGGGTTTCCTGGTTAGTGTATTGGGTTTAATACCCAACTACAAAAGAACCAAATCCGGCTAACCCTAAATCCTAGGGCTCTGATACCAAACAAATCTTGTCACACCCCGCTTCCCAAAATACGTAAACACGGCACGTGACAGAGCCAATTATGCTACCTATGGCGAGGAAAGATTCTTCCATAGTCACATTACGGCTGTCAATCAGATATCAAGAACTGTAAACTACTAAATATATCTATCACATGTCCAATATCCACAGGAACAATAACTGGAAAAGATAGCGGAAGCAATAAAAATCTAAGAAATAACTAACCCATATAAGAGCTATATCAATGAGGTGGTCCTCATTGATCGGTGATTCTGTCGAATACTCACATGCTATGTCATGTATCTGGGCCATGCAAAACCCAGACGTCAATGCGTCATAAATCTCAAAATAAAAGTAATAACCAGGATAGGATGCTATGATTAAACATGAGTGTAAATAAATAACACCAGGTGTAAAATAGTGAGATATAGGTATGTGATGTGTATCCTAAAGTCTGTGCCTCTGGGTCATCGATATAACTCAATAGTATCCCGTGCATACCCAGAACCGCGGTCAAGATTCTCGGGCTGAATCAGAGACGTGCCGCTAGGCAGTAAACAGGTAACATATACAGATGAATGATGTCAGCAGCAGCATCCCAGGCTGGCCTAACCTGTAAAGACTGATCAGTATAAGTATCGAACTGTTGAGTTACAAGTCAGATTTCATTATTGATTTCCCCTTACCCCCAATATTATGTATTCAAGTCAAGTATTTATGATATAAATCTAATGCCAACACAGAATCAAGCAGATACAGATTTTGTCTATGCAGAAAAAAAGTTACGTCCATCAGGACAATAAGTCAGGATTGTTGGCATTAGTAACAAGATCAAGTAACGAGTCAGATAGGGTGTCGTGAACATGTCATGTAATGCATATGTATCAAATGGATATCCAAAGTGAAACTGTAATGAGTATCGGACACGGTAAGCACGACGGATATCAGGATGCATATGTGTCTATCTGTAATAACCTGTAGACGTACCCATGCCTATGTATGATACAACTAGGTAGCATGTTACACTAATATAGAAGTAATATGATATAATGATGTTCCGACATGCAACTAGATGTACGATTGTCAGTACGGATATCGAAAAACGGTAGATCTATAACATTTGTTGCATACTATAACACATGTATTATTTTTATTCATATAAATAGATATATTATAATATAACATGTTGCAAGTTAAAACTTGCCTGATCGGATGTCACGATGAGGTAGTACGTCACATTCGACGTCGGATAAACGTCGCAATGCAACACACGTGCGCACAGGACTGGACCTGGCTAATCAAAGACGTGACCACGCTGGATGACGGCGATGACTGGGTCGTCCAGATCATCAGCGACGTGCGCGACTCCGGCGATGGCCGGAAAACAAAAAATAAAGAAAAGAGAAAGAAAGAAAAAAAAGAAGAAAGAAAAGAAAGGAAGAAGATGAGAAAAAGGAGGAGAAGAGGCTATGGTGCTCTGGGTTCTGGGGACAGAGGGGAGGTGACGACGATGGTGGGCTGTCGACGGCAAGGGCTACGTCGGCAGTGGGTTTCTTGGTTGCTTTCGGGGTCGGAATTTGCAGTGTTGATGGTGGTGGTGGTGGTGGTTGTGGTGCTAGTAGAGAGAAGAGGGAGGTGAGGAGATGAAGAGGGTGCTGAGGTTGGGGTGATGGCGACGGCGAGTCACCGGCGAAGTGAGGGTGGAGGTTCTGAGGGTTCTCGGATTGGGTCGTTGGGTGCAAGGTCGTAGTCTGGGGAAAAGGAGGAGAGGGAAATGAGGTCGAGGGGATGATGATGAGGGAAATAGGACAAGGAGGTCGGCGGCGAGGTCGGGGACCTAGATTTTGCTGTGGGTTCTCGTGGGTTGTGGGTGCAGGGGCTGCTAGGATCGTGGTCGGACAGGTGATGATGCTCAATATTGGCAATCCCCAAGATCAGGACACGTGGCAGATGACGTGTCCCAGGACTCAGAAGAAAGGGCCCACAGGGGCCGACCATGCCACCCTATACCCAACCTGCAAGCACAAGCTGGCCCCCCTCGGGGGCCCCTGCAAATTAGACTCCTTGGCCCCTCAGCTCGCCCCGAGCTGCCACAAGACCAAAACTCCTCGGCCTTCTCGCTCTTCCCCGAGCCCCCCCCCCGGCCGAGGCCGTCTTCCTCGGTCCCTCCGACCGGCTCTACCGCTCACAGACGTAACCGTCGCTCCGCAAATCTCTCCATGCGCGGATTCTCTGCCAGCAACATCCCACGTTCCGTGCCCCCGCAATCTCCATTAATGGGCGATTCGCTCTCCACGCGGGCGTGGCATCGGGAGCGTAACTGCTGGCGAGATTCTCGCGCCTGCTACTGCGTGCCACCACCGCTATATAAACCCCCATCACAGAGGGGTCAAGTAAGCCATTTTTATTCCACCTAGCCGTTACTCTGCTCGGATCTAGTACTAACTTGATCGTCGGAGGGTCCTCGGTGGTACCAAACCACCCCGGGACTTCTTTGAAGGTACTTGGCACCAAACTCCTCAAATCGTCGTTCTTAACAAAACCCATTGAGATCCACACGCAACAGAAGATCATCGCCAGAATCAACCGGGAGATCAACGGAAGACAACATCTGACGGAGATCCGAAAAGGACCTCTATCAGTTGGCGCCGTCTGTGGGAACATAACTCCACAAAACACAAAGTTGGCCTTCCGATCTCCGCTTACATGGCAAGAAGCCATCCTGAAGATCCCGGTACCAGCCGCCGCCTTCCACTCACCGAAGTCGGGGATGAGCCACCTCCAGCGACCATCATCAACGCTCTCACAGGGCGGATAGATCGGCTACAGTCCCTCGTGGAGGCGCTCGTCCGCGTCCAAGCGGCCGGGCCTGGCCCCAGATCGCCGCTCCACCGCCTCCAGAAGGCTCTGCCCCTGTCTGGACGGCTGACCACCAGCAGGCTACGACTCCTGGCCACCGATCTCTCAAGCCGGTACTCCCTGAGGCCCGCTGGGCGCCCCACGGCTCCACACCAAGGTCCGTAAAACCAGAACGCCTCGCCTCGAGCCTCCCCGCGACCCTTGCCCCCCTGAGGAGATGTCAGTCACCTCACCTACCCACAGGCATGGTCGACATCACCTCCCTCGGCGAGGCCGCACAGAAGGGGTTCACCTCGGTGGCTCGAGAGCCACCTCGCCCAGGGATCTGAGGCACCTCCTCGAGAGGAACCGGGGCTGCACCCAGACGCAGGTCACCCGTAGCGGAGGCCAGGGATCCCAAGGCGCCGATTCCTCAGGATACCACAGTCGGCTCGACGCCCTCGAGAAGAAAATCGAGGGCATGCGCCGGGAGGCTCACCTCTCGAGCGACGGGGCTAAGTACGCCTCCGATTCGCTCACAAAGCCGTTCACCGAGGAATTGCTCACCGTCCACGTCTCCTCGCGCAACAAGCCCCCAAAGGTCTCTCTGTTCGACGGGAAAACCGACCCGAAGAACCATTTGGATGCTTTAACCGTGGGGATGAGCTTCCAGGACCACTCCGACGCCGCCCAATGCAGGGCCTTCCCGGCCACCCTCATCCGCGCAGGTCGGGACTGGTTCCGGGGGCTCGAGCCCCGCTCGATCTCGACCTTCGACGAGCTGGCTACTCATTTCCTCGGCCATTTCGTTGGGAACCGTCGACGGAAGCGCACGGTCGACTACCTCTTCACGGTTAAGAGTGGGGACAAGGAAACGTTCAAGGCCTATTTACCCGTTTCTACAACGCCCTTCTCGAGGTGCCCGAGCACCGGGACGAGACCGTCATCATGGCGCTTAGATCTGGTATGAGGCACAAGGAGTGGTTACGCTCCTTCGCGTTGGCGCAACCTAAGAGCATGGACGAGGTCAAGGCGTGGACTGAGCGCGATGTTCAGCTGGAATCCGAGGTGAACGCTAACCTCCCCCAAGCAGAACGATCCGACCAGAAGAAGAGGTCTCGGAAGGAGAGGCCGGAGCGTCAGCAACCCTACCACCCAAAGTTCCAGGAGTATACCCCCCTCAACGTCTCCCTCGCAGTATTGCTAGAGGAGGCCCAGAACGAGGGGTTCTTCAAGTTCCCTCCGATCCCGCGTCAGGCCGCAAAGAAAACCCGGGGCCCCTACTGCGCTTTCCACAGGGTACTGGGCCACGCCACGCCACGGAGGATTGCAAGCAACTCCGGGACTACATCGAAGAGCTCATCCGATCTGGGCACCTCGCCGCATACTTGAGGGACAAACGGCAGGCCGACCGCGAGCAAGAGCAGCATCGCCCTCCCGCCGACCTGACCATCGGTCAGATCATGCTCGTTTCAGCGAACGGCCATCCCGGAACTCAGGGAGCCCCGTACCCTGTGCCAAGCAAGGGGGCCAACAGTCCTTCACGGAGCTCAGGCCGAGCCAATAAAGTCATCTACTAGCCTGTATTTTTCTTCTAGAGCAATGTAAACTCTTCCAAGGATCTATTGTTAATTTAATAAAGATCAATGGAACATTGCGAAAAAGAAAGAAAAACTTTATTTATTCAAAAGATATTATGGGCTCCTCGGCCATACACGCAAAAAGAAAGGGAAATTACAACAGTGGGGGAAGGGGGTGCAGCGAGCATTACTCGTAGTACTGGGTAAAGATCTCCGCCAGCCGGGGCCTCGCGAGGTCCAACCTCTGTCCCCGATTCCCCCCGCTCGCGTCAATCCCAAGCCTCAGCTCGTAGCATTCACGGACGAGTGCCTCTGAGCGGGCCAGCCGGTTCACAGAGATCAGACCAAAGTGCCTCAGGGACCGCAACTTGCCCACGGCCTTGTCATAGAGCTGCTCGGACAGGGGGTTGTAAAGCCCCGGCGACTGTTTCCCCGAATCAGAGCAAAGCTCTGTTTTGAAATTCAAAATTCAAAAGTTGAAGCAACGCTTCAGATCCAGCGCAAGGTGCGCTGCGCCCCACGTGTCAAACATGGATGCGCTAGCGCCAGGTGCGCTGCGCCCTAGGCAGTGCACCCCCAATCAGAGTAAAGCTCTGTTTTTGAAGCAACGCTTCAGATCTAGCGCTAGGCGCGCTGCGTGCCACGTGTCAAACATGGGTGTGCTGGCGCAGCCTGTGCTACGCTCTGCGCTGTGCGCCACGTCTCAAACGTAGGTGCGCTAACGCAAGGTGCAATGCGCTCTGAGCAGCGCACTACGTGCAAAGCAGCTGGAATTATAAAATTCCCCATCGTTAGATCAAAAGATCTAATAATAATGATAAATTATTAATTAATCATAATTAAAATTTGCTACGAAAAGATTTTTCCAATCTTGTTAAAAACAAGAAGATTGTCTTCTGTAAAACAGAATCCTTAGGATCAAAGATCCAACGGTGGGGAAATATCCCCAAATCAATTAGAGAAATATCTCTTTAACTGATTTAACAAATTAATTTGCCCTATATAAAGGCCCCAAAACTTCAAGTCTGATATAGAGAAACCCCCCTACAAACTTTGAGAAAACTCAAAAGAAAAAGTGCAAGCTCTTGAAAGAAGATCATTTCTTCAAGGTAAAAAGAATGATTCTTGAACAAAAAGATGAAATCATCTTATTAAAACAGAAGAATTATCTTCTTAAAAGATCATAGATCTATAAAGACCAAGGTCTTTCATAAAAGAGATCAAAAGATCTCATCACATAACAAAGGAGAAGTATTTACTTCATTCACAGATCATTGATCTACAAAGGCAAAGCCCTTTCAAAAATAAGAACTGTTGTTCTTGAATCTTGAGGCAAAGCCTCCTTTAAAAAGAACATAAATTTGTTCACAGATCATAAATTTGATCAAATACGCTTTGCGTTATTGAAAAGTGCCTTGCACTCTTAAACTGCGCTTTTGCACTCCCTGGACCGGCGCTAAAGCACCGAAATGCGCCACGTGTCAACCGCATATGCAGCTTGCGCTTCTGAAACTAGTGCAATGCGCCCATCTTCTGGCGCTTAGCACCAAGCGCGACACGTGTCCTTTTCGTGTGCGCTACTTGGCAGAAGCGCAATGCGTCTTTAATTGGCTCAAAGCGTCTTGCACGCCACGCGGCGCGCTGTCAGAATACACATTGTTCTGATGAATGCTATGCATTCAATACAAGACAAAAATATGTCAGGATCTAATGCTCAGCATTATTGAAAGGGCCAAGCCCAAATAAAGGCTCAACAGCCTAGAACAATAAAATGTTAAACATTTTAATCTTATTGGACTTAGCCCAACATTGGCCATAAGTCCTCAACTTATGTTGAACTGAGCCCATCTGCTCACGAATATTTAACAGATCTCAGTCCCAAACTGGACTACAGATCTTTCAACCAACTCACACCGGTTCAAGGGTACATCTCTTTACTCCTCTGATATTTGTCGTTGTAATCCTTCAACGTCTTCAGAGAGGTGACGGGTCCCGACAACCACACATTTCACGGACTGTGGGGTCCTTAAACTCATGGACTACGATGTCCTTAAAATACTTCATAAACTACGATGTCTTTGAACTATAGACCGTGGGGTCCTTAAAACTCATGGACTACGATGTCCTTAACCTGGACTGTGGAGTCCTTAAGCCCATGGACTACGATGTCCTTAACCTGGACTGTGGGATCCTTAAGCCCATGGACTATTATGTCCTTAACCTGGACTGTAGGGTCCCTTTAAACCCATGGACTATGATGTCCTTAACCTTGACGGTGATGTCTTTAAACTCACGGACTATGATGTCCTTAATATTGGACCGTAATGTCCTTAAACTAACGATGGACCGTAATGTTCTTAAACTAATCGACCGCAATGTCTTTAAACTAACAATCGACCGCAATGTCTTTAAACTAACATTCGACCGCAATGTCTTTAAACTAACAATCGACCGCAATGTCTTTAAACTAACAATTAGGGGTGGTAATTGAACGAGCCAGCTCGGGTTCGATTAAGGTTCGGCTCGGTATCAGCTCGTTCAAATTCGGTTCATTTATTAACGAGCCGGACATGAGCCAGAAAGCCTGGCTCGTTTATTAAACGAGCTGGACTCGAGCTCAGCCAAGCTCGTTCGGTATTAACTCGGGTTCGGCTGGGTTACATAGTTTGAAAAAAAACAGTAATATGTAATATATAGCAGATTCTATACAACTCTCAGAACACTTAATTCAATTAAATGACAGTATATAAAGTGTACTGAGATAAATATAAAACACAACACTTAGACCCATTCAATGCCCTAGATGTTAATGTTTTTTAATTTTTCCATATCTCAAAACCCTGAGTTTTAAGCATTATAGTTAATTATGTGTTTTTCTTGGAAGATACTATTAATATGAGTAAATGAGCTGAAAACGAGCCGAACTCACAAACGAGCTTTAAACGAGCTCAGTTGAGCTCGGCTCGTGAACTCGGCTCGTTTAGTTAATGGGCCACAAATGAATCGAACACGAGCTGGGCATGTTTAATCGAGCCGGACTCGAGCTGAGCATCTCTAGCTCGATTAACTAAACGAGCCGGACTTGGGCCGACAAAAAGAACCACGAGCCGAACTCGAGCCGAGCTTGGCTGGCTCGAGTTCGGCTCGTTTACACCCCTACTAACAATGGACCGTAATGTCCTTAAACTAATCGACCGCAATATCCCTAAACTAAACAATAGAGTCCAAATGCTCTTTTTTTGGATCTAAACGATCCCGTTAAGTTGATCTTAGTCTAAAATTAGACTAGCGTATCCTTAACAAACGTTTAAGTTGATCTTAGTCTCAAATCAGACTAACGTATCCTTAAACCCAACCCCAAACCCAAATCTAAGAAGATACGGATTTGGACTAATCCACGTCCTACGGACGACAACATAAATTAGTCTCCGTATACAATCCACGGGCAACCAAAAACAAAACAAACACCCACGACACGAAGTGACCATCTGGAGAAGGAGAAAGTGGTTACCACGATGCGGTAGCGTAATTAACTGCAGGGTCTTGCGTCTGCAGGGAAGAGCGTCCCCATAATCAAAAACCCTTTAAATGAGGGGGAATCTGACGAAGTCTGCTACATCGGCCGCATCCGTTTAAACTTTCGATACATGGTATTATAAATCAACTTGGCATCTTCGAAGAGGTGGATGGATAGCACCAATTAGTATCTGCCCTCGGAATTCAGGCCCTGACGTCCTAACGCCCCGGTCGCGTCTTTCGGCGGAGAACAGATTCTGGCACGCCCGGTGGGACCTTTTCCTCTTTCCACTCTACACTTCGTGTGTCATGTTCGCGAACGAATCGCAGTTTGATATGGTTGCCCTTGGGTTCGAGGTACTAAGATTTGGTTTCTTGCTTGACGCAGAAAACGAAACATCAATGGCGTGTACTTGCGCGAAGTGTTCCAACTGCAATTGCAACTCACACTCCACCTCATCTGGAGGCATAGCTTACGGGCCCCAAGCGGCCTCCCTATTCACAATGCCGGTGGACCAGGTGACTCAGGCCACCACTGGATTGTTTTTCGGGACCATACTCCCACCTATGAGCTTCAGCGCCCCTGTGCCATCGCAAGAAGCCCCAAGAAGTCGGTCTTCGATCGACTTACCACTACAGCGGCCCCTTCAACGGGTCGTCCAGCTCCAGCGCCTCAGTCTTCGCCAGATTGGGCCAAAGTTCATGTGGGCTCATGATGAAGCTTGCAATTCCAGAACAGGTTATTCCGAAGAGGATATCCATCCCTGCTCCCTAAGTCGTCAAGGCGGCTTCTCCTGCCAAAGGGTCGGTCTTCACAAGACTGACTGTTCTGGCTCCTGATCCGGCTCCCATTCCTGCTCAAAAGTCTGTCTTTGACAGGTTAGACACTGCTGCTCGACGGACCTCGGTCTTCAAGAGGCTGGCACCAGCAACGCCTCACCAGAACAGGGGGCATGACAAAGACATCCCTATCACCGAACCAACACCATCGGCTTGACACGCTCGACGTCGCCACTGGAGCTGAGTAAAGAGGGCTGGGGGCAACTGTTCCCGCCAAAAATTTCTGCGCAAAAGAGTCCAAGGTATCAAATGGCAGCGATACGCTTAAGAAAATGCGAACCAGTATCTTCCAGCCTGTATTTTGATAAACTCCCGAATGAGGAACTGTTAAATTATGATGGTATTGAAAGCATCTCAAAAAAACCTTCAATTTGATATATTATGGGCTCATAATTCATTCGGGATCAAAAATTATGAGCAAATGTCTATGCATATGTGATCGAAGAAAGAAGATGCGAACCAGTATTTTCCGAGCTGTATTTTGACAAACTCCGGAATGAGAAACAGCTAAATTCTGATGGTATTGAAAGCATCTTGAAAAGACCTTCGATTTGATATATTATAGGCCTCATAATTTGTCACGCCCCGCTTCACAGAGTACACTAAAATGGGCACGTGACATAGCCAACCATGCTACCTGTGGGTAGGAAGTATCCATCCGCAGTCACATTACGGCTGTAGAGATATCAAGAACAAAATAAAACTATCTAAAACATGTCCATAATCCAAGATAACATGAGTCAATAATAAATAAATGCGGAAGCGAAAGATCCAATACAAAATAACTGGAATGTATGTCCCATAATGCGGTCTCACATCAGGAATAAAATGCAGGAAAGAAAAACTAACTAATACCGACACCTCATAGCTCAGCCTGCTGGCTGAAGTACTCCTGTTCGGACTGCAACAGCGGTACAGAATCTGGGCCATGCAAAACCCAGACGTCAGCGCGTCAAGTCATCAAGTAATATAATATGAACAGTATAGCATGCAATGCAATATAAACATGAATAAAACAAGAGTGACAATAATATAAGTCAGAGCAGTGCAGGGTGATATGCAGTAGGTAAACTAACTATTCTATCAGGTTTTCTGTTCTAAAGTCTTTGAAACCAAATTGATGAATCATCGATGTAACTCAATAGTATCCCGTGCATGCCCGGGACCACGGTCTAAGACTCTTGGGATGAAACCGAGACGTGCCTCTAGGCACTAACAAGGAAAGGATAAAGACCAACGATGTCAGCAGCATCGTCACGAGGCGGGCCTGGCCTCTAAAACGGATCAGTACAGGTAGTGAACTGTTGAGTTACAAGTCAGGTTTCACCTTTGATTTCCCCATACCCCCAAGTTATATGTGTAAATCGAGTCAGGTATCCCAAAATCAAGAAACTAATGCCAACACAGGATCACGTAAACAGGTTTGTCTGGATAGACAACAGGAACGGTCCATGAGGACTACATGTCAGGTTTGTTGGCATTAGACACAAGATCAGGTAACGGATCAGGTCATGGTACATCATGTCAAGTCAAGCAGTATACGGTACCATGTCGGGTAGATCAATATATATGTAGCAAGTCAGGTCAAGATGTAAACAATATCATGGGTGTGCTCACAATCAGTTATACAATCAAGCATGGTATGCATCGACATGATATAAATAATGAATTAAGCAATAGGCAGATTTACTCAATTTGCAGTACAGTTATCAGTTGTGTCACAGAGATGATTTCAATATTATGCGAATGCAGTATGACAATTATGGCCTTTTAATCACGTTATAACAAGTTTAAGAACTTGAGAGGTGCAATGATTTATATAAAGGTTCAATACAGCTATTACAGGTTAAAATGCACACGAGTGTCCAAATGGAACAAAACTATAGAGATAAATGCCACAAGGTATGTCAATATTAAAATGTGATTAAGCGGTAAATGTGGTTATTAGGTTCAATTGCAAACTGTAGGTTCCAAGTTTAAAGATAAAATGATATATAACAATATTGTACATGAAAAAGTGGGAAATTATAATACCAAAGTTAAATTGCGAGTTTTAGGGTGTCATTAATTATAAGTAAATATTGTTTAGCATGTAGCAAGAGTTACTTGCCTCAACGGGTCGCAAACTGGGAAAAACGGAACGTAAAATGTCGGCGGGGAAACTCGCGACGGGCGCACGGTTCACGGAATGAACCCAAACGACGAACAATGGAACCACACGGGTCGGGGTACCTCGCTGGAACGTCGGGACACGTCGCTGATCGCACGCTTTTGGCGTGTCAGATATTCAAAGTTCTAAAGTATAACCGCGATCAGGACGGTGTCGCTATGCAGCTAGCCGGTTGAGCACGGGTCGATCCACAGGGAGATGGTTGTATGTCCGTTCGAGTTTTAGACGAGTCAATAAAGAATTTGTATGTGTTTGTTCAAACTAACCTATGTGTTTTATATGCAAGTATGAAGTTGTTAAGAAAAAGATACGAAATTATAAGCTAAAGAAATCCGTACTCAAAACCTTTGAGCCGAGTCTTGACCAATTGAAGCTAGAGCAATCGGCAACAACGTGGATTAGGGGATTTAAGCACGGTATTCATGGAATCCGGCTTATTTACCCTTGTCCTTCCATTCTTGTCTCTTGCTTTCGCTTCCGGCCAAACCGAACGCAACCGGTCACGGTTAGGAATCACCGTTACCTTGGTAGGGTAGGGTGCCTAACGGAGCGCTTGCGTAACGTTTGGGCGGAGTTCAATGGAAAATAACGGGAAAAGGAAATGAGCAAAGAAACATTAACTTACAATACCGTATTTATTCTTAACAACGATAATTACAATCATTCACAAAAAGAACCAAAAAAAGAGAACAAAAAGAACAAAGAAAAGAAAAGATTACAAGTAAGTAAGGGCATGGAATTTAAAGTGCAAGAAAGTAAAGCAAGGTAATAAAAGGCAAGAAAGAAATAAGCAAACTAGAAACTAGAACTCAAGACAAGCATGGGATCAATAGCCAACCCTTAAACTTGCAAGCTCAATCAAGAGGTTGCAAGATCAAGAGAAGGGTAAAGAACTCATGTGAAATGAAGCACTAATTCCATAAGAAGATACAACCCTTGAGATCAATAACAAACTCTTAAACTTTCAAGCTCAATGAAGAGGTTGAAAGATCAAGAGAAAGCAAGAATCTCAACGGGAAGCTAAACAAACAAGAATGATACAAAAACTCTCATCTTCATTTAACATCCACTCAATGCTCTCACTACATTTTCATGGAGGAAAGATGTAGAAGAAGAAGAAGAAGAAGAACAAAACTACACTAAAAGAGACTAAAGAAATTAACACTTGGTTTGGCTCAGTTCTGGGGTATTTATAGGAGGGGAACTGGAAACCTAGGGTAAGAATCTGCCCCTATAAGAAAAGACCAACATGCCCCTGAAAAACGACAACGAGAGGAGACTAAATGGCCGCGGTTCCGCGGCCTAAGCGCGCTTATGCCGCGGAACCGCGGCCGTTTATAGGAGTTAGGCCATGAAATTAGGTGGTTTTCCCTAGTTTTTAGTACTCTTCAGTGTGGTATATGACTTTTTCTCAGAAACTCTTCCTATTTCTTCCAGAATTTCAGTAGATCAAAAGGTGATGTGATGTGGATCTTTTGCCAAGATTTCCTCGAGCTCCGCGTAGATATGTTGGATCTTGTGTTGACATTGAGTTTTGTGCACGAAAATGACATCGATTTGCCATTTTGTCCCTTAAACTGGTGTGTGGCAACATACGGATAGAGAGCGGAGACCCGTGTTTTATCTGTTGTTGGCAGTAATCCGGAATTTGACATACTTTTCTATGAATTTCACTGTCTAGAGCTGAGAACCAGTATCCTGTAAATATGTAGCAAACACTGATTAAAAGTACCTGCCTATAAACAAACGAGCGTAAGAATGGGCGGTATAAAATGCAATATTCTGGTATGAACAAATACCCCCAAACTTAACTTTTGCTCGTCCCAAGCAAAACCAATTATTCACAAAAATAAAATCCTAACCGCACTTTTGTAGGGAACGCGATTGCACTGAGCGCGTGCAACAAGCCGTTAAACCTCTAGGTGTCCCTAGTAGGAGGAGTGTTGTCTCCTGAGGGTTTTCAGCGGATTACACCCACAAAATCCCGTCAAGCTAGTGTTATAAGTTAACATCGATTCTACTCCTACAATTTAGTATTTACGTTATAAATTCTATCATCCTAAATTAGAAATATCCAACCCTTATTTTTCACACCTCCTATCTATTTAATCTTGGATCTCCTGAGTTTTCCTTCTAAAGTGCGGCCTCAAATCAGGGATTTTTATCAACTTTACAGAAAACACAAGTCTTATTCTTTATTTCTATCTTTTATCCAAACATCGATTGTATACCACTACGTGTGTGTATATTTGCACCCCTACACTCAAGAATTCAATTCAAACTATAATACCCTTGCCCTAATACCTAATACTACTTCTTTTCATTAAGGATGGACGTATTTGCTCACACACCTTTCATGCGACTATTAATGCTTCTTGAGGCACTAACGACCGATTACTAAATGTGTGAACTTTAAAGCGTAAATAGCAGTTTCCAAGTCTTGACTTTATTCTATTTTTTCTTTTTCTTTTTCTTGTTCTTTTTCTTTTTCTTTTCAAGACCGGATATATTTTTCAATATGCTCTTTTGGTGTTTAGCTTTAAATACCGTTTTTTCTTTCATACTAGGCTTTCAGGCAAGAGTATTTCTAGGTATCCTCTACTATCCCAAGTTTCAAGGTGCGTGTAAGTGCAGTTTGTAGGGTATATACTTTCTAAATTTGAACTCAAGAAAAGAAACTATTTTTCAGACTTATCCACCAGTAAAGCTTCAATACTTTCCCTTCATCTTGACTTAACTCAAGAACTGAACTCAAAAAACTGTAAGGACGTATACTTACCAAAGTTAGACAGAATGAGGGTTATTTTAAGGATTTTCAATTCCTAAGTCTAGAATTTAGTTATTTCTAACATATCAACTAAACTTTCGGAATAAAAATCTAAGTTACCCTATTAGCTAACTTGACGACAAAGTTTTTATATTTTTTTGAAAATTTTCAATTTTTGTGGGTTTTTAATAAAGTATGCAAATGCGAAATATACAAATGAATGCGAAGGAAGAAAGCTTACCGAGCACACCCCCAAACTTAAACTTGACAGTGCCCTCACTGTCAGGCTATACCAAGAGGGTCAAAATTGTCGGCGCTCCCTAGAAACAAATTATATACAAAATAAAAGGAAAACAAAAAATATATACAAAAAAGTGTCCCCCCCCAAACTTAAGTAAAACAGTGTTTCCACTGTTAAGCGTTGAAGTTCAGGATTAGGGGGGAAAGAACAGTATCAAGCTATACAAGGCCTTACACATGCCAAAAGTGAGCACCAACCATTCAAAGATTTTGTCTCTATAATGTGCTGGTTGGTGAAAGAATGCGGAGAGGTAAGAAATGGAGAATACGCGAGACCGTGTCGAGATAGAAGCGGGATACGGTCTCGGTATATAAGAAGAATGGCGGATGGGAGAAAGAAGTGGAATACGAACTTGAGGGTGGAAATGGAGTGAATAGATTAGCACAATTTGTGATGACGATGTGTAAGAAGCGTTTGTGCTAATCTATTAACCCATTGAGAAATGGGGTCAAATCCCTCAAGATTCATGAGAAACCATGGGTACGCCGAACTCGGTAAACCAGACATATGAAATGAAAGTGAGACGGTTTCTTGCAAGGTCGGAACGATGGAAAGGATGGAGGTAGGTGATTGAGGATGGTTATCGGTTAAAGGTTCCGGAGGGTGTACACAGTCAATGAAAGGAACGGGATGAATTGGAAAATCCGACTCATCAATTAAAACTGGTTCATCCTCAAAAATATCCTCAAAAGTTTCCTTAAAATTCAGCTTATCCATGCAAATTTCATCAAAATCAAGACGCATATGGGGTTCGGGAAAAATAGTTAATGACCCGGGATGATGAATTGGAGAGAAAAACTCTGCCAAATCTATGGGTTCATCATCCAAAATATTCCCAGCGTCAATATCCTCAATCAAGTGAAAATCAAAATTCTCAGACACCTCATCAAAAGCATGGATTTCAATCGATTCTGGTTCTAAGATAGAGGTGTAGAGGTCAAAAGGATTGGGTGTAGTTTTACTTGGCAAGGTCCCTTCACAACCGGGTAAATCAAACACTGCAAAGTTGCACAACTCATCAAACATTCTATCTTTAATTTATAATTCAGTTGGGACACTTGATAGACTTTCAACACAGAAGTTGTGGGATTCAATTTGAAATGGGTAGGTTTGATTCGGAAGGGGGTACATCTCACTTTCTCCACTCAAATTCTCAACCTGTCCTACCGCCTCTTCATACATTGGAAAATTTGGAGCTAGTTGAAAACTAGCTACCGGGTCACTAGATTGTATGAGGGCGGCAATGAACGCATTCAAATCCATCATCTATTGGTACGACGCTACCCTAAAATCTTCCAAAGACTGTTCCAGACTAGATATGGTTTGTGAAGGGGTTTCAGTAAAAGATTCAAAGTTGTTTTGGTACTGGAAACTCCCAAATGACGGTTCAGAAGCAATGTCTCGGGAAGGTGTAAAAGTCGGGTAGGACTGGTAGGAATTGAATGGCTGGACAGGGGTAGGATCAACATTTGGATACGAAGGTGAATGGAATTGTTGATCCCAAGAATTTGAAGTGGTGAAAGGAGTGAAAGACCGGCTATGAGATTGTTTAATACGTTCAGCGATGGACAAAGGACGACTTGCAAAAGGGGTATCAACATAAGCGGGTGCGGGAGGTTGAAAAGGTTGATAAAAAGTGGAATGCGGAGGGTAAGTGTTTGTCCTAGACGCATCTATGCGATCTTTCAATGACATTTTGGGCATGGAGGGGTCGTTCGATATTCGGCCAAAGCAAGAACCGTAAGAAGTAATGTCTGGTTGTGGGTACCAAAGTTCGGCAAGAGTTTTACGAGGTGGGGTACCCATGATATGAAGAGAGAAAGAAAGAAAGGCAGAGAAAAGGAGAGGGAAAAAAATTTTTGATTTTTTTTTATAATTTTTTTTAGGTAGATATTAACAAAAGAATGAAATATATACACAAAAAGAATTTGGACAAAAACAATCACGACACAAAAATACCACACACCTAATCGTTCTAGGGTTCACCTAGGTCAACTAGACCTGCTCCAGAACTTGATTGTCGAAGTAAAACTGTGTCGAGAAACGGGCTCAAGATACACTGATCACGAGGTTAGGTAAGTGCAGAGATAAGGGAAGGTTTTCCAACACTTTCGCGAAGTTCCTTAATTAAATAACCCTTTCTCTTTTTGCGGTTTCACCGTTAACACTTTCCTAGACACCCCGTAAACAATGTACCGTTAAGCGATGTTCTAAACACGGTTAACTTCTCCTAATGAGCGCGAAGTCCTTAAGGTTTAAAGTCCAATTTCTTTTAAAATTTGTTCGGGTAAACGTTATGCTCAAGTTCGTGATTTGTGGGCCACGGAAAAGATGATGAAATCCTTTACCGTATGTTGTGGGGTTCGCTTGCCCTTAAGTCCGTATTAATGTATGCAATGCGCAATTCAATAAAAATTCTATAAAGAATTAAACAATCATTTTTTAGTTTAAGCACGGCACTGCAACAAATACGGGTTAGTCAATTTTTAGCGTTTGCTAGCGAACTTGCAAAGAATCCTGCAAAGAATAGTATATTGGATGTGTCGGATTTGAGAAGAAGGTGTTAGTAAAGTACGTACCGTTAAGTTTTTGGGTTAGGAAACCCCCGTTGAATCAAATCCGGTAAGCTTGAAAAGTTCTCTTGTGCGGGTCAAACTACCCGGATCTTTGGCACTGTACTTTGCAATCACCTTAGCATTGAAGGTACACTTTGCTCCCCACAATCGCAGTTTGCAAATCCGCAAAAATCTGCACTCTTGCTCACAAAAATTATCAAAAAAAAAACAAAAAGATTTTTTTTTATAAATATATAAAAAAAGAATATTAACCCGAATAACAAGAAAGAAAATGCGGTACCGTCTCCCCGGCAACGGCGCCATTTGATCGCATGCTTTTGGCGTGTCGGATGTTCAAAGTTCTAAAGTATAACCGCGATCAGGACGGTGTCGCTATGCAGCTAGCCGGTTGAGCACGGGTCGATCCACAGGGAGATGGTTGTATGTCCGTTCGAGTTTTAGACGAGTCAATAAAGAATTTGTATGTGTTTGTTCAAACTAACCTATGTGTTTTATATGCAAGTATGAAGTTGTTAAGAAAAAGATATGAAATTGTAAGCTAAAGAAATCCGTACTCAAAACCTTTGAGCCGAGTCTTGACCAATTGAAGCTAGAGCAATCGGCAACAACATGGATTAGGGGATTTAAGCACGGTATTCATGGAATCCGGCTTATTTACCCTTGTCCTTCCGTTCTTGTCTCTTGCTTTCGCTTCCGGCCAAACCGAACGCAACCGGTCGCGGTTAGGAATCACCGTTACCTTGGTAGGGTAGGGTGCCTAACGAAGCGCTTGCGTAACGTTTGGGCGGAGTTCAATGGAAAATAACAGGAAAAGGAAATGAGCAAAGAAACATTAACTTACAATACCGTATTTATTCTTAACAACGATAATTACAATCATTCACAAAAAGAACCAAAAAAAGAGAACAAAAAGAACAAAGAAAAGAAAAGATTACAAGTAAGTAAGGGCATGGAATTTAAAGTGCAAGAAAGTAAAGCAAGGTAATAAAAGGCAAGAAAGAAATAAGCAAACTAGAAACTAGAACTCAAGACAAGCATGGGATCAATAGCCAACCCTTAAACTTGCAAGCTCAATTAAGAGGTTGCAAGATCAAGAGAAGGGTAAAGAACTCATGTGAAATGAAGCACTAATTCCATAAGAAGATACAACCCTTGAGATCAATAACAAACTCTTAAACTTTCAAGCTCAATGAAGAGGTTGAAAGATCAAGAGAAAGCAAGAATCTCAACGGGAAGCTAAACAAACAAGAATGATACAAAAACTCTCATCTTCATTTAACATCCACTCAATACTCTCACTACATTTTCATGGAGAAAAGATGTAGAAGAAGAAGAAGAAGAAGAAGAAAACTACACTAAAAGAGACTAAAGAAATTAACACTTGGTTTGGCTCAGTTCTGGGGTATTTATAGGAGGGGAACTGGAAACCTAGGGTAAGAATCTGCCCCTACAAGAAAAGACCAACATGCCCCTGAAAAACGACAACGAGAGGAGACTAAATGGCCGCGGTTCCGCGGCCTAAGCGCGCTTATGCCGCGGAACCGCGGCCGTTTATAGGAGTTAGGCCATGAAATTTGGTGGTTTTCCCTATTTTTTAGTACTCTTCAGTGTGGTATATGACTTTTTCTCAGAAACTCTTCCTATTTCTTCCAGAATTTCAGTAGATCAAAAGGTGATGTGATGTGGATCTTTTGCCAAGATTTCCTCGAGCTCCGCGTAGATATGTTGGATCTTGTGTTGACATTGAGCTTTGTGCATGAAAATGACATCGATTTGCCATTTTGTCCCTTAAACTGGTGTGTGGCAACATACGGATAGAGAGCGGAGACCCGTGTTTTATCTGTTGTTGGCAGTTATCCGGAATTTGACATACTTTTCTATGAATTTCACTGTCTAGAGCTGAGAACCAGTATCCTGTAAATATGTAGCAAACACTGATTAAAAGTACCTGCCTATAAACAAACGAGCGTAAGAATGGGCGGTATAAAATGCAATATTCTGGTATGAACAGTCGCCGGCACGGCCGGATCCCGGCGAACAGCGAAACTACAATTTCAAGAATTCAAGAACGACCAAAAGGAGAATCAAGAAGAGGGGAGAGAAGGAGGATAGAGACGAGGGTGCTCACGAGAATCTGTGGGACAGGTGGTGACGGTCGACCTTGTCGACGGATCTCCGGCGTCCGGCCAACAGTGACCGCGAAGACTGCAGATCGAGAAACCCATTGGCAGAGAAGGAGAGAAAGAAAGAAGAGAGGAGGGGAAGTTATCTCACCGAGGGGGTGCTTGCGAGGCCGGGGACACGGGGACGAGATCACCGGCAGCAACATACGGCGGCGCAGACGAGTGCAAGGGTGTGCAGGTGGCCGCGTCGGGATGTGCAGGCGCTCGGGAACGCGGGGACTGGAGGAAGGATGAAACGAGGTTGAGGAGGCGAGGATGCAGGTGACGGTGGTGCCGGCGTTGGGGCTGCGGCGGCGAGGGCACGGTGGTTAGGGTTTGCGAGGTGATGCGTTTACGTTTGGAAAAGAAAGGAGGAAGGAGAATGGGTTTTTAAATATATGAGAGAGAGAGAGAGGAAGATACGGGGAGAGAGAGAGGAATACAGGGGAGAGGGAGAGGAGAGAGATAGAGAGATAGAGAGATGGGGGGAGAGAGGGAGAGAGAGAGATAGAGAGAGATAGAGAGAGGAGGAAAGAAGTGGGGCTACGGGAAATAAGGTTTGATTGGCTGAGGTGAAAAGGAGGTTAGGAAAAATTTCAGAATAAAGATTTATGAGATTTATATTGAACAGTAAAATTTTGTATGGTTAAGGAAAATATACGATGTTTTAAAATAATAAAATTTGGGATTTTAGCGCAAAGTGAAACATGTCCAAATTGCACCCGGGTCGGGTCCAAAAATTTGAAATTGAAATAATACAATTTTAAGCGGGATTCAAAATTCAAAATAAAGTGTTTTATGATCAAAAAGCATACCCCCAAAACGGACAAACGTACGTGCACGTAGCCGTCTAAACTCACCCGTTTCACTGAACGGGACGAGAACACAATGCACGGACGCTACAACGGGGTTAGGGGTGTCAAGCAGGCCAAGATGAATATTTTTAATTTTATTTTAGATGCCAAAAATTGTTATATGCAGAAATGAATTTTCCGGGTAAAATTTACAGTAAGTAACAATCAAGCAAGATAAGTGAAAAGAATACCACATTACGCTCAAACAGTAACTGAAATTAGTAGCATTGGGCTCGGGTGTTATATTATACCCAACTAAAAAAAGAATTTCATCCTCGAAATTCCAAGAATGCAAAGATAGAAAACTACAAGAAAAGGTGAGGAAACTTTTGCCGGATATCATCTTCTCATTCCCAAGTGGACTCTCCATGCGAGCGATTACCCCAAGAAACGAGCACAAGAGGGATCACCTTGTTCTTAAGAACATTTTCCCTTCGATCCATAATTTCAATCTGTCGTTCCTCAAAATTTAAGTCTTCTTGTACAGTTAGCTACGAATGATCCAATACGTGCGTTTCATCTCGAACATACCTACGGAGTTGAGATATGTGAAACACATCGTGCACATTCGCCAAGGACTGCCGTAACGTCAAACGATACGCTACATCACCAACACGCTCTAACATCTCAAAGGGTCCAACGAATCGAGGACTAAGCTTTCCCCGACTTCCAAAACGAATCACCCCTTTAGTCGGTGATATCTTCAAGAACACCAAATCACCCACGGCGAACTCTAGAGGTCTTCTTGACGTGTCTGCCTAACTCTTCTGTCTGTCTTGTGCTGCCTTCATATGATTTCTGATAGTGTTAACCTTCTCAACTGTCTGCACAACCAAATCTGGTCCCAATAATCTTCGTTCACCGACATCATCCCAACAAACAGGTGAACGGCATTTACGACCATACAAAGCTTCAAATGGAGCCATCTGGATAGTTGCCTGAAAACTGTTGTTGTAAGAAAACTCCACCAAATGTAGATGATCCTCCAAAGAACCCTTGAAGTCCAACATGCATGCTCTTAACATGTCTTTAAGAGTTTGGATCGTTCTCTCCGACTGACCATCAGTTTGAGGATGATAAGCTGTGCTAAACTTCAATCGAGTCCCCAAACTTTCCTGTAAACTCTGCCAAAAGTGCGACAAGAACCGAGTGTCCCGATCGGACACGATACTCACCGGTACTCCATGCAGTCTTATAATCTCTTGCATGTACCGCTCAGCCAAAGTCTCTGTTGATTGACCGACCCGGAAAGGAATAAAGTGAGCTGCCTTGGTCAATCGATCAACAATTACCCATACTGCATTGTTGCCCTTTGGACTCCGCGGTAAAGCCGTCACGAAATCCATGGTTATCTATTCCCACTTCCACTGAGGAATCGGAAGTGCTTGCAATAAACCAGCGACCTTTTGATGTTCGGCCTTAACTTGCTGACACAACAAGCACTTAGCCACAAAGCGAGCAATCTCCCGTTTCATGCCTTCCCACCAGAAATGCTGTCGAATATCTCGGTATATCTTTGTGCCTCCTGGATGTACAGAATAAGCTGAACTGTGTGCCTCTTTCATAAGCTCTTCACGAATACCACCCTTTGGCACACACAAACGACTACCATACCTCAACGAACCATCTTCGTAGATCAATAAATATGTTTGTAGTCCGGCTTCAACCTGCTCTCGAAACTTTTGCAGTCTAGGATCCTGCGATTGTGCTGCTTTAATATTCTCGATCAACGATGAATGTACTTGCAGCTGCATCAACTGTCCCGAAGAATGCGATAGCACAACCTCCAAGTCAAATCTTCGAAAATCTGCAACGATCTCCTTCTGCGTAGTTAACACCCGAATTGCTGGTAACCGACTAAGTGCATCCGGCACAACATTAACCTTCCCCGGATGGTACTTAAGATCAAGATCGTAGTCAGCCATCAGCTCTAACCATCTACGCTGCCTCATATTAAACTCCTTCTGTGTGAACACATACTTCAAGCTCTTGTGATCGGTAAAAACTTCGACCCTTTCGTCCAAAAGGTAGTGTCTCCAAACCTTCAAAGCGAAAATCACAGCCGCAAGTTCCAAGTCATGCGTTGGGTAATTCTTCTCATGGGTCTTCAATTGTCTCGATGCGTACGCTACAACCTTCCCATGCTGCATCAAAACACATCCCAATCCTTTCCCAGATGCGTCGCTGTGAATCACCAATCCTCCGGAATTTTCTGGCACGGTCAGAATATGGGCGGTTATCAACTTCTGCTTCAACATCTCAAAAGCTAATGCACATTTATCCGTCCATACAAAAGGTACCTCCTTGCGCGTAAGCTTGGTTAACGGCTCTGCCAGCCGAGCAAAGTTCTCCACAAATCTCCTGTAGTATCCGGCCAGTCCAAGGAAACTTCTTATCTCAGCAACATTCTTTAGAATCGGCCAATCTCGAACTGCTACAATCTTCTCTGGATCGACGGCAATTCCATCGCCAGATACAACATGCCCCGGAAACTTCACTTCCTCCAGCCAAAACTTGCACTTACTCATCTTTGCATACAACTTCTCTTGTCTCAACGTTTGCAGTGCGATCTTCAAATGTTCAGCATGCTCCTCAAAACTCTTCGAATAAACCAGAATATCGTCAATGAAAACCACAATAAACTGGTCCAAGAACGGTGAAAAGATTCGGTTCATCAAGTCCATGAATACTACCGGCGCATTCGTTACTCCGAAGGGCATCACTAGGTATCCGTAATGTCCATACCGAGTTTGGAACGCCGTCTTGCAAATATCTTCCGTTTTCACTCGGACATGATGATATCCGGATCGCAAATCCAGCTTCGAGAATACCCTCGCGCCACTAAGCTGCTCGAAAAGTTTGCCAATGCGAGAGATCGGGTACTTGTTTTTAATAGTCACCCGGTTTAATTCTCGATAGTCGATGCACATCCTTCTTGTGCCATCCTTCTTCTTTACTAGAAGAACTGGAGCTCCCCAAGGCGAGTTACTACTTCGAATCCAACCCTTCTCGAGCAATTCAGCCACTTGTTTCTTGACTTCTTCCAACTCTACTGGTGCCATTAGATAATACGTTTTAGATACTGGCGCTGCACCAGGAATAAGATCAATTGCGAACTCCACGTCTCGCTTCGGCGGTAAATCCGATATATCTTCAAACACGTCCATAAAATCACGAACAACAGCCGGCTCTTCACTTAAATCAACCTCCATTGCTGCAAGAATATGGTTTGTCGGCTTAGCCCTGAACTCGACTGGCCCGACCGAACTGCTTCCCCCAGTGAAGCTAAACTCGGGATGTCCGGGAATCTGGAAAATTACCTTCCTTGCCCTACAATCAATGTGAGCCTGGAAGGTGCCAAGAAAATCCATTCCCAAGACGAATTCGCAGCTGCCCGTATCAATCACCAAGAAATCTGCAAAAAGCTCCCGTCCGCACACAACAACTGTACAATCTTTACATTCCCTACTAGCTATGATTTTCCCATTCCCAGTGTGTATTCCCAAAAACTAGACAGGGTCGTGTAGTCAATCGAGTATGTAGTTAAAAACTTGGATGACATAAAACAATGGGATGCACCAGAATCAAATAACGCCAATGTGGGAAAACCATGAACGAGTAAAGTACCTGAAACAACTTCTCCTGATGCCTTAGCTTCCTCAGCTGTCAAGGTAAAAGCTCGAGCCTGATTAGGTCCTTGGGTCAGCTGCTTCTGTCCCTGAAACGGTTTCTGCGGAGGCTTCTGAATATCATCCCTTATACGAAGCTTCGACGGACATGAGTTAATAGTGTGATCTGCCGCTCCACAAACTAAACAGAGTCCTTGCATCCTGCGACACTCCCTTTGCAAATGTCCAGGTAAGTAGCAGTAGCTACAGACCACGCGCTTCCTCTGATCAACGACAGCAGGCTTCTTCATCGGTGTTATGCCTCGACGGTCCACTGGAATACCTCTGCGACCATGAGCTCGGTTGGGTACAAATGCCAGCTTCCTTACCGCAACTGCTGTCTGCTGTGAACTCCCAGTTTTTCCCGATAGGCTCTACTGTTCTCGAGCTGCCGTAAGAAACTGTGAGAAAGTGGTCAAACCCAGGGAGAAAATATGCCTCTGGATGTCCACGTCCAAGCTGCGCATGAACCTCCGTGCCCTGTCTGCATCGTTGGTAACTAAAGGTCCAGCGAATCTGCTGAGTCTTGTCCATTCCGCTGCATGCACATCCACTGGTGATCCATTCTGCTTTAGCCCAATGAATTTCTCTTCCATTTCCTCCCGTGCAGTCCGCGGGAAGAACTTCTCCAGGAAACTCTTTGAAAAATCCGCCCACTTGATCGGCTTGGGCACACGGTTCTCTTCCACAAGCCACCATTCTCGGGCGTAATCCACTAACTGAATGCGTACCACATCTACTCTTTTCTCATCTGGAATCTGTGCTGCAATAAGTAAGTTCTCTGTGTCCACTAGCCACTGCTCTGCTAGTAACGGTTCCTCCAAACCAGTAAATGTAGATGGACCCAAACATCTGAAATCTGCTACGGTCCTTACTCGGTCGACTGGTTTAGCTCCAGCATTGTTCACAGACTGCTGAACGATCTGCAAACCTTCCTGAAAAGATTCCGCTTGCTGCTGGATCAGCTCGGTCTGCCTCTTTTGATTCTCGATCAGATCCGGCGGCCGACCAACAGTGACCGTGAAGACTGCAGATCGAGAAACCCATTGGCAGAGAAGGAGAGAAGGAAGGAAGAGAGGAGGGGAAGTTATCTCACCGAGGGGGTGCTTGCGAGGCCGGGGACATGGGGACGAGGTCACCGGCGGCGACGCACGGCGGCGCAGACGAGTGCAAGGGTGTGCAGGTAGCCGCGTCGGGGTGTGCAGGCGCTCGAGAAAGCGGAGACGGGAGGAAGGATGAGACGAGGTTGAGGAGGCGAGGATGCAGGCGACGATGGTGCCGGCGTTGGGGCTGCGGCGGCGAGGGCACGGTGGTTAGGGTTTGCGAGGTGATGGGTTTACGTTTGGAAAAGAAAGGAGGAGGGAGAATGGGTTTTTAAATATATGAGAGAGAGAGAGGAAGATACAGGGAGAGAGAGAGGAATACGGGGGAGAGAGAGAGAGGAGAGATAGAGAGAGAGATGGGGAGATAGAGAGATAGAGAAAGGAGGGAGAGAGAGATAGAGAGAGATAGAGAGAGGAGGAAAGAGGTGGGGCCACGGGAAAAATGGTTTGATTGGCTGAGGTGAAAATGAGGTTAGGAAAAATTTCAGAATAAAGATTTATGAGATTTATATTGAACAGTAAAAATTTGTATGGTTAAGGAAAATATACGACGTTTTAAAATAATAAAATTTGGGATTTTGGCGCAAAGTGAAACATGTCCAAATTGTGCCCGGGTCGGGTCCAAAAATTTAAAATTGAAATAATAGAATTTTAAGTGGGATTCAAAATTCAAAATGAAGTGTTTTATGATCAAAAAGCATACCCCCAAAATGGACAAACGTACGTGCACGTAGCCGTCCAAACTCGCCCGTTTCACTGAACGGGACGAGAACATGATGCACGGACGCTACAACGGGGTTAGGGGTGTCAAGCAGACCAAGATGAATATTTTTAATTTTATTTTAGATGCCAAAAATTATTATATGCAGAAATGAATTTGCCGGGTAAAATTTTACAGTAAGTAACAATCAAGCAAGATAAGTGAAAAGAATACCACATTACGCTCAAACAGTAACTGAAATTAGTAGCATTGGACTCGGGTGTTACATAATTCATCCGAGATCAAAAGTTATGAGCAAATGTGTTATGCACGTGTAATCTAAAATAATGCTCTACTACATGGGGAATGCATTTTTTAGTCCCACATTGGGAAAAGGAGAGATGGCTTCTCTACCACTCCCATATAAATAAGAGGGGATACCACTTAGTCCTTAAAGGATTCAATACTCAAAGGAGTTTAGTTCTCCAAGATAGGAGCATGCTCCTCCCCATAATGCAATATGCGCAAGCGCCATGTGCGCTACGTGCAACGCACGTGTGCCCGCCATGCGGCACCACGTGCAACGCACGTGCGCACCACATGAGAACATTTAATAATATTAAAAGGAGCCTAGTTCTCCATATATAGAAGCCATGCTTCTCCTCATAATGCGCATGTGCCCTACGTGCAACGCACGTGTGCCCGCCACGCGCGCACCACGTGCAACGCACGTGCGCACAACATGAGAACATTTAATAATATTAAAAGGAGCCAAGTTCTCCATATATAGAAGCCCTGCTTCTCCTCATAATGCGCATGTACGCCACATGCAACGCACGTATGCCCGCCATGCGCACCACGTGCAACGCACGTGCGCACCTGTCCCAAGGGTTAGTAAGATGAAGGAAGTCACTAATCTGAGGATAAAATTAAGTCTGAAAAATAGTTTCTATTCTGGAAGCCAAACATTTGAATGTTGATACTCTACTATATGCACTTACACACGTCTTGAAACTCGGGATAGTAGAGGATACCTTGAAATGCTCTTGTCTAAAAGCCAAAGTATGAAGGAAATAATAAATGAAGAAAATATAAAAATGGTGAAAAGAAAAATGAACACTGGTTTTGTTATCGCCAAGGCAGCAATAAAAAAATATAGCGAGGGTGCTTCATCACTTAGTGCCTTAGACCAACTGGTTTGGGAGTCACTGCTAAGCCTTAGGTGGTGCAAGACGAGGAAAATACTATCACCTAATCAGCAAGCACATAAATAATCGGTCGGTTAGTACCTCAAGAAATATTAACGGTCGCATGAAAATGTGTGAGCAAATCCATAAATATTCATCAAGTCAAAAAGTACTGAGGTAGATGAACAAGAGTATGATAGCTTGAATTGAATTCTCCGAGTGTAGGGATGTCCATTACACACACGTAGGGTTATATGATCAATGTTTGGATGAAAGGTAGGAATGAAGAATAAAGATGATGTTTTATTGAGGGATAATGTGGTTTCTAATATCTTTTCATGACTATTAAGATAGGGCTCATGACAACTGAAAAGCTAGTATTAGTTGGAAACTCTTATTTTCAAAGTCTTTCTTTTATGGTTCTTATATTTATATGTAAATTTCACCATCTCTCTTTTATTACAGGATTTTGTGGGTGTAATCCGCTGAAAACCCTCAGGAGAAAACTCTCCTCTTACTAGGGACACCAAAAGGTTTAACGGCTTGTTGCACGTGCTCAGTGCAATCGTGTTTGCTTACGAAAGTGTTCTTAGTTTTCTCATTTCTGTTTCTCCTCCTCTTGAATAAACTAGTTTGCTCGGGACGATCAAAGATAAGTTTGGTGGTATTTGTTCAGTTGATAAAACTGCACATTTGTTATTACATTTTTCCTACCATTTTCATACATATGATAAAAAAGGTCTTTATTATAATATATCATACATATGAGGGTTTATCTGTAAAAATAATATTTTCCATGTGTTGATATATTATAATTAGCATTTGGTAGGAAAATGTATGCAAATAATATCATTGACCAAATCCTAGTAGAACAAAGTCTATTAAATATTATTTGAGTTGTTGTGCAGAATTTTCAGGTCTAAAATCAAGGAAATCAAGTTGTTAAAACAAACCTGCCTAATTAAAAAATCAAAACTTAGAAATCAAGTCTGGCAGCAACTACGAGAAGATTTCCAAGTTCCAAAACTTCCAAAGATTGCCACATGTCATAAGGATCTACCCACAGAAAGATGATGAGGAGATCTCCACCATTGGCCGCAGATCCGCGGCCAAACGCCCCTGTTGGCCGCTGATCCGCGGCAAGATTGAAGAGTTAGGAGTCGAGAATTTTCAGGGTGAATCTTTACAGTTTCCTTCCTAATTTGGAAGCAAAGGTTTCTGTCTTTGGACTATAAATATGGACCGAAAGCCTCTTGGAAAAATTATCAAGCCGACGAGATCACGAAGTCCAAGACGGCTCACGCATGCAGGCTGATCATCAACTGTTCGTCTACCTTCTTACAAGAGATCGAGAAGCAAACTAGCATTTGTAATTATTTTCTAAGGGAATAAAGTGTAAATGAATTTTGTTGATTAATAAAGGTAGTTCTTTTTCTTATTCTATTTCTTTGTAGTTTTTAATATAATTTATCTCTCCATCTCTTCTTCTCCTAACATGCGCGAGTAATTCTGCGCTTGTTAGGGTTCGTAGGATTAGGGTAGATTAATGGATGATGAAGATCCTTAAACTCTTTTTACGTCCTATAAAGTTTATAAACTTTATCAAAAGAATCATTAACATCCTAATCGGGCGCGCTACCAATTTATTGTTAGTATCGACCGCGATTAGAGACTAGATTAATGATTGTTTTGGTAAAGACTAGACATGAACGGAGTTCCATGTCGAGATAGGGGTCAAGAGTGGGAACCATTTTCCCTCCAGAAACCCTAATCTACATGCATCACTGTCGTTCTAGTTTTAAATCTATTAAAGGATAAAAAGAGTAATCTTTAATTAATCATCCATAACTAGTAAATCCTAATGAACCCTACAAGCCCCCCTTTTATATAAACTTACATCCGTAGTTAATCTAGATCTATATTTTGCATTCGTGTTTAATGTAGATCTAGATCCTACAACCATTCTTCAATATTCTTTATCCCTCCTCCTTTCTTTCTCAACACGCCTAAAGTAAGAATAAAATATTCAATGTTTCCCAGAGGACGACCCATACTCATCTCGGTCTAGCTACACGCGACACCGCTATTGATTGCGGTTAAACTACATACACACAAATCTACACCAATCAAATGGCGCCGTTGCCGGGGAGACGTACGCAATTTTTATTCTTACTATTTGTGTTGAATTCTTATACGATCTATATCATAATTAAAACAAAACTGCAAATTGTATATTTAACGATTATTGTGTGAATTTTGCGAGGAAATCTGGATTCACAGACTTGAGGAAACAGAAGACAGAGACATTCATCGAGATCCAGAGGAGCACAGAAGGGAACAGAAAAAAATTTCATCAACTGATCCATCTACTCCGCGGCGGAAGCGCGGAAAAAGAGCTAATTTGTGGCGGAAGCGCGGCCAGTTATAGGATCTTGGGTTCGACATTTCTCTGGTAAGATTCCAACCTCTTTCTCTCTCCTCTGAAATCCAATAAAATCTATTTTCTGCAGGATTCTTTGCAAAATAGCGCCGCACAAAAATCTTTTTGCAAAAGTTTTGTGATTAGTTTTGTTTTGCATATTTTAATACGGACTTTAAGGGGCAAAGACCAAATCCAGATTAGGTGGGGATTTCATCACCCTTCCTAAGCCCCACAAATCACAAACCGAGCATCTGCATCAACCCTACATTAATTTACAAAATATCTAGACCAGACTCTAAGGACTGTCGCGCTCATTAAGGACAGAGGAAGGTCGTGGGTAATCTATTGCTTATCCGCATTAATTTTGTGGTGCCTAGGCAAGTGTGTCTAAGGCAAGTGGTTTACTTAATTAGGCCCGCTATTTTCGGTGATTCGTATAGCGGATACCTCCCACTTATCTGGCGCTTACCTGGCCACAAGAGTAGTAAAGAGGTGGTAGAGAATTGATCCTGCGGCTTGTCCTTTGGAAGTCTAGGAGCGGTCTAGAGACGGGACCTAGGTGACCTTAGTTCTAGGATTGCTTGTGCATTTTAGAGTGATTTGTCTTGAGTCCCACTTTTTTCAAAACAAGCCAATTTTAAATCACACACACGCTGCCGCTTGCACTAAACCCGCCTAGTGCATGCTCGGCTGGACACGGGATCCTAGTGCCCGTCTTGTCCGCGTTCCTGCTATCGATGCCGAAGTCGGTACTTCTTTATCTTCTTTTCCCCCACCACACACCACGACCGAGATGGACGACACTCCATCAGAATATAACACCAAGTTGCCACCGCCCGTAGGTGCGCAGAATCCACCGCGCATCTCTCTCCAAGAGAGATGCTATCCTATCCGTGGTCCTCTTCCCACTTGTCTATCTATTCCACCAGCTAACAGGGATAATTTCGAAATTAAACCCCACTACATCAATCTGCTGCCCAAATTTCACGGGCTTGAGTCGGAAGACGAGTACGTTTTCATCACCAAATTCGAGAACGTATGCGCAATGATGGGTACTTCACAGTTGATTGTCGATGCTATGCGTTTGCGTCTTCTCCCATTCACACTGTGCGACTTGGCAGAAAAATGGTTTTATAATACTGCAGCACACTCTATCACTAATTGGGATGAATTCGTAATAGCATTTCTTAAGAAGTTTTACCCAAACCATAAGACTGCCCGTGTTAGGAGCGAGATCAACCAGTTCACCCAGCTTCCCAATGAACCATTTTGGAAGTGTTTTGAACGTTTCAAAGATCTGCTTGTCTAATGTCCTCATCATGAAATCAATAGATGGGATTTATGCCGAATTATATATGAGGGCATTAATCTAGCGACAAAGCAGATGCTTGAAACAATGTGTCAATGCAATTTCATGTCTAAACATGACGGTGAAGCATGGAAATATCTGGAAGATCTCGCAGAAAACACTTTGCAGTGGGAAAGCGTAAGACCACCTACATCTAAGGGAGGTATTCACCAGCTCGATGTTTCTATTGCAGTAAAAGCCGAAATGGCAGCGATACAGAAGAAACTCGACTCTATTGAAAATAAATTCTCATCATTCTTCCTAAATTAGGTCACGCTTCCTAAGACCGTCTGTGGTTGCTGTTCAGATCCTTCACACTTAACGGAAGAATGTCCTATGAATGCATCGGTTCAAACTAATGCTGCTTTTCAGCAGCAACCTAGAAACGATCCTTATTCTTCCACATACAATCAAGGATGGAGGAATCATCCTAACTTTGCTTGGAACCAAAACCAACAAAGCAATTATCAAAGACCTCCTCCACAGCAACCACAACCACAAAATCAGCTCCCCTTTCAGTCACAAAATTTCCAAAATCCAGCCAACACTTCTACACCACAAGCGGCCGGTACTGACAACTCTTCACTCGCACAAACTTTGGATATGTTCATGAAACATTCCATGCAATTTTCGGCTGAGATGAAGTCTTCTATTGATACCATACAGAAAAACTCCGCCTCCCACTGTGAGAGTATTAAATCAATAGAAAATCAACTTGCACAGTTGAACGCCGCAATGAGTGCGAGAGAGAAAGGGAAACTCCTATCTCAACCCATACCTAATCCTGGCTACTCACAAAGTTATAATGTGAGTGCCGTTACTACGTTGAGATCGGGAAAAGTGCTGAATAACCGAGTGGGTGAGCAATGTGATGATAGTGACACCAATGATACCCCAGCTTCTTCTTCTTCCCCTAATTCGTCTAGTTTCCCACCTTCACCCGAGCCTATTCTCCGTTTTCCCCAAGGCTCGAACCCTTCGTCCATTTCCTCAAATCTACCTAAAACGATCCCCACTCCAATTCTGGGATCCACTCCATCCCCACAATCCTCTCCAATGTTGGACCAAACCCTTATTGATAAAGCACCTTATCCAAACAGGTTAAGGGGCAACAGACCAAGTCCACAAATGGAGAAGATTGTGGAAATTTTTAAGCAAGTTAACATAAACATTCCTCTCCTAGATGCTATTCAACAAGTTCCGTCATATGCAAAAATCTTAAAGGACTTGTGCACTAGGAAGAGAAAAGTTCAAGTACCTAAAAAAGTTTTCCTTGCGAGTAATGTGAGCACTGCTTTTACACAACAACTACCCAAGAAACGAAAGGACCCCGGAAGTCCTACAATTTCTATTTCTATTGGGGGTAAAAATATCAATCGTGCTCTACTCGATTTAGGTGCTAGTGTTAACTTGCTTCCGTATTCTGTTTATGAGCAATTAGGGGTCGGAGAGTTAAAACCCGCGCATTGCACTCTTCAGATGGCCGATCGATCTATCACCCAACCTAGGGTGCGCTAGAGGATGTGTTAATCAAAGTCGGGGAATTTATATTCCCTGTGGACTTTATTGTTATAGATACACAACCTGTGGCAAACCCACGCAATCAAATCCCGGTGATACTCGGTCGATCCTTTTTGGCCACTTCCAACGCTGTAATCAATTGTAGAAACGGCTCTATGACCTTATCCTTTGGAAAGAAGTCAATTGAGCTTAACATTTACAAGTTAGGAAGTGAACCCTCCGAACCCTATGCTCATGTGTGTTCTGTCGAATTAATGGATGTCGACAGCAGCGAATTTGATCAAGCTCATGATACTGACTCTTTTCATATGTTGTTGCTTGACCCAACCATGTATTATACATACACGGACTCTTCCACCGAGTTGTCCGGGTCAACATCTAACATTGATGAGGAACTTTTTATAGAGTCTGACGATCACCCCATTTTTTCTGATGACATTATTCTTCGGGGTATCGATGAAAGCTTTGAGGAAATTTTCGCTGATGAACTCGCATTTTTAAAAGACACGGGTGTTGAGATGAATCAACTCCAAGATAAAGAAATTGAACCTCCACCCCTTCTTCTGGACAATCACGATAATGCTAGTAATCCATCATCACTATCACTGTGTCGTCTCTCCAAATTGAGACGCAATCCTTTTCCATTACACCTCTTATCACCTCCCCACTTCTTCACGTCGAAAGGTGACATGTTCTTCCACCAACCTTGGTGCTTCATCGATAAAATTTTTGAATGGTTGGTGTTGACTTTCGGTCTTTGCAAAGCTTAGCATTGACCAATAACCTTAACCCCCTCGTGTGATTTTAAAAGATTAATATTGTTTAACTCAAGTTTGGGGGGGGATATTTTGGCTCTTGAAAGAAAATGAATTTTTATAAGATTGTGAGCCAAAAATAAGTTTGGGGAAGGATTTCACTTGCATTATTTCTTATCCCCTTTTTCCTCCCAAATCTACAGGTTTTTGAGCTTAACGGATGACATCAGTGAGGACACTGCTGTAAACAGGCTTGGGGGAGGTTTGTGCATATTTACGAGTTACTTTGCATTACACTTTGCATTAGCACAAATTTTTTTGATAATAAAAGATTAGAAAGTGAAAAATTACATCTAAAAAATAGGAATAGTTTAAGAAAACCAAGAAAATTAGAAGTTTTCTTAAACGAACTAGTAATAAGTAGTTATGAGCCGTTGTCCCAAGGGTTAGTAAGATGAAGGAAGTCACTAATCTGAGGATAAAAATAAGTCTGAAAAATAGTTTCTATTCTGGAAGCCAAACATTTGAATGTTGATACTCTACTATATGCACTTACACACGTCTTGAAACTCGGGATAGTAGAGGATACCTTGAAATGCTCTTGTCTAAAAGCCAAAGTATGAAGGAAATAATAAATGAAGAAAATATAAAAATGGTGAAAAGAAAAATGAACACTGGTTTTGTTATCGCTAAGGCAGCAATAAAAAAATATAGCGAGGGTGCTTCATCACCTAGTGCCTTAGACCAACTGGTTTGGGAGTCACTGCTAAGCCTTAGGTGGTGCAAGACAAGGAAAATACTATCACCTAATCAGCAAGCACATAAGTAATCGGTCGGTTAGTACCTCAAGAAGTATTAACGGTCGCATGAAAATGTGTGAGCAAATCCATAAATATTCATCAAGTCAAAAAGTATTGAGGTAGATGAACAAGAGTATGATAGCTTGAATTGAATTCTCCGAGTGTAGGGATGTCCATTACACACACGTAGGGTTATATGATCAATGTTTGGATGAAAGGTAGGAATGAAGAATAAAGATGATGTTTTATTGAGGGATAATGTGGTTTCTAACATCTTTTCATGACTATTAAGATAGGGCTCATGACAACTGAAAAGCTAGTATTAGTTGGAAACTCTTATTTTCAAAGTCTTTCTTTTATGGTTCTTATGTTTATATGTAAATTTCACCATCTCTCTTTTATTATAAGATTTTGTGGGTGTAATCCGCTGAAAATACTCAGGAGACAACACTCCTCTTACTAGGGACACCTAGAGGTTTAACGGCTTGTTGCACGTGCTCAGTGTAATCGTGTTTGCCTACGAAAGTGTGCTTAGTTTTCTCCTTTTTGTTTCTCCTCCTCTTGAATAAACTAGTTTGCTAGGGACGATCAAAGATAAGTTTGGTGGTATTTGTTCAGTTGATAAAACTGCACATTTGTTATTACATTTTTTCTACCATTTTCATATTAAAAAAGGTTTTTATTATAATATATCATACATATGAGGGTTTATCTGTAAAAATAATATTTTCCATGTGTTGATATATTATAATTAGCATTTGGTAGGAAAATGTATGCAAATAATATCATTGACCAAATCCTAGTAGAACAAAGTCTACTAAATATTATTTGAGTTGTTGTGCAGAATTTTCAGGTCTAAAATCAAGGAAATCAAGTTGTTAAAACAAACCTGCCTAATTAAAAAATCAAAACTTAGAAATCAAGTCTGGCAGCAACTACGAGAAGATTTCCAAGTTCCAAAACTTCCAAAGATTGCCACATGTCATAAGGATCTACCCACAGAAAGATGATGAGGAGATCTCCACCATTGGCCGCAGATCCGCGGCCAAACGCCCCTGTTGGCCGCGGATCCGCGGCAAGATTGAAGAGTTAGGAGTCGAGAATTTTCAGGGTGAATCTTTACAGTTTCCTTCCTAATTTGGAAGCAAAGGTTTCTGTCTTTGGACTATAAATATGGACCGAAAGCCTCTTGGAAAAATCATCAAGCCGACGAGATCACGAAGTCCAAGACGGCTCACGCATGCAGGCTGATCATCAACTGTTCGTCTACCTCCTTAGAAGAGATCGAGAAGCAAACTAGCATTTGTAATCATTTTCTAAGGGAATAAAGTGTAAATGAATTTTATTGATTAATAAAGGTAGTTCTTTTTCTTATTCTATTTCTTTGTAGTTTTTAATATGATTTCTCTCTCCATCTCTTCTTCTCCCAACATGCGAGAGTAATTCTGCGCTTGTTAGGGTTCGTAGGATTAGGGTAGATTAATGGATGATGAAGATCCTTAAACTCTTTTTACGTCCTATAAAGTTTATAAATTTTATCAAAAGAATCATTAACATCCTAATCGGGCGCGCTACCAATTTATTGTTAGTATCGACCGTGATTAGAGATTAGATTAATGATTGTTTTGGTAAAGACTAGACATGAACGGAGTTCCATATTAAGATAGGGGTCAAGAGTGGGAACCCTTTTCCCTCCAGAAACCCTAATATACATGCATCACTGTCGTTCTAGTTTTAAATCTATTAAAGGATAAAAAGAGTAATCTTTAATTAATCATCCATAACTAGTAAATCCTAATGAACCCTACAAGCCCCCCTTTTATATAAACTTACATCCGTAGTTAATCTATATCTATATTTTGCATCCGTGTTTAACGTAGATTTCGATCCTACAACCATTCTTCAATATTCTTTATCCCTCCTCCCTTCTTTCTCAACACGCCTAAAGTAAGAATAAAATATTCAACGTTTCCCAGAGGACGACCCATACTCATCTCGGTCTAGCTACACTGACACCGTTATTGATTGCGGTTAAACTACACACACATAAATCTACACCAATCAACTACCCTTGCCGATAGAAAAAGGTGAAGGTTCAACAGGAAGAGAACCGTCCTGTCAAGCCACAAAGGACGATAACTACCTGGGTGCCCGCTGCAATGGCCCCTTCAACGTCAACTACTCAAAAGAGAAGAAGGCCAGAGAAAGCCCCTGTGACTACGGCGGATCACAAAGACGCTGAGCCCAAACGCCCCAAGTCTGGGGGCATAATCGTGCATACTATTTATATGGATTCCGGAAAAGAGGAAAGCCGCGCTTCTACAAGTTATTGACCACTCACCCGATCCGTGACAAAAGCCCAAGAGCAGCAACAGAAGCTTCAGGAAATGCTGACACAAATGGCCGCACTCACCGGGCCAAAAGAAAGCCCGGAGGCATCATCAGAGCAGCGTCATGAACAAGAAACCGATGCTGACTTCCTCCGCAAATTCCTCGAAAAGAAGGACAGAGAAGCAGCAGAACAAGCAGCTAATATAAAACGAATGGCGCTTCTCTTCCAAGACATGGTCGGGATGATGTTACAGCCGGATCCTCCAGCTGAAGACCCTCTGATCATCATTGAAGACGACAGAGGGGAGATGTCGAACCCTCTTCCGGCTCTTTCAGCAGTCAAAGAGGAAACAATTTCCAAGGCCGCTCTGGATGACTATATTGCTCGGAAAATACGAGCTCACCAGGCGAATGAAGCGGCCGGCCAAGTCGTTAAAACTGGGCGACCATATCCGGACTAGTATGATCAAATAAAATATCCGCCGGGATATACGATCCCTAAATTTCATGTATACAAAGGGATGGGTAATCCTCACCAGCATGTCGCCCAGTTCAGGGCTCTTTGCGGAAACACCGGGGGTGATGATAAACTTTTGCTCCGTCAGTTTGTTGGCAGCCTGTCGGAGACAGCGTTCGAATGGTACTCTGAACTTCCAAACGACTCCGTCAAGACTTTCGCAGAAATGGAGCTATTATTCACCCAGCGATTCGCGAGTGCTAGCGAACGCACCCCAATAACGACATTGATCAATGCCAGGGTAAAACCTGGAGAGACGTGGGTTCAATACGCAATACGATGGCGGAATCTGTGGTCGAAATGCGAACAGCGCATCGAAGAAGCACCGACGGTGGGCATGTTCGTGGGCACTCTTGATCCGCAGGCGGCCATCTCCCAGTTCATGATGTTTTTCAAGCCGACTACTTTCCAGGCCTTGATTGACAAGTTGGCCCAAATGGACCAGATGGATCATAGACCGTCTCCTCCAAAATCGGACTCTCGAAATGAGAAGGGAAAGGGGAAAGCGATCGTCGTCGCCAATGCTCAACAGTAGCCCGGTGGCTCGAGACCAATTGATCGCCAAAATAACAGAACTCGATCTCTTGAAGATAAAATGAGACGCCCTTACTCGTTCCCTCGAGAAAAGACGAAGAGGTTATTCGAGCTTGCACTGCGCAACAGGCTCATCAATCTGCCGGAGCCAAGACGCCCAGCACAACCAGGCGACATTAGCAATCCTAACTATTGCCCTTATCACCGAATGTTGGGCCATCCGATCGAGGATTGTCACATCTTCAAAGTAGAAGATCAGTACCAGCAGGGCAAATTCGTACTATCTGAGAATTGGAAGGTGAACCCGCCTCGGCCACACACTCCCAAGAAGACGGATACACCGGGGGCATCATGCTCTTTCGTAGAAGAAGCTCCATGGGAGGTCGCTCTTTCATCCAAGATGAAAAGAATGCTAAAGGATCATATATGCCGGCGATCAGGTGGAAGAATCCACTCGAACCAGAGATTATCGAAGGGATGCTGAAACCACGTCCAACTCCAAAGATCGGTGGTGATAGCCAAAACACTCACACCCAGCCGTCAAAATCTTCGAAGAAGAAAAAGAAGACCAAAAAGCCCGTGAAGCCTGGTGACAAGCGCACGGACCTACAAAAGCAAATTGATACGCTGGAAGAATATAACCAGATGGCACGGACTCCGGTCACACTTCAAGAGTTTCTCAGCCACGTCCTTGAGGATGGAAATGATGGAGAAGACTCATCGGATGAATCTGAAGATTACGTGGTAAGTTACCATGTGATCTCTCACTCATCGATAGACGATGAAGATGCTCCTTGCACAAAGAAACTGGGGGCAGGTCCTGAGTCAGAACTTCTGGGGCCATCAGATGAAACAATTGATGCATTCCTGAACACAGCTCTTCTTAAAAGCAAAACTGATCGGGAGCGTGAGATGGCCATATGTGAAAAGGCCAAACGCCGATGACTGGACGGAAGGGCTGAAATATTCCCGCCAGATCAAAGTACATCCGCCGCAAATAAAATCAGGTTCAAGACGAGGAAAAGGTTCGCTAAAGCCATCTCGATGGGAATGAAGCTGCCACCCTCCGAAGGAAATATTCTTGGTAAAGCGGAAACACATCCTAGCTACTGCTTATACCATTGAAAGATTGCGCACCCCACCGAAGAGTGCAACGCTTTTAAACACTGGTGGCAGGGGTATGTCGCTCACCGGCAACATTTCAAGCGGATGAAACGCAAAACTCATCAGGAGCAAAGAAATGCAACCGAGGAGCATAAAAGAACTACCGGCAACTGTCACATAGTCAACGCCGGAGGATCGCAAGTTCTCACCTTAGGGAGAGACTCTGACGAAGAGATGACTCTTGGCCCTCTCTTTAAGGAGTCCACCTCGAGAAAAGAGGAAGAACCAAAGACCTGTGAAAATATTCAGCTGCGCAACCGTACGCTGCCTGAAAAGAATCTTGGGCCCTCAAACAGTGGGTCAAATAGAAAAGATATGGGAAAAGAAAAGGTCTCTGAGGATATCATCCTTGATGATCAAGCCATCGAAAACCTGACAGCCAAGGATCCACCAAAGAAAAGTAAGGTAGACTACAACGTTCTGACACACTTGAGGAAGATACCCTCGCAGCTCAGTATTTTCGACGCCCTTCTGCTATCCAGAGAGGCGAGAAATTCTTTAATCAAAGCACTGCAAGAGCCCGAGCAATTCCAAGCTTTCCTCGCCGAAAAAAAGATGAAGGACGAGCTGGAAGAAGTACACACAGCCGATATCACCTTCGGCGATGAAGATCTCCTCCTTGGGACATGCGAGCACAACCGTCCCCTATATGTCTCCTGATACTGTCATGACATCAAGATATGAAAAATCCTGGTCGACAATGGGTTCTCCGTTAACCTCCTTAACGTAAGGGTGCTAAAGGAGATCTGCATGAGTGTCCAACACCTCGCTCGGGATAAGATCACCATCTCCGGATTTGACTCCCAGTTATCACGGACGCCTGGGTCTGTAATATTGACACTACGTTTTGGGCTGCTTATCACAGACATTAAATTTCACGTCATTGACGCCAAGACATGCTACAATGCTTTGCTCGGCCGGCCTTGGTTACACGAGTACAACATCATCCCTTCTACACAACTTCAGTGTATGAAGTATTTTAAAGATGGTCTCGAGTACACTGTGACAGGAGAGCTAAACCCATTCTCCGTAAACGAAGTCCGAAAGTACGAAGATGCAAAATACTTCCTGCCAGATTTAAAGGACACAGAAAGATGTCGCAAACCGGAGGATAAGAACAAAGCTATCACTACTATTCCAGTCTTCGGGAGTGATACCGAGGAGGAAGAAGAGATAGTCTATTCTGGACCGCCCCAATACAACAAGCCGGGACTGTCCACTCCTATGTTGATCTTCGGCAGCGGCTCGGAAGATGAAGTCAATGCCGTATTCTCTGCTCGGCCATCAATACAAGCCTTCGCTGATGATGACCAAAGTTTGCAAGTTGCCATGGTTCCGCCAAAGCATCATAAAGATCTAGACGCGCTTGATACCCATAGTGTGGAAGAATTGCAGACATTCTACGTCCCTCCCACGCGAAAAGGTGAAAAGGCGATCCAATTCTACCGATCCGGGGAAACCAAAGTGGAGAAAGAAATCTGGCATGGTGCGGATTCTACACTTGACAGGCTCCAGCCCATCCATTTGCCCAGATATTACACAGATGGACTAAAGAGACTCTTGGGACGCCAAGGTGTACCCCTTAAGCAAACTGCACGACAAGCACGGTTCTATAACAGGATCTGGAACGTTCCCGGGACTCAACGAAATTTTCCCAACGGAAGAATGGAAACGATCGGGCTTGGGTATGTTCAATCCAAGAAACGGGAGCTACTCCGCGACTGCTACGTCATACATAACTTTGATGAAGAAGGAGATGCTCTCTGGGAAGATGATAACTCTGAACCAGAACGAACTCCCACCGTGAAAATGCCAAGCTCGTCGTTCGAAAAACAAATGGACAATCTTGTAAGGGAAGCAGGTCAAAAGGTTCAAGACGACCATAATCGCGAAATGGCTATCTATGAGAAAGCCAGGACGCAACGCCTCCTTCAGCAGGCTGTGAAAAAGGAAAACGCTCCTCCTTGTCAACCTGTTGTACAAAAGGCCCGATGCAGAGGCAGAAACAAACCAAAGAACGGGAAAGGCGTTCGACAACGACAAAGCGGGTCCAAGAAGACACGCGATCAGAAATCGAGCAGTCCGGATTCGTCTCTTATAAAAAAAAGCTGGGTCGAGCATATTCTTTTCCCAAAGATAAGACAAGGAAGATATTCGATCTTGTCATGAAACATCAGATGATGACATTCCCGGAGTCCAAGCACCCCGAGCAAGCAGGCGAAGTCTCTCACCCGGACTATTGCTCCTATCACAGGGCAATATGACATCCTTTCGAAAACTGCTTCACATTTAAAAACTGGGTAGAAGACCAGTATCGGTAAGTCAGGTTCGCTCTATCCAACAGCTGACAGGTAACCCCACCGCAGAAGCATGAACCCAAAGCCCCGAGAGTAGAACTAGATCAACGTCGGTCTTGGAAGCGATCTTGTACTTGTCATATGATAACGTTATCGGAAGAAGAGCCCGAGAATATGGATGAACTCCCCTGGTGCTTCGAAAACGATGATGATGAGGTAATCTCATAATTCCCACCGGCACCAAAGAGCTGGAAGATGGAATACATACTACTGCAGATAACCTCAACAAAATTGATTTGGGGACGGCAAGTGACCCGCGGCCGACATTCGTCAGTGAGCTATTATCTGAAGAAAGGGTGGCTACACTAAAAGACGTGCTTATGCAGCATAGAGACTGTTTCGCATGGAACTATTCCGAGATGCCAGGACTAGATCCAGAGATCGCTGTGCACAAATTGGCGATATCCCCGGACGTCAAACCGATCAAACAAGCGCCGAGAAGAATGCGGCTCGAGCTTGAGATGAGCATCAACGCCGAGATCAAAAAGCTAATCGACTCTGGCTTCATCCAAGAAGTTCAGTACCGTGACTGGATCGCCAACATCGTCCCAGTGATGAAGAAAAATGGGATGGTGCGTATCTGTGTGGACTTTCGGGATCTCAATAAAGCCTGCCCGAAAGAAGACTTCCCGGTACCGGTCACCGAGCTAATGATAGACAATACGTCCACTCATGAAGTTTTCTCCTTCATGGACGGCTCGTCGGGATACAATCAGATAAAGATGCACCATGAAGACCAGAAACATACCGTTTTCCGGACCCCTTTGGGCATATTCTGCTACAAGGTGATGCCTTTCGGTCTAAAGAACGCCGGTGCCACTTACCAGAGGGCCATGACCACGATCTTCGATGACCTCATACATGAAATCATCGAATGTTATATCGACGACCTCGTAGTTAAAAGCAAATCATACGAGGAACATTTAGAGCATCTGAAGACCGTATTTCAACGCCTTCGGCAATACAAGTTGAAGATGAACCCTCTCAAATGCGCGTTCGGAGTTTCCTCGGGCAAATTCCTAGGATTCATCGTACGACATCGAGGCATCGAGATAGACCCGTCGAAGATTAAGGCGATCATGGAAATGCCCCTGCCAAAGACTCTCAAGCAGCTGCGATCTCTTCAAAGAAAGCTCGCATATATCCGGCGATTCATAGCCAATCTTTCCGGCAAGTGCTGCCCCTACAGTCACTTGATGAAAAAGGGAACCCCGTTCGTTTGGGATCACAAATGCCAAAGCGCACTGGACGAAATCAAGCAATACCTGCAGAATCCACTAGTGCTGACCGCTCCCGTTAAAGGAAAACCTCTCGTCCTGTACACAACAGCCCTCGAAGGTTCTTTAGGTGCGCTGTGGGCACAAGATAACGACCAAGGGAAAGAGAGAGCCCTCTACTACTTGAGTCGAGTTCTACTGGGGGCAGAAAGCAATTATTCTCCCATCGAAAAACACTGCCTGGCGTTGATCTTCGCGATAACGAAGCTCAGACACTACGCGTTGGCGCATGAGGTCCGTCTCATATCTAAAGTGGATCCTCTCAAGTATTTGATGTCGAAAGCCATATTAACAGGGCGGCTCGCTAAATGGGCCATGCTCTTGATGGAGTTGTTGATAACCTATCGACCCCTCAAGGCAGTGAAAGGCCAGGCCATCGCCGACTTCCTCGCTGAGCATCCAATACCTGCCGATTCTCCTTTGAACTACGAATTGCCAAACGAACGCGCGTTTAACACAATCGACAGGGGAAGAAGAAAGAATGATACCCGGTGGGAACTTTATTTTGATGGAGCGTCTTCCATGAAGAAGCACAAACAAAGCACCCCTATAATCAAATCAGGGGTATGCCTCATCTTCGTGACTCCACAAGGAGGGATAATGCGCTTTACCTTCTCCTTAACAGAACCGAGGATGAACAACGAAGTCGAGTATGAAGCTTTGATAGCAGGTCTTGAGATCGCTATTGACATGGGAATTGAAAACCTCCTCATATACGGAGATTCCCAACTGGTCGTTAGTCAAATAAATGGCGACTATCAAACGTGCAAACCAGAGTTGGTGAAATACGGCGAGAGAGTACAGCAACTACTGACTCAATTCCTTCCTACACCTTGGAAAGCATACCGCGTGCGGAAAATAGCAAAGCAGATGTATTAGCCAAGCTCGCTAAAGAACTGGCTGACGAAAACCTCGATGGCGTGAGGATCGTTGTGCAAAGCCGTCGGGTTCTCGCACCGGCAGAGATATCTCCGGAGTCGTCCGAAGAAAAGAGAGCGACCGAACAAACAACCCTACAAATAAAAGACCAAGAAAAGGCTGAGGATTGGAGGGAAGTCTTTATAGACTACTTCAAATCCCGTCGAACGCCTGAAGATGCGTCCTCGAAACATCAGCTCATGAAGCGAGCTCTGTCTTTTGCTTTCGTCAATGATACTCTGTACAAGAGATCTTTGATTCTCTGTGGTTAAGATGCCTGGGACCAGACGAGGCAAGGAGAGTCGTCCAAGAAACTCACGACGGACTCTGTGGTTCTCACCAAGCCGGGCCGAAGATGAAGCTGAAGATCAAACAGATGGGTTATTATTGGCCTATGATGATCTAAGACTGTTTAGAATACGCAAAGCAGTGCCACTCATACCAGATTCACGGGGACTTTATCCATCAGCATCCAAATCCACTACATCCAACAGTGGCTAGCTGGTCATTCGAAATGTGGGGGACTGACATCATCGGCCCCATCGAACCAGCATCGTCCAGAGGACATCGATTCATTTTGGCGACAACCGATTACTTCTCCAAATAGGCAGAAGAGTACCGCTAAGGAACGTGAAGACGGAGAATATCCTCCATTTCTTCAAGACGCACGTCATTTACCGATTCGGCACTCCGCGACGGATTATCTCCGATAACGGGTCAGCCTACAGAAGCCACAAGATCAGTCGCTTCGCACAAAAGCATAACATAGACTGGAGATACTCTTCAGTCTATAATCCTCGAGCAAACAGTCTAGCTGAGGCTTTTAACAAGACCTTGACGAAGATCGTAAAAAAAGACAGTGTCTCGAAATAAAAAGGACTGGCACGAGAGACTGCATGAAGCTCTCTGGGCATATCGAACTACGTTCAAAACGGCCACGAACACAACTCCGTACGCATTGGTATTCCGTACAGAAGCGGTACTACCCCTCGAGATAGAGCTACCCTCTCTACGAGTGGCAGTTCACTATGAGCTAACGGACGAAGAGAATGCTCACCTTCTGCTTAAGGAGGTCGATACCCTTGATGAAACCCGGCTCATGACGCAGCAAAATCTGGAGTCTTATAAAGCAAAGATGACGCGCTCATATGAAAGATTGACTGGGCCGAGAACGTTCCGCCAAGGCGAACTCGTACTAGTGGTCAAGAGACCTATGATCCCCAATCGTGCCAAACGGGGGAAATTCGAGCCGAACTATGAAGGCCCGTATATCATAGACAAGGTTTACCATGGTGGAGCCTATCTACTCATGGACATGCATGGCGAAAGGCCCTTCAGGCCAATAAATGGTCGCTTCCTGAAAAAGTACTACGCTTGATGAGTCACGGCCTAGGTCAACGATAAATGATGATGACTATGTCCGCTCGCTATCTTCCGAAGCCCAAACTCTATAAGTAGTAGCTGGCTAACGGATCGAAACGTCCTTAAACTAATATCGGACCAAAACGTCCTTAAACTAACAGTGGACCGAAACGTCCTTAAACTAAAGACGGACCAAAACGTCTTTAAACTAACAACGGACCGAAACGTCCTTAAACTAACAACGGACCGAAATGTCCTTAAACTAACGGTGGACCGAAACGTCCTTAAACTAACAATGGACCATTATGTCCTAAAACCAGCTGTTGACCGAGACGTCGATAAACTACTATGAACTGCAGCATCCCATGGCTGACACAAAAAAAAGAGAAAAGAATAAATAAATAAATAAATAAAAGGAAAAAAACGGTATGTCCATAAGCAAAAAGAGCATGGATGAAAACCCGAAAGGGATCCGTGGGTAAAAACAGCAGGGCTACCGGCGAGTTTTGTGAAAACCCGAAAGGGCACAATCTCGTTAAAAGACACTTGCAAGGTCCTCTCGACTTTGTAAGGAGAAACCACCAGCGTGAGATCCTTACGACTCACAAAGGAGCAACACACTTAGGGATCCACACGATGCCTAAGGAGAAATTACACTTGCGAGATCCTCACGACTCGTAAGGAGAACCCTCTTATGAGACCCTTACAGCTCATAAGATTTGAAAGTCTTAAGCTACAGGGATCTGAACTTGTTCTTAAGCAACCACCACAACCTCCAGCACTGCCCTACAAGTGGTTCAGTATTGACCCTTGTATACAATCCATGGGCGCGAATAAATATTTCCCTAACAAAGTCCCATCCGTGACTAGAGATATGTCTGTACGGTGAACAGCCCTTGTAAGTCCTCTCGACTTAAAAGGAGAAAATACTCTTGTAAAATCCTTACGACTTATAAGGGACCATGCACTTAGAAGTCCTTACGATTCCTAAGGAGAAAACATACCTACGAGATCCTCACGGCTCGCAGGAGGAAATACCTTTATGAGACCCTTACGGCTCATAAAGTCAAAATCCATAGACGACAGGATCCTAACCCTGTTCGCTAAACCACCTTTGTTCGACATCGACAGAGGCAAATGATGATTCGCTCCTGGCAATATTTCAGTTGTAGCGATGCTGATGCCGAAATCGGTGTCTAATCCCAAGCTTGCAGTAAGAAGCTAGCAAGCCACACATGCATACGAAATAGCCGAAATGATGGGGCAACTTGCAACAAAATCAGCAAGTAAGTAAAAATGTATGCGTGCAAAATAGCCGAAATGATTGGGCAACTCGCAATAAAAGCAGCGGGTAAAAATAAAATAAATAGCCGAAATGATTGGGCACCGCGAAAAATAGCCGAAATGATTGGGCAATCACGACTTTCGTGATATAAAAGCTGAAATGATAGAGCATCATGGAAAGAAATGAAATGAAATGAAATTTATGCCCTACAGGTGATATCACCTCGATCCCTGTATACAATCCAGGGTCATAAACGAAGAAGGAATCACACCTTCCCTTCCCAGGCTCCATCAAAAGAAGCCCCTACTCCAAATCTCGATGGTTCCCAGACAACCTGGAGACCACTTCTATATTCGTCTCATTATACCAGACGCTACGTCATCCACATGACCCCGTCACGGAAATACGTCATCCATATGACCCCGTCGTGAAAATACGTCATCCACATGACCCCGTCTCGGAAATACGTCATCCATATGACCCCGTCGCGGAAATACGTCATCCACATGCGCCCGTCTCGGAAATAACCACGTCTCGGAAATACGTCATCCACATGACCCCGTCTCGGAAATACTTCATCCACATGACCCCGTCTCGGAAATACGTCATCCACATGACCCCGTCTCGGAAATACGTCATCCACATGACCCCGTCGCGGAAATACGTCATCCATATGGCCCCGTCATGGAAATACGTCATCCACATGGCCCCGTCTCGGAAATACGTCATCAATATGACCCCGTCGTAGAAATACGTCATCCATATGACCCCGTCTCGGAAATACGTCATCTATATGACCCCGTCTCGGAAATACGTCATCCATATGACCCCGTCTCGGAAATACGTCATCTACATGACCCCGTCTCAGAAATACGCCATCCATATGACCCCGTCTCAGAAATACGTCATCCACATGACCCCGTTACGGAAATACGTCATCCACATGACCCCATCTCGGAAATACGTCATCCACATGACCCCGTCTCGGAAATACGTCATCCATATCACCCCGTCTCGGAAATACGTCATCCACATGACCCCGTCTGGGAAATACGTCATCCACATGACCCCGTCTCGGAAATACGTCATCCATATAACCCCGTCGCGGAAATACGTCATCCATATGACCCCGTCTCGGAAATACGTCATCCATATGACCCCGTCTCGGAAATACGTCATCCATATGACCCCATCTCGGAAATACATCATCTATATGACCCCGTCTGGGAAATACGTAATCCACATGACCCCGTCTCGGAATACGTCATCTACATGACCCCGTCTCAAAAATACGTCATCCACATGACCCCGTCGTAGAAATACGTCATCCACATGACCCTGTCTCGGAAATACGTCATCTACATGACCCCGTCTCGGAAATACGTCATCCACATGACCCCGTCACGGAAATACGTCATCCACATGACCCCGTCTCGGAAATACGTCATCCACATGACCCCGTCTCGGAAATACGTCATCTACATGGGACCCTATCTCGGAAATACATCACCAAATGACGTTGTGAAATGCGGATAACGTCAACCTCATTAAACACTTACGATTCCTCTCGATTCGTAAAGAAGAAAACTCTCTTATAAGATCCTTAAGACTTATAAGGGAAAACATACTTAGGAATCCTCACGACTCCTAAGGAGAAAAGACACCTACGAGATCCTCTCGACTCGTAGGGAGAAAAGTCTTTATGAGACCCTCACGGCTCATAAAGTCGAAAAGTCTTAGGTAGCAGATCTGAACCTGCTTCCTAAACCATCACTACCTCTTGAAGAGTTCAAGATGAAATGTTCTTTATTATCGACAGGCCACACTTGCCAAAGTAACATACCAACGACACAGCAAAGAAAAGAGAAGAAATCGACAAGGAGAATATCTGATTCACATTTGATTAAGCGTTCGAAGCATACCAGTCCCTGCATGTGCAAAAAATTTAGTACATAAAATAAAACACGCTGAAATGAGAAATTTACCATTCATACTTCGAAAAGTTCTTACAATCATGAAAGCAATAAACGAAAACATCATCAAAATGATTACAATGGTAAAACCTCGGATCCAGGGCATGGATTGAGGAATTCGAAAGTAAGGCCGTCTAGAATCTTTCTAGCCTTTCTGACCATTCTCGTGTAGATCCTCTCGTGTTCATGAGTGTCGAGATCCTCGCCAATGTCCTCCTCCCTTCGATAAGAAGTGATTACCGTCGCCTGTTGGAAAGTTTGATGCAGAATATCAATGAGGTTATCTTGCCGCTTCTTCGAGATCAGCCCCGACAGGTACACTGAATGCACCTTGTCTTCCGCATCATCCAGCACATTAAGCGGCATGGCCTCGTGTGCTCTCCAAATTGCTCCCACTACGATTTTCAAGAGAGCGGAACGGCGAGGAAGCAGCCAACTGACGCGTGCATGCAGACGATCCATAATCTCCGCACATTGGGCATCTGTAAACTCTTGGTTTTGGCAACGGCCATGTACGCGAATATTCTCGTAAGAGATGAACTCATGCAGGCTATATAAATGAACAACCATAGTTCCTGAAAAAAAACATCATTAAAAGATTAGTAATGAGGAAAAAAGGGCAAAGAGATTTAAACGACTCCTGATATCCCCATGGAGAAAACAAATTCTAATTATGATACCTAACAAATTTGAATTTGCGAGAGATTCTAAAAAGAAGGTAATCTCGTTTAATAAACGACCCCTCAGATCAAAGAGTTAAACTCCTCGAGAGCAATGCTCTGCAGACAGGAATGACACCTGTCAAAGTCAATTATGAAAGGAATTTAAAGAGATTCCCCGAGAATGCTAAGAGCCCGACTCTGTGATGATGATGGAAAAATCCATCAGGAAAGAATTAATTAAAATTAATTAAAAAATTCTAGGATCTTCAAGATCCATGAAAAGACTCTTAAAAGTTCTTCATTAAAGATTAAGAAATCTACATGTTATCAAAAGAGCAGAGCTCTGATTCATGGGCTAAGAAATCCCAAGAAAAGATCTCCTTAGATTTATGGGTTCAAGAGAGCAAGGCTCTATTAATGAAACCCTAAATGGGTTTTCTTTAGATCAAAGATCTATGAAGAGTAAGGCTCTGTTAATGGGTAAAACCCTAGTTTATTAAAAGTTTTAATTTTTACCTAAAATTTTGACGGAGTCTTTGCTCTTGAAGAAGTTCTTAAACAGGAGAGCAATGCTCTGAAGAAGAGATAATTCTCAAAGAAGAAGACGAAAATCATTGTAATACCCAGCCCTTTTTATACACCTATATCCGTATTTCTTTCTCACCTATAAAATTTATTTATAATTATCAATTTATTATCAAAATCCCATTAAACGCAGACCTTACCTATCTTTCCCTCCGGCTCAAGCACATTTTTCCCAGCCTAAAAATCAAATTTAAAATCCCTCTGGCCCAATCCCATCATCAAATTCTTTCCTTATAATTTTCCTTCAGCCCGGCCCCAAGCCCATTTCTTTTATTTGAAAATTAAAACCCAAAACTAAAATTCTTTCCATTTGATTTTTCCTCTAAATAACTCAGCCCATATCCTATTTTTCTAACATATTTTCACCTTAGCCCACTACCCATTTTTCTTTCTCTAATATTAACACAAATTCAGCCCCAGCCCATTTCTCTTTTTTCCCCCCAATTAATTTTCCTTTCTTTTCTCTGGCCCAAATCTCCCGACCCGCTTCATCCTCACCCACGCACCCGACCCGGCCCACTATTATAATCCTTCTTCTCCCCACGTTCCCATAATTCCCGCGCGCGTTTTTCTTTTTGCCGTTGCACCCACGTCGCCGCCGACACGCGCCGTGTCTCGCTCGCGAGAATTACCACGAAGCGCGCCCTCGACCTCTCCTCGTTGGCACGCCTCTCCCTCTCTCTTCCATTTCCTTTCTCGCTCTTCTCTTGAACTCGCGCCCACGCTAGAGATCACCGGCATCACAGTCGTCACTCACCTTCCCTTCGACCACCATCCACCGAGCTCTTTCTCATGCAAACCTCGACTCCATGGTCGAGCTCCTGGCCCAAGGCAGCTCCTTCGTAGCCAAGACACCACCCATCACCGACCCCCTCGCCACCATTAAGACCTTCGACGAGCCACCATCAACCTCGCCGACCACCATGCCGTTGACAGCTACCACGAGCTCCACAACCGCACAACTTCACCATCACCGTCGTTCTCTCTCTCTCTCCTTCTGATCTCTCCCTACATCTCTCTCTCTCTCTCTCTCTCTCTCTCTCTCTTTCACTTATCTCTCTGTGCACACTACTCTCTCTCTCCCTGCTTCTCTCTCTCATTTCTCTCTCTAATTTCTCAATCTCTTTATCTATCTTCACACACTATCTTTCCCCTGCACACCCTCTCACTTTTCTGCAAACTCTTGCTCTCTCTTTAACTCTTTCTCTCTCTCAATATCTCTCACCATCTGCAAATCCCTCACCCTCGGCCTCACAGCATCAGCGATCCCCAGTCCCGACACCGCCTGAGCTCGCAACAACCCCCTCAAGCTCGAGCCAAGACCAAGCTTAGCCGAGATTCGTTACACGTTTGCTACACCGTGCCGGGACGTGTCACTACTACCTTAACTACCGCACCATCAGTTCACCGCCTCCAGGCAAGTATTTTACTTGCTTACATGCTATATACTCGAGTTACAAACTTAGACTACTTAGATTATCACATTACAATGTTAGATCGATTAGGCGTCATAACTGTTCGGTGTGTGTTCCCAATGAAAATACCCATCAAATTTGACGAAACTAAATGGTGTAGTTTGGCCCATATGGCTGTGAACCTAGTGTGTGAATTTTGTTGGATAATGTAATCGATAACGACTAAAATGATTACCCCCGAGTTTAACCGTAAAACTGGAATTTTCTTGTACCTGAAAACCGTTAAAATCGCTATAAATTATATACATACTGGAATGATGCGTTTGAGGGCTCAAATCGAAGCCAACCCGACGAAATTTAACCCTGTACTAGTTTCTAGATATTACTGTACTTAAACTGTGATGATATTTGGATCAGAGTGCGACTCTGGACTGCAGTCCAGAGCGACTCCAATTGTTGCTTACTGTTCCATAATGAACACCACCCTGTTTCCTAAACTCGTAGGTCGCGGAACTCTGCTGTTTATTGTAGGTGAACCTGTTATCTAGACAACACAAGTGGTTTTATTCTGTTTTGTTATCTTTTGTTATTTAATCGGTAATTTAATAGATCGGGACGCATAACAGTCCCAACAGAATCAGAACTGACATATTGGTATTAAATGGTGTATACCTCCTGACATACAGACTCGATTGAAGATCCTTCTATTGCGTTGAAAACCTTACTGATAACCCTAGATTTCATCCAACTGTAGTGCCGCTAAAATCTGATCCCAACTGGGATTAAAATGCGTTGCGAAACGGATTTCTGATTCTGAAACCAGATTTCCAGCCGTGAACGCTTAAAATGAAATGGCTATAAATAATGACTCTGGAATCCGATTGACATGAAACTAAATTCGATGGATAGATAAATGAACATACAAATTATTACTAGTGTATTGTTTCGCTAAACCGTACACGTTTGATTTATGATAACTTATGCAAGTGGTAGATTGTTGATTCATGACATCCTAAATATGATTTATATATTGCTTACGCATCATATCTTACACCTGTCATTGCTTTGATAACCTAGTGATAACGTGCATTTACCCAGTGTTAGATTTTAGTGATGATTGTGGCAAGTACGTCAGTGTTCGTATATAAGTGATTAAGTGAAACTGATGCGTATTTGTACACAATCAGTGAACCTTATTATTCTATTGCAATGTCGACGTCTGTGGGATGCGTGTACGTGTGACTATAAGTGGTATGGGATACTTATGGAAGCGCTTGCACGGGTGTCACAGATAAGGCACCAGACACTGCCATTTATCTTAGGTATTAGTCGAGACGTGCTTGATGGAGGTCCTGCCTCCAGTTCTCGCGCAGACTTGTCACGGATCGATTAGTATTTAGGGTTATGGTTAGCGTTTGATGTAGACCACGGGGTGTGGGGTAGTTTAAGTGTGAGTTCAACAGAATCTCGGGAGTCCCATGTCGGCTTATATATTTAGGGAGATATATGGAGATTTACAGGGTATGTGATTATCACCGTGATGTACATGTTGGGCCCGTGGTCCCTTACCCTTGGGTTCTACCCTTGGGTGGAGGACACTCGCGAGTGGTTGACTCTCACACTTGGACTGACGATAGGTTTAGTGACCTGTACAGTGAGACTTAGAGACTAATAGGGATACTGGCATTGATATATCTTACTTACTGTATTGACATACGTGGCATATCGTTCTACTGCTTTTACTGTTCCGCTGCATTGATTACTGCATATGCATATCCATGTTGTCATTGATTTACTGTTATACATATCTATTACTACCGTTAAAATTGTCACATGATTGTCATATATATTATATTGCTATTGTGTCGCTCTGACGACCTGAGTATGCATGCTCAGTGTGAGGAGAAGATTTAGCCTGGACCAGAACTAGACATGTATCACGGACACTTCGACTTGCTATTCAGAGTTACATTCGTTTGTTTTCCCTCTCAGGTCAGTTCTTTACATTGTTACTTTCAGTTACTGCATTTCTCATTACCTGCGCATCATTTACTGGTTACCATGAAAAACTAGAAGCCGAAGTATGACTACGGCAGGACTTTTCCTTGACCGTAGGAGCATGGCTGGCCTTGTCTACCCCTCGTATTCCGTATTTTGGGAAGCAGGGTGTGACAATCATCTAAGGGACCAAAGGTCCTATTTATAGGCATTAAACCGCCTCTTCAACTTCTGAGTTGATCCAAGGGCTCAGATGCTACCACCGCTGCACTCACGTGTGCGCCACGTGAGTGCAACGGTGGGGGGGCATTTGTTTCCCCCAATTAGTGCAAAGCTCTGTTTTGAAATTCAAAATTCAAAAGTTGAAGCAACGCTTCAGATCCAGCGCAAGGTGCGCTGCGTGCCACGTGTCAAACACGGATGCGCTAGCACCAGGTGCGCTACGCCCTAGGCAGTGCACCCCCAATCAGAGTAAAGCTCTGTTTTTGAAGCAACGCTTCAGATCTAGCGCTAGGCGCGCTGCTCGCCTAGTGTCAAACACGGGTGTGCTGGCGCAGGCTGTGCTGCGCTCTGCGCTGCGCGCCACGTGTCAAACGTAGGTGCGTTGCGCTCTGAACAGCGCACCACGTGCAAAGCACGGGTACGCCAGCGACCGTTCCTATTCCCCATGCCTACAGCTGGACGGTCGGGCTACACCTCACCAAGATTCAACCCTGCAGCTACCCTGCTCGGTCACCCCTGGCGGGTAGCTTCCCTACCGCAACGCCAGGGGTCAGAAAGCCCTCCCAGAGGCAGTCGCGCCCGAGGATCCCTCGCTCGGCTATCCCCAGCGGGCAGCTTCCCTGCCACAACGCCGGGGATCAAAAAGCCCTTCCAGAGGCAGTCGAGCCCGAGGATCCCTCGCTCGGCTATCCTTCAAGACAAAAGCCCTCGCCAAGAGGCACCGGGCAATAACCCTGCCCGGCCAAGGGTCCTTGGTAGGCTTCTACAGCCCCTCCCGCGCTAAGGACCAAAGTCCTCCCAGAGGCAGTCGAGTCCTTGCTCGGCTATCCCCGACTGGTAGCTTCCTACCACAACCGACAGGGATCAAAGTCCTCGCCAAGAGGCACTAGGCAGTAACCCTGCTCGGTCCCCGTCCTGAAGGATCAAAGCCCTCGCAAGAGGCAACCGAGCAGCTACCCTGCTCGGTCAACTCCAGCTGGTAGCTCCCTACCCACGACGCCAGGGATCAAAACCCCTCACAAGAGGCACCAGAGCGGCTACCCCGCTCGTTCATCCCACGCTGGTAGTTGCCTACCCACGACGCCAGAGGTCAAAGCCCTCGCCAAGAGGCCATCGCGTAGCCTCACTGCCCGGTCATCCTTAGTGGGCTTCATACAGCCCTCCAGCGCTAAGGACCAAAGTCCTCCCAGAGGCAGTCGAGTCCTTGCTCGGCTATCCCCGGCTGGTAGCTTCCTACCACAACCGACAGGGATCAAAGCCCTCACCAGGAGCCAACCGCGCAGCTTCACTGCCTGGTCATCCTCAGCGGGCTTCTTATAGCCCCTCCAATGCTAGGGGTCGAAGCCCTCGCAAGAGGCAATCGAGCAGCTACCCTGCTCGGTCGTCCATAGCAGGTAGCTTCCCTACCGCAACGCCAAGGATCAGAAAGCCCTCGCAAGAGGCAACTGAGCCGCTACCCTGCTCAGTCACCCCCGGCTGATGGTCGATGCTCGCGTTGACAGAGGTCAAAAGATGGCACCCCCCGCGGAGCCACCGAGCAGGCGCCCACTCACGCTCGGCTCAAGTACGGTGAACAGCGTTCTGCCCGTCACCCGCAGAGGATCCGAGACCCCAGTGAGGGGCATCAGATCTATCCAGGTCTAAGCGATCTCCTCTCAACTTCGGGGCCCATGGGGATACCTCCTCGGCAGCGTTTGGCATGCTCGTCGACAAGTGACCGAAATCAACCTGACAGGCGATTGCTAGACAAGTGGCAAACCTGACATGAAAACACAACGGTGCAAACAGAGATATCTTACGAGCATTCTTCACAAACAGATGGCAGAGCGCGATTCGATGAAGCCAAAGGAAAATTTTTATTACTACCAAAGACAAAAGATTTACAAAGGGTATTTTTTGGGGCTCCCCAGCCTTACAAAATTCAAAAAACAAAATAAAAGGAGGAAAACGGGGCTCTACACCTCGGGGCCAGGTACGACCTCGAGGTCCTCCACCTCCACCACCTGACGCGCGGGGTCCTCGGCGGCTTCCTCGCCAGGAGCTTCTTTGCCCTGCTCATCGGCGTCCGCGAGGGGGAACTCAGCCCGGAGATCTCCGTCGGCAAACTCCAGCATCCGGGCCTTAACGGCATCGAGGGCATCGTGCCAAATGCGGGTCGTAGCCACGGCCAAGTCGTCATAGAAGTCCTTCGACTTGGCCGTCTCGGCCGCCGCCCCCAACTCCTTTCGGAGGGTCTTCACCGTCCTCTTCAGGTTGCCGGCGAGCACCTGGGCATCCTCAAGCTTGACCTCGGCAATCACGGAAGCCTCGCGGTGCCGGGATACCTCCCGCTTTCAGGCCTCCACCTCGCCTTCCAAGGCGTCAACCCTCGCCGTCGTCGCCTCCAGCTCCCGCCTGGAGCTCACTTCCAGCGAGGCGAGCCGGCCCGCTGCCTCCAGGGCCGGGGCTACCACCTCGGCTTCCATATGCAGGGCGAGGGCCACGTGCTGGAGAACCTGGAAGACACGGAAAAGATCAAAAAGATGAAGGAGGCACCGAATCTCATAATGAACCAAACACTTATCTGCACGGACTCCTGGGCGATGGACGCCAGCTGAGCCCTGAAGGTCCCCCCGAGAACTCTACCCCCGGCCGAGGTCTCTATTTCGTGCAGAAGGCTATCCGCAACGGATAGCCCCGATGGCACCGCGAACCGGAGGCCCCCTTCCTCCACCATGGTCGACGAGGACCGGCCTCGGGAAGGTCCCTGGGAGCTCCTCTTGAGCGGCTCCGAGGGAGAGTCGATCCCCTCTTCCGAGGCCGGGTCCTTCAGAATCAGGGCCCGCTTCCGACCCGACACTCTGCTGGGACTCGGGGCGGGATCCGCCTCCGGGCGCTCTCGGGACACCGCCGCAGGAGCAGTAGGAGCCGGGGAGGGCTTCGCGCGAGAAGAACTGGCGCCTCCAGCCTTCGTAGCCTGCCTCGGCTGGCGCATGGAAGCTTTGAGCGAGTTGAAGTCTATGGATCCTGCACAAAACAAATACCCAACAAATCAGCGACACGAGCAAAACACAAGCCAAAAAGTAAGCCTAACTTACCGACGAACTCGAGGGGCTAAGCCCGGCCCAGCTCAGGACCCTCTCAGACAGCAGCACGTCGGGTCGGGGGATGGGCTCCCACGACGCCACTCTCACCGCAGCGGGGTCATCGGGTTGGTTCCCCGGCAAACATTTCTCCCTCGACCACTTGGTAGGCATGGGCCAGTCTTCGCCCTCGGGAGGAGAAACGAAGAAATTTTTTTTTCCAATCATGAATAGAAGAGGGCAAGGCCATGACTCCGGTCCCGGCAGCGCCCCTCGGCCGTCTCCTGAAAGAGAGATAAACCTATCTCGGGTCGCCCGCTCGACTACCAGGGTGACTTTTGAAGACGAGAGAAGAATCGAGAAGGGAAAGGCTGAAGGGAACCGCCTGTAACTTCAGGAGGATCAAGAACCCGAGGAGGATCCTCCACGAGTTCGGCACTAACTGGCCGGGGGCCAAACCGAAAAAATTCAACGCAGCGACGACCTCGGGAGAGAAGGGCAAGCGCATTCCACCCCAAAAAGCTTTCAAATACAGGGCGATTTCCCTGCCCCGTACTTGATCCGCCCTCTCTCCCTCCTTGACCAGTCGGAGCGTGTAGCGCGGGGGGATGTGGAAGCGAGCCCGAGCATTGGCGAGCTCGTCCTCACGCCTCACCCAACACGAGGAGCCAGAGGCCGCATCTGTCGCCTCCTCCCTGGAGGCAACCCTCGCCTCACGATCCCGGGGAGAGGATCCAACCCCTGCTCCCCGAGGAGACTCAGACACAGCTAATGGGGCCCTAGAACCTACTCCTACAACCTCTACTGACTCTACAAAAGAAGACATCTAACCTTGGAAAAGGGAAGCTTCAAGGGCCGAAGGCGGGAGGAAGGAGACGATCGCCGAGCAACCAGGACTTAAGAGAGGGAAATATGAAGGAGTAAGGGCCCATGGGCGGACCCCACCCCTGTTTTATGCTGTGAACGACCACATCCAACGGCGCCCGTCATCTCCCGCCGAAACGACTCCTCGCGCCCAGCGGCCCCGATCGCGCTGGACCGCGTCCCATCAGATGCCGCAGGACGGCGTGCGTCGCGTCAGCAAATCGACGCTTGACGCGTAGATCATCACTTCAGTTGCAGAGTGCACGAACCGGTGCACCTTCTTTAAATGCAGAGATCTTCGCCCTGATTCGCTAGCGGAAAAGACAACTGACAGCCCAAGAACTCGTCCCGACAAAACCCTAGAAAGGGGCTCACCTCAGGAGGTCTGGAAGTCCACTCCTGACCCGACCCGCTAGCTGGTCGGGACAAGAGTGGAGGGCTGATGATGATGATGCTCAATATTGGCGATCCCCAAGATCAGGACACGTGGCAGATGACGTGTCCCATGACTCGGAAGAAAGGGCCTACAGGGGCCGACCATGCCACCCTGTACCCGACCTGCAAGCATAAGTTGGCCCCCCTCAGGACCCCCTGCAAATTGGCCTCCTCGGCCCCTCAGCTCGCCCCGAGCTGCCACAAGACCAAAACTCTTCGGCCTTCTCGCTCGTCCCTGAGCCCCCCGGCCGAGGCCGTCTTTCTCGGTCCCTCCGACCGGCTCCACCGCTCACAGGTGTAACCGCCGCTCCGCAAATCTCGCCATGCGCGGATCTCTGCCAATAACACACCACATTCCGTGCCCCCGCGATCCCCATTAATGGGCGATCCGCTCTCCACGCGAGCGTGACGTCGGGAGCGTAACTGCTGGCGAGATTCTCGCGCCTGCTGCTGCGTACCACCACCGCTATATAAACCCTCATCACAAAGGGGTCAAGTAAGCCATTTTTATTCCACCTAGCCGTTACTCTGCTCAGATCTAGCACTAACTTGATCGTTGGAGGGTCCTCGGTGGTACCAAACCATCCCGGGACTTCTTTGCAGGTACTCGGCACCAAACTCCTCAAATCGCCGTTCTTAACAAAACCCATTGAGATCTACACGCAACAGAAGATCATCGCCAGAATCAGCCAGGAGATCAACGGAAGACAACATCTGACGGAGATCCGAAAAGGACCTCCATCAACAGGGGAAGAGGAGATGAGAAGAAGATGATGAGAGTGGCGAGGTTGTGGGGACGAGAAAGTCAGGGTAAGGTTGATGAGGGTGACGACGGCGAGGTCTGAGGATAGGGTTTTGGGTTTCCTTCGCCGCGAGAGGGAAGAGGTGAGGAAGAGAGTTGTGTATATGATGGGTTTTAAAAAAATAGTATATATTTATATACAGAGGAGAGAGGGAGATTGGGAAGAGGGAGAGAGAGACGGAGTGATGTGAGAATAATATTATTAGTTAACAAAATATTTAATATATATAATATATCTGTTAAGGTTGTAGAAATATTATAATATATGTTTTAAGATTTTATAGCTAATACAAAAATACCCGGGTCTTCTTTAAAATTCTAGTTTTAAAATACGGATAATATACATACAGGCCAAAATCATAACGCGGTATCCGGTTAAATAAAATGCATACCCTCAAGAACGGATACACGTAAAAACACGTAACGATCCAAACGAGTCTGTTTCATCAAACTGGACATGAACACGATGTCTGGATGCAACCATAAGATATGGGGTATGATACAGGCCATGCTAGATAATAAAAATATTATATTTGGTTATATTTTGTATTATTTAAAATATATGCAGCTACTAAATATATGATACACATATATAACATATATGTGTGCATGGATCCTCTGTACTAGTAATCATATAACGTAATCTAGAATCACGATGGGTTTCAAGTATGCGGGTCGGGTCGGATATTAATCACAGATACCAAATGCATCATCCGCATCCAAAAGCAAATGATAATAATCAAGAAATAGTCGTAAGATTAGAAAATACCCAAATCAAATATGATATAAATATACTTGGGTGTTTTAGTATATGCGCCAATGGGCATGCGTCATATAGAGATGCGCCAAAATGAAGGACATGCGTCAATATAAAGATCATGCGCCAATACGAAGGCCATCGGCCAATAAAGGCCATGCACCAATGAAGATATGTTCCAATAAATATATACGCCAATATGAGCATACGCGCCAGAGATCAAAAGTCAAAGGCATGCGCCACAACCCATGGGCGTTAATATTTAACATGCCAGAGACAAAAAAAAAGTCATATCCATGTGCCAATACTCATTGTATACATGGCATGCACCACAACCCTGATGCGCCAGTGATTTAATATGCCACAAACCCATATATTTTTTTCTGTTTGACACGTGGTATGCGCCAGAACTTCTGGACGTCAATATATATGTTCCAGAACCAATACTTAGTCCAAATTGGCTAAGTGTGATAAAACTTAAGCTTCCATGATATTCCTTGAGCCCATATGCTCATATATCTTAAGTTGATCTTAATCTAAAACAAAATTAACGGTCCTTAAATATATTTCCTAAGTCAATATAAGTCCCATATACGACTAATGGTCCTTAGATATATACCCTGAACTGATTGAACATATGACCTAGGTTCAAACCAAATATGAGATTTATGGACTTGGACTAATCCGCGTCCTACAGACGACAACATATTAGTCTCCGTATACAATCTAAGACCAACCCCAAATAAACAATATATATAACACGATACATAATAATTTCTGGAGTAAAGAAAGTTGTTATAGTTTGGCGATAACGTAATTAACCGCAGGGCTTGCGCCTGCAGGAAAATGCGTTCCTACAATCAAAAACCCCTCACATATGAAGGGGAATTTGATAAGTCTCCTACAACGGTCGTATCCATCTAAACCTCCGATATACGTTGTGATAAATCAACTTGGTATTTTCGGAGAGGTGGACGGATATTTTTATATAGCATCTTCCCCCAGATTCAGGTATGTAAGTGTTCCCCGCGTCTCGGTCCGATTTCTGGCGGTAAATAACCGTTCTTGCCGATACTTGTTCTACTATGATTAGCCCATGTTTATATAATTTTTATAAAATGATAAGGAGGAATTAACACCTAAGTACTTGCTAAAGCATTTTTCCTTCATGCTTGAGAATATAATAATTAGTAGGTTTTCGTTTGCTTTCTATGATAAAATGTTTAATATTAGTTATATAAGAACTCATGAACCATATCACAATAAATAGGATAAGAAACTTTATAAAATCCATTTGTTTATAAAAGAGGATTTTTTTTTTCTTTAAAGTGCTAGCATATGCCTTATGTTTTTGTTGTATGCTTACATCCCTAATCGCATAAGTGCTTCGTATTCACCATCTCATTGTAATAGCTTATACAGTAAATTTAAATAAACTTATCGTATTCTAATTTATTTATTAATATTTTATCCATTTTTTCCTATTTTTTTCTAAGACTCATACCATATATTCCTTCATGTTATTAATTTGTTTTAATTAAACTTTATTAATGATCATCAATTGTTTATTAAATGTTATTAATTTTGTTTAATTGATAATAATTGTCAGTAACAAATTTTAATTAGCATTAAATTTTTAGAAATGGCTATTAATAGATATTAATTGATTTTTTTTTAAGTATGACGCCTTTTAAACGTGTGGGCCCATTTAAAATCCAATTCCTAAATCATATTAACCATTATGAAACCCCCACGTTCTAAATCACTAACCCAGACACACTCTCTCTCTCTCTCTCATCTCCCACTTAATTTCTCATTTATTTTCCATTATATTTTCTTTCTCTCTCTCATATCATATCTCTGTTTCGAACTCTCCCTCTCTCATCACAATATTTTCTTCATCTTTTTCTTGAAATAACCGAGCCGCTAACCCCAACTTCACCAAAACCCTCCATCGCCGCATCCTTCAACACCAAGCCGCCTTCGTCGCTATCTTCCTCCTCTCCTCAACCAAGCAATCCCATCGCCGAGCCTCCATCCCGTCGACGTCGATCCCGAGCAAACCCATCACCCACCGAGTCCCCTCAACTTCATCGCTGACAGCATCTTCTTCCCTCGCTGCAGCACCCTCTAAACACCCGACACTGAACCCTCGTCTCCATCTCCCTCATCATGGACCCATACCAACCGAGAACTCCACCTCCGAAGCCCCACACAAAACCGCAACCCAAACCCCTAAGCAACTCCAGCCGAGAGTCGCCAGCACCGCCGCCAGCCATCTCCATGTCGAACGCCATCGACGAGCTCCCCGCAACACCCCCAACAGCACCACAACAACCCCACTTCCCTCTTGAGCCACCACCCTCCTTACACAAACCGGGCCACCTTGCTGCCGCCGTTGCATCCGCCGCCGCCGCCGTGCAATCCACTGTTGCTTTAGTCGCAGTGGCCACGGTCACAGTGGTCATCTCCGTCACCGTAACCATCGCCATGACCAAGATCGAGCCCAAGACCGAGGCCCAAGCTAATCGCACCCTTCGGCATTTCAATCGCAGCTGTTCCGGTCACCGTCATTGCCATAAAAGCCATGGCCTCGGTCTCTGTCACCATCGCCGTCATCAACATGATAGCCGTCGTAACGTCAGCACACGTCCATCGCGGTCCCTATCGTGCTCGACCCTCATTCTCGCTGCGTCTTTACCGGCTCCACACCATCCGTAACCGTCTCATGTATCAAGACGATCTCCTCATCCGTATCACTTCCAATTCAGCGACCTTAGGCAAGTGAACTCTCTCACTTGCTTAATAATGCTATACATATATATTTAGATATATTAATCGATTTAATAAATGTTAGCCTTGATTTAAATAATTATGTATTCTAAATGATAGTTGCGTTTATCGTTTATCGTAATCGAACCCAATTAAAATTACCGGAATTCATAATCAATAAATCCTTTTACTGATAAAGAATATCATGTAGGAATTTGGGTCTAAAATGTTGAAGTTTACACCATGAAATGACACCCCGATAACCGACACGAAATCTAGAATTTTTGCATATTTTGCTGTATTAAATTCATTGTAAATTGCATATACCTCGTATTGTAGCGTTCTTAGGCTCGTTATGAATAGGGATGAATAATTAATCTATGGATTTCTAGAAATTGTTACGGAATATTTCTTCATTTCGGTAATGATAAATGAAGAGAATTACAGTTCTGGAGTGCAGTCCAGAGCAGTAATCTCTGCTAAAATCTGTTTTTAAACACATGTAGATCTCTGTTCAAATATCCAAATGCATAGAGTCTTATATGTATACGTAGAGAATTGAGTTAACTTTCATATTCCACTGGTTTCACCAAATTTCATTATAGTTTGATATTTTTACCCAATTTATATTGTCGATGTGTCTGGTTGATTACTGTAGTAACAGTTTATACGTTATGACACTAAACGGACCGTAAACCCCTGTATACTATTACTGATCCGTCGGTTGAGTTATAATCTTAACTGGTAAATATATATTTCGTTGAACTGTAGCGATGTCTAAATATGAACATAACTATTGGAAAAATGCGTTCGAAGTTGAAGTTCCAGTTCAGAAACTGGAATTCCAGCTGTGAACATCTGTTTTAAAACGATTGTATCTTTCTAATCATAACCCCGACTGGTGTGAAACCAATTTTATTGTCTAGATAATTGGGTCTACTATTTATGACTTTCATATTATTTCGCTTGATTCTGCACTTATAAATTACTGTGAATTTTCTAACTTGAATGATACCGGCTGCCCATTTTTTACTCATAGTATATTTTAATGCAATTCTATCATATTGGGTGACTGTTATACCCTCACTAATTAGTGATCATTTGCATTGATACCTTAATGACTGTTTTAGATTACCGAATGATAAGTGTTAGTGATTGGATTGTGGCAAGTAAATTAGTGTAAAAGCGTGAATGAATTAATAGTGGAAGTGACTCGTACTTATATGCAATCAGCGGAGCTATTTAATTATTGTATTGTCGACGTCTATGAGGAACATATAAGTATAAGTATAACTGGAATGGGAAGGGTATGGAAGCACTTATATTATGTCATAGATAAGATATCGAGAACTGCCCACTTATCTTAGATATCAGTCGAAACTTGCTTGATAGAGACCATGTCTCTAATTCTCACGTAGACTTATCATGGAGTGACTAGTTTTTAGATTCGTGGTCAGTGCTTGATGTAAACCGCGGGGTGTGGGATAGTTTAAGTGTGAGTTCGATCAACGAAATCTCAGGAGTCTCTTTACCGGTATATTTCATGATTTTGTGATTTCATGATATTGTTACTGATCGTGTTACCGATTCTTACTGATCGTGATTCGAGACCATGTTTCCAAGCCTCTAGATAGGTGTTTAGTGCCTTGAGTTTGAGAATACTCCTGCAATAGTTGACGCTCACACTCGGACTGATGATAGGTTTAGTGACATGGACCTTAAGACTTAGAGGCTGATAGGTTTAGTGATATAGATATTGTATTGATTACTGAACTGATACACATGTTTTGCTGTTACCTGTACATGTTATTTCATGTTCGTGTTATTACCCTATACTTGCTACTCCATATTTATCATTAATGCACATATTATATACAATGCTATATTGTGTCGTCCCGACGACCTGAGTATGTATGCTCAGAGTGAGAAGTGGACTTAGCCAGTGGCAGATCCAGAAAATTTGGTCGTGTAGGACGGAAATTGAACCCGCAATGAAAACCCTTTCTTGTATTATAATGTTTTTCCATGATGAAAATTTGTCTCAAAACTCAAAAGAAATATTCACTAGTAAAATAGGGGGTTGCCCCTACGGATGGAATTATCCGTTGGAGCAGATTTTACTTGGCCCTACGGATTAATCCGTAGGGCTAAAGGGTTGCCCCTACGGGCACTGACTTTCAAGAATAAAAAATTTAACTCTTAATTTAGTGTTTGCCCCTACGGTGGCGCAAACAAAGGACCTACGGATATATCCGTAGGGGCAAGTAAATATCGATTTAAAACAAATCCAGATCGAAAAGCCTACGCTCATTTTCTCTCTCTCCCTCAAACGCGCGCGAAAAACCCTAAATCGCCACCGTCGCGTCGCCACCGTCGCCGGCCGTCGTCGCCACCGTCGTCGCCACCGCCGATTTCGTCGCCATCCTCGTCGCCACCGCCGGTTTCGTCGCCACCGTCGTCGCCACCGCCGGTTTCTTTGCCAATTCGACGCCGTCGTCGCCACCGCCCGTTCAGGTATAAATCTCGAGGTAAATTAAAGCATTTTTGGATTATTCATGGCTGGGTCTGGGTTGCGCGCGCGAGAGTTGGGTTTGGGCAGGGGCGCGGTGGCGGTCGGGGTCGGGGTCGGGGTAGGGTTAGGGTTGGGGTTCGGCTGCTGCTGTGGTGGGGCTGGGGTTAGGGTTACGGTGGGGCTGGGGTTAGGGTTACTGTGGGGCTGGGGTTAGGGTTGGGGCTAGGGTTAGGGTTACTGTGGGGCTGGGGTAGGGTTACGGTGGGCTGGGGTTAGGGTTGGGGCTAGGGTTAGGGTTACTGTGGGGCTGGGGTTAGGGTTATGAGAGGCATGTCAGCATATTTATGTGTAATAATTGAGAGGATCAAGCTAAGTTCTATGCAAGCAGTCCCTCAGAATACATAGAAAGCTAGCCTTACATTTTAAATTAACATATTCCATAGTTGTCTTAATCGTAAGGCAGATACCCATATTGTGTAAGAGCTGACATTAATACAACCATAGGGAGCTGACTGATTACATCTCATGTGGCATTAAAATCTATAAATGGACATACGAGATAATGCAAAGAAAGAGCAATAGATCAAGACTCAATCAACTTTCCTATGCTTTATGATTTCAGCGGATAGCTCAAGTTTAGTTTCAACTTTATATTCTTATTTTTCTCTCTTTTTTCTTTAGTGCTTCTTCCTCCATTTCTTTGAAGAGTCTCTCACAGCGAAATACACTCCATTTTTTCTTAATAGGATAGAATCCTACCCCCGACAGCCGGAACACATACATACAAACGCATAATTAGAGAGCGACTCGAGATGTTCGGGTTAAAACCAATATATGATACTCGATGATGATATGATACCTTCATATTCCCATCGATACCCGTATATGAAACTAAAGCGCCACTTAGTCCCCGTCTATCGGTTAACATACGTGCGATGCTCGTCGTGACCTAGAACTATACGAAGGTTGTTAAATATCGGACAGTATAGCTCGATACTAACAACCGTCGTATAGTCTGTGCGACGAGAAAATTCAATCGTATGGTAACCCATAGATTTGTCCCGTGTGGACAAGTTAAGAATGTATAAAGCAAACGCCTTCATTCACTTGTGTTTTCATCCGTTTCGAGATATTTCGTCGGTACCTTTCCGCTGGTTCTCCGTGTACAAAGATAGATTAGATGTTCATTTCAACGTTGTTTCACAGCTTTGAAATGATTATCTATTCTATTACAGTGTACTCGGAGAACAGCGGGGAGGTGCTGCCGAAATTTACTCGAAACGGTTGAAAGCACAAGTGATGGGCGTTCGCTCTATACATTCTTAATAGGATAGAAGCCTACCCCCGACAGCCGGAACACATACATACAAACGCATAATCAGAGAGCGACTCGAAATGTTCGGGTTAAAATCAATATATGATACTCGATGATGATATGATACCTTCATATTCCCATCGATACCCGTATATGAAACTAAAGCGCCACTTAGTCCCCGTCTATCGGTTAACATACGTGCGATGCTCGTCGTGACCTAGAACTATACGAAGGTTGTTAAATATCGGACAGTATAGCTCGATACTAACAACCGTCGTATAGTCTGCGCGACGAGAAAATTCAATCGTATGGTAACCCATAGATTTGTCCCGTGTGGACAAGTTAAGAATGTATAAAGCAAACGCCTTCATTCACTTGTGTTTTCATCCGTTTCGAGATATTTCGTCGGTACTTTTCCGCTGGTTCTCCGTGTACAAAGATAGATTAGATGTTCATTTCAACGTTGTTTCACAGCTTTGAAATGATTATCTATTCTATTACAGTGTACTCGGAGAACAGCGGGGAGGTGCTGCCGAAATTTACTCGAAACGGTTGAAAGCACAAGTGATGGGCGTTCGCTCTATACATTCTTAATGGGATAGAAGCCTACCCCCGACAGCCGGAACACATACATACAAACGCATAATCAGAGAGCGACTCGAGATGTTCGGGTTAAAACCAATATATGATACTCGATGATGATATGATACCTTCATATTCCCATCGATACCCGTATATGAAACTAAAGCGCCACTTAGTCCCCGTCTATCGGTTAACATACGTGCGATGCTCGTCGTGACCTAGAACTATACGAAGGTTGTTAAATATCGGACAGTATAGCTCGATACTAACAACCGTCGTATAGTCTGCGCGACGAGAAAATTCAATCGTATGGTAACCCATAGATTTGTCCCGTGTGGACAAGTTAAGAATGTATAAAGCAAACGCCTTCATTCACTTGTGTTTTCATCCGTTTCGAGATATTTCGTCGGTACCTTTCTGCTGGTTCTCCGTGTACAAAGATAGATTAAATGTTCATTTCAACGTTGTTTCACAGCTTTGAAATGATTATCTATTCTATTACAGTGTACTCGGAGAACAGCGAGGAGGTGCTGCCGAAATTTACTCGAAATGGTTGAAAGCACAAGTGATGGGCGTTCGCTCTATACATTCTTAATGGGATAGAAGCCTACCCCCGACAGCCGGAACACATACATACAAACGCATAATCAGAGAGCGACTCGAGATGTTCGGGTTAAAACCAATATATGATAATATGAAACCTTCATATTCCCATCGATACCCATATATGAAACTAATTAAAAGCGCCACTTAGTCCCCGTCTATCGGTCAACATAACGTGCGATAATTTATTCTTTTCAACGACAAACGCACACACAAAGCATATACATGGATTTTCTCCTTTGTCAGTAACTATCCCGTTCTTATATTTCTCAATATAGTCAGCATAACCTACAATTTATATGTTATTCAGTCTAACATGGCCCATGAGTACGTCAGAGTTAAGGACTGGATGTATGTGGATTGGAAACAACGTATGCAACCTAAGTTTGTCGCAGGGGTTGCTGCTTTCCTTGAATTTGCACGAGCACATAATAAGATCATAATAGAGAAGATTCTCTGTCCGTGCGATAGATGTGGCAATAAGTACTGGCAGAAGGTAGAATTGGCAGAGCTTCATATTGTAAAACATGGGTTTACTAGACTTTATTCAATTTGGAAATATCACGGGGAAGGAGAAGAATGCAGTACTGCGGTAGAAGAAGGAGAACACGATAATGCGGCAGGAGAAGAAGAAGAATTCGGTAATACGGCAGGATACGAAAATTTATTTCCATCAGAAGAAATGGAGGATATGGTAGAGGCTGCCCTAGGTGAATCTATTCGTACCGAAGATGACATTCCTTCCGGTCAAGGACCGCGTGCGGATAAATATGAAAATTTCATGAATGATGCTAGGAAACCAGTTTATGAGAATGCGAAGTATTCCACCCTCTCATGGTTCGTCCAACTTTTCCAAATTAAGTGCCTAAATGGATGGAGCAACAAGTCATTCACAATGCTTCTTTCGTTCTTGAAAGATTCTATGCCTCCGGGAAATAATGTGCCCGAAAGCTGGTACGAAGCCCAGAAAATGATGTCTGATTTGAGTCTAAAGTGCGAGAAGATTCAAGCATGTCCTAAAAATTGCGTGTTGTACCGGAAAGAGAATTCAGATTTGAAATAGTGTCCAACATGCGGAGAGGCCAGGTATAAGCCGAAAGATTCTGATAAGAAGCCTGATATACCTGTGAAGATAGCACGATATTTTCCCATAACACAGAGGCTACAGAGGCTATTCAGGTGCAAGAAAACAGCCGAAGCAATGATTTGGCATCATCGTGCTCCTCCAAGCGAAAATGGAAAAATGAGCCATCCAAGAGATTCACCGGCATGGAAGGATTTCGATAGGAGGCACACAATATTCAGTAGCGATCCCCGCAATGTCCGGCTCGGACTGGCTGCCGATGGCTTCTGCCCATTCAACTATATGGCTGGAAGTCACAGTACATGGCCCGTTGTAATGATAATTTATAATCTGTCGCCTTGGTTGGCTATGGACCAATCATACTTTATGATGCCTCTTCTTATCGACGGACCAAACTCACCGGGGAACAATATCGACGTCTATCTCCGACCTCTGATTGAGGAGCTGAAAACTTTGTTTATTGATGGTGTAGAGACATATGATTCAAACACAAATACAACCTTCATACTGCGTGCGGCTTTAATGTGGACAATTAATGACTTTCCTGCATATGGAATGCTTTCAGGTTGGTCCGTACATGGTCACAAAGCATGTCCTCATTGCCATGAACACACAACATCAAAATTTTTGAATTTTAGCAGGAAGGTTTGTTATTGCGGCCATCGACGTTTTCTGCCTCCAGACCACCCCTACAGGTTAGACACGGTTCACTTTGATGGTCATCAGGAGCTTCTTGGGCCTCCATCCCCATTGTCCGGAGAGGACGTGACTGCTAAATGGGATGGTTACAATAACATGACCTTCGGGATGGATCCGACGAGACAGGTCAAACCACAATATTGGAACAAGTTAAGCATTTTCTTCGAGCTTCCGTACTGGTCTACAAATTCAGTGCGTCATTGTCTGGACGTCATGCATATAGAGAAGGGAGTATCAGAGCACATACTTAACTTGCTTCTGTGTAAAGACGGGAAATCGAAAGACAACATGAATGCCCAGATGGATCTACAAGAGTGGGGAATAAGAAATGAACTGCACCCTAAACCGGTAGCGGGTAAACCGGGCAAGTTTGTACTTCCCAATGCCGCTTATCATATGTCACAACCGGAGAAGAAAAGATTCCTACAGGTGTTGCATGATTTGAAAGTCCCCACAGGTTTCTCAGGATCATTCAGCAAGAAAATAAAAATTGTGAAGGGCAAGATCGATGGGCTGAAAAGTCATGACCACCATATTATCGTGGAGCACCTTCTTCCATTAGCCCTCAGGACTTCTCTCCCCGACTCGGTTGGTCTAGTAATCAACGACCTATGTTGTTTTTTCAGGGAGTTGTGTGCTAAAACGCTGGAGGTTGCGACGCTGGATAAACTAGAAAATTCTATTGCGTTGATACTTTGCAAGTTTGAGCGTATTTTCCCACCGTCATTCTTCGATATCATAATACACTTGACAGTTCATCTTGCAACTGAGGCGAAGTTAGCCGGACCGGTACAATATCGATGGATGTATCCCGTCGAGAGGTACGTGTAATTTTTCGTTTCGCGCAATTTATAAATTTATTTTTGTCATGTATGCCCGTGTTTATTTATTCAACATATTCTCATTAGGTACCTTTACACTCTTAAGAAGTATATACGCAATAAAAATCGACCAGAGGGTTCTATCATGCAAGGTTATCTTCTTGATGAAGCAACCACATTTTGTTCCCGCTATCTGGACGAGAACATTGAGACAAGGCTTAACCGACCACGAAGAATTCAAGACGGGCCATATGGTAAAGCCGAGTATAAGAGGGTAGACACTATGTTTATCAACAAGATATACCGGTTTATCTTGCTTAATTGCGAATGTCTTGAACAAATTAGAGAGTAAGTTCTTTTGGATTAATTGTTATATCTGTGTTTGTGTGTGTATGAAATGACATAATATTAATGTCACAATTATTTGTCGAAAACAGAACTCATTTTAATGAGGTACGTGAGGGGCATCCTGATTGGAACGAAGAGCGTTTGGAAAAATACCATCAGGATAATTTTTGTGATTGGGTCACAGAGCATGTAAGTTATCCGAATTACATTTTATTGCTATCAGTTTTAATCTAAACTTGTATCGTTATGTATTTATCGTAAAATTTGTTTTGTTAGATCCACGATCCGAACTTGTCTGCATCATTTGAGAGTGATTCAAGATGTTTAGCTCAATTTCCTAGTATGGAGGTTGCACATTACAAAGGATTTGGTGTCCTTGGATACAAATTCGAAGTTAAGGACATAGAAACATCTAGAATCACTCAGAATAGTGGTATTGCGACGGTAGGATCGGACGGTGTGATTTACTATGGGTACTTAAATTGAATACTCGGCATCCACTATCCCGGACGATCAGAACCCTTTAATATATTCCAGTGTACTTGGTACGATCCGCGAACCGATACAGACAGGTGGAGAAGCAGTCTTGGGACTTGGAAAGATGAATATGGATTGACCAGTGTGAACACACTTCGATTTTACGGTCAAGACGATACGTTTATCTTTCCGAACCAAACGTTCCAAGTATACTACTCACAGTGTTTGAAGCATCCGGGGTGGAGTGTTGTATGCCGATGGAAACCTAGAGATGTCTACGATGTCCCAGAATACGAGGACAGCGATGAGGACGAAGAAGAGAGAAGGCTTAAAGTGCTCCGACCGTCTGTTTCGAAGGACGGGTTGTCTTCGACCGATCATGAAGTTACGTGGGTTAGAAATGACATCGACGATGAAATCCAAGTAGATATGTATGATGCGCCCACGAAACGAAAAAGGTTATCAGTAATGTTATATTATTACTTCACATTTTACGCTCTAGATCATATATAGTCAATACTTTTAATGATTGTCTAATGCGTCCACGAACCGTTTATCTAGATTGGATGACGATGTCGGGAGCAGCGAGGGGCGGCAGGAGCTCCAGCCGCGGCAGAGGCAGAGGCAGAGGCAGAGCGGTTCTGCCGCCCGGAGAGCTCCGTAGGGAGCTTCAGAGGGCCGGTCTTGCACCCAGATCGGAGACCCCTTCGGATGCCTCCTTCCGTGTGGATTTTGCCACACCTCCAGGTATACTGCACGCATATCCATTTTCAATTTAATATTACAGATATTCATGCCTGTTTATGTCAAAATTACTTATATTGTCAATGTTTGATTGTCTAGTTGTTGGTCCTGCGTCCACATCTGGGACAGAGGCCACCACCGCTCCTCCAGGTATGTTTATATATCATATAGTGTATGTATATTGATTTAGAATGCTATATCATAAATATACACATTCCTTTTGCTCTTACTTAGCAATTTTTATTATTGTCTAGCTGTAGGTAGTGACACCACCGCACCTGCGGGTATGTTTATATGTCCTATAGTGCATGCATATTGATTTAGAACGTTATATTATTGATCTACACATTCTTTTTGCAATTACTTATCAAATCTATTTTTAATTGTCTAGTTGTTGGTCCTGCGTCCACATCTGGGACAGAGGCCACCCCCGCTCCTCCAGGTATGTTTATATATCATATAGTGTATGTATATTGATTTAGAATGCTATATCATAAATATACACATTCCTTTTGCTCTTACTTAGCAATTTTTATTATTGTCTAGCTGTAGGTGGTGACACCACCGCACCTGCGGGTATGTTTATATGTCCTATAGTTCATGCATATTGATTTAGAACGTTATATTATTGATCTACACATTCTTTTTGCAATTACTTATAAAATCTATTTTTAATTGTCTAATTATAGGTGGTGCGTCCACACCTTCCACAGGGGCCACTCCTGCCGCTTCCGTACCCTCCGCATCGTCTGCAGGTTAGTATGAATAAATTTAAAATATTTATTTATTTTACATATGCTCTATAGAATAAATATGAACTTCATGGAGATTTAGCGTCGATGTTTATTTTATAGTTGGAGGGGATGCGTCCGGGTCCGGGACCCCGGTTGTTCCTCACCGGAGGAACTATCGTCCCGCTCGTGCTGCTGCTCGGGCCCAGGCTCGTGCGTTATTCACCGGAGGTATATATCACACTTGAATTTTTGTTTAACCTTGATTTCTTAATACAACTTTGTCTTATTATTGATTGTCTTGATATTTCGTGCAAACGCAGGGCCTCTCCATCCCCAGAGGGGGACTCGAGGCCCGAATCAGTCCCATAGGCTGAGGCCTAATAGAGCTAGGGGGGAGGCAGCATTCCCCCTATTTTTTACCCTTGACTATCGCTATACCGGTCCTCATGCCGAGAGGTTCGGCCGGTATTTGGGGGACGAGAGCCGGATCGTGAAGAACTATCCACTTCACGTTGAGTGGGGCGAGCAGCACCAGCGCTCATTCGCCCTCTTCTTTGAACAGGCTCAGGTATGTATTAATATATATTTTCATTTGATCTATCCAATATGTTTATTATTAACACTTGCAATCTAATAACAATGTTTTTTTTTGTATTTTCAGTTGGATTACGATTTTCAGCCTGTAGCCGACCCTGATCACTCGGGGAGGGTGCTCGACCTTCATGCTCTGTACAATGGCCTGATGAAGAACATGCAGGCCAAGGTCCGATACAACAGGAATGAGCTGAAGGCCGACTGCTACTCCCTGTGGATAGCGACCCCCGAGGCAGAGAGAGCGGCCCTCCTATCTATTCCGGCGTTTGCGAGAGTCGACGTAGAGACATGGCCTCTATTGTGCGCTTATTTCGACTCCGAACGCAAACAAGTATGTATTTTAAATTTAATTCATTATTTATGATATAATTTATTTCTTTGTGTTTCTTAATTAGAAAACTAAATGTTAATGCGTTGTGCAGAAACAGGCCGCTCAGAATACGGAGAACAGGAAGTCGGCGAAGAGGGGTCGCCCCACTTACACAGGTGGCTCGAGGAACATTACTCGAGCCATGGAGTTATCGGTAAATTAAGAGTTATTCTCTAATATTCTGCAATATTAAGAGTTATTCTCTAATATTTCTAATATTAAGAGTTACTTTCTAATATTGCAGACATCTCGGACCGTGGCGTCAGGTGGTACACCGAGCGTGCTGTCCGCATATCTTGCCGTCCACGGCACCTCGACAGATCCCGCCACGGGCGAGCTTCGATGTCCCGACGTCGCTACCCAGGAGTACTGCGTAAGTGTTAATATTTTTTCTACCCAAATTTGAAATTTTAGTTTTGGAAGATTCAAGTTTAAATTTTATACTTATACTTTACTGCTTAATGTGGGTGTAGGAGCGGGTGGTTGAGCAGGCCCAGGCCTCGGGGATCGATTTTACCGGACAGAACGATCCGAGGCTGCTGACCCCAGTTCTGGACGCCGCACACGGAGGGCACCACGGAGGTTGGGAGAGAGGCCGGGGATTGGGCCCTAGCAGGGCCCATATGAGGTTGGACTCCACCCCGGCGGTTACTTCCTCCGTCTCCAGTGGCCGGCATGTCCATCAGGAACTGGATAGCTTGAGGGCCACCGTTCAGGAGTTGAAGGAGATGCTGGTATGTATACTACTTTATAGCAAAATATCATTTCATATTATATACATATCAACATATCCATAATTAGTACGTAGGTTGAGCTTATTTGGTTTTAGACTTAAGTCTGATTAATCATACGTACATATGTAATTAAAATAAACAACACTTTTCCAAACTAGATATCCAAACAGGGTTTCGAAATAACTTAATAATGAAACGAATTCGAATAATACACAGTTCTTACACGCTTCTTACACACGTTATGTCCAGACGCGACAGGGTAGATCGGCCGAGCCTCCACATGCATCTCCTTCGGCTGCGGCTCCGCAAGCCACTACATCGGCTGCGGTTCCGCAGACAGCTCCTATAGCTCCACCGCCCACTCAGACTCCCGCAGCCGCGGCTCCGCAAGCGACTACCTCGACGGCGGCTGCGCAGACCACATTGCCAGCTCCACATGCCACTCAGACTCCCTTATATGTAGCATTGGAGAGTGTATTTACCGAGGAGCAGGCGCGCGTTATTCGAACGTTATTCGGAGGTGGAGCTGGACCGAACTAGGGTAGCTTTTTGGTTCTTATTTTTTGAAACATGTATTTATTTATATCACATTGTACTACATTTTGAAACGATATTGATATTGGTTTGTATTTATATCATATTCAGTTTTTGGGTTTCTTTTGTATATTATATATATGTGTGAGATGTGATTATGAATACTGCAATATATGATTTGATTGATGTATATAGTATTGTGCACAGGGCGGCAAAAAATCTGGCAGCCCTTTTTTAAAAAAAAAATAAAGACAATATGTACCTACGGATTAAGCCGCAGGTACATACCATAACCCTACGGGTATATCCGTAGGGGCAAACTATCAGGAAACCTGATATTTTCCCACCTGATATCAGTGCAGGGTGTTGGGGTTGTCCCTACGGATATGTCCGTAGGGGCCAGTGTCTATCCCCTACGAATTTATCCGTAGGGGAAAATATCAGGTTTCCTGATATTTTCCCACCTGATATCAGTCCAGGGTGTTGGGATAAGCCCCTACGGACTTAACCGTAGGAACTACATTATATCCCCTACGGATGATCTAAAAGGGACCTACGGGTATATCCGTAGGTATATACAATATATTCAAAAAAAAAATTACATATATGATTTTATTACCCCTACGGGGTACTCCGTAGGGGCTATAACACCTACTGATATATCCGTAGGGGCTTAAATTTGTCCGTAGGGACACGTTCAGGGCCTCAACTTGCACCTGCGGCCTTTGCACCTACGGGGTCTTTTTTCGCCCCTACATATATATCCGTAGGGGCAGTGGGTTGCCCCTACCGATAAATCCGTAGGGCAACCCTTATTTGTAGTAGTGTTATTTCTTTTCTTGCAATTAGGCGTGAACAAAATAAATTGATAAATTAAAATGTTGATGCAATCTATATTAATTTCTATATAAATTATAGCTCTTTATGTGTTAATATGCAAAAATACCAAAACAATACTTCTCTCTTCTTCTTCCTCAAAACTCAAAAATCTCAAACCTCAACAATGGAGGAAGAATCCAACCCCAGCCTCACCACCGTCAGCTACTCCCAACGTCCTCCTCCGCCTCCACCTCCTCCTCTCCTCCTTGCCGGCAACCTTGTCCTCGTCCGATGGACCTACTGAAAAAAATTCAGGGAAAATTAAGGGGGGCGGCCCCCCCACCGTTATGAGTTGATCCGCTATTGGACTTAGCCCAGATGAGGACCTACCCTATTTCGATAATATTGCGGAGATCTAGCTCAGCGACGTCAGTACTAGCTATCTTTTCCTTTATCACTATCTGATTAGTTATCTCTTCTGCTTATATTCATTGCACTCTGATTTGTTTAAATGTGATAGACTTAGTAATTTTATATCTCGTTATCTGTGTTAGACTACTGCTTACTATGTACTGCTTGAAGGCGAAGTATGGGTACGGCAGGATCTTTTCTTGACAGTAGGAGTATGGTTGGTTTAGTCATCTCTCGTATTCCGTATTTTGGTAAGCAGGACGTGACACTCATATTTTCCTCGTTGTACTAGAGAACGACACACACTTCTCCGCGAATCATTTAGTAGAATTTAAACCGCATTTTTTGTGGAACCATATGTTTTTGGAAAACCAACATTTCTATACCAAAACGGCTTTGAGATGTGTTCATATTAGCATTCTGGTCTCGAGAAATTTCAAGAAAATTATTAAAGATAACATACATTTTCTAAACGCACCGTTAAAATTTCAAATCGATCCGAGCTACGGTTTAGGGTTTAGGTATTTCCAATCACTATTTTTTTTATTACCCTGAGAACTGTTTTTAAGACCATCTTCAAAAATTCATAACTTAAGTTTCTGGAATCCAAACTGAGTCGAACAAAGTTGGTTTGATAACTAGATCGAAATACCTAACTTTTTCTAATTCAAAACTTTTCCTAAAAACCGACGGAAATATTTTATTTCTGTCTTTTAAACTTATGTGTCAAATCTGGACAGATTATGTCTTAATCTGCCCGCTATTTCTCACAACATCATACTAGCACTACAGAACTCAATTTGTGACAAATTTTAGATGTATAGATGCCAAATTAATAACCTTACTTTTTCCTGTAGACTCCTAGACTTAGAAATGTATATATCAACACTATATATGCCCTACAAATCATCCCCTTGTTGCTGTTCCAGAAAAATAAAATATGTTTTATACTCTTAGATTAAAATAATCATAACTATAATTTCAAAAATCCAAATCGTGTAAACTTAAGCTGTTTTAATAATTATACTGCAATACCTATCTTTTTTTCTAGTCCCACTCCAGACCTGAAAATTGACGGAAAATATCACAAACCGTACTTTTAAAACATGCAACGGTGCTGGACAGATTCTACCTTGCACTACGTAGCGATACCAAAACACGATTAGCTCATAAACCATTAATCGGAATTAGTCGAGACTTGAACCCATGTTTACGTAACATCTAGAACTACATTTCTTGTGTGTACCCTAAATTCATATGAATTGATTGTCTGCTGGTTTTCAGTACTTCTTTATGCTACTGTTTCTTGTTTATGTCTTGTGGATACTTCAATTTGTGTCGTTTCATGTTATGTGAACTTATGCAGTCTGACTTCCTAATTGTTGGACTTACGTGAATTATATGGTTGATGTATTGCATGCTTGATACGAGCCTGACTCGAACCATAAATATGTGTATAAATGAATACTTGAATTTCGTGAATTACAAATCAAATCTCGTGAATCTCGTGAATCTATATATATCTGCATTTTAATATTAAGAATATCATGGAGATGTTGTAGTTCGAAGAATGGGGATATGTGTAACAAGGGATCATACGTGTTCCTCGTGGTCCCAGAAAATACGGTTCATTGTATTACATAAAAATCTTGAATCTCGTGTTGCTGTTGTTCTACAGGAATAACGGAATATCCTAATTACATTTAAAACTCTCACAATTCTAGGTTATAACTTAAAACACTATAATAACTAATATCATGACACTCTAGTTATATTTTTCCTAAAAGATATATGTTTGTAACTGTTATTTCCTGTTCGTGTTATTACCCTATGCTTGCCACTCCATATTTATCATTAATGCCCATATTATATATATTGCTATATTGTGTCTCCCTGACAACCTGGGTATGCATGCTCAGAGTGAGAAGTGGACTTAGCCAGTGGCAGATTCAAAAAATTTGGTCAGGTAAGACGGAAATTGAACCCGTAATGAAAACCCTTCCCTGTATTAATTTCAATGTTTTTCCATGATGAAAATTTGTCTCAAAACTCAAAAGAAATATTTCTTTTCTTGCAATTAAGCGTGAACAAAATAAATTGATAATTGAAAATATTGATGCAATCTATATTAATTTCTGTATAAATTATAGCTCTTTATGTGCTAATATGCAAAAATCCCAAAACAGTACCTCTCTCTTCTTTTTCCTCAAAACTTAAAAATCTCAAACCTCAACAATGGAGGAAGAATCCAACCCCAGCCTCACCACCGCCAGCTACTCCCACAACTCCGCTCACACCTTCATCGTCCTCAACGACCTCCTCCTCCACCTCCTCCTCTCCTCCTCGCCGACGACCTTGTCCTTGTCCGATATGGACCTACTGAAAAAAAATTCAGGGAAAATTCAGGTCGCCTCCCCCCTCGGCTATGAGTTGATCCACCACTGGACTTAGCCCAGATCAGGTCCTACCCTATTTCGAGAATATTGTGGCAAGCTCAGCGACGCCAGTGCTCGCTATCTTTACCTTTATCACTGTCTGCTTAGTTATCTCTTTGCACTCCGATTCGTTTAAATATGATAGACTTGGTAATTGTATATCTCGTTGTTTGTGTTAGATTACTGCTTACCATGTACTGCTTGAAGCCGAAGTGTGAGTACTGCAGGATCTTTTCTTAACCGTATGAGCATGGTTGGTCTGGTCAACTCTCGTATTCCGTATTTTGGTAAGTGGGACGTGACACTCATATTTTCCTTCTTGTACTAAAGAGCAACACACATTTCTCCGTGAATCCTTTAATAGAATTTAAACCGTATTTTTTGTGAAATCATATGTTTTTGGTTTACAAAACGACTTTGAGACGTGTTCATATTAACATTCTAGTCTTGGGAAATTTCAAGAAAATTATTAAAGATAACATATATTTTCTAAACGCATCGTAAAAATTTCGAATCGAACCAAGCTACGGTTTAAGGTTTAGGCATTTGTAAACACCATTTTTTTAGTATCCTGAAAACTGTTTTTAAGACCATGTTCAAAAATTCATAACTTAAGTTTCTGGAATTCAAACTGAGTCGAACAAAGTTGGTTTGATAACAAGATCGAAATACCTAACTTTTTCTAATTCAAAACTTTTCCTAAAAACTGACAGAAATATTTTATTTCTGTCTTTTAAACTTATGTGTCGAATCTGGAAAGATTCTGTCCTGATCCGTGCATTGTTTTTCAAAATATCATACTAGCACTATAGAACTCAATTTGTGACAAATTTTAGATGTGTAGATGCCAAATTGATAACCCTACTTTTTCCAATAGACTCCTAGACTCAGAAATGTATATATCGATATGATATATGCTCTGCAAGTCACCCCTTGTTGCTGTCCCAGAAAAATAAAATATGTTTTATACTCTTGAATTAAAATAATCATAACTATAATTTCAGTAATCCAAATCGTGTAAACTCAAGTTGTTTTAATAACTATACTGCAATACCTACCTTTTTTTTCTAGTTCCACTCCTGACCTGAAAACTGACGAAAAATATCACAAACTGTACTTTTAAAACATGCAACGGTGCTGGACAGGTTCTGCCCTGCACTGCGCAGCGATACCAAAACGCGATTAGCTCATAAACCATTAATCAGAATTAGTCGAGACTTGAATCTAGAACTACATTTATCGTGTGTACCCTAAGTTCATATGAATTGATTATCTGCTAGTTTTCAGTACTTCTTTATGCTACTGTTTCTTGTTTATGTCTTGTGGATATTTCGATTTGTGTTGTTTCATGTTATGTGAACTTGTGTAGCCCAACTTCCTAATTGTTGGACTTACATGAATGATATGATTAGATGTATTGCATACTTGATACGAACTTGACTCGAACCGTAAATGCGTGTATACATGAATACTTGAATTTCGTGAATTACAAATCTCGTGAATCTCGTGAATCTATATATATATCTGCATTTTAATATTAAGAATATCATGGGGATGTGATAGCTCGAAGAATGGGGATATTTATGTATAACAAGAGATCATACTTGTTCCTCGTGGCCCCAAAGAATACGGTTCATTGCATTACACATAAATCTTGAATCTCGTGAATCTCGTGTTGTTGTTGTTCCATGTGAATAACGGAATATCGTAGTTACATTTAAAACTCTCACAATTCGAGCTTATAACTTAAAATATTATAATAACTAATATCATGACTTTCTAGTTATATTTTTCCTGAAAGATACATGTCCGACTTTATTGATCCACACACTATTGATCTTCCACTTTTATTTTCATTTTTGTGTTATTGTTCCATACCGTATTTTGTTTATTTTAAAAATTCTATTCTTTTTAACCGGGGGCTTACCGAATTTTAATTCGCTGATGGTATTCCGCTTTTCTTGTTTTCTTGTTTTTCTTGGGAATATCGTCAAACAAAATTGGGGCAGGCGATGAGGCTAAGTCGAGACAACTGAGGAGGACTTTGATCAGCTTGCTTCTCAAGCCCATTTATAGTATTCATCTCAGTATGTTTTTGTTCGAGACATTTATCTTTATGTCCTTGTATGTCACTCCTTTTGTTGAACATCCTGCCTGTTGAATTTAAATTTATTATAAGTGTTGTTAGATAATTTAATTTAAATTCTATACTTGTTTTAAATTCTTGTATATATATTTGTATGTTATTGCTTATACAGACGCTTAGCTTATTCGTATCAAGGAGTGCTTTTCAGTGCGAATATGTTGTGGGTCTCGTCCACCCTAGCTCTCCGTCTTTTGGGAAACAGGGTTGTGACAGAACTCAAATAATACTAATAAAAAAAATTTAACTCTTTAATATGTCCAAAATTACTGCTTGATGGAAATAATGTCTAAATAGAGTGCTTAGTATAAGACAAAGAAATTTGGCAAAAAAAATTAACAGAGAAAATAACAACAATTTATTTTATTTTTATTTTATTTATTTACTTTTTTGGAGGGGATAAAAACATTAAAAAAAATAGGCTTAACGGCACAAAACATACCTACAGTTTATCCTTTGTGGTACTTATATGATCATATCCCTGAACTAATGTTTGGTTCTCTGCACATCAATTGAAAGCCTAAAGTATGCCCAAGAGTGTTCAAATTCAATTCTAAATAAGTGAAGTAATCATCTAACTTAGCTGTTGAACTTGTTTTTGTTGTTTTCAAAGGAATTTAAGCATTTCTGAAGATCTCGATCAAAGAACAAAAAGGATGTTTGTACCAAAAAATTACTTAAGAGGGTATAATCGCAAAAGTGCCACACAAGGTAGACCGCAATGGTGCAATCAACCCTTTAGATAATAGTGCTCAACTCCAAAATTCCAAAGATGTATAGAACCAACTGAACCAAAGGAAACATATCACAATAACAAAAAAATTTCAATTGAAACTCCCAGCGACAACCAACTCATTCTGTTCAACTTACATCACCTTTTTTCATCTTAACATTTTAAATCAATGGTCGATCGAAAAGGTAATTTTACAAAAAAAAAAAAAAAAAAAAGAGAAAAGAGGTTGATAATATTGATCAATAGTCATAAAGTTTATCTCCATTCACATAAACAACTTTCAGGCCTAATATTTAGGTACCCCGAAACATAACAAAAAAATTTAAGCCTCCCTTTCATTCTATCCACTGTGAGAGGCCTAAAATTTACATGTTCAAAATTGTGATTTCTCACAGTGGCTGAGAGCTCACCGGCCTTCGTCCTCGACTGCTCCGTGGAGAGCGTGATTCTTTTTAACAAAACGGCCCTGCACGAAATAATCAATCATTAAAAAGGCATCAAGACTTTTGTTAAAAGTGGGAAATTTGATGATCCAATTTTTTCAAGAGGGAAAGGAGAGATGAAATTAGATGATCCAATTTTTTCAAGAGCATATGAAGTAGAAAATGGCGATAGCCGATAGAAAACTAGCATTTTCTTGTGGTTATAAAAACTCCGATTTAATAACTTAAATGCAAGTGCTAACAAATTATCTTACAGACATAAAACGGCAGAATCCCAAGACCAACTGCTTAAATTTTCCGCTGATCATTTAATAGCACAACCCCATGCCGAAAAATGATATAAAACGAGAATGCAAGCATATAAGAATCTGATGGACGATCATTAAGACAGTTACTTTGCTCAGTGATCATCTATCTCAGATTCTCATGCGGGTGAAATGGTAGCCAACTAAGGCTGCATTTGCTCGATTCAGCATGTTACTATTACAAAATATAAGGTCTCTCTTGCTCTCTAATGCAAATGAAAAATGGTTTCATAAGGGAAACTTTATGTTCAGTATGCTGCAATCGCTCCTCGCCTTTCTCTGAGTAACATTAGATCAGTCGTACATGGTATATGCTCGTAAATTTCCATAATGTTAATTAGACTGCTGTAACTGGTTCTTGCTTGACATATTTGATGAACAAATTAATACTCTCACTATTATAACCGTAGATGTTGTGAATGATAAGTGGTTGTACTTGAATGCAGGATTTGAATCAAGGGTTTATACTCATATTCCATAATTATTAGGTTGTGTAATATGTATTAGGATTAAAGAAATCGCTCAGGAATTTGAGATTCTTATGAAGATCCGACTACAACTCCATAGGCATCTGACGCTTGCTCTTTCTAAGAGAAACGTGATTCCCTATGTGATAAGTGGGTAGGCCACCATATTGCCATCTGGTGCAAATCTTCTCAATATTTATTTTCCGTAAAAGAAAAACCTCCCTCGGCAATAATTCTCCTATTCTTATAATGGTATGCCTAATGTGGTGAATATTTTAAAGAAATAATTATCATCAAGTATACGCGCGCAAAAAAAAGTCAACATTTTATACAGACCGATCATGGGCAGCAATAAATAGATGAGAGTTAAGAATGGGCATTAGTAGCATTATATTAAAGTGGCTATATTTCCAATCAACAACGCCACCAAACAAATACTGAATTTATATAGGTAGCAGTCTCCTCTATCTCATCCTAATTTTTTGAGGTAAAATCATATATTGGTGATCATATCCTAAATATTGATGATATCCTAAAATGTACCAACATTTACACTTAATTACCTTTAAATCAATTTTCTACAAGATGCCCTGGTAATTTCTCTTTGCAAGGATTGGTGGCATGAAATTTACTTCAATACCCTCACTGTTACGATTGCCATGAAGAAAATTCTTTATAAATAGTCAAAAACCATCATATCGCTTAAATTGTTTCCATGACATGAATTTTATCATATAGAACTAAAATCTTAGGACAGAAATGTCGATTGGCTCTAAAGTTCCAGCAATATAATAATAATCAATTAATATTCTCCCGAGGTGATTATATAGACCAAAAAGATGTTGCAGGAGTCTCCTAACTTGTTAAAACTAGACCAACAAGATGTGCTGTTTAAACTGTATCTGTATCCTTTCTTTAGTCCCGATACCTATGCATATATGAGGTTGCTTTTTCCCTAGGGATTCTTAAAAAACGATTTACTGGCTTAACCTGACCAAATCCTTCAGAACTATTGTAGTTCTGAAATGTATAGTGGGTCGTGAATAGGGTCAGTGTGATGTGTTACATTTTGTCAAACAAGCTTTGTTTGGACATTACATATTCATGATTATCTGTTGCAGAATCCTCATTAATGAGTTATGAAACAGTGGGCCTTTACTGGTTTATCCCATACACCTCCTTAAAGAGAGAATACTTGCATCATCTAAAAAAGGAAAGAGGGACAAAGATGTCACTTGCCTTCATGCGAGGCTTGCTGTCAGCATTGACCTTGCGAACTTGGTAGCAGATCTTCTTGGTGAAGTGCCGAGTACTTCGCTTCTCTCGGTACCTCTGCAAGCTTGCCTCTCTCGTCCCTCCACCTTCGCCGCTAGGGGACAGATCAATCTCAGCAAGCCTAGCCTGAAAGCCAAAACCCCATTGATGCAGATAAATAGAAATAATAAGACATAAAGAATTTTCGTGATTCAATTAAACCTTTTATGTTACCCTCTAGAACCAAACAGGCTCCCCTTGGTTAGTTGGTTGGTTAATTAGAAATCGAAAGATGAAGTTTTTGCCAATAATGAAGGCAACATTCAGATTCAATGAATAGAATTTACTTGGGCAGAAGTTTAGCCTCAGCCCTCGTGTGTGTGCACAGGGCCGGTTTGACCCAAAACTCGTGCGCACCTGGCCGTTTTTTTTTTGGGGGGGGGGATAGAAACCCGCCTGCTTCTATAGTGGGTGTGTATTAAGTACATGATTTTTAAATTGGATGGGTTTTAAAAGAATGAAAACCCACCTAAATCTGCATGCATACCCACCCGTTACCTGCGCCTCTAAGCCTGATCTGTCCCCGTCCAAACACATGAAGCATCACCTCATCTCAGTTCATAATTTTGTACTCTTATCTATGAATTTATTTGTATACTACAAATAAATACTTGGCTAACTAATTCCAACTTGAAATTCAACGTTGTCGCTCTTATAGATTCATTTTTCAATTTCATTTTGACATTAGATTAAATGTGTTACTTGCCATTACCCATATGAAGCCTGCCCTATTTACTAAACCTGACCTACACCCCAAATCCACCCCTACTATCAGGTAGGAGTGCGAGTTCTAAAGACCCATTAGAGCAGGTGGGTTTTGTAGGGTGAAAACCCACCCAAAGGTCAAAGTTTGGGTGCAAAACATGCAAAAACCCAACCCAACCTGACCAGTGAATACCTTTGGTATCTGCTACTAAATTGATGTGCATGAACATATATTTTATCAAAAAGATGCATTATGGTATTCACGTACAATATTCTGAAAAATCTAGTAGTATCTAGTACGGGGGGAAAAGTCTAGAGAAGGATATCTGAGTTACATTAAAATATCCTATGAATCTATCTTTGTGTAACAAGACATTTGTGGACATATCTATTGGAGGACAATCAGTTAGATGAGCCCTGTTAACTAGCCTTGTATGATTAGAGCTTTCCATAAGCACGCATAAATCGTAATTTAACACCAATACGAAGATTTCAGGAGTAAAAAAATTAGAAATCATATAGTTAGGGGTTTTGTTGACCCTTTCGTAGAAGAAATCAGATCACAATTTCCGGTGAAAAAAGGACATTTAGTACCCTTTTAAATGTCAAGAAAAATTTAAACTGAAACTTCTATACTGTATTGCTTTCTTTTCCATGATTAAAGAATATAAAACAATATGACTATAGTTTAAAAAATATCACTGAGATAATTAAGGCAATCATACCAATAAAGCATAATACAGTAGATATCACTCTAACAGCTTCGATTTGATATACCTATTCATCAATTCATCTCTTGAGAATGTTTCTACTCTGATTCATAGGAATTAAGAAGAATTTAAATACATACAGCAATTTCATTAGGGGATTCCTTGGTGCCAGCATCACAAGAGAATGGGAACGCCCGAGCTCCCCAGGCTTTAATGACCTCCTCCAGGTTCAATTTGAGGCCTAAACCTGACATCACTTTCCCTTCTGGTTTCGTATCAGCAGCAACCCTAGAAGCAGTAGTAGTTTGAATGATTTTAAGATCATCCTTCAACTCGTCTAACTTCTTCTTCTTCTTCTTAGTCTTCTTCTTCCCCAATGGTGGCAACACATTAAACTTAGGAACAAGATCGTCCATTTGCACCATCGCCGTTGGCCTCCCCAAATCCTCGTCATGGACCCCGCGCATCAGTTGCCTAATGTTGTTTCGACCTTGGCCAAACCCACAATCAAGCCCCAACTTCCCAAAACAAGGCTTGATGACATGATATGTAGTAGAATTGGAATCGCAATCATTCATACTGAGCTTCCCCATTATGTTATCGATCCCCTCTCCACCCTCATCATCGAAAATCGAATCAACGCCATAATCAAGTGATTTCGGTGGGCTAGTAGCTCGCAACACAACGCTAGATTTCCCAATTGGGTTAAAAGACTTTCTGAACTTAAACGAAGGATTTGGATCTCGAGGCGGTGATTCAATTAAGAAATCGGAATCATCAAGAACCGGGAAAGAAGGAAGGATATCGGAAGAGGACAAAGATGAAGAAGAGAGAGAAGAGAGCGAGCGTGAGTGTTTCTCATGGAGTTTTTTGATTGAAAAAACATTAGGACAAGCTGCAGAAAGGATTGTGGCGGCTTCAATGTAGGATTGATTGGCTCTCTTTCGAGGTGTCCGGGCTCTTTTGTTGGTGATTGCAAGTGAAGAGACAGAAGAGGATTTGGAGAGTGTAGAGGAACAAGAAGAGGAAGAGGAGGGGCATTTTATGAGATCAACGTTGAAGCCACAGGTCCCTCCTCTACCAAGGAACGACGACATTTTTGTGGTTTATAGGTCTAAAGATCAATAACCAAATAGAAACTTCAATTTTGATGTAGCTCTATCTAGTTCTAAGATCTCACAACTACAAAATTAGTTTCATGAGCAGCAAAATCGTGAGACATTCGGAACCCAAAGTAATTTCATGAGCAAAGCTCAGGATTACCTTCAAAATTCAATCTTTACTGCGGAAAAAGCAAAACTCCAGACATTGGACTGAATTAAACCCTCATGAAGGACCAAAACCCTAGAATCTTAAAAACCCAGATGTATTTTCAAGAGAAAAATCGTGGGTCAACATCAAAATCGAATCTTTACGAGAAAAAAAGCAGACCCAAAAAGTTGGAACTTGTTAAATCCCTAACAAGAAGCCCTCACAAACTCCATTAGAGAAAGAGGTTCGAGATCCTAGAATCTTGGAAATCCAGATGTATTTTCATCAGAAAAGATGCGATTCAACTTCAAAATCGAATATTTTCAACGAAAATAGAAGGAAAAAACACAAAAGGCTGCCCAAAACCCTAACAAAATCCTAGCATCACCAAATTGGGAAATAAATAAGAAACCATCCAAACCTCGATATCTCCGCCAACTCGAGCAAAAAAAGGACGCAGCTTTAGAAACCCAATCAATGAAAATAAGCCTAAAAAACAGCAGGAGTTCGGTATATACGAATCCAAACAGAAACAGAAACAGAAGAAATATGAAAGTAGAAATTGAGGAGTGGAAGCGGCCCAAAATTAGGGTTTGATCCATTAAAATAATTGGAATTAGATGCTGCCACTGTTTCAGTATTTTTTTTTGACAAAATGAAATCAGCGGATGCATTCACATTAAAAAACAAAAGAAACACAAAACAGAGGATGTACGAGGGAAAAAACAAAATGGAGGATGCATGCATTATTTATGCAAACAGCAACGCTAAAAAAGTGCACATGTAACTATTTTTTCAAGAAATTAATTGAATTCTCAATAATCGTTGCAGCTCTAAACCATTATCGCTGACTGAAAAAAATAATTTGGTTTATTTCACCAGAATCATCATGTCCCTGATGGAGGCGGACTTTTCCAGTCTTCTTCAAATGTTGTCTCCCGTTGATCTGCCGATGGCTGCGATTGACGGCTGGAATTTGATCTGGAGCGTGATCTCCTGCGATGTGTGGATCCCAATGGCTTGGAGAAGATTTGCGCCGAGTACCTGCAAAGAAGTCCCGGGTTGGTTTGGTACCACCGAGAACCCTCCGACGATCAAGTCAGTAACAAGATCCGAACAGAGTAACGACTTAGTGGAGTAAAAATGGCTTACTTGATCTTTCTGGGAGAGGGGTTTATATAGCGGCGGCGGCATGCAGGGGCAGGCGCGAGAATCACGCCGGCCGTTACGTTCCCGACGTCACGCCCGTGTGATAAGTGGATCTTCCCATTAATGGCGAGACAGGCTCGTTAATGGGGATCGTAATGGCGTGGAACGTGGGATATGGCCGGCGGAGATCTCGAGCATGGCGAGATTCGCGGAGCGGCGGTTACACCTGCGAGTGGCACCGTTGGTCGGTCGATGAGACCGAGGAAAATGGCCTCGGCGGGAGAGCTCGGGGATGAGCGGGAGAGCCGAGGCATCTTGGTCCTGTGATAGCTCGGAGGCGAGCTGGGAGGTCGAGGAAGCCGATTTATGCATGGGGGCTATGAGGAGAGCCAGCTTGTACTTGCAGGTCGGGCACAGGGGTGGCCTGGTCGGCCCCTGTAGGCCCTTCTTCTGAGCTCTAGGACACGTCATCTGCCACGTGTCACGATCTGGGAGATCGCCGATATCGAGCATCATCATTAGCCTCCCACTCTCGTCCTGACCAGCTGACGGGTCGGGTCGAGAGTGGACTACCGGGCCACCCGGGGTGAGCTCCCTTCGAAGATATCGTCGGGACGTGTCCCCGGGCAATCTGTTGTCTTTTCTGCCAGGGAATCATGGGCGAGATCTCTGCATTTAAGAAAGGTATGCCGGTTCGTGCGTTCCGTCCCTGAAGCGACGGCCCACGTGTCGAGCGTCGGTTGGGCGACGTGACGTGTTGTAGACCTGCGGCGTCTGATGGGAAGCAGCCTAATGCTGGAGTGACAGGTGGAGCGATCGGGGTTGTCGGACGCGAGGAGTTGTTTTGGCAGGAGATGAAGGGCACCGTTGGATGAGGACGATGGCAGTAAAAAATAGAGATGGGGTCCACTCCGAGGCCCCTATCTCTCCATATTTTCCTCGCTTTAGGTCCTGATAGTTCGGCGTTCTTCTTCTTTTTTCTGCTTTTGCCTCCCGGGGATCCCTCTTCTCCAGATTAGATGTCTACCTTTGTAGAGTCTGTAAATGTGGTAGGAGTAGGCTCTAGGGAACCTCCAGTCAAGCCCGAGTCTTCCCGGGGAGCAGAGGTCAGATCCTCTTGCCGGGATTGTGCGACTGGGGCAGTTCCCAGGGAGGAGGAGGCGAACGCTTCTCCGGCGTGCCATCCTTGATGAGGCACGAGGATGAGCTCAACAACGCTCGGGCTCGCTTCCATATCCCTTCTGGATATGGCACGCCCCGCTTCCCAGAGTACGCTAAATTGGGCACGTGACATAGCCAACCATGCTGTCTGGCACGGTCAGAATAGGAGCGGTTATCAATCTCTGCTTGAACATCTCGAAAGCTGACACACACCGATCCGTCCACACAAAAGGTACCTCCTTGTGCGTAAGCTTGGTCAACGGCTCCGCCAGACGAGCAAAGTTCTCCACAAATCTTCTGTAATACCCGGCGAGTCCAAGAAAACTTCTTATCTCCGCAACATTCTTTGGAATCGGCCAATCACGAACTGCTGCAATCTTTTCGGGATCGACGGCGATTCCATCGCCAGACACAACATGCCCCCAAAACTTTACTTCTTCCAGCCAAAACTCGCACTTGCTCATCTTCGCATATAACTTCTTCTGTCTCAACGTCTGCAGTGCGATCTTCAAATGCTCAGCATGCTCTTCAAAACTCTTCGAGTAAACCAGAATATCGTCAATGAACACCACAATAAACTGGTCCAAGAATGGTGAAAAGATCCGGTTCATCAAGTCCATGAATATCGCCGGTGCATTCGTTACTCCGAAGGGCATCACTAAGTACTCGTAATGTCCATACCGAGTTCGGAACGCCGTCTTGCAAATATCTTCTGCTTTCACTCGGACCTGATGATATCCGGATCGCAAATCCAGCTTCGAGAATACCCTCGCGCCACTAAGCTGCTCAAAAAGTTCGCCAATGTAAGGGATCGGGTACTTGTTCTTAATAGTCACCCGATTTAATTCTCGATAGTCGATGCACATCCTTCTTGTGCCATCTTTCTTCTTAACTAGAAGAACTGGAGCTCCCCAAGGCGAGTTACTGCTTCGAATCCAACCCTTCTCAAGCAATTCAGCAACCTGTTTCTTAAGTTCTTCCAACTCCACTGGTGCCATTAGATAATACGCTTTAGATACTGGCGCTGCACCAGGAATAAGATCAATTGCGAACTCTACGTCTTGCATCGGCGGTAAACCCGATATATCTTCAAACACGTCCATAAAATCGTGAACAACAGCTGGCTCTTCACTTTCATCAACCTCCATTGATATAAGAATATTAGTTGTCGGCCTAGCCCTAAACTCGACTGGCCCGACGGAACTGCTTTCTCCAATGAAGGTAAACTCAGGGTGTCCTGGAATCTGGAAAATTACTTTCTTTACCCTACAATCAATGTGAGCGTGGAAAGTGCCAAGAAAATCCATTCCTAAGACGATTTCGTAGCTGCCCGTATCAATCACCAAGAAATCTGCAAAAAGCTCCCGTCCGCAAACAACAACTGTACAATCTTTACATTCCCTACTAGATATGATTTTCCCATTCCCAGTGTGTATGTCCCAGAAACTAGACAGTGTCGTGCAGGTAATCAAGTGTGTAGCTATAAACTTGGATGACATAAAACAATAGGATGCACCAGAATCAAATAACGCTAATGCGGGAAAACCATGAACGAGTAGAATACCTGAAACAACTTCTCCCGAAGCTTTAGCTTCCTCAGTCGTCAAGGTAAAAGCTCGAGCCTGATTAGGTCCTTGAGTCGGCTGCTTCTGTCCCTGGAACGGTTTCTGCGGAGGCTTCTGAATATCATCCCTCGTACGAAGCTTCGACGGACAAGCGCTGACAGTGTGATCTGCCGCTCCACAAACTAAACAGAGTCCCTGCCTCTTTTGACACTCCTTTTACACGCGTCTAGGTAAATGGCAGTAGTCACAAATCACGCTCCTTCTTCGATCAACAACAATAGGCTTCTTCATCGGCGTTACACCACGACGGTCCACTGGAATACCTCTGCGACCATGAGCTCGATTTGGTACAAATGCCGGCTTCCTTACCGCAACTGTTGTCTGCTGTGAACTCCCAGTCTTCCCTGATAGGCTCTGCTGTTCTCGGGCTGCCGTGAGTACCTGTGAGAAAGTGGTCAAACCCAGGGAGACAATCTGCCTCTGGATGTCCACATCCAAGCTGCGCATGAACCTCCTTACCCTGTCTGTATCGTTGGCAACTAAAGGTCCAGCGAATTTACTGAGTCGTGTCCATTCTGCTGCATGCACATCTACGGGTGCTCCATTCTGCTTCAGACCGATGAACTTCTCTTCCATTTCCTCCCGTGCGGTCCGCGGGAAGAACTTCTCCAGGAAACTCTTCGAAAAATCCGCCCACTTGATCGGCTTGGGCAAGCGGGTCTCCTCCACAAGCAACCATTCACGGGCGTAATCCACTAACTGAATGCGTACCATATCAACTCTTTTATCATCTGGAATCTGTGCCGCAATAAGTAAGTTCTCCGTGTCAACTAGCCACTGCTCCGCTGGCGACGGCTCCTCCAAACCAGTAAATACAGACGGACCCAAACGCCTGAAGTCTGCTACGGTCCCCACACGATCAACTGGCTTAGCTCCAATATTGTTCACGGACTGCTGAACGGTCCGCAAACCTTCCTGAAACGATTCAGCCTGCTGCTGGATCAGCTCAGTCTGTCTCTTTTGATTCTCCAGCATTCCCCGTATCACTCCAACCATAGCGGCTTCGTCAACACGCCTTTGGTACGTCTTCAGATCCTTGTCTGCCATACTCCTGAAACCAAAACACCCAAAGATTAGCATGATAACAGATTCAAATTATAGATCAAGGCTAGAACTCTAAGTTACTTAAATAGAGTACCGCATTGTAACTATACCGCGGTATCATAGCTACAATCACATAACTCCACCCAAGTCGCCCAAGTCCTAGAGATAACAAGGAATCAGGTTTTCGAGTCGATATGCAAAGGAAGTTTGCACATCGTAAAAGATATAATCAGGAAGAACTTGATTCAAGAACGGTAAAATGGCAAGGTGGCAGGACATGTTTCCTAAACACGGGTATTCTGATTCGTGGATTGGGTACAATACCCAACTACAAAAGAATCAACCCGACTGACCTATGTCTCTGATACCAAAAGAACCATGTCACGCCCCGCTTCCCAGAGTACGCAAAATTGGGCACGTGATATAGCCAACCATGCTACCTGTGGGTAGGAAGTATCCATCCACAGTCACATTACGGCTGTAGAGATATCAAGAACAAAATAAAACTATCTAAAACATGTCCATAAGCCAAGATAACATGAGTCAAGAATAATAAAAGTGCAGAAGCAAAAGATCCAATACAAAATAACTGGAATGTATGTCCCATAATGCGGGCTCACATCAGGAATAAAATGCATGAAATAAAGAGCTAATTACTACCGACACCTCACAGCTCAGCCTGTTGGCTAAACTACTCCTGCTCGGACTGCAGCAACGGTACAGAATCTGGGCCATGCAAAACCCAGACGTCAGCGCGTCATGTCATCAAGCAATAAAATATAAACAGGGTAACAAGCAATGCAAATATGATCATGAATGGTAAAGCAGGTGTAACATCAATATAAATCAGGGCAGTGTGGGGTAGTGTGCAGTGAGTAAACTGAACTGTTCTATTGGGTTTTCTATTCTAAAGTCTTTGAAATCAATTTGATGAATCATCGATGTAACTCAATAGTATCCCGTGCATGCCCGGGACCACGGTCTACAGACTCTCGGGCTGAAACTGAGACGTGCCGCTAGGCAGTAAAAGGTATCAGGTACAGACGAGTGATGTCAGCATCATCACTCCAGGGCTGGCCTAGCCCTTAAGACTGATCAGACAAGTATCGAACTGTTGAGTTACAAGTCAGATTTCACCATTGATTTTCCCATACCCCCAAATTATATATGTCAAGTCAGGTATTCAGTAATTAAGAACTAATGCCAACACAGGATCAGGTAAGAGCAGGTTTGTCTGGATAGACAGCAGGAACGGTCCGTGAGGACTACATGTCAGATTTGTTGGCATTAGACACAAGATCAGGTAACGGGTCAAGCCATGGTACATCAAATCGAGTCAAGTAGTGTACGGTACCATGTCGGGTCAATCAATATGTGTGTAGAAAATCATGTCAAGGTGTAAAAGATATCATGTGTGTGCTTATAATCAGCTAGCATAATCAGGGTTATAAATGATCAAGCATGGGTATCAACAACACGATACATTGGCACATGTGATAGGTTAAGCAATGAATGCAAGTTTAATTAATTTAGCCGTACGGTTATCAGTGTGTGTTTAAGAGATGGTGTCAATATTATATGAATACCGTATAACAGATGTGAATGCAGAAGAACAGGTTAATAAGCATCGAGTAATCTATGGATGCGACGACATGTATAATCTGTTCCATGAATGCAGTTGTAATTAAACCGGTTAAAATTGCACAAGGATGTCCGATAGGTTAAACTGGATAAAAAGGGTATCAAGGCTATAAACAAATGTGGTCTATCATGTACAGGTGATTGTTAGGTATAATTAATTAGATGCAAGATTAAGTTTCAAGTTCGGAATCATAAAAATGTGTAACGGAAATTTATACAGTTAACTTGAAATCCATTTCTTTCGATTCTAATTAGAGATTTAACAGGAAATAAGTAATTTAGCATATGAATAGTTTAAAATAGCATGTAGCAAGTTTCACTTGCCTCGACGGGTCGCGAAATGGAAAACGGAACGTTACGCGTCGGCGGGGAAATATCACGACGCGCGCACGGTTTACGGAATGAACCTAAACGACGAATAGTGGAGTCACACGGGTCAGGGGTCCTCGCTGGGTCGTCGGGAAACGTCGCCGGCACGGTCGGATTCCGGCCAAACACAAAACAGTGAATATCAAAGATACAAGAATGCATAAAAGAAAAGAGAAAGAAAATTAAGAAGAAAGAAGGGAAGGAGGATTGAGGAGGCGGTGTTCACGTTGATCTGCAGAGGGGTTGTGATCAGCGACTGCGTCGACGGAGCTCCGACGGACAACCTACAGGGACAGCGACCAACCCACAGATCAGAAAAGAATAAGAAAAGAGAAGGAGGAAGGAAAGAAGAAGAAAGAAGAAGAGGAGAGGGAGCATCGCTTACTGGGGCGCACGAGGGCCAGGAACACGGGGATGAGTCACCGGCGGCGATCACCCCGGCGATGCAGATGTGTGCAGGTGCTTGGCTGTGCGTGCAGGGTGCTCGGCGAGAGGAGGAAGGAGGAAGGAGGGAGAGTAGAGGCGGCTGCGACGAGGGTTGAGGGGCGACGAGGCTCGTGTGGCGTCGTCGGCGCTAGGCAGAGGCGGGGGAGGAAGGCGGCTAGGGTTTTCTAGAGGTGGGTTTTCTCTTCTTTTTTTTAGAATGAGGGAGGAAGAATAATATATAAGAGGGAGAGAGAGAGATACGTGGGCGAGAGATAGAGAGAGAGAGAGATTCTCTCTCGCGAGAGGAGTGAGAAAATCTCGCGAGAGGAGTGAGAGAGAGAGGAAGTAATAGTGAGGAGAGATAGGATTGGATTTTAGTGTATGAAATGAGAGGAGAGGAGAGAGAGAGAAAGAGAAAGGGAAGGGAGAGAGGGAGGGATACGGTAGGGCCTACAGAGAAATGAATGGAGCGCTACGATTGGCTCGTGGGTTTAAAATGGTTAGGGAAAATTTTTTATGAAAGATTTTCCAATCTTTCATAGGCTGGAACAGTGGGGAACAGAAATCTTCAGTGTAGAAATAATATTAAAAAATTTTTATGGGTTTAAAATTTTGATAACAGGCAAACACCTTGGCTGATTAAAAGAAAATTTAGAAAAAGGGATTTGGCGAAAATACAAAATACTTCAGAATTGCGTCCGGGTCGGGTCCAAAAATTTGAATTCCAAAAATGAAAATTATTGGCGGGTGCCAAAAATTAAAATGAAGGATTTTATAATTAAAAAGCATACCCCCAAGAATGGACACACGCACGTGCGCGTAGCAATCCAAACACGTCTGTTTCATCGAACGAGACGAGAACACGATGCAAGGATGCTACCACAGGGTTAGGGGTGTCGAGCAGGCCATGACAAGTATTTTTAATTTAATTTTAGATGACTTAAATTGTTATATGCAGAATTTGAATTGTCGGGGTAAATTTATAACTAGCAACAAACAAAAATTTGTATAATGAACTGAATACCACACACCATACATACGGAAACAGAAACTTGTAGAACTGGACTCGGTTGTTACATTATACCCAACTACAAAAAGAATTTCGTCCTCGAAATTCCAAGAATACAAAAGATAGACGAAAATCAAACTACAAGAAAAGATGAGGAAACGTCTGCCGGATTTCATCTTCTCGTTTTCAAGTGGACTCTCCATGCAAGCGATTACCCCAACAAACAAGTACAAGAGGGATAACCTTGTTCTTAAGAACCTTTTCCCTTCGATCCACAATTTCAACCGGTTGCTCCTCAAAAGTCAAGTCTTCTCGTACCGTCAGCTCCGAATGATCTAATACATGCGTTTCATCCCGAACATACTTACGGAGTTGAGACACGTGAAACGCATCGTGCACACTCACCAAGGACTGCGGTAACGCCAAACGATACGCTACCTCGCCAACACGCTCCAAGATCTCAAAGGGTCCAACAAATTGAGAACTGAGATTTCCTCGACTTCCAAAACGAATCACCCCTCTAGTCGGTGATATCTTCAAGAATACCAAATCACCCACGGCGAACTCTAGAGCTCTCCTCGACGTATCAGCCCAACTCTTCTGTCAGTCTTGTGCTGCTTTCATATGATTTCTGATACTGTCAACTTTCTCAACTGTCTGCACAACCAAATCTGGTCCCAACAATCTTCGTTCACCGACGTCGTCCCAACAGACAGGTGAACGACAATTGCGACCATACAAAGCTTTGAATGGAGCCATCTGAATAGTTGCCTGGAAACTGTTGTTGTAAGAAAATTCCACCAAATGTAGATGATCCTCCCAAGAACCCTTGAAGTCCAACATGCATGCCCTCAACATATCCTCAAGAGTTTGAATTGTTCTTTCCGATTGGCCATCAGTTTGAGGATGATAAACTGTGCTAAACTTCAATCGAGTCCCCAAACTTTCCTGTAAACTCCGCCAAAAGTGCGATAAGAACTGAGTGTCCCGATCGGACACGATGCTTACCGGTACTCCATGCAATCTTACAATCTCCTGCATGTACCGCTCCGCCAAAGTCTCTGTTGATTGACCAACCCGAAAAGGGATAAAATGAGCTGCCTTGGTCAATCGATCAACAATCACCCATACTGCATTGTTGCCTTTCGGACTCCGCGGTAAAGCTGTCACGAAATCCATGGTTATATGTTCCCACTTCCACTGAGGAATCGGAAGTGGTTGCAATAAACCAGCAACCCTTTGATGTTCAGCCTTAACTTGGTGACACACCAAGCACTTTGCCACAAAGCGATCAATCTCCCGTTTCATGCCTTCCCACCAGAAATGCTGTCGTAAGTCTCGGTACATCTTCGTGCCTCCTGGATGTACGGAATAAGCTGAACTGTGTGCCTCCTTTATAAGCCCTTCTCGAATATCTCCATTTGGCACACACAAACGGCTACCATACCTCAACGAACCATCTTCGTGGATCAATAAATCTGTTCGTAGTCCGGCTTCAACATGTTCTCGAAACTTTTGCAATCTAGGATCCTGCGATTACGCTGCTTTAATATTCTCGATCAACGACGAATGTACTTGCAGCTGCATCAACTGTCCCGAAGAATGCGGTAGCATAACCTCCAAATTAAATCTTCGAAATTCTTCAACGAGTTCCTTTTGCGTAGTCAACATCTGAATTGTTGGTAACCCACTGAGCGCATCCGGTACGACATTAACCTTCCCCGGATGGTACCTAAGATTAAGATCGTAATCAGCCATCAGCTCTAACCATCTACGCTGCCTCATATTAAGCTCCTTCTGCGTGAACACATACTTCAAACTCTTATGATCCGTGAAAACTTCGACCCTTTCGCCCAAAAGGTAGTGTCTCCAAATCTTCAGAGCGAAAATCACTGCCGCAAGCTCCAAGTCATGAGTTGGGTAATTCTTCTCATGGGTCTTCAACTGTCCTGATGCGTACGCTACCACCTTCCCATGCTGCATTAAAACGCATCCCAATCCTTTTCCCGATGCGTCGCTCTAAATCACTAATCCTCCAGAACTGTCTGGCACGGTCAGAATAGGAGCGGTTATCAGTCTCTGCTTCAACATCTCGAAAGCTGACACACACCGATCCGTCCACACAAAAGGTACCTCCTTGCGCGTAAGCTTGGTCAACGGCTCCGCCAGACGAGCAAAGTTCTCCGCAAATCTTCTGTAATACCCGACGAGTCCAAGAAAACTTCTTATCTCCGCAACATTCTTTAGAATCGGCCAATCATGAACTGCTGCAATCTTTTCGGGATCGACGGCGATTCCATCGCCAGACACAACATGCCCCAAAAACTTTACTTCTTCCAGCCAAAACTCGCACTTGCTCATCTTCGCATATAACTTCTCCTGTCTCAACGTCTGCAGTGCAATCTTTAAATGCTCAGCATGCTCTTCAAAACTCTTCGAGTAAACCAAAATATCGTCAATGAACACCACAATAAACTGGTCCAAGAATAGTGAAAAGATTCGGTTCATCAAGTCCATGAATATCGCCGGTGCATTCGTTAATCCGAAGGGCATCACTAAGTACTCGTAATGTCCATACCGAGTTCGGAAAGCCGTCTTGCAAATATCTTCTGCTTTCACTCGGACCTGATGATATTCGGATCGCAAATCCAGCTTTGAGAATACCCTCGCGCCACTAAGCTGCTCAAAAAGTTCGCCAATGCGAGGGATCGGGTACTTGTTCTTAATAATCACCCGATTTAATTCTCGATAGTCGATGCACATCCTTCTTGTGCCATCTTTCTTCTTAACTAGAAGAACTGGAGCTCCCCAAGGCGAGTTACTGCTTCGAATCCAACCCTTCTCAAGCAATTCAGCAACCTGTTTCTTGACTTCTTCCAACTCCACTGGTGCCATTAGATAATACGCTTTAGATACTGGCGCTGCACCAGGAATAAGATCAATTGCGAACTCTACGTCTCGCTTCGGCGGTAAACCAGATAGATCTTCAAACACGTCCATAAACTCACGAACAACAGCTGGCTCTTCACTTTCATCAACCTCCATTGATATAAGAATATTAGTTGTCGGCCTAGCTCTAAACTCGACTGGCCCAACGGAACTGCTTCCTCCAATGAAGGTAAACTCAGTGTGTCCGGGAATCTGGAAAATTACTTTCTTTGCCCTACAATCAATGTGAGAGTGGAAAGTGCCAAGAAAATCCATTCCCAAGACGGCTTCGTAGCTGCCCGTATCAATCACCAAGAAATCTGCAAAAAGCTCCCGTCCGCAAACAACAACTGTACAATCTTTACATTCCCTACTAGATATGATTTTCCCATTCCCAGTGTGTATGTCCCAGAAACTGGACAGTGTCGTGCAGGTAATCAAGTGTGTAGCTATAAACTTGGATGATATAAAACAATGGGATGCACCAGAATCAAATAACGCTAATGCGGGAAAACCATGAACGAGTAGAATACCTGAAACAACTTCTCCCGAAGCCTTAGCTTCCTCAGCCGTCAAGGTAAAAGTTCGAGCCTGATTAGGTCCATGAGTCAGCTGCTTCTGTCCCTGGAACGGTTTCTACGGAGGCTTCTGAATATCATCCCTTGTACGAAGCTTCGACCGACAAGCGCTGACAGTGTGATTTGCCGCTCCACAAACTAAACAGAGTCCCTGCCTCCTTCGACACTCCTTTTGCACGTGTCTAGGTAAATGGCAGTAGTCATAAATCACGCTCCTTCTTCGATCAACAACAATAGGCTTCTTCATCGGCGTTACACCATGACGGTCCACTGGAATACCTCTGCGACCATGAGCTCGATTTGGTACAAATGCTGGCTTCCTTACCGCAACTGCTGTCTGCTGTGAACTCCCAGTCTTCCTTGATAGGCTCTGCTGTTCTCGGGCTGCCGTGAGTACCTGTGAGAAAGTGGTCAAACCCAGGGAGACAATCTGCCTCTGGATGTCCACATCCAAGCTGCGCATGAACCTCTTTGCCCTGTCTGCATCGTTGGCAACTAAAGGTCCAGCGAATCTACTGAGCCGTGTCCATTCTGCTGCATGCACATCTACGGGTGCTCCATTCTGCTTCAGACCGATGAACTTCTCTTCCATTTCCTCCCGTGCGGTCCGCGGGAAGAACTTCTCCAGGAAACTCTTCGAAAAATCAGCCCACTTGATCGGCTTGGGCAAGCGGGTCTCCTCCACAAGTCACCATTCACAGGTGTAATCCACTAACTGAATGCGTACCACATCAACTCTTTTATCATCTGGAATCTGTACCGCAATAAGTAAGTTCTCTGTGTCAACTAGCCACTGCTCCGCTGGCAACGGCTCCTCCAAACCAGTAAATACAAACGGACCCAAACGTCTGAAGTCTGCTACGGTCCCCACACGATCAACTGGCTTAGCTCCAACATTGTTCACGGACTGCTGAACGGTCCGCAAACCTTCCTGAAACGATTCAGCCTGCTGCTGGATCAGCTCAGTCTGTCTCTTTTGATTCTCCATGATTCCCCGTATCACTCCAAGCATAGCGGCTTCGTCAACACGCCTTTGGTACGTCTTCAAATTCTTGTCTGCCATACTCCTAAAACCAAAACACCCAAAGATTGGCATGATAACAGATTCAAATTATAGATCAAGGCTAGAACTCCAAGTTACTTAAATAGAGTACCGCATTGTAACTATGCCGCGCTATCATAGCTACAATCACATAACTCCACCGAAGTCGCCCAAGTCCTAGAGATAACAAGGAATCGGGTTTTCGAGTCGATATGCAAAGGAAGTTTGCACATCATAAAAGATATAATCAGGAAGAACTTGATTCAAGAACGGTAAAACGGCAAGGTGGCAGGACATGTTTCCTAAACACGGATATTCTGATTCGTGGATTGGATACAATACCCAACTACAAAAGAATCAACCCGACTGACCTATGTCTTTGATACCAAAAAAACCATGTCACGCCCCGCTTCCCAGAGTACGCTAAATTGGGTACGTGACATAGCCAACCATGCTACCTGTGGGTAAGAAGTATCCATGCACAGTCATATTACGGCTGTAGAGATATCAAGAACAAAATAAAACTATCTAAAACATGTCCATAAGCCAAGATAACATGAGTCAAGAATAATAAAAGTGCGGAAGCAAAAGATCCAATACAAAATAACTGAAATGTATTCCCATAATGCGGGCTCACATCAGGAATAAAATGCATGAAATAAAAAGCTAACTACTACCGACACCTCACAGCTCAGCCTGTTGGCTAAAGTACTCCTGCTCGGACTGCAGCAACGGTACAGAATCTGGGCCATGCAAAACCCAGACGTCAGCGCGTCATGCCATCAAGCAATAAAATATAAACAGGGTAACAAGCAATGCAAATATGATCATGAATGGTAAAGCAGGTGTAACATCAATATAAATCAGGGCAGTGTGGGGTAGTGTGCAGTGAGTAAACTAAACTGTTCTATTGGGTTTTCTATTCTAAAGTCTTTAAAATCAATTTGATGAATCATCGATGTAACTCAATAGTATCCCGTGCATGCCCGGGACCATGGTCTATAGACTCTCGGGCTCAAACCGAGACGTGCCGCTAGGCAGTAAAAGGTAGCAGGTACAGACGAGTGATATCAGCATCATCATTCCGGGGCTGGCCTAGCCCGTAAGACTGATCAGAACATGTATCGAACTGTTGAGTTACAAGTCAGGTTTCACCATTGATTTCCCCATACCCCCAAGTTATGTATGTCAAGTCAGGTATTCAGTAATCAAAAACTAATGCCAACACAGGATCAGGTAAGAGCAGGTTTGTCTGGATAGACAGCAGGAACGGTCCGTGAGGACTACATGTCAGGTTTGTTCGCATTAGACACAAGATCAGGTAACGGGTCAAGCCATGGTACATCAGGTCGAGTCAAGTAGTGTACGGTACCATGTCGGGTCAATCAATATGTGTGTAGCAAATCATGTCAAGGTGTAAAAGATATCATGTGTATGCTTATAATCAGCTAGCATAATCAGGGTTATAAATGATCAAGCATGGGTATCAACAACACGATACATTGGCACATGTGATAGGTTAAGTAATGAATGCAAGTTTAATTAATTTAGCCGTACGGTTATCAGTGTGTTTTAAGAGATGGTGTCAACATTATATGAATACCTTATAACAGATGTGAATGCAAAAGAACAGGTTAATAAGCATCGAGTAATCTATGGGTGCGACGACATGTATAATCTGTTCCATGAATGCAGTTGTAATTAAACCGGTTAAAGTTGCACAAGGATGTCCGATAGGTTAAGCTGGATAAAAGGGGTATCTAGGCTATAAACAAATGTGGTCTATCATGTACAGGTGATTGTTAGGTATAATTAATTAGATGCAAGATTAAGTTTCAAGTTCGGAATCATAAAAATGTGTAACGGAAATTTATACGGCTAACTTGAAATCCATTTCTTTCGATTCTAATTAGAGATTTAACAGGAAATAAGTAATTTAGCATATGAATAGTTTAAAATAGCATGTAGCAAGTTTCACTTGCCTCGACGGGTCGCGAAACGGAAAACGGAACGTTACGCGTCGGCGGGAAAATATCACGACGCGCGCACGGTTCACGGAATGAACCCAAACGACGAACAGTGGAGTCACACGAGTCAGGGGTCCTCGCTGGGTCGTCGGGAAACGTCGCCGGCACGGTCGGATTCCGGCAAACACAAAACAGTGAATATCAAAGATACAAGAATGCATAAAAGAAAAGAGAAAGAAAATTAAGAAGAAAGAAGGGAAGGAGGATTGAGGAGGCGGTGCTCACGTTGATCTGCAGAGGGGTTGTGATCAGCGACTGCGTCGACGGTGCTCCGACGGACAACCTACAGGGACAGCGACCAACCCACAGATCAGAAAAGAATAAGAAAAGAGAAGGAGGAAGGAAAGAAGAAGAAAGAAGAAGAGGAGAGGGAGCATCGCTTACTGGGGCGCACGAGGGCCAGGAACACGGGGATGAGTCACCGGTGGTGATTACCCCGGCGATGCAGATGCGTGCAGGTGCTTGGCTGTGCGTGCAGGGTGCTCGGCGAGAGGAGGAAGGAGGGAGAGTAGAGGCGGCTGCGACAAGGGTTGAGGGGCGATGAGGCTCGTGCGGCGTCGTCGGCGCTAGGCAGAGGCGTGGGAGGAAGGCAGCTAGGGTTTTCTGGAGGTGGGTTTTCTCTCTTTTTTTTTTAGAATGAGGGAGGAAGAATAATATATAAGAGGGAGAGAGAGATACGTGGGCGAGAGATAGAGAGAGAGAGAGATTCTCTCTCGCGAGAGAAGAGAGAAAATCTCGCGAGAGGAGTGAGAGAGAGAGGAAGTAACTGTAACATTTTAAAAATAATCAAATAATTAATTAAATAAATAAAATCGTTTAAGTGAATTTTATAATTTTCGGTAAAGTAAAACGTAGTTTTCATAAAACTAAACCGTAATTATTTTTCACTACAAATTTAAAAATACCTATTTTAATTATGTTATTACTAGTAAATGGTGTTTATTTAGCCACTTATAAATTTTTAGTTTAATTAAATATTTTTCTTAAATTAATTATTTTAAATATTAACATAAGATTTATTTTTACACTAAATTAGTGTAAATTACAAATTTGAATGGGTTTAATTAGCAAAAGTGAACCATTATATATTAGAATCAAGTGTGTTTCATGCAAAATTTATTTTCAAAATTTTACAATGGTTCTAGACCATTCTAGGTCAAATGGAGTGAAGAAAATAAAGAATTTTTAAATAAATTCATGAAAAGACTTAATTGTGTGATATTTTTGTGAAACCTTCTACACTTTTCTTCACCTTTCTCACTCTCCTCTCTTTTCCTCACCTCATGGCCAACCTCACCACCATGGGCAGCCCCAAAATTTTTCCCCCATCATTTTTGTATTAAAGATTATCAAAATTCATCAAAAATTCAATAAAAAAACCCACAAAATCCTAATTAATTCCTACCCTCTATTCGTTGCTCATCTTTACATGGATTTTGGAGATGGAAAGCATTCATTTTGGAGGCTTATTTTCATATTTGGATTTCATGTTGTGGAGGTATAAATCTTCTTCTTTTAATTTATTGTTATTAGATGTTTCATTTAAGTATAATTAGATTTAATAAATAATTTCTATCTACAAGTTTTAAAATTCAAGTTAGGGTTTATAAAATTAAGTTATGGTTTTTATTAATTAAGTAGGGTTATAATAACTAGTTTAACATTTTTAAAAGTGGAAAATCTTGTATGGATGATATATTGTAAATTGTTTATCCAAAATTGTTTAAATTAATCCATTTTGCAAACTAGATTTCTATATATTGTATATATTGGTGAGATAAAATTCCAATTAATGTTTGTAACACTAGATTGTGGTTTTAATGAGGATATTAACTTGTTAGTAGAATGAAAAACTTAAATCGGTTACTAGTTTCTATTGATAATTGAAAAATACTAATAAAAATGCTATTTTTCTAACTAGATTTTGGAAATTCTTAAATAAATGAGCTTTAAAATCTAAATTATGATTTCATTATATTATTATCATCATGAATTGTAGTTTAATGCATTAATTCATGCAAAATCCAGTTTAGATATGATATTGTAAAATTTTCCTTAAAAGTATCGAAATCGGGCAAGTTTGCAAACTAGAATTTTCAAACTAAAATAAATTAGGGTGTTAAAAATATAGTGATGGTTTATATAGTCTAGTTATGCTAATTAATGAATACTATGACCATTAGTTTCTTTTAAACATCAAGTTTTGAAGTAAAACGGTAAATTGGTGTTTTCAGGTTTTACGGAATCGGACGATTTGATCGATTTTTAGGGTTTCGATGAATTAAATCATATTTTATATTATAAGTAATGAGTTTTATAACTATGAGTTGTTTGTTGATGCTTATCTCGATCAATCGGCATTTGTACGCCGATATCGAGCGATATTTGGTTCTTTTGCATGAGCGGGACATAGGTTTTAACCTATGCGTGTTTCGTGCGTCGTTTTGATGTTGTCCGTGATTTAGTTTACGATATTATATGTGTTTGCGTATAGGTACCCCTCATGTGGACTGCGGACGATGAAGAAGAGGATGGCGACACCGTCTTCGGCAGACAAGGACCAGGTGAGTAGATGTATATCTACGGGGGAAAGTCGGGTGGATGGTGATTTGATCTCAAAAACTATCTATTAACCGCAATCAAGAACGGCGTCGCATGAAGCTAGCCGGTGAGTACGGGTCGGTCCACAGGGATGTTGTGAATCTCCTAATCGCGCTAACGAGTTAATTCCGAAGGGTGTTCGGAGTGATCATTAAATCTAAAATCTAAATCTATCTATCTACGATTATCTAGATCTAGTCTTGCTAGGATTAAGTTTAGGGATGGTTTGGAAATGCAAGTAAATCTCAACGCTTTCTATACCCGAATGAAGATCTATGATGAGTTATGGTAATTATCAATAAAGGAGATTAGATCCATTCGGGAAGGTGTTCCTTCCTCTAGGTTCTTGTCCTTCCTTTAGAGATCCTTATCCTAACCTCCATGGAAAACGCGCGCAACCGGGCCTTTATACTACGGTGTCACCGCTACCTCGAGGGATAGGGTGCCGTAGGGCGCGGTGTGTGCGTGTATGCATGGAGTCCTATTCAAAATGTATTATGGGTAAGAAAGGGATGAGAGATCTCATCTCTCAAAATCCTTCCCCAAAACTAACCCTAAGCAATTTATCTATGGCAAGAATTTAAATCCACCTAGGGCAAAGAATTGAAATCTAAACTACAGCGAGGAATTAAATCTACTTACAGATGCATATCTCCAATCATCAAAGCAGGTTTGTCAGATCTGAATTTCTGAATTGAAGAGAGGCACCGATGCTCTCCATAAAGAGATCTGAATTTTATTTCATTAAAAGGAGGCATAAGGTTTACAATGATTTAGAGTTCTATTTATAGGAAATAGAAACCCTAGGTTACATTTTGATCCGCATGTCTACAATTACAAATATACCCCTAGGAAATCTTTCCAGCGCCGCATCGACATTTTGGTAAAAACAAAATTTTCTTTTGTCTTCTTCTGGCCGCGGAACCGCGGCAATGGCTGGCTTGGGCCGCAGTTCCGCGGCCCTTTGGAAGGCTTGGAAGCTGAAAATTTCAGGTCTTGTTTTGGGCTTTCTGGGCTTTAATATTCTGTGGTTCTTTTATTAATTGGGCTTCTACATTGGTTCCAGTTCTCCAGTGAACAATTTGCAATGGATTTTTAACCGTTCGCTTTGTAATTTTGGACCTTGAGTTGCCTTGTTAATTGTGAACTGTCCTTCGATGTAGGCTTGATCAAGAGTCCTCTATTTGTTGGTTAAAGTCCATATTTTCATTGTCTTTACATCGTTTGCACTGTTTTCTGTCCAAGAACCTGTAACCTGTAACATGTAGCAGACATGCGCGAAAAACACCTGTTTATTTATAAAAAGAATAAGAATGGGGAATATAATAATGCAATATTATGGTGTGAACAGATGGCGTTTAGCACCCCCGCAAACGTAGAATAGGGATAGGACTTATTGTCATTAGGAAGCCAGACGTGACCTTAGAATTTCGGTGAGTAGGACCCTAGTAGTGACCTTAGATTGGACTAGATTGATTTAGAAAGACCTTACCCGAGGATGAATATCTTGGAGGAGATTCGTAGGTTTCAGGTAGATACACACACGCACACACTGAGACTCGACGTGGTGTATACGTGTATGTGTGTATATATATAGGACTAGGTGTAGGTATATATATATATATACACAATACGTATATGTGATACAAGGATGTGATATGATACACGGGGATGAAACAATATAACTGGGCTTGATGCCGTGATTCTTGGTTTTACGGTCGTGTTATGATGTTAGCGGATCATTAGGAAATGAGATAATGAATAGGTATACATAAATAATAAAGGGTGGTGATGATATTGAAGTATATGGGACTCCAAAATAGAACCCAGACCGTAACCTGTGCCTGAAATTCTGATATGATATCATATAGGTGTGACTTGATTACGACATCATATAGGTGTGACTTGATTTCGATATCATATATGTGTGACTTGATTATGATATCATATAGGTGTGACTTGATTACGATATCATATAGGTGTGACTTGATTTCGATATCATATATGTGTGACTTGATTACGATATCATATAGGTGTGACTTGATTACGATATGATCTAAGTGTGACTTAATCACAATATGATACATATGACATGATATTTCTGAGGATAAATTAACGATGTATATTTATGCTGACAATGATATATGATTGATGTATGCGATTACAGTATAGCACCTTGATCTTGACATGTGTTGATGATGATATTATACGAATGATGAGACACGTAGGTGATACTTGACCCGTACCCCGATATTGAGATGCCGTACGATGGATTTTACCGTACGAGGTATAGATATGATGATTGATCTGCACTCTTGATTCGAGAAAGCCGTACTACGTACGTGACTCTATTGAGGCTTGATCGCCGACTATTAGAGATATGGATTCAGACCTTAGGTGGACTCTTATTTCTTATTGACCAGTTTCTTAGGTTTAGTTCCTTAGGAGGTTAGATGGACACTAGTTTAGGCTCGAGTCATATAGTTGTAGTTATACTTGTAAATCACAGATGAGTGGTTATTACACATCCGTCTTTACATTCATACCGTAATCATAATGGTGCATGTTCATTCATACGTTTCTATAATCAGCATAAAACTTTGCCTGTTAGGACACCAGCACCATTACCGATGATGCGCATATTCCACGCACACTTATTTGCCGACTCACACACATCATCATCGGTAATTGCTATGTCACGTACACTTTAGATCATATTATTTTTTATTGATAGAATCAGCTAAAAGCTAGATCGATATAGCATTATGATTACTCTCAGATGTTAGTCTAGACATGGCAATTATTACTTAGACATTCATGCATTCATATTTTCATGTTATCATGCAGTATTATGGGGCATATGCCGACACTTATCATATACTTACTCATGATTTTTGGGATTTTGGATATATATGAGATTTCTGGATTTTTGGAGAAAACCGCAAGAATACATAAAAACTTCTCTCTCTCTCTCTCCTCCTCTCTTTTTAAAACATAAGATGCGGTTTTCGCGTGATGTATGTGTCGTCCACTATGAGATTTCATGTTTTCTGTTGGATTTCGAGACCCGATTCGAGGAGTGGATGAACCGTCTCGGGTACATGGTGGGCCCGGTATGGTACCCCGGGGCAAGAAGATCGAGTTGTAGACGATGAGCATGGCAGGGGAGGACTACCTACCGGTGATGTCTGGCACGGCGGATATCCGGAGGATACCGACCGTTGTCGTGAGATTTGATGATATGAGCCGATCCGGACTGACGGAGCCCGAGATATTGAGACTATGAGACATTGAGATTATGAGGTATTGAGACTTGAGATTTACATGTTTTGTGTCGATACTTGATACGGATTTCCATGGATTTCATCGTTGATATTTCAGATTTCTATACACATTTTACCATGATAAAAGTTAAAGATTTCTTATACAGATATATCTAGATTTCAGGATTGGTTATTTCATATGGTGCATGCATACTCATTCACATGACATAGTACTATATGAGGCACTGACACGAGCACGGAGCATTTGCACTTACATGTAGCTTATTATTCTGCCTTTACTTGATGACTGGTAGTATATTAGTATATTATTATGACCTAGAACAGCGTCGTGCATTCGATTTCTTTTCGCAGATATCTTCTATTCACGAGTTGGCAACTCACCCCCGTTGTGCCAAATTTTATTACAGGTTCGATGTATAGGTTTTTCCTGGCAGCTTGCTGGCACATCTTTTCATTCAGGGTGATTTGCACGGTAGGTTGGTTCACTTGTATCTGGACCGCCATTGTACTTTTATTATTTCATTTGTATCTAGAGAGCTCCATCAACCAAACTTGTATTACTTGATAGTTTACTGAACCATTTATTTATTTCGACCTTAGAGTCGCGCTTGTATTATTACGATATCTAGTGGTTTTGTTTTCTTTTGAGTTTTGAGTCTCGCCCTTCGGCGTTGTATAATATTGTGCATTGGTGTGGTTGTTTCCGCCTTTTGGCGTAGAGCTAGCTCCTGTTTGGGGATGCTTTTTATTGTTTGTATATATATTATTCTTGTTTGTACCCGTTTGGGGCCAGTTTTTACAAAGGAGACTCTGCCGAAATTTTTGAGAAAATTGGATGTTGCTTTTAAACTTGTTTTCTACGTGTTTTCCTTTACTTCTTTTTCTTTTTATGGTTTAGATTTCTGGGCTTCGGCTTACTTAGCTTACGTTGTGCCTCTAGACGCTTCGTAATCTAAGTGCTGCTCACGTTCCATACTTTCGGGTCATGACAGTAACAGTGAGGAGAGAAAGGATTGGATTTTAGTGTATGAAAAGGGAGGAGAGAGAGAGAGAAAGAGAAAGGGAAGGGAGAGAGAGAGGGATACGGTGGGGCCCACGGAGAAATGAATGGAGCGCTGCGATTGGCTCGTGGGTTTAAAATGGTTAGGGAAAAAAATTTATGAAAGATTTTCCAATCTTTCATAGGCTGGAACAGTGGGGAACAGAAATCTTCAGTGTAGAAATAATATTAGAAAAATTTTATGGGTTTAAAATTTTGATAACAGGCAAAACACCTTGGCTGATTAAAAGAAAATTTAGAAAAAGGGATTTGGCAAAAATACAAAATACTTCAGAATTGCGCCCGGGTCGGGTCCAAAAATTTGAATTCCAAAAATGAAAATTATTGGCGGGTGCCAAAAATTAAAATGAAGGATTTTATAATTAAAAAGCATACCCCCAAGAATGGACGCACGCATGTGCGCGTAGCCATCCAAACACGTCCGTTTCACTGAACGAGACGAGAACACGGTGCAAGGATGCTACCACAGGGTTAGGGGTGTCGAGCAGGCCATGACAAGTATTTTTAATTTAATTTTAGATGACTTAAATTGTTATATGCAGAATTTGAATTGTCGGGATAAATTTATAACTAGCAACAAACAAAAATCAGGATAATGAACTGAATACCACACACCACACATACGAAAACAGAAACTTGTAGAACTGGACTCGGTTGTTACAGGATATACGCTTCGCTTGGCCAAGGAAGGAGAGAGGGCGGACCAAGTACAGGGTAGGGAGATCGTCCTGTACCCGGAAGCCTTTTAGGGAGGAATGCGCCTGCCCTTCCCTCCAGAGGTCGTCGAAACGCCGAACTTCTTCAGGTCAGCTCCGGGCCAGTTAGTGCCGAACTCATGGAGGATCCTCCTCGGGTTCCTGGTCCGCCTGAAGCTACAGGCAATCCCCTTCAGTCTCTCCATCCTTGATTCCTCTCTCCTCTTCAAAAATCATCCTGGGGGTCGAGCAGGAGACCCGAGGTGGGTCTACCTCTCCTTTAGGAAGCGACAGGGGGGGTGCCGCCGGGTCAGGAGTTGTAGCCCTGCCTTCTTCTATCCATGACTGGAAGAAGAAGTTCTTCTTTGTTGTGCCACCCGAGGGCGAGGACTGGCCTGTGCCAACCCAATGGTCAAGGGATAAGTGCTTCCCGGAAAATCAGTCCAATGACCCCGCCGCGGTGAGAGTGGTGTCATGGGAGCCCATTCCCCGACCTGACGTGCTGTTATCTGAGCGGGCCTTGAGTTGGGCCGGGCTCAGCCCCGTCGAGTTCGTCGGTGAGTTAGGCTTTCATTTTGATTTATTTTTGTATGTGGCACTGGCTCCACTGAATCTTGTTTTGTACAGAACCCATGGATATGAACGAACTCCGAGCCTCCATGCGGCAGCCGAAGAAGGGCCCGAAGGCTGGAGGCGCCAGTTCTTCCCACTCGAAGCCTGTCCCAGTTCCTTCGGCCGCCGTCCTGGTGCCTCCGGTGGCCGTACTTCTTCAGCGTTCGGCGGCAGGTCCTGCCCCGGAGTCCAGCAAAGCGCCGAGCCAGAAGCGGGTGCGTGAACAGGAGGGCCCAACCTCGGAGGAGGAGACCGGGTCTCCATTAGCCCCCCTCAGGAGGGTCCACCGAAGGGTTCCTCGTGCCCCGGCCTCCCTGAGGAGGAGGAGGGTCTCTGCTTTGTGGTGCCCTCGGGGATCGCCGTCGCCGACAGCCTGCTGTTCGACATCAAGAAGTCGGCTGGGGGCAGGGTCCTTGGGGGGACCCTCAGAGGCCAGATAGCGTCCATTGCCCAGGAGGCCGTGCAGGTAAGCGCTCGGCTAATCGTGAGATTTGGTGCCTTATTTGTCTTTCTGACCTCTCTTTGATTATCTCAGATCCTCCAACATGTCACCCTCGCCATCCGCATGGAGGAAGAGGTGATAACCCCGGCGATGAAGGGCGCGGGCCAGCTTGCCTCGCTGGAGGAGAGCTCTAAGTGGGAGCTGTAGGCGGCGATGGCGAGGGTCACCGCCCTGGAGGGCGAGGTGGCGGCCGGGAAACAAGAGGTGGCCGCTGCGGCGTGGGTGGCGGCGGCCTCGAAGCAGGAGGCCGCCCGGCACCATGAGGCCACCCTGGCCGCCAAGGCCAAGCTCCAGGACGCCAGGGTGCTCGTCGGCACCATGAAGAAGACGGTGGAGACCCTCCGGAAAGAGTTAGAGGTGGCAGCTGAGGAGGTGAAGCGGGCCAATCTCAGGGCGGCTAAGGCAGTGGAGGACTATAAGAAGTCGAAGGACTACTACTCCGACCTAGCCGTGGCCGCTACGAACATCTGGCACGAGGCCCTCGACGCCGTCAAGGCCCGGATGCCGGAGTTTGCTGATGAAGAGCTCCGGGCCGAATACCTCCTCGCGGGTGCCGACGAGCAGGGGGACGACCTCGGAGAAGAAGAGGTCCCTGACGAGGGAGTTGCCGAGGACCCTGCCCGAGCCGCGGTAGATATTGAGGTTCCCAGGGTTGCGCCTGGCCCCAAGGCCTGAAGCCCCTTGTCTTCCTGTTTCTTTTATTTTGTCTCGTCGGTAATTTTGTAAGGATGGGGAGCCCCCAATACTCTTGTAAAGAATTTCGTTTGTGCGTGTAAAACTTTTGTCATTTCATTGCTTGCATATTATCCTTTGTTTGTGAAGAATACTCATAGAATATTCGGATTTGCACTGTTGAGCTTCCTGTTCCCCGCCGAAAACACCGAAACGCGATGAACGACTCGCCTGAATTTCAGGGCAGATGCTAATTGGTGCTATCCGTCCACCTCTCTGAAGATGCCAAGTTGATTTATGGCACCGTGTATCAAAGGTTTAAATGGATGCGGCCGATGTAGCAGACTTCGTCAGATTCCCCCTCATTTGAGGGGGTTTTGATTGTGGGGACGCTCTTCCCTGCACGCGCAAGCCCCTGCAGTTAATTACGCTACCGCATTGCGGTAACAAGTTTCTCCTTCTCCAGATGGTCACTTCGTGTCATGGGTGTTTGTTTTGTTTTTGGTTGTCCGTGGATTGTACACGGAGACTAATTTATGCTGTCGCCCGTAGGGCATGGATTAGTCCAAATCCGTATCTTCTTAGATTTGGATTTAGGGGTTGGGTTTAAGGATACGTTAGTCTCATTTGGGACTAAGATCAACTTAAACGTACGTTAAGGATACGTTAATCTAATTTTAGACTAAGATCAACTCAACGGGATCGTTTAGATCCAACAAGAGAGCATTTGGACTCTATTGTTTAGTTTAGGGACATTGCGGTCGATTAGTTTAAGGACATTACGGTCCAATGTTAGTTTAAGGACATCTCGGTCCAATGTTAGTTTAAGGACATCTCGGCCGAGGTTAAGGACATCATAGTCCGTGATTTTAAAGACCTCACAGTCAAGGTTAAGGACGTCATAGTCCGTGAGTTTAAAGATCTCACAGTCAAGGTTAAGGACGTCATAGTCCGTGAGTTTAAAGACCTCACAGTCAAGATTAAGGACATCATAGTCCGTGGGCTTAAGGACCCCACAGTCCGTAGAATGTTTGGTTGTCGGGGCCCGTCACCTCTCTGAAGACGTTGAAGGATTACAACGACAAATATCAAAGGAGTAAAGAGATGTACCCTTGAACCGACGTGCGTTGGTTCAAAAATCTGTAGTCCAATTTGGGACTAAGATCTGTTAAAATATTTATGAGCAGATGGGCTCAATTAATATGGGTTGAGGACTTATGGCCAATCTTGGGCTAAGTCCAATAAATATTTAACATTTTTATTCTGGGCTGTTGAGCCTTTATTTGGGGTTGGCCCTTTTAATAATGCTAAGCATTATATCTTGACGATTTTTTTGTCTTGTATTGAATGCTGAGCATTCATCAGAGCTCTGGCTTATTAAAGGACAATTTAAGTTCTGTCAGCGCAACACGTGGCGCACCAGATGCTTTGCGCCAGTCAGAAAGCGCAGTGCGCTACTGCCAAGCAGCGTGCATGTAAGGGACACGTGTCGCACTCAGCGCTAGGCGCTAGATGGCGAGCGCATGATGCCAGTTTATGAGCGCTTAGCGCTAATCCATCAGCGCATTGCGCTTTCAATTTAGTGGCGCACACGTGAGTGACACGTGGCGCGTTTGGCGCCGAGCGCCAGCCCATGAGCGTAGTGCGCTATTTCAGAAGCGCAAAGCGCAAGTTGTTAATTGGCGCATACGTGGTTGACACGTGGCGCATTTGGCGCTGAGCGCCGGTCCAGAGAGCGCAGAAGCGCAGTTCAAGAGCGCAAGGCGCATTTCAAAAGCGCAGAGCGCAACTGATCAATTTTATGATCTGGGAACAAATTTATGTTCTTTTAAAAGAGACTTTGTCTTAAGATTTAAGAACAAAAGTTCTTATTTTGCAGGAGAGATTTCCAATCTCTTATGTTGATGAAAGGCTTTGCTTTTATAGATCCATGATCTATGAGAAGAATTATGTTCTTCTTTTATTATGATGATGAGATCTTTTGATCTCGTTTGTGAAACACTTTTTGTCTTGTAGATCTATGATCTTTTTGAAGAAATGAATTTTTCTTTCTATGAGATGATTTCATCTCTGTGTTTATCATCCATCATCTTTACCTTGAAGAAATATCTTCTTGCAAGAGCTTGCTCTTTATCTCTGAGTTTCTCAAAGTTTATGGAGGGTTTCTCTATATCAGACTTGAAGTCTTGGGGCCTTTATATAGGGCAAGCTGATTTGTTGAATCAGTTAAAGAGATCTTTCTCTGATTGATTTGGGGATGTTTCCCCACCATTGGATCTTTGATCCTAGGGCTTCTGTTTTACAGAAGGCAATCTTCTTGTTTTTAACAAGATTGAAATTTTTTTCCATAATAGAATTTAATTCTGATTTATTAATGATTTATCATTATTATTAGATCTTTTGATCTAACGGTGGGGAGTTTTTTAATTCCAGCGCTAGCGCACCCGTGCTTTGCACGTGGTGCGCTGCTCAGAGCGCAGCGCACCTTGCGCTAGCGCACCTGTGTTTGACACGTGGTGCGCTGCTCAGAGCGCAGCGCACCTTGCGCTAGCGCATCCGTGTGTGACATGTGGTGCGCTGCGCAGCGTGCCTAGCGCTAGCGCACTCATAATGCGCTGCCTAGGGCGCAGCGCACTTGGCGCTGCATCTGAAGCGTTGCTTCAATTTTGAAATTTGAATTTCAAACAGAGCCTTGCTCTGATTGGTGGAAACAAATGCTCCCCACCGTTGCACTCACGTGGCTCACATGTGAGTGCAGCGGTGGCAGCATCTGTGCCCTTGGATCAACTCAGAAGTTGAAGAGGTATTTCAATGCCTATAAATAGGACCTTTGGTCTTTTTGATGATTATGTTCATCTTCTTTCTTTGAGAAATTTTATTCAGAGCATAGCTCTTCATCTTAAGAGATTTTAAGAGTCAAAACTCTGCCAAAACTTAGGTAAAAATTAAATCTTTTAATAATTTAGGCTTTTACCCATTAACAGAGCCTTACTCTTCATAGATCTTTGATATAAAGAAAACCCTTTTAGGGTTTCATTAATAGAGCTTTGCTTTTTTGAACCCATATATCTAAGGAGATCTTGTTTCTGGGTTTCTTAACCCATAAGCAGAGCTTTACTCATAAAGAACTTTTAGAGTTTGTTCATAGATCTTGAAGATCTCAGAATTTTTAATTCATAAAAAAATTGATTTTAATTTTTTTTCTGATGGGTTTTTCCATCATCTTTACAGAGCCAAGCTCTTGAGGAATTTTTATTCCTTCATGATCAGAGTTTGACAAGTGTCACTTTGTCATAGAGCATTGCTCTCAAAGGGAGATTTACTCCTCTTCCCAAGGGATCTCTTATTTAATGAGAATTTTCTTGAGGATCTTCTCATTTAATTAACAGTCTCATCAAATGATGAGACTGTTTTATTAATTGATGAATTGTCATTTAGATTTTGTGGGTCCCCCCTTTGGTCCCCTTTCCGCTGCATTGCAGTGTGGTACAAATTTTAAAGTACCAAGTGTCAGAATTTAAATTAAATTAGAGCACTGACAGTTAACTTTTGTCCCTTTTCGCGCAGGCGATATATCTTTCGACACTTCTTTTCCGTTCATCCGCTCAGAAGGCGGATTTCCTGAAGCGCCTGTAGATCGAGAGGTTCTCGTGCTGATCAGAGACCACGACCCGGAATACAAGAATCTTCACCTATGAGGTAGATGGTATGATCAGATTATCAGAGGCCGTCGGAGCTTTTCTTGTGCGACGCCTTCGGAGCCTATCTCAGCGATTCTTTATGCAGATGCACCCCCGGTGAACTATGCCATGGAGGTGGTTAATTGGACTTCGGAGGGTCTCCTTCAGCCTTCTATGGCTGCGATTCCTATGCAGCCGCCGCCGGCTTTGGACACCCTAGGGCGGCGCATATGTCAGGGTGAGTCGCGCCCTTGGGGACAGCCCTAAAACATCGGGCTAACTCCCCGTCATCCGGCAGGATACTTGCACTGGGCCCGGTATATCTTATCGGCAAAGAAATCACAGCTGCTGAAGCTTGGCTTATACCTTGCGGTCTACGCTTCCTTGTTCCAGTATTCTGCACCTCCCACATGGTGGATCAATGCGTTTTTAGAGCAGTGGAACATTCCGACCCATACCTTCCTCCTATTGGATAAAGAGGTCTCTATTTCCTTGGAAGAATTTGCCGAGGTTTCTGGTTTACCAGTTAGGGGGGAGCACTACGAGGAGCTGCTTCCTCCGGATGAATATGTTTTTGCCACCAAACCAGTGGTGATGGGCCTCACCCCAGAGAACGCCATTCAACACCAGTTCCCAAGTCTGATAAAGGTGTTGAACATGTATAAGAGCCTCTTTCTTGAATCTGGAGGCCGGGGGGTCAGCTTTGCGAACTTCATTGCCCGTTTTCTCCGCCCAGAAATTTTGTCGCGACAAAGCGAAAAGTTTGCTAAACTTGACGATCTTTTCGGCTTTGGCTTGGACCGTCGGCCAACACTGGAAGCTGATCAAAAGGGTTTCTTTCTTCCCGACGTCGTGATCGTCCCCCGGTCAGAAATTACCGCTCCGGGCATTGATGAGGAAGCGTTCTTTCTCGGGTTTCTCAGTTTATGGTTAAGCTGGTTCGCGCTTCCTATGCACCCTCGTTACATGAGGCCTTCTGTCTTCTACCCCGAGCATCGCATGGTTGCCGGAATACAAGTGGCCATCGGGATCGCTGGGTTAGCCCACCTATATCATGGCCTCAGCTTAGCAGAGGATACCACTGAACCGGGGGTGCATCCTGCCAATTTCCCAATGCATTACTTCACTTCATGGATGGAGCTGCACGTGCTTGGGGTCTTCGGAATCCACAAAAGACCTTCTTTTTACGATAGATGCAGGTTTCCACGGATAATGCTGCTGGTTGACGCCTCCATCGTGAGTCCGTCACCGTGGAAAGTTGGGGGCTTGTTTCTTTGTCCGCGCACGGTTGGAGATGATATGTCTTTCACAGACAAAGTCTTGACCATCGGCCAGGAAACTTCAAAAGCGGTGCTGCCATTGCAAGACATTTTTAAAGACGGGGCCTCTGTGTTGAAAGCCCGGGAGATTCTTCATTTGTACTCCATCAAGCCGGGCTTTCTCGTATTTAGGAAAAATGATGCGGCATTATTCATGAGATACTGTTAGTGTATATGCCCTAGAAGCCATTACTGTATCATACTAGTTTGTATATTACTTAATGGAAGCTTGGGATATTCACAGTTGTATAGACAATCTTGCTCAAAAATTGTAATATGCTACTTGCTTTGTTTCTACTTAAATATATGCATGTGTTTCTTTTAGCATATCGCTTATACATATTAGTGTAGCCCTTAGGATCTTTGCTTGATTACCAGCGTTGTGATAGCAGTCACACTAGTGGGGGCTGGGTAATCTACAAGCACATCCTTATACAGGTCCCTAGTCATAGGATTATCGAGACGGGGCATCGATACTCCGGAGTAGACTAGCGTATGCGCTTCTCATCCCAGCAGGAGAGATGGTCTGTCCCACAGCCATCAGTACGTCGTACTGGAGATAGTATGCGGGTGCTCGTTAGGTTACGAGTACACTGGACAGGACTCGTCGGGAACTGTTGGTTGGTACTATACCTATCATCAGATAGCAGTTCCCAAGTGACAGGAATACAGCTTAGTCCGTCGACTTGACACTGCTACTTCGCCTCGAGTATGTTCCCACTGTACTTTGATTACTATCCTACCACGGCTCAAAGGAGTCGTGCAAACAGGTAGTAGTTGGGTGCAGTCCCGAAGCACTTGGAGGCAGTAGCGGTTAGATAGGATTCGTCTCTCCCGGTATTGGGGGTTGATATCGCGCTGTGTCTAGGAGAGCCATTACACAAAGTCCATGGCCAGGGAAAGCGAGAATTACTGGTAGTATTTCCAGTAGTTTCTCAGGGTGTTCTGGACTACACTCCGGCACGACTTGTACCGCTATTAGGGGTCTGACGTTTACCACCCCCTAGGCCCGACATGCGATACTCATAGACGAACATACCGGACCGTACGAAGATTGTCACATTCAGGCTCAGTAGGAGTTCGGGTGGGTTTACCTCATCGGCCTTCTTATCGACATCTACCTGGGGACTGTTACGTACAGCTAGTGCTGCTTGCAGTCTGTGGTTAAACCCACTGCCAGCGTAGTGTCGAGTCTTTAGAGTCCCACACAGAGAGTTTCCCTGCACTGGGCAAAAGGTGTAGAGGCCATATGGTTTTACGGCAAGGCTACGATCACTTACGTGCACTTGTGCACGTATGATGTTCGGGCAGACGATACTGGTGGGCTTTGGTTTAAACCGGATCCTAGTATTGTATAGATGGATTGGTTTTGTCTTCTGTGCATTCGCATTCTACGGAATGCGGATGCGGGTGTGTATGCACGGTTGTGAGGAGCGAAGAAGGAGGTGCCTCATTAGGGTTCTGACCGTTGATTCGGTCAAAACCATTATGAGGTGAGGAAAATATTTACTAATCTTTTTAATGATAATTATGTTATGGCTAATTGCTTTGACCATTTGACCATACTTGACAATTTGACTTAGTTGACCATTGTTGACTTGGATATTTCTTGTGAGCTCTAGACTCTTCTTTGCTTTATCAAGACATGATAGTGGTCAAATCAAACTTAACCATCATAATTATTATGATAAAAGATTGGTTTTTATTTTTCTATGGCTCATTATCTCATTGGCATTCTCTCTCTTCATTTGAGCTCTCAAGCTTAGCTTTTCTTCTTCTTCCTCACTAGAATTCCCAAAAGGTCTCATGTGTTGAGCAAGTTGGGGTTCAAATAGACAAACAAATCCATCTTCTTCCTCTACATCACCTAGGACATCAAGAGTAGCAAACTTGTTGCCCTAGTTACCTTGGCTTGAGGTGGAGCTCAGGCTATAGACTCTCGGGTGGATCGTCTTCGACTCAAGGAGGCCGCGGAGGTGACCAAGATCCGGATCGACCCATGGAGCCTACGGAGATGAGGAGGATAGCGGAGAAGACCCGAAGGACTAGTAGCATGAGGTATAATCTCCTTGCATAGTAAATAGAACCTCATGTAGTATGTTAGCAATGGTTTGGCAAAGATCCTCAAGTTTTAGTCTATGTTACCTTGTGATAAAAATTTGTTTTTTACCTATTCCGCCTCCCCGTAAGTACCGGAGTGGGTAACGTAGACTTACAGTGGTATCAGAGCCTCGCTAAACTATTACTAACTTGTTAGCAAAGTGTTAGAAATTCGATCGCTGGAAAAATCGCAAAATTACGTCAAAAATGCACGTTTTCTGTCAATTTTAAAATCTGGTCCAAAAACTTTTCTAGGGACCTTAAAAATACGTGCAGGCTTTTTGAAGGACACACAAGAAAAATGAGCCCATGAATCGGTCAGACCGCCGCGGAAGCGCGGCCAAACCAAGGGTTTAGCCGTGGATCCGCGGCCGAGTCGACGCCGAGTCAACTCGGTTTTCCTGCAGCCTGTCCAGATTTGTATTTTGTGATTTTTCTGATAGTTTGTTTCTGCCCAGATTTTGCTGAGTACTGTGTTGTGCTTGGGGTTGTTTCAAATCAAGTTATCGATCGAAATTCTAAGTACTTTAGCTAATCTGATCTTCTGTGATGTGATATATGTATTGAACGTCTACTAATCGCTATACGTCGATTAGTGGGGGTTGTAAATATCTGTAATCTGTGATGTTGGTTTGTGTATATGAACTTGTTGGATTGTCGTGATGAATAGCCGGGGATGTGAGATAAGAGTTTTCATTTTTCATTCAATGTAAAATTTGTAATTTGATGTAATATTATTTTATGGCCGCACATCCGGGTTGAGGTTGTAACCGCCATTGTATATTATTTCTTTTAATGTTTTTGCTCCTAAGATAGACCCAAGGTGGGGTGCAAAAACTACCGGGTACTTTGAAGTGCCGAGTGGCCTACTCACGTTGTTGAGGGAGGTTGCTTCACTTCGGGTACTTGGCGGGTAGTTTGCCGCACCCGTAGGGGTCTAAGGTGGGGTTTGGTTATTCATCGCGACCGTGTAATCCGTCTTTCGTTGCAGGCTCGAACGAAACGCGGATTCCTAGCATATCCAATGTGTTCATTGATTTTTGTTTTGCTTTTTGGATTGCTACCAAAACTGAAATCATTGAGTTGGCGTAAATGTTTTAGCGGTGTAGATTCGAGCAAGCTTCTGATTTTCCTGTACAGACTTCGAAACACAAGATGCAATATATAGAAATGATGCCATGTTATGAAATGCAGTCAATTTCCCTAGAAATACCGGTTTTAAGGTCTAACACATGTAATCTGATATTTTACAACAGATTTGCTAATATGTGAAATATGAATGCCGAACACTTCTATATGAATGCAAATGATAGGGAAATTGCCGGTAAAAAGATGCAATATTTTCGACTAATCAAATTCCCCCAAACTTAATTTCGATCGTCTCGAGCGAGCTTTTTATTAAAAAGAGAAGGAGAAAATAAAGAAAGAAAAAAACTAACTAGCACACTTTCGTAGGCAACACATTGCACTGAGCACGTGCAACAAGCCTTTAAACCTCTAGGTGTCCCTAGTAGGAGGAGTGTTGTCTCCTGAGGGTTTTCAGCGGATTGCACCCAAAAAATCCAATAATAAAAGAAAGACCGTGAATATTATATTTAAAGAAAAGAATTGTAAAAGAAAAGCTTTGAAAATTAGAGTTTCCAACTAAGCTAGCTTTTCGGTTGTCATGAGCCCTATCTTAATGGTCATGAAAAGATGTTAGAAATCACGTCCTCCCTCAATAAAACATCGTCTTATTCTTCATTCCTATCTTTCTTCCAAAACATCGATCATATCACCCTGCGTGTGTGTAAAGGACATCCCTACACCCGGAGAATTCAATTCAAGCTATCATACTCTTGCCCATCAGCCTCAGTACTTTTTAGTTAATGAATATTTAGATGAGATTGCTCACACACTTTCATGCGACCGTTAATACTTCTTGAGGTACTAACCGACCGATTGCTCATGTACTTGCTTATTTGGTGTATTTTTCTCGTCTTGCACCACCTTAGGCATAGCAGTGACTCCCAGACCAGTTGGCCTTAGGGCACTAGGTGAAGAGGCACCCTCGCTATACATTTTTATTGCCCTCGGCGATAACAAAACCAGTGTCCATTTTTCTCACCACTTTATATATTTTTTATTCACTTTTTTTTATTTCCTTTATACATCGACTTTAAGACAAGATCATTTTAAAGTATCCTCTACTATCCCAGGCTTCAAGACGTGTGTACGTGCGAATAGCAGGGTATCAACGTTCAAAATGTTTGGCTTCCAGAATAGAAACTATTTTTCAGACTTATTTTTATCCTCAGATTAGTGACGTTTTTCATCTTACTAACCCTTGGGACAACGGCTCATAACTACTTATTACTAGTTCGTATAAGAAAACTTCTAATTTTCTTAGTTTTCTTAAATTTTTCTAATCTCATGGATGTAATTGTTCACTATCTAAACTTTTATTATCTTATTTATGTACAAAAAAGTTTAAATATTAAAATATTTTTATATTTGAAAATTTTTAAATTTTTGTGTGTTTTGAAATTTTTTAAATTTTTATAGATTTTTAAAAGAAATATTTTGTGCTTATGCAGATGATATGCAAATGATGCAAAAATAAGCACAAACCTCCCCCAAACTTGATTTCAACAGCGTCCACACTGTTGCCAATCGCTATACCTACAAAAACTGTAAGCCTGGGGGGAATTATTAGTGGGGGCAAAATATATAAGCGAAGAACTTCACCCAAACTTATTCTTTTTACTCACCTCCATTCAAAACATGATGCAATGATATACATGACATGAAGGTGAGACGGAGGAATTTTAATCCAAATAAACTGGCTCTTGTAAGAACAAGACCTCCTCCGTGGGATCAGTGGAAAAATACGGCTTTAGTCTATGTCCGTTCACTTTGAAAAAGGTGCCGTTTTTAACATTTTCTACTTCTACTGCCCCGTGCGGGTATACAGAACGCACAATAAAAGGTCCCTTCCACCGAGATCGAAGCTTACCCGCGTGAAGGTGTAATCGTGAATCATAAAGAAGGACTTGTTGACCAGGTGAAAATGTTTTCCTCAAAATGTTTTTATCGTGAAAAAGCTTAGTCCTATTCTTTACAATTATAGCGTTATCATAAGCTTCATCGCGGAGTTCGCTTAGCTCATTTGGTTGCGGCTTCCGAAAGTTGCAGGCTTCTTTTAGATCAAAGTTTATTTCCTTTATAGCCCACAATGCTTTATGCTCTATCTCGACGGGTAAGTGACATGCCTTCCCAAACACTATCCTATATGGAGACATCCCTAAGTCGGTTTTATATGCAGTTCTGAATGCCCAAAGAGCATCCGTCAGTTTGGTCGACCGGTCTTTTCTATTCTTAGCAACAGTCTTCTCCAGGATAAGTTTGATCTGTCTATTTGAAATTTCAGCCTGCCCGCTAGTTTGGGGATGATAGGGTGTAGAAAGTCGGTGGTTGATTGCGTATTTCCGCATCAGAGTCTCGAAAGATCTGTTGCAGAAATGTGTCCCATTATCGCTAATGATAGCGCGTGGGTGTCCAAATCGCGAAAAGATATTCTCTTTCAAGAACTTAATGACAACTTTCTTGTCATTAGTGCGACATGGAATGGCTTCAACCCACTTTGAGACATAATCAACCGCCAGCAGTATGTATAAATTCCCAAAGGAGTTGGGAAAAGGACCCATAAAATCAATGCCCCAAACATCGAATATTTCAACAATCAGAATGGGTTGCTGAGGCATTTCATTCCTCCGGGAGATTCTACCCATGTACTGACACTGTGTACAGGTTTTGCAATGCTCAAATGCGTCCTTGAATAAGGTCGGTCAATAAAAACCACATTGCAAAACCTTCTCCGCCGTCTTTTTATGACCGAAGTGACCCCCACAGGCCTGATCATGACAAAAAGAAAGAACACTCTTGAACTCTTCTTTCGGGACACACCTGCGAATGATCTGATCAGGACAATATTTAAACAAATATGGATCATCCCAGTAAAAGTGTTTTACTTGGGATAGAAAACGGTATTTGTCCTGTTTTGACCAATCGCTCGGTATAAGTCCCATGACAAGATAGTTCACAATATCTCTGAACCAAGATTCATTGGATACGCTCAAGAGTTGTTCGTCAGGAAATGAATCATTGATCGGCAGGGTCACAGGGGAAGAAATGATGCGTGAAAGATGGTCGGCTACGACGTTTTCACAGCGTTTCTTATCTTTGATAACAAGATCAAATTCTTGTAACAGAAGGATCCAACGTATTAGTCGACCTTTTGCATCTTTCTTCGCCAAAAGATGTTTTAGGGCGGAATGGTCAGTGTACACAACTATAGATGAGCCAATTAAGTAAGGCCTGAATTTTTCTAATGCAAATACAACCGCTAAAAGTTCTTTCTCGGTGGTTGTATAGTTGATTTGTGCATCGTTCAGGGTCTTACTTGCATAGTAGATCACGTGTGGCATCTTTTCGATGTGCTGTCCTAAGACTGCACCTACTGCAAAGTCAGATGCGTCACACATCAGCTCAAAGGGGTAGTCCCAATTTGGAGACGATAGAACGGGGGCTGAAGTGAGTGAGTGTTTAAGTGAGTCGAAAGCTGTCTCACAGTCCAAGTCAAAGTGGAAGGTCGTATCCTTGGCCAGGAGAAGAGTTAAAGGTCTAGCAATTTTGCTAAAGTCCTTAATGAATCTCCTATAAAAGCCCGCATGGCCAAGGAAAGATCGAATATCTTTGATACTTTTGGGATGAGGGAGGTTTTGAATGACATCTATCTTAGCTCTGTCAACCTCAATACCTTTCTGTGCAATAACATGTCCAAGTACAATTCCTTCTTGGACCATGAAATGGCATTTTTCCCAGTTCAAAGTTAAGTTCTTCTCTTTGCAACGAGTAAGAACTGCGTCAAGATTCGATAGGCAATTAGAAAAAGAGTCTCCAAAAATCGAGAAATCGTCCATAAAGATCTCCAGAAAATTCTCTACCATATCAGAGAATATCCCCATTATACACCGCTGAAAGGTTGTGGGAGCATTGCATAGCCCAAAGGGCATGCGACTGTAAGCAAAGGTACCAAAAGGACAAGTAAAAGTTGTTTTATCTTGATCCTTTTTAGCGATGGGGACCTGATTATAGCCTGAGTATCCGTCCATAAAACAATAATACTCTCGTCCCACTAAGCGTTCCAGCATCTGATCAATGAATGGTAGAGGAAAGTGGTCTTTCCTCGTGGCAGCATTGAGTTTTCTATAATCAATACATACACGCCACCCAGTTTGGGTGCGTGTCTGAATCAACTCATTTTCCTCATTGGTAATAACAGTGATGCCGGATTTCTTAGGAACGACATGTATAGGACTCACCCATTAGCTATCGGAGATGGGGTATATAATACCATTATCTAGGCATTTGACAATCTCTTTCATCACCGCTTCCTTCATGACGGGATTCAACCGTCTCTATAGTTCTCGGGTTGGTCTGGCATCATCCATTACATGTATATGATGTTCAACTATCAAGGGACTAATCCCTTTGATGTCCGCCATACTCCAACCGAACGCCTCTTTATTAGATCTCAATACCGATAAAAGTGCATTCTCTTTCTCTGATGCTAGAGAAGCGGATATGATAACCAGTAAGGACTCATTCTCACCTAAATAAGCATATTTAAGATGAGAAGGTAAAATTTTGAGATCTAATTCAGGCGGAGAAATGATAGAAGGAGGGATCATCGAGTGATTTTTGGAATTACAAAGAAGCTCAGAGCCTATGAAAGATACAAACTCGGGTGGAGAAAGGTCAGGAGTGCAGGACTCAAGTGTAGGAAAAGTGTCCTCACTAAGATCATGTGTGAGATCAAGCAGAGATGTGGTAATGTCGTCGAGATCTAGAAAGCAAAGATCCTCAGCTCCACAACTATCGGGAGCGATCTCGTGGACAGAGCACACATCTAGAATATGAGCAGAGGGTTCTGATGGCTGACTTCCAACTTTGTAGATATTTAGTTCAATGGTCATATTTCCAAATGATAAGTTCATTGATCCATTTCTACAGTTTATAACAGCATTGGAAGTGGCAAGGAAAGGACGACCCGGAATCACTGGAATTTAGCCCCGGGGGTTTGCTACAGGCTGTGTATCGAGTACAATGAAGTCTACAGGGAAAACAAATTCCCCGACCTTTATCAACACATCCTCTAGTTCACCCCTTGGTTTGGTGATTGAACGGTCTGCCATTTGGAGAGTGCAGTGAGCAGGTTTCAACTCTCCAATCCCTAATTGCTCATATACAGAATATGGAAGTAGGTTAACACTTGCGCCAAGGTCTAAAAGAGCACGATTTATGTTTTTACCCCCAATAGAAATCGATATTGTAGGACATCCTGGGTCCTTACGTTTCTTTGGTAGCTGTGGGATAAAAGCAGTGCTGATATTATTAGACATGAAGACCTTCTTCGGCACTTGAGTCTTCCTCTTCCTAGTGCACAAGTCCTTAAGAATTTTCGCATAAGCGGGGACTTGTTGAATCGCATCTAGGAGAGGGATATTGATGTTAACCTATTTGAACATTTCTATAATTTTCTCCATATGTGGACTCGTTCTGTTACCCCTTAACCGATTCGGGTAAGATGCTTTTGCAATGAGCGTCGGGTCCATCATAGGAAAAGGAAGAGGGGGTAGACGAGATCCCAAAAGAGGTGTGGGGATCGTTTATGGACAACTAGAAGGGCTATACTGAGGTGTCGAGCCTAGTGGGAAATGGAGAATAGGCTCGCTAGAAGGTGGTGTGGTAGAAGAATAAGGATCAGAAGGAGAAGTGTGTGTGTGGAAAGGTCTCAGCCGGGGTGTTGATATGATTTTTAGTATCATCAACTTCTTCCCCAATATGGTTGTTCAGCACTCTTCCCGATCTCAATGTTGTGACGGCATTTACATTGTAATGCCCAGGATTCTGTAGGGGTTGAGAGAGAAGTTTCCCTTTTTCTCTCGCACTCATTTCGGCTTTAAGTCGTGCGATTTCATCTTCCATCGTTCTGATACTCTCAGCTTGGGACGCTGAGTTTTTCTTTATCTCACCGACGGAAGATCTAACCTCAGCCGAAACCTCTATGAAATTTGACAAAAGTGATTTCATGGTTTGAGTGAATTGAGAGAATTCATCAGAACAGGTCATAGGATTAGACTGTGCAGGAGCGTTGACCTGATTTTGAAAATTTTGTGATTGGTAGGGGTGCTGAGTGAATTGAAGGGGTTGCTGTGGTGGAGGAAGAGCCCTTTGAAATTGATTCGTGTTTGGAACCGTGTTTTGAGATTGGTTTTGGTTCCAAGCAAAATTCGGGTGATTCCTCCAACCCTGATTGTACGTGGAAGAATATGGATCATTTCGAGGTCTTTGAAATGCGGTATTAGAATGCTCGTGACCTTGAAATGCAGAGTTTAATGGACATTCTTCCGTTAAATGAGACGGATCAGAACAGCACCCACAAACAGTTTTGGGGAGCGACATTGGGTTTTGGGAGGCTGCTGCAAATTTATGTTCCATAGCGTCGAGCTTCTTTTGCATTGCTGCCATCTCAGCTCGAACACCTATGGACACATCTATTTGGTGTACGCCACCCTTATTCAATGGTTGGGTTCCATTCCCCCACTGTAGTGATTTTTCAGCGAACTCTTCTAAATACTTCCAAGCTTCCCCATCATCCTTAGTCATAAAAGTACCTTGACACATGTTTTCAAGGCTCTGTTTAGTGTTTGGGTTAATGCCCTCATAAATGATTCTGCAAAGCTCCCATCTCGGGATGCCGTGATGAGGACATTGAACCAATAGATCCTTGAAATGTTCAAAGCATTTAGAGAATGGTTCAGTAGGGAGCTGGGCAAATTGATTCAGTTCGCTACGGATTCGAGCTGTCTTTTGTATTGGGTAAAATTTCTTAAGGAATGCAGCGACGAATTCTTCCCAATTCGTAATAGAGTGTGCGGTAGTGTTATATAGCCACTTCTCGGCTATATCGCACAAAGTAAATGGAAGAAGTCGTAGACGCATAGCATCCACTGAAAGTTGTGACGTACCCATCATTGCGCATACGTTTTCAAATTTGGTAATGAAAACGTAAGCGTCCTCAGTCTCGAGTCCGTGGAATTTGGGTAAAAGATTGGTACACTGGGGCTTAATCTCAAAGTTATCCCCATTGGCTGGTGGTGTGGATAAGCAAGTCAAAAGAGGACCTCGAATAGGGTAGCACCTCTCCTGGAGAGAGATGCGGGGTGGATTCTGCGCACCAACGGACGGCGGCAGATTAGGGTTAAAGAAGTTTGATGGAGGTGGATCCATCGAAGTGGGTGTGGTAGTGGGTAAAGAAAAGGTAAATGGAGAAATATCGACTTCGGAGTCGATAGGAGGTACGCGGACTAAACGGGCACTAGAATCCCGTGTCCAGCCTATCTTGCACTAAAATGGGTTAGTACAAGTGGCAGCGTGGACTTATAATTGGGGGTATGAATGAATGCGGTGTTTGCTTTGAAAAAGGGACGGATTTTTGAAAAAATGATGCAACACAACAAATGCAGCAACAAAAACCCTAGAATCTAGTGGTCACCTAGGTCCGGCTCTAGACCGCTCCTAACTGCCAAAAGACAAGTCGCAGGATAGAATCCTCCACTGCCTCTTTGTCCCCCTGTGGCCGGATAAGTGCCAGGTAAGTGGGAAGGTACTCCACTACGTAAGTAGTGGGCCTAATTAAAAACCACTAGCCTTAGACACACTTGCCTTAGACACCACAAGAAAACGCAGATAAGCAATGAATTACCCACGGCCTTCTTCTGTCCTAAGTGAGCGCGACGGTCCTTAGAGTCATTTCTAGATATTTTTTAGTTAATGTGGGTCAATGCGGATGCAAGTTTTGCGATTTTTGGGGCCTAGGAAGGGTAATGAAATCCCCACCTAATTTGGATTTGGCCGTGCCCCTTAATATCCGTATTTAGAATGCAAACAACCAAGAAACAAAATCACGCACAAATTTACTTTTGCAATTTGCGAGCTGTGATTATTTGCAAAGAAACCTGCAGAAAATTATTAGTTGGAGCTAAAAAGAGGAGAGAGGAGAAGATAAGAAGTTACCTGAAGCAAAAATTTTACAGAGATCCCTCCAAGATGCCGCGGTTCCGCCGCATATGGGTACTTAAACCGCGGAAACGCGGTTAAATTGTGAGATCACTCCACCAAAATTCAGCAGAGAGGCTCTGTAGACTCCCTCTGCTCTCTGGTATATTCCAAATTTTTTTTCCAATTTCCAGCAATCTCCAGATCTCCTTGAAATGAACCACAACAAATCATTTAGGGTTTGCACGAATTTTGATCTCAAAAAATCACAATGGAATAAATCTTTCAATTCAACTTTAATATGAAACGAATTACTGTGCGATCCCCGGTAACGGCGCTATTTGATTTTTGTTTTGCTTTTTGGATTGCTACCAAAACTGAAATCATTGAGTTGGCGTAAATGTTTTAGCGGTGTAGATTCGAGCAAGCTTCTGATTTTCCTGCACAGACTTCGAAACACAAGATGCGATATATAGAAATGATGCCATGTTATGAAATGCAGTCAATTTCCCTAGAAATGCCGGTTTTAAGGTCTAACACATGTAATCTGATATTTTACAACAGATTTGCTAATATGTGAAATATGAATGCCGAACACTTCTATATGAATGCAAATGATAGGGAAATTGCCGGTAAAAAGATACAATATTTTCGACTAATCATTCATCTGTGATCTGGAATGGCTATCATTGCATCTGACGAATGTATATATCTATATATGATATCTAGTAGGCGTTGCTTATGTTTTGCATCCGCGCTAGTCCAGCCCCCGCTCTGTCGTTAGTTAAGTAACCTAACGGGTGATGACGGGCCCCGTAGCGAATGCGGATGGCATAAGCGTACGTCATATTTTCGTTGTTTTCTGCAATGGTAGGATTAATTGATGGGACACATTAAATTAATGCAAAGAAAACAAACCAAAGCTGAATCGTTGGAACAATTTCAAAACAACTCGGTTTTTTCAAAACAGAAAACTTTTAAAAACGGAGCTTAAACCACTCCTTTTAAAAGCTATCAAGGTTCCTTCGATTATATCAAGTTCACTACGTTCACGGTTTCGCTAAAACTATTTGTAGCCCTCCGTCATTTCATATGAATATTCAATAGTATTCAAGCTATGTTTGTTGAGCTTCGTCAAGGCATAGTGATTGGTAGCTGTTGGGTGTTCATATGTAGCATAGATAGATGCGTTGGTTTGGGACAGTCGTATTACCTTGTTGACCTTCGTCAAGGGTATATACGAGTGGGTTCAAATTAACCTGGATAATGATGGGTAGAACTTGACATGTGACATGATTTGTTGACCTTCGTCAAGGTTATAAGAGCATGGGGCAAAAATCCACATCGGGAGTTTCTAAGAAAATTGAAACTTGCTAGTGCTGCATACCATTTGGAATTTGATAATGTTGGTAGGATTCCTTCAGCATTATCTCACAATGATATTTGGATCCCAATCCTACTGTGAGTATCCGCTACTCCTCGGGAGACTTTTTCACTTAACGATCAATACTATAAACCAAGTAGGTGTCTAGAAAGGTGTTAGCGGGGCTACGCCCACAGGGAAAAGAGGTTATTTAATTAAGGAACTTTGCGAAAGCGTCGTAAAACCTCCCTCGAAGTACCAACACTAGCCTGGCTGAATGGTTAAGCAAGTATTGTACGGTGAGATCAATCCCGACTAATTCTTCTTTTATGGTTTGAGGAAGGATTTGAGAAACAGTGGGAGCCATCTTGTTTAGATAAACTAAAAACCAATCTAAACTTGCAGGAGCATCATGCTAAGTGTTTTCTTCTCTCTCTCTTAATTGCAGCGACCCAGTGACCAGACATAGGTTACATCTAGATAATAAAATGACTGAATCTGACTGTTATGACTGACAAAGGTCTGTCCAGATGTCCATTACCCATGACAAGCTGGGACACCTCCTAACTAATCAAACCCCTGCCGTCTCAGGACCAATTTCCCCTGTCACGGATATTGATATATGAAAGACATCGGAAAGGGACTGTGCGAATGCCAAGTGCCTCGTTATGGCCTCAGTTGATGGTGCATACCAGAGACAGCAGGAGAAGATGGACTTAGCTTCTGTCTTCCTCCATAACAAAGATTTATATGGAGAGCAATCTCGTATCGCAAGATATGAGACCTTGAACGAATTGCTTCAAGCGAGGTTGGCTTTCGGGTCATCTGTAGAGGACAGCGTCCTTACAGAGACTAGCTATTTTGATGAGCTCACGGACCTGAAGACCACGTTGAAGTCAAATACTGACTTGATTCTACAGTCTCTGCCCTCTACTTATACCCTGAAGGAAACCAGGGAAGAAGAAGGAAAGGGAAGGACAAAAGATGCGGGACTGGATGTAGTAAAGGATGGACGTTCCTATTGTTATGGGAAAGGACATTGGCAGAAATATTGCAGGGCTAGCAAAGCCAGTAGCCAGGATTCGAAGAATGTTGTGGCTTCGGCTTCGGGTGTGTTTGTAATTGAAAACTGTATGTCAATTAACCCTACTTCCTGGGTACTGGATACCGGATCAGGATCTCACATCTGTAATTCATTACAGGCTTTGAGAAACTGTAGAGTTATCAGAATAGGTGATATAACTCTCAGGGTTGCCAACGGATTGAGGTGGTGAATACTTGAGTGCCGAGTTTCTGGGCTACTTAAAAGAGAATGGAATTCTCTCTCAGCTTACTCCTCCATACACACCACAACACAACGGTGTATCGGAAAGGCGGAATCAAACTCTATTGGATATGGTTCGTTCCATGATGAGTAAGGCTGAGTTACTGCGATCTTTCTGGGGTTATGCACTAGAATCAGCTGCATATCTTTTGAACAAAGTTCCAACTAAGACTGTGCCTACCACTCCATATCAGATGTGGAGTGGGAAGAAACCCTGTCTTAAGTATCTTAAGACATGGGGATGTCCAGCTTTTGTAAAGAGGCAACATGCGGACAAGCTCGAGGCACGCTCAGTACTGTGTAAGTTTGTGGGATACCCCAAGAACTCTAGGGGTATCTTTTCTATTCCGCGGAGGAACAGAAGGTTTTTGTTTCTCAGCATGCCCACTTCTTGGAAACTGGGTTTTTAGAAAATTAGATAAGTGGGAGCGCAATAGAACTGGAAGAAATTCCAGAACCGCAAGTTATTACTGAAAGCTTGGTAGAACCAGAAGTTTCAGGAGAACCGGACATCCCAGCGCCACTCCGCAGGAGTAGTAGGCAGTCTCATCCGCCCGAGAGATACTATGGTTTTCTTATAGACGGGGATCGAGAGGATTGCATCATTGAAAATAATGAGCCTACTAGCTTCCAGCAAGCCATTCAGAGCGGTGACTCAGTAAAATGGCTGGATGCAATGCGGACCGAGATGGAGTCCATGTACACGAACAAAGTTTGGACTTTGGACATTGCTCCAGAAGGGGTAAAACCCGTAGGCTGCAAATGGATCTTCAGAAAGAAGATTGGTGTAGATGGGCAGGTTGAAACCTATAAAACTAGACTTGTTGCAAAGGGTTTTCGCCAAAGACCTGGTTTGGACTATGACGAAACCTTTTCTCCAGTGGCTATGCTCAAATCCATTCGAATCCTTCTTGCCATTGCCGCCTTCCACGATTATGAGATCTGGCAAATGGACGTAAAGACGGATTTTCTAAATGGAAATTTGGAAGAGTGCGTCTATATGGATCAGCCGGAGGGTTTCACTTAGAGTGGGAGCAGCGGTAAAGTGTGCAAGTTGCTTAAGTCCTGTTCCCCTCCTAAAGACGGCGCGAGACTGAGACATCTTGCCTGAAATTCGGGGCAGATGCTAATTGGTGCTATCCGTCCACCTCTCCGAAGATGCCAAGTTGATTTATGGCACCATGTATCGAAGGTTTATACGGATGCGACCGATGTAGCAGACTTCGTCAGATTTCCCCTCGTTCGAGGGGTTTTTTGATTGTGGGGACGCTCTTCCCTGCAGGCGCAAGCCCTTGCAGTTAATTACGCTACCGCATCACGGTAACAATTTTCTCCTTCTCCAGATGGTCACTTCGTGTCGTGGGTGTTTATTTTGTTTGTGGTTGCCCGTGGATCGTATACGGAGACTAATTTATGTTGTTGCCCGTAGGGCGTGGATTAGTCCAAATCCGTATATTCTTAGATTTGGGTTTGGGGGTTGGTTTAAGGATACGTTGGTCTTATTTGAGACTAAGATCAACTTAAACGTTTGTTAAGGATACGTTAGTCTCATTTCAGACTAAGATCAACTTAACAAGATCGTTTAGATCCAACAAGAGAGCATTTGGACTCAATTGTTTAGTTTAGGGACATTGCGGTCGATGACCAGTTTAAGGACATGGTGGTCCAATACCAGTTTAAGGACATAGTGGTCCATAAAATGTATGGCTGTCGGGACCGATCACCTCTCTGAAGACGTTAAAGGATTACAACGACAAATATCAGAGGAGTTCAGAGATGTACCCTTGAACCAATGAGTTGGTTGAAAGAGCATATGTGCTCAGTTCAAGATGATTTGAGGACTTATGGCCAGTTTGGGCTAAGTCCAATTATGTTTGAAATATTGGCCCTTTGGGCCATTAGACATTTGTCTGGGTTCAGCCCCTCATCATTCAGCAGTGCTAAACAAAGGTTTGGGGGCTCTGACAACATTTTGAGATTCATTTGGAGGAGGGACTTTTGCCTCTGGAAAATTAGCCAATTTGACTAAAAATAGTGTTAAACACTAGAAAACAACAGTGTTAAACACTGGAGATAGAACTCTCAAATTAGTGTTAAACACTAAAAGACAATCAGTGTTAAACACTGGAAATATAATCTTCAATTTAGTGTTAAACACTAGAAAACAATCAGTGTTAAACACTGGAAATATAATTCCCAAATTAGTGTTAAACGCTAAAGAAAGAGGGGTCACGTGTGGACACGTGAGGGCACCCAAAGGGGGGATCAGATACCTTTCTTTGTTCTGCAATTAAGTGTTAAACACTTTTTATATTTTTATTTTGAGCATCACGTGTTGACACGTGATGGGGATTTATGCGCTGCTCATTAAAGTACTTTCTAAGGGGTCACGTGGAGACACGTGAGAGCGCCCAAAACTCATATTTCCTTTGCTTTTTCTTTCTGTGTTTTGTAGGTCACGTGGGAGCACGTGAGGCATTGCCTCAAAACTTTCCTCCTTCTCATTTCTAGGGATCTCTTCAGGGGTCATGTGGGGACACGTGACCGTAATTCTTTTGCATGCATGAAGATCTCCTTATCTTTAAGAATTAAATTCTCTGTAGGGTTAAACCCTATTTTTGGAGGAATTAAATTCCTATATATATGTAAAAGAATTAAATTCTTATATAGGGTTAAACCCTAGTTCTGTCCATCTTGAAGGAATTAAATTCCTATATTTTCAGGAGAATTAAATTCTCATATAGGGTTGAACCCTAGTTTTTATCTTGGAGGAATTAAATTCCTGTAATTTTGGGAGAATTAAATTCTTATATAGGGTTAAACCCTAGTTTTGTTTTGGGAGAATTAAATTCTTTAAACTCAATTCCCCCCTAAGTTTCGGATCTGCATGGCAGGATCTCAACCCAGTGAGAATTAAATTCTCAACCTATGGGGAGATGTGCTTCTGCAGATCTTCAACTAGAGGAAGAACTAAGTTCTTGTAGAAGAGTTAAACTCTTAGATTTTGAGAATTAAATTCTCTGTTTGAAGTTTTGATTCCCTTTCTTTTCTCACCTAGGATTTTCTTTCTTGAGAATTAAATTCTCCTCTCTTTTTTTCTCTCTGTTGTTGTTATCTCCCAAAAAAAAGTAGTCCCTTCTCTTCTCTCCTTGGCTGCTATTTATAGGAGAAAGAAAAGAATCAATTTGTTTTGTGAATCTTTCATTGAAAGATTTTAATTGATTTCATAATTAATATGATCCTTTAGATCACACAATGAATTTTATTCACCGTTGGATTTTAAATCCAAAGATATTCTGTTTGTTATTTTCGGTGAGATTTAGGGGAAATCTTTCCTTGTCTAAGATTTTTTCCATAAATTGGTGATTTTTAATCACCCTTGGATCTTTAATCCAACAGTCCCCATAATCCTTTTCCATTTGGAAAGATTTAGTAGCTTTTAGAATTTAATTTTATTAAACTGTAAGGCTTTCGAAGCCAGTCACGTGCTGACACGTCACCCTTGGTCACGTGTGAACACGTGACCCCCAATTGAGTCCTTTTCTCAGCGTTTATTTACGCTTAAGTTTTAACCATCACGTGTCAACACGTGACCTTTGGTCACGTGTGAGCACGTGATACCTCATTGAGGTATTTTCGTCATCCATTTGTTTTTATTTCTGTTTTAACTATCACGTGTCAACACGTGACCATTGGTCACGTGTGAGCACGTGACCCCCAATTGGGTCCTTCTTCAGCCGTTTGTTTTTATTTCTGTTTTAACTATCACGTGTCAACACGTGGCCATCGATCACGTGTGAGCACGTGATATCTCATTGAGATAATTCTTGATTTTTAATCAGGGAACAGTGTATAGCATATTTGCTCATAACTTTTGATCCCGGATGAATTATGAAGCCCATAATATATCAAATCGAAGGATTTTTCGAGACGCTTTCAATTCCATCAAAATTTAGCTGTTCCTCATTCGGGAGTTTATCAAAATACAGGCCGGAAAATACTGGTTCACATTTTCTTAAGCGTATCGCTACTATTTGACACCTTAGGCTCTTTGCGCAGAAATTTTTTGGCGGGAACAAGTCCATTTATGGACTGAAGCAGGTATCGCGGAGTTAGAACATCTGCTTTGATGATACTATCAAAGAATTCGGCTTTATCAAAAATCTGGATTAACCATGCATTTACAGTAAGATTATAGGGAGAACTGTGGTATTTCTCGTCTTGTACGTGGATGACATTCTCCTAATAGGAAATGACATTCCTATGCTACAGTCAGTCAAAGGATTCTTGTCACAGAGGTTCTCCATGAAGGACCTGGGCGATGCCAACTACATTCTGGGGATCCAAATCTATCATGATAGATCTAAGAGGATGTTGGGACTTTCGCAGTCCAGGTACATCGACACCATACTGAAACGATTCAGTATGGAAGATTCAAAGCGCGGTAAGCTACCGGCTTATCACGGAATCACCCTCTCCAAAGAGATGTCTCCCAAGACTGATTTGGAAAGGGCTCGCATGTCATCTATACCCTACGCATCTGCGGTAGGCTCTATAGTGTATGCGATGTTGTGTACCAGACCAGATATAGCATACGCATTAAGCGTTGTAAGCCGGTATCAGTCGGACCCAGGCGAGAAACACTAGATAGCAGTAAAGAACATTCTCAAGTACCTGAGAAGGACTAAGGAGATGTTCTTGGTGTATGGCGGAAAAGACCTCCAGATCGAGGCCTTTGCTGACTCCAGCTTCCAGAGTGACAAGGATGACTCCAAGTCCATATTAGGTTATGTCTTTACCTCAATGGAGGGGCGGTTTGCTGGAAGAGCTCCAAGCAGGAAACTGTTGCTGACTCAACTATGGAAGCGGAGTACATAGCTGCTTGCGATACCGCAAAGGAAGCTGTCTGGATGAAAAAGTTCCTCACGGAGCTTCAGGTGGTTCCTACCATTGTTGATCCAATACCGCTGTATTGTGACAACAACGGCGCTATAGCTTTAACGAAGGAACCCAGGTCCCATCAGAAGTCCAGACACATTTTGAGGCGGTACCACCTGATCAGGGAGATCGTAGATTGCCGGGAGATCGAGGTGAAGAGAGTAGATTCGAAGAATAACACTGTAGATCCATTCACGAAGGCCATACCCCAGACTCAGTTCGAGCGACTGATCGAGATGATAGGTCTTCGATACGCCAGTACATGGCCCTAGTGCAAGTGGGAGATTGTTAGTGTATATGCCCTAGAGGCCATTACTGTATCATACTGGTTTGTATATTACTTAATGGAAGTTTGGGATATTCACAGTTGTATAGACAATCTTGCTCAAAAATGGTAGTATGCTACTTGGTTTGTTTCTACTTAAATATGTGCATGTGTTTCTTTTAGCATCTCGCTTATACATATTAGAAGAGCCCTTAGGATCTTTACTTGATTACCAGCGTTGTGATGGCAGTCACACTAGTGGAGGCTGGGTAATCTACAAGAACATCCTTATACAGATCCCTAGTCGTAGGATTATCGAGACGGGGCATCGATACTTCGGAGTAGACTAGCGTATGCGCTTCTCATCCCAGCAGGGGAGATAGTCTGTCCCACAGCCATCAGTACGTCGTACTGGAGATGGTATGCGGGTTCTCGTTAGGTTACGAGTACACTGGACAAGACTGTTCATAACATAATATTGCATTTTGTATTCCCCATTCTTATGCATTTTACAATAAAAATAGGTGCTTTTGACCCATGTCTGCTATATGTTACAGGTTACAGGTTGTTGGAGCAGAAACAGTGAAAAACACAAAAGACGACACAAAAGAAGGATTTTTGACCAACAAATAGGAAGATCTTAGTAAAGCCTGGCAGAAGAACGGTTCACCATCAACAAGGCGACGCAAGATCCAAATTTGCAAGAAAAACGGTTAAAAGATCCAATGCAAAGAGTTCACTGAAGTTCTGGAATCACTGCAGAAGTCCAAGTGGAAAAAGAACTAAAGAAATTAAATTAACAGAAGAACCTGAAAGAGCCCAGAAAAGCCCATCAGACGACTCCACTATTGGGCCGCGGATCCGCGGCCCAAGAGCGCCCATGCCGCGGATCCGCGGCCCTCCTGTGCCCTTGCGCAAATAAAATTTTACCAAAATTACTTGGCGGCTATGGAAAGATTTTCTAGGGGTATATCTGTAACTTTAGACATGCGGTGCAATTGTAAACCCTAGGGTTTCTATGTCCTATAAATAGAACCCAAGACCTTGTAATTTCTCATGCCTCTTTTCAATCAATAAAATTCAGAATTTCTGGGAGTAAATTTCAGATCTGTTCTTCTTGTTTGAAGGGAGCCGTCAACCTACTAAGTCTTTTATCTCTTTTAATTATAATTTCTTCTCATCCCCTAATGAGCGAGTAGTCTCCTCGCTTGTTAGGGTTAGCCTTAGGGAAAGGGTTGAGAGATGAAATCTCTCGCCCCTTTCAATACCACCTTCACCTAATGAATTAGAACTTCACGCATACGAGCACAACCGCTCCCTGCGGCATCCTACCCTTCGAGGTAACGATGAACCGTAGTATAAAGGGCCGGTTCCGCGCGTTTTCCGTGAGGGGTAGGATAATTATCAACAAAGGTAGGGTACAAATCTAGAGGAAGAAACATCTTCCCAAAAGATTTGTATCCACTTTATTGATAATTAACTTAACACGTAAGAGATCTAAAAAAGGAAGGTATTGAAAGCGGTGAGGAAAAAGATTAATTTCCAAAACTTCCCCTAATCCTAACCCTAGCAAGATTCTTAATTAAATTAATTAGATCCAGTCTTTAGATTTTTATAAACCTACCAAAACTACAAATAGAATCAACTCGTTAAAACACTTTAAAGAAATTTACCCGTCTCTGTGGATCGACCCGTACTCACCGGCTAGCTGCGAAGCGACGCCGTTTCTGATTGCGGTAATTATATTTTTGATCGTAAAATCTCTATCAATCAAATGGCGCCGTTGCCGGGGACGGCGTAATCTTTCTTTTTGTGAATTTTCGGGTTGATATAAATTTTAAAAAAATTATAAAAATCTGAAAAATCAAAAATATAAAAAAATATCATCTTTTATTGTTTGAAGGGTACTCTTTGTGAATCTTTGCAGGTTTGACGGATCTGAAACAATACAGGAAGTGAAACAGAAAACAATACATCAGAACAGGAGGAGATTGGAAGTACAGAGCAGCTGAAGAAATCCAGAAACCTAAAGCCTCCAATCCACCGCGCTTCCGCCGCATAATACCACCTCACGCGGTGCATCCACGGCCCTCTGGATCCCTCTCTGTGAAGAAATTGCACTGTTTGTTTTCTTTCCTTCTCCTCTACAAATCTCCATATATCTTTTGCCAAATCTTCTGCAGGATTCTTCGCGCTAAAAATCTTCTTCCCCCTTCCAATAATTGATTTTCTGCAGGATTCTTTGCGCCGTGCTTAAAAGCAAATTGATTGCAAGTGATTTACTGCTTTGCATACTTTAATCTGACTTTAAGGGGCTATTGACCAATTCAGATTGGGTGGGGATTTCATTACCCTTCCCAGGACCCCAGAAATCACTTAAAGCATCTGCATTGACCACTTTTAATCTAAAAAATATTAGACTCAGCCCTAAGGACGTCGAGCTCAATAGGACAGAGGACTAGTATAGGCATCGGCCGTTTATCCTAACCGACATTGCGGTGAATAGGCTAGTGGTTTTTAATTAGGCCCACTGTAGTGGTGGTTCCTTCCCACTTACCTGGCCGTACTTGTCCGTGAAGAGGCGGTTTGAGGTTCTATCTCTAGCCCTTTGGAACAGTTAGGAGCTGTCTAGCGGACCTAGGTGACCCTAGACTTAGGCCTGATTGTGCATGTGTGGTTAATTGCAGTTGTGTCACTAGTCTCTTTTCAAAATCTTTTTGCAAAAGCTCACTTAAAAAGAAAAAGGAAAATCTTTTCAAAACTTGCAACTTGTCGCTAAAGAATCTTTGCACTCACTTACACCACTTCTTCTCAAAGTTCGTTTTCTTACCTTCACATTCTGTCTTTCATCTCTCGACTACACTAACCCTTTTAGTGTATGTCCGGTTGGACTAGGGACCCTAGCGCCCGATTAGTCCGTGTTTCGTTGGTACCGACCGACGAACCTTTCAACTCCGAAGTCGAAATCTTGTCCACTTCTTCACTTTCACCATCACATTCTATCGAAGGTATGTCGGGATACGATCCTAACAATACCTTACCGACGGGAAGGATTCCACCTCCGTTAGGTGCGAATAACCCGAATCTCCCGCCTGTCGAAGCGCCCGCACGAGTCGCGCTCCAGGATCTTTTCTACCCCGTCCGCACCGCCCTTCCCACTTGTCTTTCCCTCCCACCGGCTAATGGGGACAACTTTGAGATAAAACCACACTTCATCAATATGCTGCCTAAGTTTCATGGTTTGGAATCCGAAGATGCATATATTTTTATTAATAAATTCCAAAACGTTTGCGGCATGATGAAGACAACCCAATTAAGTGATGACGCAATAAGGCTAAGGGTCATTCCTTTTACCTTATGTGACCTAGCCGAGAAGTGGCTATACAGCACCGCATCACACTCCATTAGAAATTGGGACGAGTTTGTGAGAGCTTTTCTGAAAAAGTTCTACCCTCATCATAAAACTGCTAGAATCCGAAACGAAATTATACAATTTTCACAGCTTCCGTCCGAACCATTCTGTAAGTGCTTCGAGAGATTTAAAGACCTACTTGTTCAATGCCCTCATCATGGGATAGAAAAGTGGCAACTTTTCCAAACATTATACGAGGGATTGAACGCAGCAACGAAGCAGTTGCTAGAAACAATATGTCAAGGTCATTTTCTCTCTAAATCTAGCGACGAAGCGTGGCAGTTTCTTGAGGACCTAAGTGAGCAAACAATTCAATGGGAGAGTACCAAGACCACATCATCTTCTTCTAGTGGTCAATCTAGGGCAGGCATACATCAAATAGATATGTCGATAGCTATGAAGGCCGAGATGGCCTCACTTATGAAAAAGCTAGAAGCCATTGAGACAAAAATCTCATCGACTTCTGCTGCCCCTACTCTACCCACACGAACTGTTTGTGCTTGTTGTTCGAACCCATCACATGTAACCGAAGAGTGTCCTTATAATGCACCTATTCAAGGACAGGATCAAGTCAATGCTGCATTTCAGCAAAGACAAAGAAATGATCCGTACTCTTCGACATACAATCAGGGGTGGAGGAGTCACCCAAATTTCGCTTGGAACCAAAATCAACAAGGCCAAGGAAATAATAATTTTCAAATACCTCCTCCACAACAACAACAAGCACCTTTACAAACTCAACACCAGCAACCTTTCCAACAACAACCTTATATAAATCAAACGAACAATTTGGTTCAACCTAATGATGATAAGGTTATCTCGCTCGAAAAAAGTCTAGATGCATTTCTTAAGCAAACTACAGAATCCGCAGCAAGATTTGAAAGTTATGTTCAATCTTTAATGAATAACAATGCCTCACACAATCAAAGTATCAAATCTATTGAGGCACAAATTGCACAACTAACTGCTGCGTTGAGCGAGAGAGAAAAGGGAAAGGTTCCATCTCAACCATTGCCCAATCCCGGTCACGCACAAAACGCATATAACAATCACAATGTGAATGCGGTGACCACGTTGAGATCCAAAAGAGAGTTGCAAAATAATGTGGAAACTAATGATAACATCCCCGCCGGTGGTTCTTCTTCCCCTTCTTCATTTTCTTCACTTCCTTCTTCACCTTTTTCTTTAGAGCTTATTCTCCACCCTTCACACGGCTCTACTTCTCCTGACTCGAATGGACCCATTTCTCACAACACGAACACATCTACACCGGGATCCGTTCCTAATCCACAGTCTGCTCCACAAACATTTGACTCAACTAATTTTCAAAATGCACCATTTCCAAACAGGTTGAGTGCTAATAAACCAAATGCACAAGTGGAGAAGATTGTGGAGATATTTAAGCAGGTTAGCATAAATATACCTCTCTTGGATGCTATCCAACAAGTCCCTTCATACGCGAAAATCTTAAAGGGCTTATGCACCTCGAAGAGAAAGGCATCTTAAGTACCCAAGAATGTGCTAGTGGCTAGTGCAGTGAGCAATGCTATTAACCACCATCAAACCTTACCCCAGAAACGAAAGGACCCCGGCTGTCCTACGATTTCCATCACAATTGGGGATAAGCAAATTAATCGAGCACTTTTAGATCTTGGGTCTAGTGTTAACCTGATTCCTTACTCCGTGTACGAACAATTAGGGGTTGGAGAGTTGAAACCCACTCGTTGCACTCTCCAAATGGCTGATCGATCAATCACCTATCCAAGGGGTCAACTAGAGGATGTGTTGATCAAAGTCGGGGAATTCATATTCCCCGTTGATTTTATCGTTATGGATACACAACCTGTTGCTAGCCCAAGAAACCAAATTTCGGTGATTCTTGGTCGACCATTTTTGGCCACTTCCAATGCCGTAATAAATTGTCGCAATGGCTCCATGACTCTATCCTTCGGAAAGAGGTCTAGTGAGTTCAATATTTATAAGATGGGAAGTCTGCCCCCCCCCCCCGTGCCTAAAACTAGTACACGAGAAGTTTGCTCTATTCACGAAATCACGCAGGAGGACTGCGAGCTTGAAAGATTTCTATTTGATGAAAACAGTTTTGACGCCACTAGTGCGTCCCTTCTTGAGCCTACTACCGTTGACACAACCGATGCTGATTATGAATGTTTCACTTTTTCGGATGACGACAACTCACAGCCCGAATATGAGTCATTTGAATTTTTGGATGAGTCAGTCGAACCATCCGAATCGGTTGTTTGCAGTGATTTCGAACCTGTGTTAGAGTCCTTTGAGTTCGAGGTAGATTCCGCAATGGTTCTTTCGCCTCAGAAATTCGAACTCATGCCCTTGCCGTCTCACCGTAGATATGCTTACATAGGTGATAATGAGACTTTTCCCATTATCATATCAGCTTCTCTAGCCTTCGAGCAAGAGAACGCTATTTTAAAAGTCTTACAAGATAGGCGGCAAGTTTTCAGTTGGACTATGGCGGACATCGAGGAGATCAGTTTTCTCATAAGTGAATATCATACATAATTGATGGATGATGCCATGTCAATAGAGGACCCACAGGAACATCTTGGGGGTATTGTGGTGAGCCAACTTCCTCCCTTAGAAGTTGAAATACCCCCATTTCTTTTAATAAGGTACGAGAATACCAACACTCCACTGATTGCTGATCATTTACATTCTCGTATCGATGCATCACCATCACCTGTATATTTACCTCCACACCTCCCATACCACTACTTCTATCTTCACCAATTCTTTGCGGACCACCACAACTTATTCTTTACTGATAAATTTTTCAAATGGTTGGTGTTGACTTTTGGCCGATGCAAAGTTGGGCAGTATTGTCTAACATAGTTTAATTGAAGTTTGGGGGAGGGTCTTTTTGTATATATTTTTGTTTTTTTTTTCTCTAAAAAATAAAAAAATAAAAATTTCAAAACATTAAAAATAAAAAAAAATAATAAACAGGGGAGTGCCGGTATTTTGACCCTCTTGGTTTAGCATGACAGTGAGGACACTGTCAAAGTTCAAGTTTGGGGGTATGCTCGGTACGTCTTCTTCCTTCGCATTCATTTGTACATATTTTTGCATTTGCATACTTATTTGAAAACCCATAAAAATTTGAAAAATTTGAAAAATTATAAAAATTAATTTATTCAATTTTGGCTAATTGACTAGAGTTTGACAAATAGGTTAACTGGTTAGGAACAACTAGATCTTAGACTTAGTAAATTAAAAACCCTAAAAATAACCTTTCTTAAAGTTTAACGGTAGAAAGTATATGTTTTTGTAGTTTATTTAGAAATAGGCAAATTTTGGGTTCACTTCTTGGGCTAAGTCAAAATGAGGGAAGAGTATTGATGTTCTTATTAGAGTATAAGTTTGAAAAATAGTTCCTAGCTTAAGTCTAGATTCTGAAAACGTATACCCTACAATTTGCACAATCACGCACCTTGAAACTTGGATTAGTAGAAGAGACCTTGAAATGCTCTTGTCTAAGTCCTTAGCACAATGGAAAAAAAATGTGAATAAAGAATAAAAAAATGGACACTGGTTTTTGTGATTACTTAAGGCTGTAAAAATAGAAAAATATTTAGCGAGGGTGCTTCATCACCTAGTGCCTTAGACCAACTGGTTTGGGAGTCACTGCTAAAGCCTTGGGTGTTGCAAAACTAGGAAGTACGCTTTAAAACGCTAACGCATCTTGTAATCGGTTGTTGGTACCTCAAGAAGTATTAACAGTCGCATGAAGGATGCGAAAGTGAAAATTCACAAGTGCTTTGGACAATGGACGGGAGTACGATTGCTTGATTTGAATTTCCAAGTGTAGGGGTGATATTTACACACACGTGGGGATATGTGATTAGAGTTTAGATAAGAGAAAGGAATGAAGAATAGAACTTGTATCTTTAGTAGAGTTGATAAAAATTCCTAAGTGGAGATGTAACCCTAGAAGGAAGACTTAAGAAATGCCGAAAGCTAAGTAATTCTACATAACATATATAATCTTAAGTTAAATAATGAGGAAGTGTGAAGAATATGGGTGGATAATTTGCGGGTCGACGATAATAGAATTCTTAGTTAGAAAACCTAATTGGAGAACAAAAGTCGAAAGGCCAAATTGATAGGATTTTGTGGGTGTAATCCGCTAAAAACCCTCAGGAGACAACACTCCTCCTACTAGGGACACCTAGAGGTTTAACGGCTTGTTGCACGAGCTCAGTGCAATCGCGTTTCCCTGCGAAAGTGCGGTTAGGTTTTTTGTAGAGAATAAAACAATAAGTTTGCTCGAGGACGAGCAAAAGATAAGTTTGGGGGTATTTGTTCATAACATAATATTGCATTTTGTATTCCCCATTCTTATGCATTTTACAATAAAAACAGGTGCTTTTGACCCATGTCTGCTACATGTTACAGGTTACAGGTTGTTGGAGCAGAAACAGTGAAAAACACAAAAGACGACACAAAAGAAGGATTTTTGACCAACAAATAGAAAGATCTTAGTAAAGCCCGGCAGAAGAACGGTTCACCATCAACAAGACGACGCAAGATCCAAATTTGCAAGAAAAACGGTTAAAAGATCCAATGCAAAGAGTTCACTGAAGTTCTGGAATCATTGCAGAAGTCCAAGTGGAAAAAGAACTAAAGAAATTAAATTAATAGAAGAACCTGAAAGAGCCCAGAAAAGCCCATCAGACGACTCCACTATTGGGCCGCGGATCCGCGGCCCAAGAGCGCCCATGCCGCGGATCCGCGGCCCTCCTGTGCCCTTGCGCAAATAAAATTTTACCAAAATTACTTGGCGGCTATGGAAAGATTTTCTAGGGGTATATCTGTAACTTTAGACATACGGTGCAATTGTAAACCCTAGGGTTTCTATGTCCTATAAATAGAACCCAAGACCTTGTAATTTCTCATGCCACTTTTCAATCAATAAAATTCAGAATTTCTGGGAGTAAATTTCAGATCTGTTCTTCTTGTTTGAAGGGAGCCGTCAACCTACTAAGTCTTTTATCTCTTTTAATTATAATGTCTTCTCATCCCCTAATGAGCGAGTAGTCTCCTCGCTTGTTAGGGTTAGCCTTAGGGAAAGGGTTGAGAGATGAAATCTCTCGCCCCTTTCAATACCACCTTCACCTAATGAATTAGAACTTCACGCATACGAGCACAACCGCTCCCTGCGGCATCCTACCCTTCGAGGTAACGATGAACCGTAGTATAAAGGGCCGGTTCCGCGCGTTTTCCGTGAGGGGTAGGATAATTATCAACAAAGGTAGGGTACAAATCTAGAGGAAGAAACATCTTCCCAAAAGATTTGTATCCACTTTATTGATAATTAACTTAACACGTAAGAGATCTAAAAAAGGAAGGTATTGAAAGCGGTGAGGAAAAAGATTAATTTCCAAAACTTCCCCTAATCCTAACCCTAGCAAGATTCTTAATTAAATTAATTAGATCCAGTCTTTAGATTTTTATAAACCTACCAAAACTACAAATAGAATCAACTCGTTAAAACACTTTAAAGAAATTTACCCGTCTCTGTGGATCGACCCGTACTCACCGGCTAGCTGCGAAGCAACGCCGTTTCTGATTGCGGGAATTATATTTTTGATCGTAAAATCTCTATCAATCAAGGACTCGTCGGGAACTGTTGGTTGGTACTGTACCTATCGTCAGAAAACAGTTCCCAGGTGACAGGAGTACAGCTTAGTCCGTCGACTTGACATTGCTACTTCACCTCGAGTATGTTCCCGCTGTACTTTGATTACTACCCTACCACGGCTCAAAGGAGTCATGCAAACAGGTAGTAGTTGGGTGCAGTCCCGAAGCACTTGGAGGCAGTAGCGGTTAGATAAGATTCGTCTCTCCCGGTATTGGGGGTTGATATCGCGCTGTGTCTAGGAGAGCCATTACACAAAGTCCCTGGCCAGGGCAAGCGAGAATTACCGGTAGTGTTTCCAGTAGTTTCTCAGGGTGTTCTGGGCTACACTCCGGCACGACTTGTACCGCTATTAGCGGTCTGACGTTTACCTCCCCCTAGGCCCGACATACGATACTCATAGACGAACAGACAGGACCGTACGGAAATTGTCACATTCAGGCTCAGTAGGAGTTCGGGTAGGTTTACCTCATCGGCCTTCCTATTAACATCTACCTGGGGACCGTTACGTACAGCTAGTGCCGCTTACGGTCTGTGGTTAAACCCACTGCTAGCGTAGTGTCGAGTTTTTAGAGTCCCACACAGAGAGTTTCCCTGCACTGGGCAAAAGGTGTAGAGGCCGTATGGTTTTACGGCAAGGCTACGATCACTTACGTGCACTTGTGCGTGTATGATGTTCGGGCAGACGATACTAGTGGGCTTTGGTTTAAGCCGGATCCTAGTATTGTATAGATGGATTGGTTTTGTCTTCTGTGCATTCGCATTCTACGGAATGCGGATGCGGGTGTGTATGCACGGTTGTGAGGAGCGAAGAAGGAGGTGCTTTATTGGGGTTCTGACCGTTGATTCGGTCAAAACCATTATGAGGTGAGGAAAATATTTACTAATCTTTTTAATGATAATTATGTTATGGCTAATTGTTTTGACCATTTAACCATACTTGACAATTTGACCTAATTGACCATTGTTGACTTGGATATTTCTTGTGAGCTCTAGACTCTTCTTTGCTTTATCAAGACATGATAGTGGTCAAATCAAACTTAGCCATCATAATTATTATGATAAAATATTGGTTTTTATTTTTCTATGGCTCATTATCTCATTGGCATTCTCTCTCTTCATTTGAGCTCTCAAGCTTAGCTTTTCTTCTTCTTCCTCACTAGAATTCCCAAAAGGTCTCATGTGTTGAGCAAGTTGGGGTTCAAATAGACAAACAAATCCATCTTCTTCCTCTACATCACCTAGGACATCAAGAGTAGCAAACTTGTTGCCCTAGTTACCTCGGCTTGAGGTGGAGCTCGGGCTATAGACACTCGGGTGGATCGTCTTCGACTCAAGGAGGCCACGGAGGTGACCAAGATCCGGATCGACCCATGGAGCCTACGGAGACGAGGAGGATAGCGGAGAAGACCCGAAGGACTAGTAGCATGAGGTATAATCTTCTTGCATAGTAGATAGAACCTCATGTAGTATGTTAGTAATGGTTTGGCAAAGATCCTCAAGTTTTAGTCTATGTTACCTTGTGATAAAAATTTGTTTTTTACCTATTCCGCCTCCCCGTAAGTACCGGGGTAGGTAACGTAGACTTACAGATACCACCCGTATCATTTCGCCCAGCAGCTGAGTTATAATCAGGGCGTCCCACTTGAGGCCTTTTTGGCAGAACCTGCTGCTACCGAAGAGGGAATGCGGAGCGCACTGCATCATTTTATGTGCCTGAACACAGGGTCTCACTTCTTTATCAGTGAACCGAGCTGTGTCCCAAAGGCCCTTAATGTACACGTGGCCTGGTACCTACATTCAATGGGCGCCGTTATTAGGGAAGAGAAGCGACTGTTGCTCGATCACAAAGGTGCACCACCTGCTGGTGATCGAAACGTCCCTCTGAAGTGACGGACCATTGTCCCGCCTCCCTTAAGAGAAGCTGTGGTGATCGAAGTCCCGCATGACAGGTTTGAGCTACCGATACCCCGGGCTCCTGTAGAAAAGGTGACTGTAGCTTCCCCCGATTCTGGCGTGGGATCAGACATCAAGACTCATCGCCCTAAGGTGCCAGCTAAATGTAAACTTGTGCTTGCGGCGACCGGAGCTCGCTCGCAGAGGAGGAAGAAGAAGTCGATCTTCTCTGCCGATGTTGTATTTGGTTAGGAGCCTCATGCTCCTTATAGTGAGGGCTTGGGCGAATATGGGACCAATGAGTGTTTATTCATAGCGCCGGACGATACTGATCTGGAGGCTGCTATTGCAGCTTCTGTGCGATCGGCAAGCCACAAAGCGGGACTGGCCATCCTCGCGCAATCGAGTAAACATCGGTCGTATCTTCTGTTATTGCATTATATTTTTATTATCATATTTTGACTGACATTTTTCCTTCTTTAACAGGCATTTCCACTGAAGAGGCTCTAGCGGCTTCCCTCAAGACTTTCGAGGAGGAGGAGAGGATTCGCGCTTCGCTGGGAGTTGGTATATCTCAGCTCATTGCATCTTCATTCTCCTTTCTTATGGACAATCTGACCCCTTCCTTATCTTAGCGCAGGGACTACAATACCAATCCCGCAAGGTGATGAGGAAATACTTTCAGGGCCGGCCATCGAAGTTCCGGCCTCCTCAGCACTGCCGAAAGAAGCCTTACTCAAACGACCGATGACGGATGCCATAACGGCTCCAGAGGTAACCCTTGGCGCGGACGAGGATGTTCTGTTGAAGGAGACCTTTAGAAGATCTGCCCTCATGTCCCGGGCAGAGAGGAAGCGTAGGATGCGCGTGGAAAGGGAGCGTACCGCCACCTTGGATGCGGGTACGGGTTCAAACGCCGCTACCCCTGCCCTTACTCCTTCAGAGGATATTTTGGCTGCCTTGCCTACTACTCACAGATAGGCAGTGCGTGCTCCTCGGGAAGCAATCGGAAAACCGACTCAAGGTAACGTGACATTGGTTCTTTTGTCAAAGTTCTAATTTTCAGGTTCTCATATGTCCTATCTTGCAGAGCCGAGTCCTGCCGAAGAAGTTGCGGCAACCATCGAGCCTGAGGTAGCGGTGGGTGAGATAGCTACAATCGCCGAGCCCGAGGTAGCGGCAGGTGAGATAGCCACAATCGCCGAGCCCGAGGTAGCGGTGGGTGTCACGCCCCGCTTCCCGGTGTACGGAGAAGAGGACGCGACGAGGTCCGCTATGTATATAGTTAGAAGTATATACGCTAAGCGTATCTAAGCAATATAAAAGTAAATCACAAGAGACAAGAGATATAGAATAACAGCAACTTTATTAATAACATTCTTTTGTACAATGCATGGAAAGTAAATACAACTGAAATGAAAAAGGATGCCTAAACAGTGGCATAACAGGAAATGAAAATACTGACTAGAACAAGGTACAATATCTAGAGCTCGGGGTCTTCCTGAAACTGCTTCAAATCTTCACCGGCGGGCTTGATCTCTGCTGGGTCCAAAACACCTGACGACATTCAAAGAAGAAAGAAATAGAATGTCGTCAGCGAACAGGTCGCTCGGTAAGTCCCAAAGATGGGGGAGAGATAGACAAGAGTAGGAGAGAGAGAGTAGCTTTTAATATTGTATTGTTGTATTGTTGTAATGTTATATTAACGCTGTTGTTTGTAACTTGGTACAGAAGAATGCCAGTGTGTACGAGAGGGGTCTCTATATGCTAGAGACCAGGGCAAACGGAAAATAGAGTACAAGGCTCCGTTATACAACCCGGAACAACGGCAATTGGATTCATGTTGGGTGTCTTAATCTGACCACCTCGTGCCACCTTTAACACCTTCCGTACCAATCTATCCCTTAAACCCCGTAGTGTTTTGATATTATTGTTGTATTGTATTATGTATGTTGGATGACTGACCAAAACCATGATATCAGTAAACGGATTGTAACTGCAATAATCAGGTAAATGGTATCACGGGATAATGGATGTATATCCATGATTTGGTTCAGTCAAGTTGTATAGATTGTTAACTGGATTCTGGGATTCATGTGTTCATATTGAGTTGGAATATTAAAGAATATAGATTGACTTGAATCATATTCAAGTCAGAAATAGTCAGACTCAAACCCGAGTCAGACTAAAAGAAATGTAATTCGAAGTTCTATATTTGTTAGGGTCATTATTGTAATTTATAAAACTTGAGAGGGTTTTATGTAAAAGTACTTTTATATAGTTTTCAAGATACACCTCAGGTATTTATTATTCGTCTTTATTGTTATAATGAGTGATTTTATTTTGTGACATTTCTAGTGAAAATATCCTAATTGCATAAATAAAGGTATTAATTTGTAATATTGATTTATTTGAAATTCATGGTATTTTAATGTAACTTTTAATCTTGTAATTTTTAGGAAAAGGTGGAAACTTTATCTTATAATAAAGTAGGTGTTTAAATGATAAATATATATATGTTTATACAAGAATAATTTTTAATAAATATTTTATTTTCCAAAAATCTCATTTTTCATAAATGTCGTATTCTAAACCGCCTTTCGAGACCGAATGCTCCTTGCGGAGGTCTGAATCTCGCACTACTAAGCCCGAGGGTGCACGATAAACCGCACAATCCCTAACGGGTTCCCCAAATGTGGGTTGTAGTGGCGCTTTGCAAAGATTTAATAAATACTAATTATTTAGAAAACGGTTTTATAAAAATAAGGTATTTATTTGTAAAAGGGTGTAAATTTCCGTATTTTAGATTCTAGGGTTTCCTAAGCCAACTAGCCTATTTCTAAATGGTCTAAACGACACGTCATTAGAAGTCTCAAATCGCCTCTTCACCGCCAATTGTGGCCAGGTAAGTACAAGTGAGGAGGGAGGGATCCGCTCACGAATCGTGAGGCGGGCCTTTTAAAGTTACCCAAGCTCACTTGCCTAGCCTAGACACCATAAAGTCAGGTTTAGATAAATGATCGATGTCCATGACATATCGTATTTTCCTATTAAGAGATTTTGTTTTAAAAATTGTATACAACTTAGAACTTTCAGAAAAGGTTTATAAAGAAAATGGTATTTTAATGAAAAGTCTTGTATTATCGTATTCTAAATTTTGATGATATCAATTAGGGTTGTATTTGCGTGTGTGTGGAGGTAGGTCATTACCTCGTGATCTATTTTAAGGTATAACAATATTAAAGGGTTAAATGAAATAAACTAAACATGGTGGTATTTAAGTGCGAAAATACGGTATTCTGCAAAAGTTATCATTTCATGTGAGAAACTTTATCCAAATTTATTTTTAAGTGATTAATAGTCAATATGAATATGTTTAAGCATTATGAAATTAGTGACAAGTGAGTTTTGATAGAAAAACCGAATCGGAAATCGGTTTGTTCCGATTTCCGTCGGGTTTCGAAATTCCGTATTTTTGAGAAGTAGAAAGAAGAAAAGAACGGGACTTACGGGTTTCGATCAATACTAAAGAGTATAGGGGAACTAAAGAAGTTACCGAGGCGTTGCTTCGTTGCCGGTTGTTCCTCAAAATGTCGCCGGAATTTTCGTCGGAATTTCGTCGGAGTTTCGCTGCGAACTTGTTTTCAAAGTACACACTTCTTGAAAAACTTTTGAGAGAGTGAGCTTAAGATTTTTGGGATGAGAGGGTAAAGGGGAGGGGGTGTATTTATAGGGTAGGCTAGGGGTACGGTAGGTGAAGGGTTTTTAAGTAAAAAATGTAAAAATGTATAAAATCATTAAAAGTTGGAGTAAATAGGGTATATGAAAGATTTTAATGTAAAAATATATAAAATCATTAAAAATTGGAGTAAATAGGGTATATGAAAGGTTTTAATGTAAAAATTTATTAAAAAATCATTAAAATGGAGTAAATGGGGATTTCAAAGGTCTCTGAAACCGATCTAGGAATTTGAAGTGTAAATGGGGGTTTAGAAGATGAAGAGACACAATATTGAAGAAAAATTTAAAACAAAATAAATATTAAAAATAACGTGGGGCATGAGATTTGAACTTTGGTGGCTTGGTTCGGCAATGCAAGGTATTACCAATGAGCTACAAATTCCTTCTTGTAATTAAATTTCTAATTGATTACTTAAATCTTGTGCTCATGCAATAATTACCCCTTTATGGATTTTTGAAAAAATATTTGAAAAAATTTTTATAGGAAAAAGTGTATAAGAAAATTAGGGTTGATACAGTGGGTGAGATAGCTACAGTCACCGAGCCTGAGGTAGCCACTCTTTCACAAGAGTCAGGCACTGCTCGAATCGTCGCTCTTTCCTCCTGCGGCTCCATGCCGTTGCCGGGCGCTGCGAGTGTCATGACAATTCTCGTGGAATCGGGAGATGAGGCTACGGGTGGCTAGACCATTCCGATGGAAGAGGGTGAAGCATTTGCTGCTTCCAGTGACGCCCTTGTCGCGGTCTCGACCGACGACTCACCAGGTAGATTTTGGGTCATTACTTTCCCCTTTATTCTGCAATCCCTTTTAATTTCTTTTTGACAGTGTTTCTCTTATTTCTAATGCAGGTGTGATGAGCGTTGGGGTTGTGCCACCCGAGGAAGCATCTCCAGTTGCTGCTTTAACGGCGGCCGCTCCTCTACCTTCTCTCGTACCATCTCAAATGCTGGAAGGTGCGGATTTGTGACCCATCAGTTTCATTGCAGGCTGTATACTTTATGTACTAACATTGCATTGTTGCGTCCTTACAGGAGTCCTTTTTTATCACCTGTATCAGGTGCTACACCCACACTTCTCTTTCCAGTCAGAGATTGCCTCATCTAGTGGCGCTGGTGAGTATAGCCTTCAGCTAATGTCTCTTCTTTTACGGGCAGCCAAATCATTTCTAATTCTTCTTTGTTTTGATTGCAGCACTACAGATCGAAGGAGGAGACGAAAGAACAATTGCGCCACTGGTACTCCCGGCTTTGCCACCTGCTGCAGCCGGTATAGTAAACTCCATTGTTCATGAACCTCCTCTATTTCTTGAATCGTCATTTGACTGTGATTTGTTTTGCAGCGGTGATACCGACTTCAGCACCGTTCGAATCTCGAGTTGTAATGTCGGCAGGCCCCTTTTCTCGACGTTCATCTTCTAAAGGCGCTGTGAATAGTCTGCGCATGTTGAGCGACTACATCGAGGAGCTTGACGTGGAGGCTCCCACATTCGCTGCAGATTTTGCCACGGAGGTTAATCCTATGCTGGAGACGCTCGTGAACTTTCATAGTGAGGGCGTTGTTGAGTCTTGGGTTAATCACTGCAGGGAAATTGAGGCTTGTCTGCATGAGCTTGAATTCGGACGTTCTGCTCCTGAAGTCCTGGCTGTGAACTCTCAACGGGCTGCGTGGGTTGAGCAGAGCGCTCCCTACTTCCGTTATCTTGAACAGGAAGCGGCCTTAAAACGTAAGGAGTGCGAAGAGACTTCAAGCGAGTCTGCTCGGCTGCACGCTTAGGTTGATGCAAATGCTGCATAGTTGAAAGCTATCTTTGAAGGCCTTCTGCGATGCATCTCTGACGGCTAACACTGAGGCAGAAGCTTGACATCGTCGAGCGGGATGCACAGAATTGTGGGGCAGCTCAGCGGGCCGTCGAAGAGCAACTTTCATCCTACTTGCAGCAACGAGCTCAGGTCGAAGCAGAGTTGGCTACGGCAGCTGACCGAGAAAAAGGGCTGAGGGAAGTGCGCGAGCGGCTGATTGGACTATTGAAAGTGCTTCCCTCTCAATAATTGTTTTTTGTACCATTTGTAATTTTGAATAAAATGTATCCATTTTTATTCTTTCATTAGATGTATTCTGTACCCAATTGGATTTATGAATAAAATATACATTTCTTTCGCAATGTCTTGTGTCATCTCTTTGCTTTCTTCTTTTCTTTGTTGTCAGCATGTCACTTTAGTAAGCATAGCCTGCAGATGATAGAATCATTCCGTCTTGAACTCTTTCGGGAGGTAGCGATGGCTTAGGAAACAGGTTAAGATCTGCTGCCTAAGGCTTTTCAACTTTATGAGCCGTGAGGGTCTCATAAAGACTTTTCTCCCTACGAGTCGAGAGGATCTCGTAAGTGTATTTTCTCCTTAGGAATCATGAGGATTCCTAAGTGCGTTTTCTCTTATAAGTCGTAAAGATCTTACAAGAGAGTTTTCTTCCTTACGGGTCGAGAGGACCCGTAAGTGATTGATGGTGTTGCCATTATCCGCATTTCACGGAGTCAGGAATTGCTCTGAGCGTTTCCCACGGGGTCAAGATTGACTTTAGCCATGTTCCAAGGGTCTAGGATTTGCTCTGGATGCTTCCTACGGGATCATAGCCGTATTCTACGAGGACCAGGCTCCGCTCTGGACGTTTCCCACGGGGTCAGGATTTACATAAGCCGCGTTCTACGTGACCAGGAATTTGCTCTGGATGCTTCCCGCGGGGTCATAGCCGTGTTCTGCGAAGACCACGCTCCGCTCTGGATGCTTCCCACGGGTTCATAGCCATGTTCTGCGAGGACCAGGATCCGCTCTGGACATTTCCCACGGGGTCAGAATTGACATAAGCCGTGTTCCACGTGACCAGGAATTTTGCTCTGGATGCTTCCCACGGGGTCATAGCCGTGTTCTGCGAGGACCAGGCTCCGCTTTGGACGTTTCCCATGGGGTCAGGATTGACATAAGCCGCGTTCCACGTGACCAGGAATTTTGCTCTGGATGCTTCCCACGGGGTCATAGCCATGTTCTGCAAGGACCAGGCACCGCTCTGGATGTTTCCCACGGGGTCAGAATTGACATAAGCCGCGTTCCACGTGACCAGGAATTTTGCTCTGGATGCTTCCTACGGGGTCATAGTTGTGTTCTGGGAGGACCAGGCTCCGCTCTGGACATTTACCACGGGGTCAGGATTGACATAAGCCGCGTTCCACGTGACCAGGAATTTTGCTCTGGATGCTTCCCACGGGGTCATAGCCGTGTTCTGCGAGGACCAGGCTTCGCTCTGGACGTTTCCCACGGGGTCAGGATTGACTTTAAGCCGTGCTCCACGTAACCAGGAATTTTGCTCTGGATGCTTCCCACGGGGTTATAGCCGTGTTCTGCGAGGACCAGGCTTCGCTCTGGACGTTTCCCACGGGGTCAGGATTGACTTTAAGCCGCGTTCCACGTGACCAGGAATTTTGCTCTGGATGCTTCCTACGGGGTCATAACCGTGTTCTACGAGGATCAGGCTCCACTCTAGATGCTTCACACGGGATCATAGCCATGTTCTTCGAGGACCAGGATCCGCTCTGGACGTTTCCTACGGGATCAGGATTGACATAAGCCGCGTTCCACGTAACCAGGAATTTTGCTCTGAATGCTTCCCACGGGGTCATAGCCATGTTCTGGAAGGACCAGGCTCCACTCTGGATGCTTCACATGGGGTCATAGCCGTGTTTTGCGAGGACCAGGATCCGCTCTGGACGTTTTCCATGGGGTCGGGATTGATATAAGCCGCGTTCTACATAACCAGGAATTTTGCTCTGGATGTTTCCTACGGGATCATAGCCGTGTTCTGCGAGGACCAGGCTCCGCTCTGGATGCTTCACATAAGTTCATAGCCCTGTTCTGCGAGGACCAGGATCCGCTCTGGACGTTTCCCACGGGGTCAGGATTGACATAAGTCGCGTTCAACGTAACCAGGAATTTTGCTCTGGATGCTTCCCACGGGGTCATAGCCGTGTTCTGCGACGACCAGGCTCCGCTTTGGACGTTTCCCACGGGGTCAGGATTGACTTTAAGCCGCGTTCCACATGACCAGGAATTTTGCTCTGGATGCTTCCCACGGGGTCATAGCCGTATTCTGCGAGGACCAGGCTCCGCTCTGGACGTTTCCCACGGGGTCTGGATTGACATAAGCCACGTTCTACGTAACCAGGAATTTTGCTCTGGATGCTTCCCACGAGGTCATAGACGTGTTCTGCAAGGACCAGGCTCCGCTCTGGACATTTTCCACGGGGTCTTGATTGACATAAGCCGCGTTCCACGTAACCAGGAAGGGTTGACTTTATCTGCATTTCACGGATTCGAGGTTTGACTCTCGGTCATCTGCGCACCGCCGAGTCATGGAACTGGGATTGCCACGGTTCCGACTTGCTTGATATTGCGTCTGTTGTGATGAAACAAATGTTGAGATGATCTTCAGGCTGCTTTGCGAACCGTTGAGATTTGGCTTCTTCTTCTGATGGAGCCTGGGGAGGGAAGATGTGATTCCATCTTTGTTTGCGCCCCTGAATTGTATACAGGGATTGATGTAATATCACCTGTAGGGCAAAAGTTTCGTTTTACATATTTTTCTTTCCGCAATGCTCTATCATTTCAGCTTTTATATCGCGAAGGTCACGATTGCCCAATCATTTCGGCTATTTTTCGCGGTGCCCAATCATTTCGGCTATTTGTTTTATTCTTACTCGCTGCTTTTTATTGCGAGTTGCCTAATCATTTCGACTATTTTTATATGCATGCATTTTTACTTGCTGATTTTGTCGCAAGTTGCCCCATCATTTCGGCTATTTCGTATGCATTTGTGGCTCACTGGCTTTTCGCTACGAGTTTTGGGATTTGACATCGATTTCGGCATCAGCATCGCTACAACTGGGATATTGCCAGGAGCGAATCATCATCTGCCTTCGTCGATGTCGAGCAAAGGTGGCTTAGTAGACAGGGTTGGGATCCTGTCGACTAAGGCTTTTGACTTCATGAGCCGTAAGGGTCTCATGAAGGTATTTCTCCCTGCGAGTCATGAGGATCTCGTAGGTGTGTTTTCTCCTTAGGAATCGTGAGGATTCCTAAGTGCACGGTCTCTTGAAAGTCGTAAGGATCTTACAAGAGTGCTTTCTCCTTATAAGTCGAGAGGACATACAAGGGCTGTTCACCGTGTAGACATATCCCTAGTCACGGATGGGACTTTGTTAGGGAAATGTTTATTCGCGCCCGTGGATTGTATACAAGGGTCAGCATTGAACCGCTTGTAGGGCAGCATTGGAGGTTGTGATGGCTGCTTAAGAACAGGTTCAGATCCCTGTAGCTTAAGACTTTTGAATCTTATAAGCCGTGAGGGTCTCATAAGAGGGTTCTCCTTACGAGTCGTGAGGATCTCGTAAGTGTAATTTCTCCTTAGGAATCATGGGGATCCCTAAGTGTGTTGCTCCCTTGTGAGTCGTAAGGATCTCACGCAGGTGGTTTCTCCTTACAAAGTCGAGAGGACCTTGCAAGTGTCTTGTAACGAGGTTGAGCCCTTTCGGGTTTTCACAAAAGCTCGCCGGTAGCCCTGCTGTTTTTACTCACGGGGCCCTTTCGGGTTTTCATCCGTGCCCATTTTGCTTATGAACATACCGTTTTCTTTTTTCTTCTTCTTTTTATTATTTTATTCTTCTTTTTTTTGTGTTAGCCTTGGGATGCTGCAATCCACAGTAGTTTATCGACGTCTCGGTTAACAGCTAATTTTAGGACACGGTGGTCCATTGTTAGCTTAAGGACGTTTCGGTCCGTCGTTAGTTTGAGGACGTATCGGTCCATTGTTAGTTTAAGGACGTTTTGGTCTGATAGCCGGCTACTACTTATAGAGTCTGGGCTCAGGAAGATAGCGAGCGGACATAGTCATCGTCGTCTATCGTTGACCTATGCCGTGACTCGTCAGGCATAGTATATTTTTAGGAAGCGACCATTTATTGGCCTGAAAAGTCTTTCACCATGCATGTCCATGAGTAGGTAAGCTCTACACTGGTAAACTTTGTCTATGATATACGGGCCTTCATAGTTCGGCTCGAATTTCTCCCGTTTGGCATGATTAGGGATTATAGGTCTTTTGACCACTAGCACGAGTTCGCCTTGGCAGAATGTTCTCGGCCTAGTCAATTTTTCATATGAGCACGTCATCTTTTCTTTATAAGCCTCCAGATTTTGTTGCGCCATGAGCCGGTTTTCATCAAGGGCATCGAGCTCCTCAAGCCGAAGGTGAGCATTCTCTTCGTCGGTTAGCTCGTAATGAACCGCCACTCGTAGAGAGGGCAACTCTATCTCAAGAGGGAGTACCGCTTCTGTGCCAAACACCAATGCATACGGCGTTGTGTTTGTGGCTGTTTTGAACGTAGTTCGGTATGCCCAAAGAGTTTCATGCAGTCTCTCGTGCCAGTCCTTCTTATTTTGAGACACTGTCTTTTTCACGATCTTCGTCAAGGTCTTGTTGAAAGCCTCACCTAGACCGTTAGCTCAGGGATTATAGACTGAAGAGTATCTCCAGTCTATATTATGCTGTTGTGCGAAGCGACTAATTTTGTGGCTTCTATAGGCTGGCCCGTTATCAGAGAAAATCCATCGCGGAGTGCCTAACCGATAAATGACGTGTGTCTTGAAGAAATGGAGAATATTCTCCGTCTTCACCTCCCTCAGCGGTACTGCTTCTGCCCACTTAGAGAAGTAATCAGTTGTTGCCAAAATGAACCGATGTCCTCTGGATGATGCCGGTTCAATAGGGCCGATTATGTCAGTCCTCCACATTTCGAACGGCCAGCTAGCCACTGTTAGATGTAGTAGATTCGGATGATGATGGATAAAATCCACGTGAACCTGGCACGAGTGGCACTGCTTCGCGTATTCGAGGCAGTTCTGGATCATCGTGGGCCAATAATAGCACATCCTTTTGATCTTCAGCTTCATCTTTGGGCCGGCTTGGTGAGAACCGCAGAGTCCGTCATGAGTTTCTTGGACGACTCTCTTTGCCTCTTCGGGTCCCAGGCATCTTAGCCATAGAGAATCAAATGATCTCTTATACAGAGTATCGTTAACAAAAGCGAAGGATAGAGCTCGTTTCATGAGCTGATGCCTTGAGGATGCATCTTCAGGTGTTCGACGGGATTTGAAGTAATTTATAAAGACTTCCCTCCAATCCATAGCCTTTTCCTGGTCTTTTATTTGCAGGGCCGTTTGCTCGGTAGTTTCCTTTTCTTCAGACGACTCCGGAGATATTTCTGCTGGTGCAAGAACCCGACGTCTTTGCACAACGATCCTTACGTCATCGAGGTTCTCGTCGGCCAGTTCTTTAGCGAGCTTGGCTAGTGCATTCGCCTTACTATTTTCCGCGCGCGGTATGCTTTCCAAGACATAGGAAGGAATTTGAATTAGCAGTTGCTGCACTCTCTCGCCGTATTTCACCAACTCAGGCTTGCGATAGTCGCCATTTACTTGACTAACGACCAGTTGGGAGTCTCCGTATATGAGCAAGTTTTCAATTCCCATGTCGATGGCGATCTCGAGACCTGCTATCAAAACTTCATACTCGGCTTCATTGTTTGTCTTCGGCTCTGTTAAGGAGAAGGCAAAGCGCATTATCCCTCCTTATGGAGTCAAGAAGATGAGGCCTACCCCTGATTTGATTATGAGGGTGCTTTATTTGCGCTTTTTCATGGAAGATGCTCCATCGAAGTAGAGTTCCCAGCGGGTATCATTATCTCTTCTCTCTTCGTTGATCGTGTCAAACGCGTGTTCGTCCGGCAATTCGCAGTTCAAGGGAGAGTCGGCGGGTATCGGATGCTCAGCGAGAAAATCGGCGATGGCCTGGCTTTTCACCGCCTTTAGAGGAAGATAAGTTACCGAGAACTCCATCAAGAGCAGGGCCCATTTAGCGAGCCGCCCCGTCAATATGGCCTTTGACATCAAATATTTGAGAGGAACTGCCTTTGATATGAGATGGCTCTCATGTGCCAACGCATAGTGTCTGAGCTTTGTTATCGTGAAGATCAACGTCAGGCAGTGTTTTTCAATGGGAGAGTAATTGCTTTCTGCCCCCAGTAGAACTTGACTCAAGTAGTAGAGGGCTCTCTCTTTCCCTTGGTTGTTCTCTTATGCCCATAGCGCGCCTAGAGAACCTTCGAGGGCTGTTGTATACAGAATGAGAGGCTTTCCTTTAACGGGAGCGGCCAGCACTGGCGAATTCTGCAGGTACTGCTTGATTTCGTCCAGTGCGCTTTGGTACTTGTGATCCCAGACGAACGGGGTTCCCTTTTTTCATTAGGTGACTATAAAGACGGCACTTGCCTGAGAGATTGGCTATGAATCGCCGGATATACGTGGGCTTTCCTTGAAGAGATCGCAGCTGCTTGAGAGTCTTTGGCGGGGGCATTTCCATGATCGCCTTGATCTTCGACGGGTCTATCTCGATGCCTCGGTGTTAGATGATGAATCCCAGGAACTTACCTGAGGAAACTCCGAACGCGCATTTGAGAGGGTTCATCTTCAAGTTGTATTGCCGAAGGCGTTGAAATACGATTTTCAGATGCTCTAAATGTTTTTCGTATGATTTGCTTTTAACTACGAGGTCGTTGATATAACATTCGACGATTTCATGTATGAGGTCATCGAAGATCTTCGTCATAGCCTTCTGATAGGTGGCACCGGCGTTCTTTAGACCGAAAGGCATCACCTTGTAGCAGAATATACCCAAAGGGGGCCGGAAGGCGGTGTACCTTTGGTCCTCGGGATGCATCTTTATCTGACTGTATCCTGATGAGCTGTCCATGAAGGAGAAAACTTCGTGAGTGGACGTATTATCTATCATCATCTCAGTGACTGGTACTGGGAAGTCGTCTTTCGGGCAAGTTTGGTTGAGATCCCGAAATTCCACACATATGTGCACCGTCCCATTTTTCTTCATCACCGGGACGATGTTGGCGATCCAGTCAGGATACTGAACCTCTTGGATGAAGCCGGAGTCGATTAGCTCTTGACCTCGGCGTTGATGCTCATCTCAAGCTCGAGCCGCATTCTTCTCGGTGCTTGTTTGATCGGCTTGACGTCCGGGGATATTGCCAATTTGTGTACAGCAATCTCTGGATCTAGTCCTGGCATCTCGGAATAGTTCCATGCAAAGCAATTTTTATGCTGCATGAGCACGTCCTTAAGCGTAGCCACCCTTTCTTCAGACAACAGCTCACTGACGAAAGTCGGTCGCGGGTCACTTGCCATCCCCAAATCAATTTTCTTGAGCTTATCTGCAGTAGTATGTATCCCATCTTCTAGCTCTTTTGGGGCCGGTGGAAACTCTGAGATCACCTCGTCATTATCGTTTTCGAAGCACCAGGGAAGGTCATTCGCATTCTCAGATTCTTCTTCTGATAGCGTTATCATATGACAAGTACGAGATCGCTTCCAAGACCGATGTTGATCTGGTTCTGCTCTCGTGGTTTTTGGTTCATGCTTCTGCGGCGAGGTTACCCTCCAGCTGCTGGATAGAGCGAACCTGCCTTGCTGATACTGGTCTTCTACCCAGTCCTTGAACGTGAAGCAGTCTTCGAAAGGATGTCCTATTGCTCGGTGATAGGAGCAATAATCCGGATGATTAACTTCACCTGCTTGTCCGGGGTGCTTGGACTCCGGGAGGGTAATCATTTGATATTTTATGACAAGATCGAATATCTTCCTTGTCTTGTCTTGGGAAAAAGAATATGCTCGACCCATCTTCTTTATAAGAAATGAATCCGGACTGCTCGATTCTTGATCTCGTGGCTTCTTGGACCCGCTTTGTCGCCGTCGAGCACCTTTCCCGTTCTTTGGTTTATTTCTGCCTCTGCGTCGGGCGTTTTGTACAACGGGTTGACAAGGAGGAGCATTTTCATTTTTCACAGCCTATTGAAGGAGGCGTTGCGTCCTGGTTTTCTCGTAGATGTCCATTTCGCGATTATGGTCGTCTCGAACCTTTTGACCTGCTTCTCTTATAAGCTTGTCCATTTGTTCTTCGAACGACGGACTGGGCATTTTCACGGCGGGAGCTCTTTCTGGTTCAGGGTTAGCATCTTCCCACAGAGCATCTTCTTCTTCATCGAAGTCATGTATGACGCAGCAGTCGCGGAATAGCTTCCGTTTCTTGGATTGAACATACCCAAGCCCGGCCGTTTCCATTCTCCCATTGGGCAACTTCCGCTGAGTTCCGGTGACGTTCCAGATCCTATTATAGAACCGTGCCTGTCGAGCAGTTTGCTTAAGGGGTATACCTTGGCGTCTCAAGAGTCTCTTTAGTCTGTCCGTGTAATATCTGGGCAAACGGATGGGCTAGAGCCTGTCAAGTGTAGAATCCGCTCCATGCCAGGTTTCTTTCTGCACTTTGGTTTCCCCAGATCGGTAGAATAGGATCGCCTTTTCACCCTTTCGCCTGGGAGGAACGTAGAATGTCTGCAGCTCCTGCACACTATAGGCGTTAAGTGCATCAAGCTCTTTATAATGCTCCCGCGAAACCATGGTGATTTGCAAACTCCGATCATTATCAGCAAAGGCTTGTATTGATGGCCGAGCAGAGAATACGGCATTGACCTCATCTTCCGAGTCGCTGCCGAAGATCAACATAGGAGTGGACGGTCCCGGCTTGTTGCTCTGGGGCGGACCTGAATAAACTATTTCTTCTTCCTCCTCAGTATCACTCCCGAAGACTGGAATAGTGGTGATAGCTTTGTTCTTATCCTCCGGTTTGCGACATTTTTCTGTGTCCTCGAAATTTGGCAGGAAGTATTTTGTATCTTCGTACTTTCGGACTTCGTTCACGGAGAACGGCTTTAATTCCCCTGTCACAGTGTACTCGAGACCATCTTTGAAATACTTCATACACTAATGTTATGTAGAAGGGATGATGTTGTACTCGTGTAACCAGGGCTAGCCTAGCAAAGCATTGTAGCATTTCTTGGCGTCAATGAAGTGAAATTTAATGTCTGTGACGAGCAACCCAAAGCGTAGTGTCATTATTACAGACCCGAGCGTCCGTGACAACTGGGAGTCAAAACCGGAGATGGTGATCTTATCACGAGCGAGGTGCTGAACGCTTATGCAGATTTTCTTCAACACTCTCACATTGAGGAGATTGACGGAAGACCCATTGTCAACCAGGATTTTGCCTATCTTGATATCGTGACAGTATCCAAAGACATAAAGGGGATGGTTGTGCTCGCACGTCCCAAGGAGGAGATCTTCATCGCCGAAGGTGATATCGGCTGTGTGCACTTCTTCCAGCTCGTCCTTCATCTTTTCTTCGGCGAGGAAAGCTTGGAATTGCTCTAGCTCTTGTAGTGCCTTGATCAATGAATCTCTCGCCTCTTTGGATAACAGAAGGGCGTCGAGAATGCTTAACTGCGAAGGTAGCTTTCTCAAGTGTACCAGAACGTTGTAGTCCACCTTCCTTTTCTTTGGTGGGTCCTTGGCTGTCAGCTTTTCGACGGCTTGGTCATCAAGGATGATACCCTCAGAGACTTTTTCTTTCCCCTTATCTCTTCTATTTGACCCACTGTTCGAGAGCCCAAGATTCTTTTCGAGCGGCGTACGATTGCGCAGCTGAATATTTTCACAGGCCTTCGGTTCTTCCTCTTTTCCCGAGGTGGACTCTTTAAAGAGAGGGCCAAGAGTCATTTCTTCGTCAGAGTCGCTCCCGAAGGTGAGGACTTGCGATCCCCTAGCGCCGATCATGTGACAGTTGCCGGTTGTTCTTTTACGCTCCTCGGTTGTATTTCTCTACTCTCGACGAGTTTTGCGTTTCATTCGCTTGAAATGTTGTCGGTGAGCAACATATCCCTGCCACCATCTTTTAAAAGCGTTGCACTCTTCAGTGGGGTGCGCAATCTTTCGATAATATAAGCAGTAGCTAAGATGTGTTTCCGCTTCACCAAGAATGTTTCCTTCGGAGGGTGGCAGCTTCATTCCCATTGATATAGCTTTGGTGAACCTCTTCCTCATCTTGAACCTGTTTTTATTTGCGGCGGACGTACTTCGATCCGGCAGGAGTGTTTCAACCCTTTCGTCCAGTCGCCGGCGTTTGGCCTTTTCAAATATGGCCATCTCACGCTCCCGATCAGCTTTGCTTTTCGAAAGAGCTTCATTCAGGAATTCATCAATCATTTCTTCTGATGGCCCTAGAAGTTTCGGCTTAGGGTCTGCCCCCAGTTTCTCTGTGTAAGGAGCTTCTTCATTGTCTATCGACGAGTGAGAGATCATATGGCAGCTTGCTACATAACCTTCGGATTCATCCGACGAGTCTTCTCCATTGTCATCATCTCCGTCCTCAAGGACGCGGCTGAGAAATTCTTGGAGTGTGACTGGAGTCCGCGCTTTCTGATTATATTCTTCCAGCGCGTCGATATATTTTTACAGGTCCGTGCACTTGTCACCAGGCTTCACGGGCTTTTTGGTCTTCTTCTTCTTCTTCGCAGACTTTGACGGCTGGGTGTGAATGCTTTGGCTATCACCACCAATCTTTGGAGTTGGGCACGGTTTCAGCATTCCCCCGATGATCTCGGGTTCCAATGGATTTTTCCACCTGATTGCCGGGCATGTCTTGAGATCCTTCAGCATTCTTTTCATCTTGGCTGAAAGAGCGACCTCCCATGGAGCTTCTTCTATGAAAGAGCATGATGCTCCCGGTGTGTCCGTCTTCTTGGGAGCGTATGGCTGTGGCGGGTTCACCTTCCAATTTTCGGACAGCGCAAACTTGACTTGTTGGTATTGATATTCGATCCAACCTTTAAAAATGAAGCAATCTTCAATTGGGTGGCTTACCATTTGGTGGTAGGGGCAATAATTGAGACTATTAGTCTCGTCGGGTTGCAATGGTCGTTTTGGATTCGGCAAATCGATGAGCCTGTTGCGCACCGCTAACTCGAACAATCTCTTCGTTTTGTCCCGAGGGAACGAATAAGGACGCTTCATTTTCTCATTATAGTATCGCCGTCTCTCTTTCAGTTGATCCGTTAGTTTTAGGGCACTGGGCTGCTGTTGAGTATTCGCAACGAATATCGCCTTCCCTTTACCCTTTTCGTTCTGTTGTTCCGGCTTCGGAGGAGACGGTCTATGACCCATCTGGTCCATCTGGGCCAGTTTGTCGATCAAGGCTTGGAACGTGGTCGGCTTGAAGAACATCATGAATTGGAAAATAGTTGCCTGAAGGTCCAGAGTGCCTATGAACATGCCCACCGCCGGCGCTTCTTCGATGCACTGCTCACATTTTGACCATAAATTTCGCCATCGTATTGCATATTGGACCCACGTTTCACCTGGCTTCATCCTGGCATTGATCAATGCCGTTATTGGGGTGCGTTCACTAGCACTCGCGAAACGCTGGGTGAATAGTAGTTCCATCTCCACAAAAGTCTTGACGGAGTCGTTTGGAAGTTCAGAATACCACTCGAATGCCGTTTCCGACAAGCTGCCGACGAACTGACGAAGTAGCAATTTATCATCACCTCCGGTGTTGCCACATAGAGCCCTGAACTGGGCGACATGCTGGTGAGGATTGCCCGTCCCTTTATATACATGAAATCTAGGGATCGTATATCCTGACGGGTACCTTATTTGGTCATACCAGCCTGGATATGGCCGCCTGGTTTTAACAATTTGGCCGGCCGCTTCATTCGCCTGGTGAGCTCGTATTTGCAGAGCGATGTAATCATCCAGGGCAGCTTTGGAGATGGTCTCCTCTTTGGCTGCTGGAAGAGCCGGAGGAGGGTTCGATGTTTCCCCTCTGTCGTCTTCAATGATGATAGGAGGGTCTTCAGCTGGAGGTTCCGGCTGTAACATCATCCCAGCCATGTCTTGGAATAAGAGAGCCATTCGTTTTATATTGGCTGCCTGTTCCGCATCCTCTTTTTCTTTCCTCTCAAGCATTCTTCGGAGGAATTCGGTGTCAGTTTCTTGTTCCTGACGCTGCTCCGAAGTCTCTGGATTTTCTTTTGGCCCAGTGAGTGTGGCCATTGCAGTCAGCATCTCCTGAAGCTTCTGCTGCTGTTATTCCTAAGCCTTCGTTATTGACCGGGTAAGCGGTCGATGTTGTAGGGTTTCTAGGCACCATAATGATGTCTCACAAGGCATCGAACATGCCATTTTCAAATTTTAACGGTGCCGAGAGACCCGACTACGGATCGTTTGCTAGAAAACTAGGCGAAAAAACTAACTAGTTAACACTTAACTAATGGGATATCGGAAATACAACCTTTGTAGATCCGGTGCTCCACCTCCATAGCTCCACAACGAAGTCGTCTCCGCTGTCCAAAAGGAATCCGGGCTCTAGAGTCGGCTTCGTCGGAGAAAAAGCGAGCTAGGTCGTTGATGTCCATGCCGAAGATGATCTACGTCGAGACATCGCTAAATCAAGCTCCACCTTCACCAAGCCCTAAAAACTTGTGAAGGAAACACACTCTACTACTTGGCAAGAGGTAGAGGATGAAGAAATAGGAAGTGGGTAGACTTTAGAATTGGATTTCTCACTCTTTATCATCAATCACCATTGATGACCTTGCTTTCTTCACTTGAAGAAAAATGAGGAAGAAGAAGATAATAGTTATGATAAGTTAGTTAAAAATGAAATGAATAATCAAACCTTATCATAACAAGACCATGGTTAATTGTAGAGAGTTAACTCAAGTTAGATGAATGGTTAGGGTTTGTATAAGAAGACAAAATGGTTGCTATGGTCAAAGTTCATGAAGGTTCTAAGAATACAAACAAAATAGCAACCATTTTCTCATTTCCTTTTTCCTTTTTTCAAAAAGAAAAAGATTAATAAATGAATAAGGAAATCAAAACCCTAATTATCCACTTAAAACATGGTTTAATTCTTTACATTTAACCAAGATGCATGTATCATCAAACATGATACAATCTAGTGCACAAAAATCATATCGCATATGTAATGCGCACATCCGAGTGAGAAAATCCATTATAAAGTGAACCGATACTAGTTAATGCAAAGTAATATATCAAATATATAATTATGCATTAAATCATTAAATCAACACTTGATTTAACGATCCGGTCATATCGCATATAACCGACTAGTATCATTAGTAACAACTTATCGAATCAACACTTGATCCGATAACCCGGCTATATCGCATATAACCGATCAATGTCACATCGCGAGAATCAAATACAGTATCACATACTGGTATCATTCTCGGTCCCGCACATATCTCATACGCGCTCCTATTTCGTTTTGCTTGAGCCAGGAAACCTCTGTGTAGGACTCTAAAGACTCGTCAATACGCCGGCAGCAGGTGATGATCATATCAATCACCCACAAGCCGCAAGCGGTCTGCTAAACGTAACGGCCACCCGGGTATTGAGTGATCTGAAGATCGACGAGCAAGCCCGCTCACACTCCAGTGAATCCAACCAGTAACACTACCGTACAGTCCGGTCTGATCGTCTGATATGTCGCATATCTCGCCTAGGGGTGGTAAACGTCAGACCCCAATAGCTCGATAAGTCGTGTCGATATGAGGTCTACAACATTCGAGAAACTACTGGTAACACTTACCAGTAAATCTCATCAACCCTGGCCAGGGATTTCCGGTTATAGCCAATTGAACACAGCACAACATCAACCCCCTATACCGGGAGAGACGAATCCCCTCCTATCGCTCATTGCCTCCATGTGACTCGGGACTGTACCCAAAAACCACCGTTTTGCACGCCCTCTTGGACGTGGTAAGATGGAAATCAAAGCACAGTGGGAACCACACAAGACTCTATGACAATCTCGGGTCAACAGACTACTCTGTACCAGTGTCACCAGAGAACTACCATCTGACGTGAGGTATAATACCATCTGGGAGTTCTCGGCGAGTCCGTCCAGTGTACCCAGTCTCTACTGAGCACCCGTATATCTCCTCTGATGTCAAACACCAATGGATATGGGATCATCCATCGCCTATCTGTATGGGTCGAGAAGGTACACGCTAGTCTACTCTGGTATATCGATGCCCCGTCTCGATACACCCACGACTAGGGACTTTGAAGGATGTACTTATGGACTACCATGTCCCCACTAGTATGATCCGCATCATAGTCCAGGTAGTCAAGTACAGATCCTAAGGGCTTTACCAACATGTAACAGAGAGACAATCAGTATACACGTTAAGGTAAAGAGCAACCAGATAGCATACTATCATGTCGAGCAAGAAAGTCCTCCCTATATATGTCCCAGCATCCACTACAATATACATCCAATGTACAGTAATGGCCTCTAGGGCATACATATAACTAACAATCTCCCACTTGCACTAGGGCCATCTGTAGCAGTGGTTGTAGTATCTCATACTCAACCATCCTATAAAAGTCTCTCTCTGGGAACAGGCCTTTGTGAGTGGATCCGCTGTATTGTCCTCTGAGTCTACTCTCCAAACCTCGATCACCCTGGAGATCAACCATCTCCATGATCAAGTGATACTGCCTTAGAATATGTCTAGATCACTGATGGGACGGACGTTCCTAGGCATAAGCCACAACTCCATTGTCTCACAATGGTTGGAACGTAGTTCATCTCATGAACCAATATACATCCAAACAGCCTCTTTGGTAGCATCTTAAGTAGCGATGTATGCTGCCTTTATCGTCTAGTATGTCACGGTATCTAGCTTGGAACTCTTCCAACATACCGTCCCTTTACTGAGGGTAAAGACAATGCCTGTGACTGACATTCAGTCATCTTTATCACCCTGGAACCCTTCCAGTGATTCTCCCCAGGATCGGTTGATACCGTCTCACTATGACTAGTGAGAATCCTAACATCCATTTAGATCTATCTCATAGGTCCAAAACCCAGGATTTAGTAGGTATCACTTTGATCCTATGTGGAGAATCATTGTGATAAGCGGACATTGATCGAGCGTAGCATAGGAAACTCTTTTCCTATCAAGAGTATGTCATCCACGTACTCTACGAGGATCATCACCATACTCCCTACTACCTTTTTGTTTATACAAGGTTCATCTACCATTTTGATGATGTCAACTTCTTTGACTAATTCATCAAAATAGATGTTCCAACTCCGCGATGCCTGCTTTATCCTATAAAGCATCTTGCACACGTTTCCGCTGCTCCCACTGTCTACGAAGCCCTCTGGCTGTGTACTTATAGACGCACTCTTCTAAACATCATTTAGAAAAGCTATCATGACACCCAACCACCAGATATCGCAGTCATGGTATGTAGCCGTGGCAAGTAGGATCTGGATGGACTTAAGCATAGCTACTTGAAAAGGTTTCATCATTATCCACACCTGGTCAATGATGCAAACTTTTAACAAGTCTAGCTTTGAAAGTCTCAACCTTTCCATCTACACCAAGTAATCTTCTCAAGATATACTTGCTCCTGATGGGGATTTAACCCATCAGATATAGCAACCAAAGTCCATACTTTGTTGGTGTATAAGGATTCCATCTCAGATCACTAAACATCCAGCCATTCTTACAGAGTCACACTCCTGATGGCCAGCTCAAAACTAGTTGGGTCATCATCTCATGATGCAATCCTCGCTCCCACTGTCATAGAGAAACCGAAGTATCTCTCAGGTGGGTGAGGAACCCTACTAGTTCGGCGGAGAGGCTGAGGTTCGTTGGAATCTACTGAATCCTTTGGTTCTTTCAAATCATCAGTTGCAGTTTGTATAGCTGGAACATTTCCAGTTCTACATAACAGACCTTGCCTCGAGCTTGTCCGGATTATGCTTTTAGACATAGCTCGGACAACCCCAAATCTTAACTAGCTTAAGACATGGGCTCTTCCCTTTCCATATCGCATATGAAGTGGTAGGTAACTGATTTGATTCGAACCTATTCAATAGGTATGCAGCTTCTCAAGCGCATAACTCCCAAAAGGAAGCATGTAACTCAGTATTACTCATCATAGAGCACACCTTATCATATAGGGTGTAATTGCTCCGCCCCGATATACCATCGTGCTATGGTGTATACGGAGGAGTAATGCTGAGAGAGAATCTCATTCTCCTTTAGAATAGTCCAGGAATTCCGTGCTCAAGTATTCTCCTCCCTGATCACATCAAAGGACATAATACTTGTACCCTTATTGGTTCTCTACTTCTAACTTATATTCTGTGAATATCTCAAAAGGTTCAGACTTGTGTTTCAACAGGAACATACGTCTGAATCTTGAGAGATTATCAGAGAACGTAATGAAGTATAAAGAACCAGTCCTGGCATGTGTAGACAGGGGACCTACATACATCAACATGTATCATCCCAAGAGTTCATTAACTCTTTCTCTGTTTCCAATAAACAGAGCTGGTGTCATTATATCTTTGTGACATGACTGGCATGTTTCACAAGATGTAAATTCAAACTGATTTAAATATGCATCTAAATGTAACTTCAGCCAGTCGGGTCGCATTGATATGACCTAGTCTACAATGCCTCAAGAAGAATTCGTTCATTTCTGAACTCTTCCTCTTGTGTGTGTTCCATATACTAAGAACTGTAGTTTGATTTAGAACATCAATGCTTTTAGATAACGTGCCTGAACCGATCAACTTTTGATATAGGAAATGTTCAAAACATTATCCAACAATACAAAATTTTACCGTTTCTTTACTAATAAAGAGACAGATATGATTTTGTATATCAGGTTCGGTATCTAATAACATTCGTTCAGAATCAATGTATTGTAATACAGGGTGACAGTGACCAACAGACTTGGCTGCAACTCTTGCCCCGTTTTCTGCCTCATGAAACTTATCGCCCGTTCTCAGTTCTCTACCTTTCTGTAGCCCTATGTAACAGATTACATATCTGGGATCCTGATCTGGTATCACATACCCAGGACGTAGAGGATACAGAGAAACAGTTCTTTGTAACGAACACACCCGAAGATGATGCATCAGCATGCACTTTCTTCGTTTGGGCGGTACGGGAATTCTGGTAATCCCCAATTTCCTGCTCTGTCTTATAACAATTATAAGTTGGAGCGGGACCAACGTTCCCCAGCTCAGTATAACAAGCGGGTTCGGTCAATAATCCATTTTATTATCTTGATTAAGGCGTGATATGGTCGCTACCTGGAGAGAGAGAGAAGAAAACACTCAGCGTGCGCTCTGTCAAGAATAGATTGGTTTTTATTTTATCTAATCAGGATGGCTCCCACTGCTTTTTATCAAATCTTCCTTCAAACCCTAAAAGGAAAGACTAGCCGGGATTAATTACACACTACAAGTTCGCCAATCTTTCAGCCAGACCAGTGTCGGTACTTTGAGGGAGGTCCCCCGTGCTTTCGCACGAACCTAATTACTGTAAACCTCGTTTTCCCAGAGGCGTAACCCCGTTGACACCTTTCTAGACACCTACTTGATCGGCTAATTGTAATGTATAAAACTCTCCCAGGAGTAACTCTTACTCGCAGCGGGTATCGGGATCCAACTATCTCATACAAGGTATGCAATCTCATTGCAAATTTCAACACTTGAAATTCCCGATAATATTTTGCCCCCAGCACCCTATGACCTTGACGGAGGTCAACAAACCATAGGCTACTAGTCAAGTTCAACCCGTCATTTCTTGATCGAATTAAACCCACCCGCACGACCCTTGACGGAGGTCAACAAGGCCGCACGACTACCCTAACTCAATCTGCATCATATGCATAAACAGATAAATACTAGTTAGCTACCGCACACTAAGCCTTGACGGAGGTCAACAAACGTAGCACGAATACTAAATAGGACTTATCTGAAATGACGGAGGGCTACGACAGGTTTTTCTGAAAACCTATTGCATAATGAACTTGATATCGTTGTAGAATCAAATAATTTTTAAAATGGAGTACTTTTGAAGCTTTTCTAGTTTTGCTAAAGGAGTCACTCCCGGTGAAGGGATCGTCGGTCCTTTCCTCGTCGAATGAGGTGCGGGATATATCATATATATCACTGTGCAAAGCAAAAACTCTTAAAAGCAATCAAAAAACAAACCGAATGTGTAGCATCTGCCAGTTATTGCTCAAGGAGTCACTCCCGGTGAAGGGATCTCGGTCCTTTCCTCATCGAATAAGGTGCAGGATATATCACATATACCGCTGTGCAAAGCAAGAACTGTAGCTACCTGTTTTATTTTGAAATTCGATTCTACAACATCTTAGGTTTCTTATCTTTCATTAATCACATTAATGAAGTCCCATCATTTAAATACCTAAACATCACAGATAAATACAACGTACACTTATGCCATCCGCATTCGCCTCGATGTCCCCTCGTGCACCGTTAGGTTAGGTAACTAACGGCAGAGCGGGGCAGGGCTAGCACGGGTGTAAAACATAAGTAACGTCTATATAATATATCATATATACTATATACTGTATCTATCACAGAACATCATATGATCATCACAGATATCGCAGCAGAAGAAACATATGAAATATTGGATATACTAGGACGTCCGTGTTTTCAATACGAGCCAGTATAAAACACGGATTCCACGGTCGTTATGAATAGCCAAACCCATACCCCTAGACCCCTACGAGAGCGGCAAGCAACCCTGCCAATTCTAGGGTTAGGAGACCCGGACTCGATTCCTCGAGTTGGTCTCCCACTGGACCCCCGGTTACTTGTGCTCCCCTCCTTGGGTCTATCCTAGTGCGGAAAAGTAAATAATATACAAGAGGTGACAACTTCCGCAACCTGGAAGCGCCCCAATAAAAGAATATTACATACAAGTTTTTACATGAATGAAAATGAAAAACACTCATCTCACATAAAAACCCCCGGCTATTCAAACACGACGATCCAATATAACATATCCAGCAACACATAACATCACATGTCATAAACGTAAGTAAATGTGCGCATCCCAATTGTCGTTGACATATAGCAACGAACCGGCGATATCACATATTACACTTACGGTCACAGAAAAGAAAGTGTAAAACTACAACAGTTGGAATCCGCAACCTCCTCAGACATCGCATGCCTGACCAAATGAATTACTTAGACATCGTATGCCTAACAATTATAAACCCCGCATTTTAGTCTCATCATTGAAAACACTTTTCAATATTAAGTCGGGCAATTCAACAGGATTCCCGACATCCTGATCGAATGCTCGTCGCAAACTTCAGTAGACGGCCGCACCCCCGATACCGTCGACGAAGTGCACCAAGGCGGAACACTGCTACCGCGAGCACCCCGACGGATGCTTTCGGCGACGGGGTTCTCCTACAGTCACTTGGTCGGGGCTATAGAGTGAGGCTGTCTATTAAGTTTACCCGGCGAGTATCCGCGTACACTACGTGATTGCGACGGACTTCTGATCACATCAAAATTCCGTGGCAACCGATCAAGTGAGACTAAATTGCTAGATTTATAACATTCATTCAGTTATCTCATAACTTCTTGTGAATTCCAATTGTTGTATCACATTCCGGATAAATAGAAAATATTAAACTTTCCGATCGAACAATCGAACACCCAAGTTTTCCCGATATAGATCAACACATGAAACAAGTCTAACAACATTCAGTTCGTGCCTCAGTACCAACGGTCCAGCCGTAGAAGGGTCAAGCCAACGCCTCACATGTGGCACGCCGTACTGCCCCAAACCCGAAGGTTCAAAGGGCAGTTCAAGACGGTCACATAATCGAGTTAAGGTTTGTTGTCTTCTAAGGGTCCATCGAGTTACTTGCACTACTTAGAACGTCGTTAAACTACGGAAAAATCCAACACTTGGAAATTTCCCGACAGGGGAAAAATTGGGTATTTATATCCGGTCGAACTTTTTAACATATTTTAAAATTTATCCGGAAAACCACACAGACAAAATTTGATAATCCGATCGAACTCATGAAAACCCAAAACAACCCCTGAAAACTCAACTGTATAATAAATATTAAAATATCCCAGGAAAACCAGCACAGAAATCTGAGAATTACTGTGAAAAACAAAATGCACAAAACGACAAAACCGCCGCTGAACCGCCGCGGAATGCATAGCACGTGCCGCGGTTCCGCTGTGGAAAAGTTGATTTAGGCCCACGAAATTTACAGTAATTCTTAGAAAACCCTGCTTGATTTTCTGGATATTTTTAATACTGAAAAATCCACATTTTTAAAATCTGGACAGAGAGCAATTTTGGGTTCGTGTTTTCGGTTCGTCCGGGTTTCAAACTCCGTCTAGACTTCGCCTAAGGATCTAGCTAGTCTCTGATACCACTGTAGGGTTCCTAGGCACCATAATGATGTCTCAAAAGGCATCGAACATGCCATTTTCAAATTTTAACGGTGCCTAGAGACCCGACTACGGATCGTTTGCTAGAAAACTAGGCGAAAAAACTAACTAGTTAACACTTAACTAATGGGATATCGGAAATACAACCTTTGTAGATCCGGTGCTCCACCTCCATAGCTCCGCAACGAAGTCGTCTCCGATGTCCAAAAGGAATACGGGCTCTAGAGTCGGCTTCGTCGGAGAAAAAGCGAGCTAGGTCGTCGATGTCCATGCCGAAGATGATCTACGTCGAGGCATCGCTAAATCAAGCTCCACCTTCACCAAGCCCTAAAAACTTGTGAAGGAAACACACTCTACTACTTGGCAAGAGGTAGAGGATGAAGAAATAAGAAGTGGGTAGACTTTAGAATTGGATTTCTCACTCTTTATCATCAATCACCATTGATGACCTTGCTTTCTTCACTTGAAGAAAAATGAGGAAGAAGAAGATAATAGTTATGATAAGTTAGTTAAAAATGAAATGAATAATCAAACCTTATCATAACAAGACCATGGTTAATTGTAGAGAGTTAACTCAAGTTAGATGAATGGTTAGGGTTTGTATAAGAAGACAAAATGGTTGCTATGGTCAAAGTTCATGAAGGTTCTAAGAATACAAACAAAATAGCAACCATTTTCTCATTTCCTTTTTCCTTTTTTCAAAAAGAAAAAGATTAATAAATGAATAAGGAAATCAAAACCCTAATTATCCACTTAAAACATGGTTTAATTCTTTACATTTAACCAAGATGCATGTATCATCAAACATGATACAATCTAGTGCACAAAAATCATATCGCATATGTAATGCGCACATCCGAGTGAGAAAATCCATTATAAAGTGAACCGATACTAGTTAATGCAAAGTAATATATCAAATATATAATTATGCATTAAATCATTAAATCAACACTTGATTTAACGATCCGGTCATATCGCATATAACCGACTAGTATCATTAGTAACAACTTATCGAATCAACACTTGATCCGATAACCCGGCTATATCGAATATAACCGATCAATGTCACATCGCGAGAATCAAATACAGTATCATATACTGGTATCATTCTCGGTCCCGCACATATCTCATACGCGCTCCTATTTCGTTTTGCTTGAGCCAGGAAACCTCTGTGTAGGACTCTAAAGACTCGTCAATACGCCGGCAGCAGGTGATGATCATATCAATCACCCACAAGCCGCAAGCGGTCTGCTAAACGTAACGGCCACCCGGGTATTGAGCGATCTGAAGATCGACGAGCAAGCCCGCTCACACTCCAGTGAATCCAACCAGTAACACTACCGTACAGTCCGGTCTGATCGTCTGATATGTCGCATATCTCGCCTAGGGGTGGTAAACGTCAGACCCCAATAGCTCGATAAGTCGTGTCGATATGAGGTCTATAACATTCGAGAAACTACTGGTAACACTTACCAGTAAATCTCAGCAACTCTGGCCAGGGATTTCCGGTTATAGCCAATCGAACACAGCACAACATCAACCCCCTATACCGGGAGAGACGAATCCCCTCCTATCGCTCATTGCCTCCATGTGACTCGGGACTGTACCCAAAAACCACCGTTTTGCACGCCCTCTTGGACGTGGTAAGATGGAAATCAAAGCACAGTGGTGTAGGGTTCCTAGGCACCCTAATGAGTTTGTACAAGGCATCGATCATGCCAAATTAAAATTTTAACGGTACCGAGAGACCCGACTACGGATCGTTTGCTAGAAAACTAGGCGAACAATGAACTAGTTAACACTTAACTAATGAGAAAACGAAAATACAACCTTTGTAGATCCGGTGCTCCACCTCCACAGCTCCGCAACGAAGTCCTTTCCGCTGTCCAAAACAAATCCGGGCTCTAGAGTCGGCTTCGTCGGAGAAAAAGTGAGCTAGGTCGTCGATGTCCATGCCGAAGATGATCTACGTCGAGGCATCGCTAAATCAAGCTCCACCTTCACCAAGCCCTAAAACTTGTGAAGGAAACACACTCTACTACTTGGCAAGAGGTAGAGGATGAAGAAATAGGAAGTGGGTAGACTTTAGAATTGGATTTCTCACTTGTTTACTCAATTCACCATTGTTGAAGAAAGCTTTTTCTTCTTGAGTTCAAGGAAGAAGAAGAAGAAATGTTATGATATCAATTATTAAAAAGAAAAGAATAATTCCATTCTTATCATAACATAACCCAAGTTAAGTGTAGAGAATTGACCAAGGTTAAAGAATGGTTAGGGTTAAGGAGATGAGACAAAAATGGTTGCATCATAAAAGCTTCATGAAGCTTCAAGTGCAAACAAAATAAGCCACCATTTTTCTCTCATTTCTTTTCCTTATTTTCAAAAAATAAAAAGACTAATTAATGAATAAGTAAAACCCTTAACCATTTAAATAACTTTGGTTAAATTCTTTACACATAACCTAGCAATCATGCATCATCAAACATGATACAATAAAGTGCACAAAATCATATCGCATATGCAATGCGCACTCCCGAGTGAGAAAATCCATTTAAAGTGAACCGATACTAGTTAATGCAAAGTAATATATCAAATATATAATTATGCATTAAATCATTAAATCAACACTTGATTCAATGATCCGGTCATGTCGCACATAACCGACTGGTATCTTCAGTAACAACTTATCGAATCAACACTTGATCCGATAACCCGGCTATATCGCATATAACCGATCAATGTTACATCGCGAGAATCGAATACAGTATCACATACCGTATTATTCTCGGTCCCGCACATATCTCATATGCGCTCCTATTTCGTTTCGCTTGAGCCAGGAAACCTCTGTGTAGGACTCTAAAGACTCGTCAATACGCCGGCAGCAGGCGATGATCATATCAAACACCCGCAAGCCGCAAGCGGTCTGCTAAACGTAACGGCCACCCGGATATTGAGCGATCTGAAGATCGACGAGCAAGCCCGCTCACACTCCAGTGAATCCGACCAGTAACACTACCGTACAGTCCGGTCTGTTCGTCTGATATGTCGCATATCTCGCCTAGGGGTGGTAAACGTCAGACCCCAATAGCTCGATAAGTCGTGTCGATATGAGGTCTATAACTGTTCGAGAAACTACTGGTAACACTTACCAGTAAATCTCAGCAACCCTGGCCAGGGATTTCTTGTTATAGCCAATCGGACACAGCGCAACATCAACTCTCTATACCGGGAGAGACGAATCCCCTCCTATCGCTCATTGCCTCCATGTGACTCGGGACTGTACCCAAAAACCACCGTTTTGCATGCCCTCTTGGACGTGGTAAGATGGAAATCAAAGCACAGTGGGAACCACACAAGACTCTATGACGATCTCGGGACAACAGACTACTCTGTACCAGTGTCACCAGAGAACTGCCATCTGACGTGAGGTATAATACCATCTGGGAGTTCTCGGCGAGTCCGTCCAGTGTACCCAGTCTCCACTGAGCACCCGTATATCATCTCCGATGACAAACACCAATGGATATGGGATCATCCATCGCCCATCTGTATGGGTCGAGAAGGTATACGCTAGTCTACTCTGGTATATCGATGCCCCGTCTCGATACACCCACGACTAGGGACTTTGAAGGATGTACTTATGGACTATCATGTCCCCACTAGTATGATCCGCATCATAGTCCAGGTAGTCAAGTACAGATCCTAAGGGCTTTACCAACATGTAACAGAGAGACAATCAGTGTACAAGTTAAGGTAAAGAGTAACCAGATAGCATACTATCATGTCGAGCGAGAAAGTCCTCCCTATATATGTCCCAGCATCCACTACAATATACATCCAATGTACAGTAATGGCCTCTAGGGCATACATATAACTAACAAGTGGGAACCACACAAGACTCTATGACGATCTCGGGTCAACAGACTACTCTGTACCAGTGTCACCAGAGAACTGCCATCTGACGTGAGGTATAATACCATCTGGGAGTTCTCGGCGAGTCCGTCCAGTGTACCCAGTCTCTACTGAGCACCCGTATATCTCCTCTGATGTCAAACACCAATGGATATGGGATCATCCATCGCCCATCTGTATGGGTCGAGAAGGTACACGCTAGTCTACTCTGGTATATCGATGCCCCGTCTCGATACACCCACGACTAGGGACTTTGAAGGATGTACTTATGGACTACCATGTCCCCACTAGTATGATCCGCATCATAGTCCAGGTAGTCAAGTACAGATCCTAAGGGCTTTACCAACATGTAACAGAGAGACAATCAGTATACACGTTAAGGTAAAGAGCAACCAGATAGCATACTATCATGTCGAGCAAGAAAGTCCTCCCTATATATGTCCCAGCATCCACTACAATATACATCCAATGTACAGTAATGGCCTCTAGGGCATACATATAACTAACAGATTTCCCGTAGAAGCACGACTTTCCTCTTTTCCTGAATCCATATAAACAGTATGCACCACCATGCCTCCAGACTTAGGGCGTTTAGGCTCAGTGCTCTTGACATTTGTCGCAGACATGGGAATTTTCTCTGGCCTTCTCCTCTTGTGAGTGGTCGAAGTTGAGGGGGCCGTTGTAGTGGGTACCCAGGTAGCTGTCGCCTTTTATGGCTTGACAGGATGGTCCTTTTCTTGCTGAACTTTTATCTTTTTCTGTCGGCGAGAGTAATCTTGATCAATTACTGAGTCCTGAACCTGTCGCCAGACTTTGTAAATTTTGGAAGAAAGCCGCTGAGAGGGTTGTTCTAGTTTCACCTTCGGTGCATTCTCTACGGGTGGAGATCTCTTCAGCACTGCAGTAGGAGAGTTCCTGCGCACCTTGTTAAGCAGTTCAAAGATGTTCCCGGTTAGAACAGCAGCATCGATCTCCACCGTTGGAGCTGGTGGAGTAAATCCAGACGGAGAGCTGCCTCCAGCCTTCCGTACTCGGCGCCAGTGACGACGGCGAGCATGTCGCGCAGATTGTGTTGGTTCAGCTATGGGGATGGCTTTGTCATGCCCCCTGTTCTGGTGAGGCGCTGCTGGTACCAGCCTCTTGAAGACCGACGTCCGTTGAGCAGCAGTATCCAATCTGTCAAAGACAGACCTTTGAGCAGGAACGGGGGTGGAGTGGCCAGCCTTGTAAAGACTGATCCTTTGACTGGAGAAGCTTCTTTAGTGACCTCGAGAGCAGGAATGGCTATCCGTTTTGGGATGGCTGCTTCAGGTATCGTGGGCTTCTTGACAGGCCCATTGGAGTTCAGGCTCAGCCTATCGAAGACTGATGCTGTTGGCTTGGCATTGGATGACCCGTTGAGAGGGGTCATGTGGTAGTGAGCCGATCAAAGACCGACTTCTTCTGCGCTTCTTGCGGCAGCGGGATGTTAACGCTCACTGGTGGGAGCATGGTCCCGAAGAACAACCCGGTGATAGCCTGCGTTACTTGCTCTACCGGCATTGTGAAAAGGGAAGCTGCCTGGGGCCCGTAAGTTACACCTCCAGATAAGGTGGAACGGGAGTTGCAGTTGCAGCTGGAGCATTTTATGCAGGCAGATGCCATTGATCTCTTGTTTTCTGCACCAAGCAAGACACCAAATCTTAGTACCTCGAATCCAAGGGCAACCATTAGCAAACCGCGATTCGTTCGCGAACACGACACACGAAGGTTGGAGTGGAAAGAGGAAAAGGTCCCACCGGGCGTGCCAGAATCTGTTCCCCGCCGAAAACACCGAAACGCGATGAACGTCTCTTCTGAATTTCGGGGCAGATGCTAATTGGTGCATCCATCCACCTCTCCGAAGATGCCAAGTTGATTTATGACACCGTGTATCGAAAGTTTAAACGGATGCGGCCGATGTAGCAGACTTCGTCATATTCCCCCTCATTTTAGGGGTTTTTGATTGTGGGGACGCTCTTCCCTGTAGGCGCAAGCCCCTGCAGTTAATTACGCTACCGCATTGCGGTAACAACTTTCTGCTTCTCCAGATGGTCACTTCGTGTCGTGGATGTTTGTTTTGTTTTTGGTTGCCCGTGGATTGTATACGGAGACTAATTTATGTTGTCGCCCGCAGGGCGTGGATTAGTCCAAATCTGTATCTTCTTAGATTTGGGTTTGGGGGTTGGGTTTGGGGGTTGGGTTTAAGGATATATTAGTCTCATTTGAGACTAAGATGAACTTAAACGTACGTTAAGGATATGTTAGTCTAATTTTAGACTAAGATCAACTCAACGGGATCGTTTAGATCCAACAAGAGAGCATTTGGACTCTATTGTTTAGTTTAGGGACATTGCGGTCGATTAGTTTAAGAACATTACGGTCCAATGTTAGTTTAAGGACATCTCGGTCCAATGTTAGTTTAAAGACATCACGGTCGAGGTTAAGGACATCATAGTCCGTGAGTTTAAAGACATCACGGTCGAGGTTAAGGACGTCATAGTCCGTGAGTTTAAAGACCTCACGGTCAAGGTTAAGGACGTCATAGTCCGTGAGTTTAAAGACCTCACGGTCAAGGTTAAGGACGTCATAGTCCGTGAGTTTAAAGACCTCACAGTCAAGGTTAAGGACATCATAGTCCATGGGCTTAAGGACCCCACAGTCCGTAAAATGTTTGGTTGTCGAGACTCGTCACCTCTCTGAAGACGTTGAAGGATTACAACGACAAATATCAGAGGAGTAAAGAGATGTACCCTTGAACCGACGTGCGTTGGTTGAAAGATCTGTAGTCCAATTTGGAACTAAGATCTGTTAAAATATTTATGAGCAGATGGGCTCAATTAATATGGGTTGAGGACTTATGGCCAATCTTGGGATAAGTCCAATAAATGTTTAATATTTTTATTCTGGGCTGTTGAGCCTTTATTTGGGCCTGGCCCTTTTAACAATGCTGAGCATTATATCTTGACGATTTTTTTTGTCTTGTATTGAATGCTGAGCATTCATCAGAGTTCTGGCTTATTAAAGAACAATTTATGTTCTGTCATCTCAATACGTGGCGCACCAGGCGCTTTGCGCCAGTCAGAGAGCGCAGTGCGCTCCTGCCAAGCAGCGCACATGTAAGGGACACGTGTCGTGCTCAGCGCTAGGCGCTAGATGACGAGCACATGATGCCAGTTTGTGAGCGCTTAGCGCTAATCCATGAGCGCATTGCACTTTCAATTTAGTGGCGCACACGTGAGTGACACGTGGCGCGCTTGGCGCCGAGCGCCAGCCCATGAGCGTAGTGCGCTATTTCAGAAGCGCAAAGCGCAAGTTGTTAATTGGCGCATACGTGGTTGACACGTGGCGCATTTGGCGCTGAGCGCCGGTCCAGAGAGCGCAGAAACGCAGTTCAAGAGCGCAAGGCGCATTTCAAAAGCGCAGAGCGCAACTGATCAATTTTATGATCTGGGAACAAATTTATGTTCTTTTAAAAGAGATTTTGTCTCAAGATTTAAGAACAATAGTTCTTATTTTGCAGGAGAGATTTCCAATCTCTTATGTTGATGAAAGGCTTTGCCTTTATAGATCCATGATCTGTGAGAAGAATTATGTTCTTCTTTTATTATGATGATGAGATCTTTTGATCTCGTTTGTGAAACACTTTTTGTCTTGTAGATCTATGATCTTTTTGAAGAAATGAATTTTTCTTTTTATGAGATGATTTCATCTCTGTGTTCATCATCCATCATCTTTACTTTGAAGAAATATCTTCTTGCAAGAGCTTGCTCCTTATCTTTGAGTTTCTCAAAGTTTATGGGAGGGGGGTTTCTCTATATCACACTTAAAGTTTTGGGGCCTTTATATAGGGCAAGCTGATTTGTTGAATCAGTTAAAGAGATCTTTCTCTGATTGATTTGGGGATGTTTCCCCACCATTGGATCTTTGATCACAGGGCTTCTGTTTTATAGAAGGAAATCTTATTGTTTTTAACAAGATTGAAAAATCTTTCCATAACAGAATTTAATTCTGATTAATTAATGATTTATCATTTTTATTAGATCTTTTGATCTAACGGTGGGGGTTTTATTAATTCTAGCGCTAGCGCGCCCGTGTTTTGTACGTGGTGCGTTGCTCAGAGCGCAGCGTACCTTGCGCTAACGCACCTGTGTTTGACACGTGGTGCGTTGCTCAGAGCACAGTGCACCCGTGTTTGACACGTGGAGCGCTGCGCAGCGCATCTAGCGCTAGCGCGCTCATGATGTGCTGCCTAGGACGCAGCGCACTTGGCGCTGCATCTGAAGCGTTGCTTCAATTTTGAAATTTGAATTTCAAACAGAGCCTTGCTCTAATTGGGGGAAACACTTCCATGTCAGGTCAGTTCTTTGTCTGGCGATCGCGCGTTGAGTTGATTTCGGTGGAAAGAAAGTATCTCCATGGCCCCGAAGTCGAGGGGGATCGCTCAGGCTTATATGGACCTGGTGTCTCTTGGAGAGTGCTTCAGATCGGCGGCGTTTGGTGGGCAGTAGGCTGCCCGCTGCAGATGTGTCGAGTCGAAGAGAACTTGGTGCTTCACTCTGAGGGCTTCAGATGTCTCTTGGCTAGGGTTTTGATCCCTGGCGTCGTTGGTAGGGAGCTATCAGACGGGGATGACCGAGCAGGGTTGCCGCTCGGTGCCTCTAGGCGAGGGCTTTGATCCCTGGCGTCGTGGGTAGGGACCTACCGGCAGGGGATGATCGAGCAGGGTAGATGCTCTGTACCTCTTGGCGAGGGCTTTGATCTCTGGCGTCGAGGGTAGGGACCTACTGGCTAGGGATGACCGAGCAGGGTAGCTGCTCGGTGCCTCTTGGCGAGGGCTTTGATCCCTAGCGTCGTGGGTAGGGAGCTACCAGCCGGGGATGACCGAGCAGGGTAGCCGCTCGGTGCCTATAGGCGAGGGCTTTGATCCCTGGCGTCATGGGTAGGGAGCTACCAGCCAGGGATGACCGAGCAGGGTAGCTGCTCGGTGCCTCTTGGCGAAGGCTTTGATCTCTAGCGTCGTGGGTAGGGACCTACCAGCCGAGGATGACCGAGCAAAGGTTGGGCTCGGCCGCCTCTAGGGAGGGCTTTGATCCTTCAGGACGGGGACGAGCAGGGTTACTGCCCGGTGCCTCTTGGCGAGGGCTTTGATCCCTGTCGGTTGTGGTAGGAAGCTACCAGCCGGGGATAGCCGAGCAAGGGTCGGGCTCGACCGCCTCTAGGGAGGACTTTGATCCTTAACGCGGGAGGGGCTGTAAGAAGCCTACTAAGGATGGGGGTCGGGCAGGGTTACTGCCCGGTGCCTCTTGGCGTAGGCTTTTGTCCTGAAGGATGGGGGCCGATCAGGGTTATTGCCCGTTGCCTCTTGGCAAGGGCTTTGATCCCTGTCGGTTGTGGTAGGAAGCTACCAGCTGGGGATAGACGAGCAAAGGTCGGGCTCGGCTGCCTCTAAGGAAGGCTTTGATCCTTAGCGTTGAAGGGGCCGTGGGAGGCCTACTAAGGATAACCGGGCAGTGAAGCTGCGCTGTTGCCTCTTGGCGAGGGCTTTAATCCCTGGCGTTGCGTATAGGGAAGCTACCGGCCAGAGATAGCTGGGCAGGGTAGCTGCGCGGCTGCCTCTAGACGAGGGCTTTGATCCTTAATGTTGGAGGGGCCGCAGGAGGCCGGCTAAGGATAACCGGGCAGTGAAGCTGCGCGCTTGCCTCTTGGCGAGGGCTTTGATCCCTGGCGTTGCATGTAGGGAAGCTACCGGCCAGGGATAGCCGAGCAGGGTAGCTGCGCGGCTGCCTCTAGACGAGGGCTTTGATCTTAGCGCTGGAGGGGCCGTAGGAGGCCTGTTAAGAATAACCGGGCAGTGAAGCTGCGCGGTTGCCTCTTGGCCAGGGCTTTGATCCCTGGCGTTGTGTGTAGGGAAGCTACCGGCCAAGGATAGCCGGGCAGGGTAGCTGCGCGGCTGCTTCCAGATGAGGGCTTCGATCTTTAGCGCTGGAGGGGGCGTAGGAGGCCTGCTAAGGATAACCGGGCAGTGAAGCTGCGCGGTTGACTCTTCATGATGTTCTGTTCGACCTTCCCGGTGTTGGTATGGGGAATAGGATCAGTCGTGGCGAGTACGCGTAACATGCGCATTGAATGTGTGGGGGAAATGAAGCGCCAGAACCGCGTCGTTTCGATTTCGCCAGAAAAGGCTCAATGTTTGTCGCGTGGCAGCACCTTTGTGGGCGAAAACGGGCGGCTGTTGGGTCCTTTAGGAGCACAGCGGTCTATAAATCGGAGGGAGTGTTGGTCCTTCCTCTCTTCACAAGCCAATCGTAAAGATGGAAGACTTCCCCTTCACCATCCCCGACATCATTCACTTCGAAGACGTGTACCTCTACGACCAGAACTGCACCGAGGATATGGTGCAGTTGGTTTTTGGCAGCATCGAGGACCACTTCAGCCGGCTTCTCCCCCGGCGCTCGCCTCGGCTGCAGCTGATGATGTACTCCATTTGGAGGGCGTCGCCGGAGCTCTACAACCCCCTGTCCGAGCAGCTCCAAGACGAGGCCGTGGGCAAGCTACAGTCTCTGAGGCGTTTCGGCCAGATCTCTGCGGGTCGGCTGAACCGCTCGGTGGCGCTCCTCTGTGAGTGCTACCATTGAGGCTCGATGCCAACGCGTGCGGGGGGAATTGAGGTGTCATGCCTCGCTTCCCAAAATACGGAATACGATGGGTTGACAAGGCCAGCCATGCTCCTACGGTCAAGGAAATATCCTGCCGTAGTCACACTTCGGCTTCTAGCTTTACATGGTAATCAGTAAACGATGCGCAGGTAATGAGAAATGCAGTAACTGAAACAAAACATATACAAAGAACTGACCTGATGAAGGTAAAGAGTATAACTCTGGACAGCTGATCAAGATGTCCGCGATGTACGTCTAGTCCTGGTCCAGGCTAAATCCACTCCTCAAACTGAGCATGCATACTCAGGTCGTCAGAGCAACACGATAGCAATATATATAGAAATGCAAGTGGCAACTCGAACAGTAATAACGGATATATAACAGTAAATCAAGACAGTAGAGGTATAAACATGGAGTAATCAATGCAGTAGAACAGTAAAAGCAGTAAAATAATATGCCAGGTATGTCAACACAGTAAGTAATGTATATCGATACTATCATCCCTATCAGTCTCTAAGTCTCACTGTACAGGTCACTAAGCCTATCGTCAGTCCAAGTGTGAGAGTCAACCACTCGCGAGTGTCCTCCACCCAAGGGCAGGACCCAAGGGCAAGGGACCACGGGCCAAACATGTAACTCACGGTAATAATCATGTACCCTGTAAATCTCCATATATATAAGCCGGCATGGGACTCCCAAGATTCTGTTGAACTCACACTCAAACTACCCCACACCCCGTGGTCTACATCAAACGCTAACCATAACCTCAAATACCAGTCGGTCGGTGACAAGTCTGCGCGAGAACTGGAGACAGGATCTCCATCAAGCACGTCCCGACTAATATTCAAGATAAATAGCAGTGTCTGGTGCCTTATCTGTGACACCCATGCAAGAGCTTCCATAAGTGTCCCATACCACTTATAGTCACACGTACACGCGTCCCACAGACGTCGACAATGCAATAGAATAATAAGGTTCACTGATTATGTACAAGTACGTGTCACTTTCACTTATTCACTTATGCACGAACACTAACGTACTTGCCACAATCATCACTAATACCTAACACTGGATAATGTACATGATCACTAGATTATCAATGCAGTGACGCACGTATGATATAATGAGTAAACAGTATGTAAAACATGATTAGGATGTCATAAATCAGTAATCTACCACTTGCATAATTTTTTCATAAATCATATGTTTACAGTTTAGCGAAACAATTTAGGGAATAAATAGTATGTTTGATTATCTATCCAGCGAATTTGGTTTCACGTCAATCGGGTTTCAGGATCACTAGTTATGGCCATTTCATTTTAAGCGTTCACGGCTGGAAATCCGGTTTCAGAATCGGAAGTCCGTTTCGCAACGCATTTTAATCTCAGTTAGGTTCAGATTTTAGCGATGCTACAGTTGGATAAAATCTATGGTTTTCAGTAAGGTTTTCAACGCAACACACGGATCCTCAATCGCATCTATACGTCAGGAGTTATACACTGTTTAACACTAGTATATCACCTCTGAATCTGTTCTGGACTGTTATACGTCCTGATCTTTTAAATTACAGGTTAAATAGCAAATGATGACGAAACAGAGTGAAAATACTTGTGTTATCTAGATAACAGATTCACCTTTAATAAACAGTGGAGTTCCACAACATACGAGTTAAGGAAAAAAGGTGGTACCCATTACGGAACAGAACACAGTAAACAGAGTCGCTCTGGACTTCAGTCCAGAGTCGCACTCCGATCCAAATATTGTCAAAGTTTAAGTACAGAAACCATGAGAACCTTATATAGGGTTATAGTTCTTTGAGTCGGCTTCGTTTTAAGCCCTCAAATGCATCATTCCAGTATGTACATAATTTACGATGATTTTAACGGTTTTCAGATACCAGAAATTTCCAGTTTACAGGTAAACTTGAGGGTAGTCGTTTCAGTCGTTAATAGTCGTATTATCCAGTGAAATTTATACAAAATATTCATCACTATAAGGGCCAGGACAAACAATCTAATTCCGTCAAATTAGGCAAGTATTTTCATTGGGGCCTAGCATCGAACACATACGTCGCTAAATTTTATCGAGAAAAAGGAATTTCATAACTTATCCGTTTGAATTTGTAATACGAGTAGATTAGCATGTAGCAAGTAAATTACTTGCCTGGAGACGTTCCGGTGATGCACGGCAGTGGCAACGGCGATCTCTGTAGGTGTTCGACGAAATGCCGGGGCTCGACTGGGCTTGGCCTTGCGTCGCAGCCTTGCTGTTGATGCGTGGATGCTCGACTGTGTTGGGTTGTCGATGGAAGGGAGGTGATGAGGAGTTGATGGGGTGAGAGAGAGAGCTCGGAGAGAGAGAGAGAGTAGAGTTGCGGAGAGAGAGAGATCAAGAGAGAGAGAGATCAAGAGATATATATATAGAGAGAGAAGTGTATAGAGAGAGAGAGAGAGGGAGAGTAGAGGGCAGAGAGAGAGAACTGAGAGAGAAGTAGAGAGAGATGATGGTGACGACGACGACGACGACGATGATGATGATGCGGTCGACGAGGCGGCTCGGGCAGTAGGGAGCTCGTCTACGTCGTGGGTGCCGGTGATGGTCGAGTTCGGGTGCACAGAGGATGGGTGTGCAGGGGGCTCAGTGGGTTTTGAAGGTGGGTTAATTGGAGAAGGAGGTGGTGTTCGAGGTGGTTGTAGGGAGTCGTGGTCGACGGTGATGATGGGGTCGGTCGGCAGCGTCGTCGGGAAGGAGCTCGAAGCTCGGAGGAGGAGGGCAGCGTCGGGTTGCAGGTGAAGTGGGAAGGAGACACTCGGTTTTGGAGTGGAGAGAAAGGAGAGGGAGGAAAGGCCAGAGGTGACGCCGGTGGTGGAGGGAGGAGCTCACGGTGGAAGGAGGCAGCTAAGCTTGATGATGAGGGCTCGTCGACGAGGGTGGAGGCGAGCGACGGTGAGAGGAGAGAGGGGATGAGAATGAGATAGGGGAGACGAGGGTGCGCGTTGAGTGGACCGTGAGGGGAGCGGGTCGTAGGAGAAACGTGCACGAGCGTGGGCGTGGGCGTGGGATGCGGCGAAGTGGGCGGGAGGAGAAACTAGCCGTTGGGGAAGAAGAAAGAGGGCGAAGCGGGTCAGGTAGGGGTGAGCGGCGCGGACCGGGCCAGGTTTGGGCCGAGGAGAAAATTTTGTTAATTTAATAAATAATAAAAGGAGTGGGCTGAGGAAACTGCTGAGCCGGCTTGTGAAATAAAAATCAAAGAATAAATGAGAAAGGAAGGGGCTGGGGCTTAAAGGAATAGAATGGGGGGAAATGGGCTGGGGGTTTTTAGAAAAAGGAATTAAGTTTATAAAAGAAGATGGGCTGAGGGAATTAGGTGAAAAAAAATAAGATGTAATAGGGTTTGGGTTTTAGGGTTATAAATCAAAGAATACGGAAAAATATAGAATAGATAGGTAATAGGGTTTGGGTTTAAAGGAAATGAAAAATATAAAAGAGATAGGTAATCGGGTTTTAGATAAATTAGGGTTTGGGAAAGTTATAATGCCAAAATAATTATAAAATAGAATAAATAACTTTTAAGAGTAACAAAATACGGATATTGGTATAAAAAGGGACTGGGTATTACATCATACCACCCTTTCAAAAATTTCATTCTCGAAATTTAAAAGAAACGACAAGCTATAAAATAATAAGCGAAAAGTTACCACATCGAACACTAATACATAGTGATTTACTTAAAACGGGTGGATAAAATTTTTGAAAGTATGTATATGTAAAAACAACATACAAAAGAATAAGTCTAAATAAGTATAAGGCAGGAACAGCTATAAGTGCAAACTACATGTATACGAGAATAAAAACAACAATAACGAACAATAATATTTGAGGCGTGCTCGATAAAACAGAAATCCCAATTATGTCCACATATAAGTATAGCAAAAGTAGTACAGCAGAAATAATAATGAATATAAGTCATAGTCATAATGAAACGGTGAAGGACTTGTCGGTGGTTTAAAACCTTTTTTAGAATAACGTATCAATCAAACCATTTTAACATAGCTTAGAAAACCACTTGGTGAAAATAAGAAGCATGGAAAGAAGATATGCGCGATATATGGTTGCGCTATCGAAAATGAGAATAATAGTAGTGTACTTAAAATACATAAAACGGAGTAATCAATAATACGCACTCTTCGATAAATACAAAATAATGAAACTAAATGTTCGAATAACAATGTCCCTAAATATAGTTAGTGTAGCAGGGAAAAGCACAGATATGTATAGGCTAGCTAGGGTAGGGATTACAATGGAGTGTGGCTCATACAAAAGGTCGAAGTGTGACGGCCTTAGACTGAAGGTCAAAGAGATTGGGGTCGCATCAGCACAGGAAGTAAGGGTGAGCAGCAAGGGACTACAAGGGAAAAAGAATGTATGGGAAAGATAACGGTCGATACATCATGTGAATCAAAATCCGAAGGGTTAGTTAACTTGGAGATTTTACTATTAATTTCCCTTCCTAGAAGGATCTCAAACGAAGCATAGATGAAGGATGAGGGGTGGCCCATTCTAAAGATCAGGGTGCGGTACTTGTTAATCTCAGTGAGAGTTATGACAATACAAGGAGTAGGGGTGGAGCCATGGATTTCAGCAGAAAAAATAAATGTACATGAGAAATAACCAAGCATCAAGTGAACTAAGAAGATCGGAAGGTTAGCGAACTCAGCAATTCATTTCATTCCAGGAATTTCAAAACAAAGCACTCTAGAAAAACGAAGATGGCCCTAAACTATACATAAATTTGTTTGGCCAAAGAAGACATCATTTAAAAATTCCGTCAGTCGCGGTTGTAGAAGTTCAGCAGATTGCGGTAGGCTCGCACGCGCAGGTAGGAACGTCCATTTCCATAGCGCCTCGCGGGGACCGCCATTGGGAGTTCTTCCACAGCAGGGTCTTGTTCTTCTGGTCCCTCTTCCTCGGCTGGAGCTCCTTCATCGAGATCTGCCTCCATGTGATTCTCTTCTTCTGGATTCTCTTCCATGGGATTTTCCTCCACTAGATTTTCTTCTATCGGGTCTTCCTCGGGATCTTCCTCTATCGGGTTCTCTTCAGGGTCTCCTTCCTCTTCATCGGAATCGCCTATCATGTCAAACTCTGGGGCGGCTGCTCCTTCGTCTTCGGAATCGCTGTTTCCGAAAATGACCTGGGGACCGTTGATCTCATCGTCAGAACACATCAGCGTGCGGTCTAAGGAAACGCATGACTGTGCATCCTCATTCAAATGCGGCGCTGCTCCAGGGTGGGCCATGGCCTGAAAGGAAAGAGTCATGATTAGACAGTGGAATACATCAAGAAAATAGCTAAGGGTACGAAGTATAGGAAGATATGCGGTGGCAGGCACTGAAAAAAATCAGGACTAAAATGCTGTGATAGTGAGTGGTATGAATAAGGGGAAAGACAAGAGAATGATACATATATTACGATTCAAGTTTTTATTGCATTCAACTAAAAGTTCGACGGATACAAGATTTTAAATGAAAAGAAATATTTATAAGAGGATGACAACATTACTACTGAAATTAGAAAACATGAAAATTCTTCTTTGACTACTAGACCGCTGCATTCTCGTCACGCGAGTTGAATCCTACGCTGGGTCCGCCTTATTCTCGAAGTTCGAACTACGCAATAATCATCACTTGGCAGAAGTGGAGAGTGTGGACGAGCCTCCTCCTTGTAGTTCCTTCCTTTTTGGGCAACCGTTGATAAGATGTTCGCTGGATTCGCAAATCAGACATTTTCCTTGGGCGCGGCGACAATCCCTCTGAAGATGTCCTGGCCTCTTACAGTACCCACAACATTGGGTCTTCTGCTGCTTCTGTCGCGGGGAAACAAATGGGCCATTCATCTTCTTCTCTTTTCCTCGTCTAACAGGGATCCCTTTACGATTGGAAACTCCCACCGGTGCCTGATTCACCTGCCTTCTCAGTCCTTCCACTAACAAGTCGTTCGTTTGCTCCTGGGCTTCCTTCAGACCTTGCAGTACACTCAGAATCTCAACGGTCTGATTCTGGGGAGTGGAGATAGAGGAAGAGTCATTGGAAGACATGATCCTGAAACAATAATTTTGAGGATGATATAAGGCACAAGCTATGAGAATCAAAATGTAATATGGATTGGACAAAGATTCAAGAATATCAGATGTGATGAAATTCTTTACAAGTGGAAAATCAACTGTATGACTCTAAGTCACTTAAACAGAGTATGGTAGTGTAACCGTGATGTTGTTCACAATTACAATCACGTAACTTTGCCAAGTCAATTGAAACCCTAGTGAATGGATAGCGGAACACACAATGTGAATATGGATCAAGAATAACAAGTTTACAACTTAAACCGAGGGATGTCTTAGATTGTCAAGCTATACACGGAAAACTGCAATCCCAATCGAAGCAAAACCTGACTCTGATACGAACTAAACCATGTCACGTCCGCTTCCCAAAATACGGAATACGATGGGTTGACAAAACCAGCCATGCTCCTACGGTCAAGGAAATATCCTGCCGTAGTCACACTTCGGCTTCTAGCTTTACATGGTAATCAGTAAACGATGCGCAGGTAATGAGAAATGCAGTAACTGAAACAAAACATATACAAAGAACTGACCTGATGAAGGTAAAGAGTATAACTCTGGACAGCTGATCAAGATGTCCGCGATGTACGTCTAGTCCTGGTCCAGGCTAAATCCACTCCTCAAACTGAGCATGCATACTCAGGTCGTCAGAGCGACACGATAGCAATATATATAGAAATGCAAGTGGCAACTCGAACAGTAATAACGGATATATAACAGTAAATCAAGACAGTAGAGGTATAAACATGGAGTAATCAATGCAGTGGAATAGTAAAAGCAGTAAAATAATATGCCAGGTATGTCAACACAGTAAGTAATGTATATCGATGCTATCATCCCTATCAGTCTCTAAGTCTCACTGTACAGGTCACTAAGCCTATCGTCAGTCCAAGTGTGAGAGTCAACCACTCGCGAGTGTCCTCCATCCAAGGGTAGGACCCAAGGGTAAGGGACCACGGGCCCAACATGTAACTCACGGTAATAATCATGTACCCTGTAAATCTCCATATATCTCCATATATATAAGCCGGCATGGGACTCCCGAGATTCTGTTGAACTCACACTCAAACTACCCCACACCCCATGGTCTACATCAAACGCTAACCATAACCTCAAATACCAGTCGGTCGGTGACAAGTCTGCGCGAGAACTGGAGACAGGATCTCCATCAAGCACGTCCCGACTAATACTCAAGATAAATGGCAGTGTCTGGTGCCTTATCTGTGACACCCATGCAAGAGCTTCCATATGTGTCTCATACCACTTATACCATATGTGTCTCATACCACTTATAGTCATACGTACACGCGTCCCACAGACGTCGACAATGCAATAGAATAATAAGGTTCACTGATTGTGTACAAGTACGTGTCACTTTCACTTATTCACTTATGCACGAACACTAACGTACTTGCCACAATCATCACTAATACCTAACACTGGGTAATGTACATGATCACTAGGTTATCAATGCAGTGACGCACGTATGATATAATGAGTAAACAGTATGTAAAACATGATTAGGATATCATAAATCAGTAATCTACCACTTGCATAATTTTTTCATAAATCATATGTTTATAGTTTAGCGAAACAATGAATGGGAAATAAATAGTATGTTTGATTATCTATTCAACGAATTTGGTTTCACGTCAATCGGGTTTCAGGATCACTAGTTATGGCCATTTCATTTTAAGCGTTCACGGCTGAAAATCTGGTTTCAGAATCGGAAGTCCGTTTCGCAACGCATTTTAATCTCAGTTGGGATCAGATTTTAGCGATGCTACAGTTGGATAAAATCTAGGGTTTTCAGTAAGGTTTTCAACGCAATATACTGATCATCAATCTCATCTGTACGTCAGGAGTTATACACTGTTTAACACTAGTATGTCACCTCTGAATCTGTTCTGGACTGTTATACGTCCCGATCTTTTAAATTACAGGTTAAATAGAAAATGATGACGAAACAGGGTGAAAGCACTTGTGTTATCTAGATAACAGATTCACCTTTAATAAACAGTGGAGTTCCGCAACATACGAGTTAAGGAAATAAGGTGGTACCCATTACGGAACAGCACACAGTAAACAGAGTCGCTCTGGACTGCAGTCCAGAGTCGCACTCCGATCCAAATATTGTCACAGTTTAAGTATAGAAACCATGAGAACCTTGCATAGGGTTATAGTTCATCGAGTCGGATTCGATTTAATCCCTCGAACGCATCATTCCAGTATGTACATAATTTACGATGATTTTAACGGTTTTCAGATACTAGAAATTTCCAGTTTACAGGTAAACTTGGGGGTAGTCGTTTTAGTCGTTAATAGTCGTATTATCCAGTGAAATTTATACAGGATATTCATCACTACAAGGGCCAGGACAGACAATCTAATTCCTTCAAATTAGGCAAGTATTTTCATTGAGGCCTAGTATCGAACACATACGTCGCTAAATTTTATCGAGAAAAAGGAATTTCATAACTTATCCGTTTGAATTTGTAATACGAATAGATTAGCATGTAGCAAGTAAATTACTTGCCTGGAGACGTTCCGGTGATGCACGGCAGTGGCAACGGCGATCTCTGTAGGTGTTCGACGAAATGCCGGGGCTTGACTAGGCTTGGCCTTGCGTCGCAGCTTTGCTGTTGATGCGTGGATGCTCGACTGTGTTGGGTTGTCGATGGAGGGGAGGTGATGAGGAGTTGATGGGGTGAGAGAGAGAGAGAGCTTGGAGAGAGAGAGAGTAGAGTTGCGGAGAGAGAAAGAGATCAAGAGAGAGAGAGATCAAGAGAGAGTGAGAAAGAGATATAGAGAGAGGGAGAAATGTAGAGAGAGAGAGGGAGAGAGTAGAGGACAGAGAGAGAGAACTGAGAGAGAAGTAGAGAGAGATGATGGCGACGATGATGATGATGATAATGATGATGATGATGCGGTCGACGAGGCGGCTCGGGCAGTGGGGAGCTCGTCGACGTCGTGGGTGCCGGTGATGGTCGAGTTCGGGTGCACAGAGGATGGGTGTGCAGGGGGCTCGGTGGGTTTTGAAGGTGGGTCAATTGGAGAAGGAGGTGGTGTTCGAGGTGGTTGTAGGGAGTCGTGGTCGACGGTGATGACGGGGTCGGTCGGCGTTGGCGTCGGGAAGGAGCTCGAAGCTCGGAGGAGGAGGGCAGCGTCGGGTTGCAGGTGAAGTGGGAAGGAGACACTCGGTTTTGGAGAGGAGAGAAAGGAGAGGGAGGAAAGGCCGGAGGTGACGCCGGTGGTGGAGGGAGGAGCTCGCGGTGGAAGGAGGCAGCTAAGCTTGATGATGAGGGCTCGTCGACGAGGGTGGAGGCGAGCGACGGTGAAAGGAGAGAGGGGATGAGAATGAGATAGGGGAGACGAGAGTGCGCGTTGAGTGGACCGTGAGGGGAGCGGGTCGTAGGAGAAACGTGGGCGGGCGTGGGCGTGGGCGTGGGCATTGGATGCGGCGAAGTGGGCGGGAGGAGAAACTAGCCGTTGGGGAAGAAGAAGGAGGGCGAAGCGGGTCGGGTAGGGGTGAGCGGCGCGGGCCGGGCCAGGGTTGGGCCGAGGAGAAAATTTTGTTAATTTAATAAATAATAAAAGGAGTGGGCTGAGGAAACTGCTGGGCCGACTTGTGAAATAAAAATCAAAGAATAAATGAGAAAGGAAGGGGCCGGGGCTTAAAGGAATAGAATGGGGGAAAATGGGCTGGGGATTTTTAGAAAAAGGAATTAAGTTTATAAAAGAAGATGGGCTGAGGGAATTAGGTGAAAAAAATAAGATGTAATAGGGTTTGGATTTTAGGGTTATAAAATAAAAGAATACGGAAAAATATAGAATAGATAGGTAATAGGGTTTGGGTTTAAAGGAAATGAAAAATATAAAAGAGATAGGTAATCGGGTTTTAGATAAATTAGGGTTTGGGAAAGTTATAATGCCAAAATAATTATAAAATAGAATAAATAACTTTTAAGAGTAACAAAATACGGATATTGGTATAAAAAGGGACTGGGTATTACACGAGGGCAGAGGCTGGACTCCGCGAGGCCTCGGCTGGCGGAAATCTTCTCGGAGTACCACGAGCAGTGCTCTCTGCACCCCCTTTCCCCGTTGTTGTAATTAAAATTTTTTTCGATGTATGGCCGAGGAGCCCTTAGTACTTTATTTTTTTGAATAAATAAGACCGTTTTCTTCTTTTTCGCAATGTTCCATCGATCTTTTTTATTACATAAGCAGCAGATTCTAGGAAGAGTTTACATTGCATTTAAAAAAGAAGTACATGCTAGTAGATGACCTTATCTGCACAGTCCGGGCCCCTCGGATGTTTGTTGGTCTCCGTGCTCGGCAGAGGGTACTGGGCTCCGCGGGCGCGAGACATATCATCTGTTGATACGAGCATGATTTGGCCGATGGTCAGCTCGACGGGAGAGGGACGCTGCTCCTTCTCGCGGTCGACTTGCCGCTTATCCCTCAGGTAGGCGGCGAGGTGCCCTGATCGGATGAGCTCCTCGATGTAGTCCCGGAGCTGCTTGCTCCGTGGAGCGGCCGAGCGACCCGTGGAAACCGCAGTAGGGGCCCTGGGTTCGCTTCGAGGCCTGACGCGGGATCGGAGGGAACTTGAAGAATCCCTCGCCCTTAGCCTCCTCCAGCAGCACTACTTGGGCGACGTTGAGCGGGGTATACTCCTAGAACTTCGAATGGTAGGGCTGCTGACGCTCTGGTCTCTCTTCCCTTGCCCTCTTCTTCTGATCGGGTCGGTCTACCCGGAGAAGGTTCGCATTCATCTCGGACTCGGGCTGGACTTCGCGCTCAGTCCATGCCTTCACTTCGGCCATAGTCTTAGGTTGCGCTAGTGCAAAGGAGCGTAGCCACTCCTTGTGCCTAAGACCCGACCTGAGTGCCGTGATGACCGTTTCGTCCCGGTGCTCGGGGACCTCAAGAAGGGCGTTATAGAAGCGGTTGACGTAAGCTTTGAACGTCTCCTTGTCCCCGCTCTTGATTGTGAAGAGGTAGTCGACCGTGCTCTTTTGCCGACGGTTCCCGACGAAGTGGCCGAGGAACTGAGTAGCCAGCTCGTCGAAGGTTGAAATCGAGCGAGGCTCGAGTCCTCGGAACCAGTCCCACCCGGAGCGGATGAGGGTGGCCGGGAATGCTCAGCATTGGGCGGCGTCAGAGTGGTCTTGGAAGCTCATCCTCGCGGTGAAAGCATCCAAATGGTCATTCGGGTCGGTTTTCCCGTCAAAGAGAGAGACCTTTGGGGGCTTGCTGCACGAGGAGACATGGACAGCGAGCAGCTCCTCGGTGAATGACTTGGTGAGCGAGTCGGCGGCGTACTTAGCCCCATCACCCGAGAGGTGACCTTCCCAACGTATGCCTTCAATCTTCTTCTCAAGGGCGTCGAGTCGGCCGTGGTATCCCGAGGATTCAGCACCCCCCGATCCCTCGCCTCTGCTGTGGGAGACCCGCGTCTGGGCGCGGCCCCTGTTCCTCTCGATGAGATTCCTCAGATTCCCGGGCGAGGTAGCCCTCGAGCCGCCGTGGTGAGCCCCGTACTCGCGACCCCGTCGAGGGGGGTGTTGGTCATGCCTGGGAACAAGCGAGTTGACCGACATCTCCTCAGGAGGGTAAGGGGTGCGAGGAGGCTCGAGGCGAGGCGCTCTGGCGGCGGATCTTGGTGTGAAGTTGTGGGGTGCCCATCGGGCTGTAGAAAGTACCGGTCCGGGAGATCTGTGGCCGTGGGAGGTAGCTTGTCGGCGGTCGGGCGTGCCGACGCGGGCTGAGTCTTCTCGAGGCGGAGGAGCGACGATCTGGGGTTCAGGCCCTGCTGTTTGGATGTGGACGAGCGCCTCCACGATGGACGCTAGTCGGTCTATTCGGCCGGCAAGGGCATTGATGACAATCGCCGGGGGAGGTTCATCCGCGCCTCCGTTGAAGGGAAGGCGGCGGCTGGTGCTTGGATCTTCAGGGTGATGCTAGCCATGTGGTTAGAGATTGGTAGACGAACTTTTGTTTTTGTGGAGTTTGTTTCCTACAGACGGCGCCAGCTGATGGAGGCGGACTTTCCCGGTCTCCTTCAAATGTTGTATCCCGTTGATCTGCCGATAGCTACGATTGACTGCTGGGATTTGATCTGGAACGTGATCTCCTGCGATGTGTGGATCTCAATGGGTTGGAGAAAGATTTGCGCCGAGTACCTGCAAGAAAGTCCCGAGGTGGTTTGGTACCACCTAGGACCCTCCGACGATCAAGTCAGTAACAAGATCCGAGCAGAGTAACGGCTTAGTGGAGTAAAAATGGCTTACTTGATCTCTTTGGGAGAGGGGTTTATATAGCGGCGGCAGCATGCAGGGGCAGGCGCGAGAATCACGCTGGCCGTTACGCTCCCGACGTCACGCCCGCGTGATAAGCGGATCTTCCCATTAATGGCGAGACAGGCTCGTTAATGGGGATCGTAATGGCGTGGAACGTAAGATGTGGCCGGCGGAGATCTCGCGCATGGCAAGATTCGCGGAGCGGCGGTTACGCCTGCGAGTGGCACCGTTGGTCGGTCGATGAGACCGAGGAAAATGGCCTCGGCGGGAGAGCTCGGGGGCAAGCGGGAGAGCCGAGGCACCTTGGTCCTGTGATAGCTCGGAGGCGAGCTGGGAGGCCGAGGAAGCCGATTTGTGCATGGAGGCTCTGAGGAGAGCCAGCTTGTACTTGCGGGTCGGACACAGGGGTGGCCTGGTCGGGCTCTGTAGGCCATTTCTTCTGAGCTCTGGGACACGTCATCTATAACGTGTCACGATCTGGGAGATCGCCGATATCGAGCATCATCACTACCCTACTTGTCCATAAATCGCTAGGGCACGAAGAACGGTTGGCGTTATGATCCATTAAACAGCATCCTTACAGAAATTGATTCAACTACCAACAATTCTTAAACAACTAATATATCAAGATGAGGGCAGCTAAGAAATAAAAGTAGCTGAAAAAATATAGAAACCATCGGTCAAGGGGTGCCATTTAACAAAACTTATTGTGGGTTTGGACAAGTAAAATAAACTACACGGTGATCTTGGTGAAATAACCAAATAACTTACAAGAAAATAGTTTGAAATGCTTTAGCGAATACGGAGAAAAAGAAGAATTTAAAAGGAATATATAAACATGAAAGAATCTTGACTAGTATGCAAAAGTCCAGGTGTGTCTCCTTTCCTTCTTTTTACAAGGCAAAAATTTCAAGTTGCCACTGCAAGAAATTTTGTGGCATTTATAATTGCTCTCTTTCTTAAACCTAGTAAAGCACAACATATCATTCAAAAAGCCTCATCTTGATGGCCAAACAGAAAAACTAGCTCTTTTCTGCACATGCCTCGTATTTTTTCTTTTTTCCCCTTAAAAAATAAGGTGACTTATTTAACGTCTCCATTTGATAGAGGAACAGACATGCATAATAAAATCAAACTTCATGAATTTCCTTAACTTGCGCTCTTTCTCATCAAAATATCAACTTATTATAATGTCCTTCCTTCAACTTAATCAATCAAAATCATGCCTGCGTTTTAAAGGAATAATAAAAAAAATAAAAATATAAGCAACAATCCGGGCAAAATTTGTAAGATTTCTCTCCTTTCACAAAATGTTCAGGCCTTATACTAAAATGCCTTCAAAATACTCTTAATTAGAGCCTATCTTCTCCTTAATTCTATACCCGCAGCTCTTGTAAAACTTAAATATTTCATTGGCTTTCTTCATCGATCGCTTCCTGCAAAAGTTCAGGTCTTTTAAGGAAACGTCCCTGCAAGAGAGTCAAAAGAACAATTCAGAAGGATGTCATGAGAAATTTACTAATGACCAAAATAATTGCTATTGTGGTTTCACTAAAATACCTTAAAAGTTTTTTTACTACAGTAAAATACCTTACATGCTAGTTTTGAGGGTAGTTTAGTGGTATAAAGTTTCCTTGAAATTCATAATTTAAGGTAATAAAAAAGTTCAAGGCAGTTTCATGAAAAACCAGGATACTTAAGGGCATTTTAGTGTAATTTTTCCTAAATTATAGCTAAGCTCAGATACAAATATAGTTATCAGTTCATGATATTACATGGAATCACAAACAGTAAGTTTTCCATCGAATGTAAATCAATTATAATCACTATTAAAGACATTTCAAACCCAAACCCAACCCCCCCACCCTGCCCACCCCACCCCCCACGCCCCCAAAAAAAAGAAAAGAAAAAAAAACCACAAGCTTTTTATGACATTGTATGGAACTAACACTTTTAGAATGTTGCATTCAACAAAAATGAAAGAAGAGAGAGGAACAAATCTTACACTTGCCTTCATCCGCGGCCTTTGATCAGCATTCACCTTCCGAACTTGGTATCGGATCTTTTTGGAGAAAAGACGATTCCTTCTCTTCTCTCTGTACCTTCGCACGCTCGCCTCTCTCACTCCTCCACCTTCATTGTCCGGAAACAAGTCGATATCTATCAGTCTTACCTGCCAAAAGGAAACATGAAAGAATCATTATTTGTTACTCGAAACATGGTTTGGAAAGAAAGTAAAGAACTAATGGAAGAAAATGATTTATATAGCTAATTATAAAAGCATAAAATAAAGTCTTGTATTTGTCGTAATTAAACACCAACATATATGTCTTTCTATTAAAGATTACAGCCTCATACACCCACATTTGTTGGGTTCTAAATATTTTAGACAGTTGGTCTAATCAAGTTTTGTTGGAATTTCAATCTGACCAACTTATAATTGAAACTAAATTGGAAGTATTCATTTTTTTTATAATATGTGTCAGTGTATGTAGGTGTCATCATAAAAAAAAAAGAAGAAATAAGAGCACCTATCATACACAAGTTAGTCTTCAATTTTCAATTTTTTCGCTTTCTATTTACAAATTCTATGTTCCATCAACAAATTCCAAGCAAAGAGGAGACCTATTCTTGTGTTTCCTTCGATACCAGACATAAATGAGCATTTGGGGTTCAAAAACAAGTGATGAAATCATGAAAGTGATGATATTGTCTATTATACATTGAATACAAACACCTAAGTTTACTTAGCTATTTATGTCTTACTGATTAACCTTGTGTGCTCAGAATCATCTAAGTTCCCACAAGAAACAAATGATAACTTCAAGTAGGTATCTGAGATTGCAAAGTGGGAGAAAAAGTAATTTAGGACCACAAGTTACAGTGACACTTTTTTCAGAAAAAGAATATGAAACCAAATTTCCACAGATCTGGCAGATATTAAAAAATCCCATTAGTAAACATATAGAGGGATAAATTACACTAAACTACCCTTAACTATCAATTTTTTTGGTTTTAAAGAAATTTTTTCACTAAAATACCTTAAATTTAACAGTCCATAGTTAAGGGTAGTTTAGTGTAATCTGGACGAAACAGAATTAGACACTTACAAGTATATCAGCAGAGGATTCTTGAGTCCCGGATTTGTTTGAGAACGGAAACTCGCGATCGGACCAAGCAGCGAGCACGTCTTCATGGTTCAATTTAAGCCCTAACCCCGGTTTCAACTCCACATCTACTGAATCGCTGGTAGTTTTAGAGCTAGCAACATCTCCTGTTTCGTTAGTTGTTGTAGTAGCTTTAGGTCCATCCTTCACCTCCTCTTTCTCAACTTTCTTCTTCTTCTTCTTGTTCTTCTTCTTGCTCTTCTTCTTCTCTAACGTCCGCAATGCGTTGAACTTGGGAACAATGTCTTGCACGGGCACTGATGTTGCCGGCCGCCACCAATCCCCATTGTGAGCCCCACGGATCGCCTTGTGGATGTTGCAGATCCGATTAAAACCAAACCTGAATTCGACCTTCCCTCCGATTCCAAACCCCATATGACTCCCAAGATAAGGATTGACATAGGAATTGGAATTGGGATTTGACTCGCAATTCTCCATGCTCAAATTCCCCATGATGCTATCAATCCCCTCACCAACTTCCTCGTCGAGAATCGACTCCACATCATAATCCGTGCAATCGGGTGAGCTGGGCTCTTGGTACTCAACACAAGAGCCCTCGTTCGGGCTAGTTGGTTTGAGTTCAAAGCAAAGACGTGGCGTTTGGTGCGGGGATGGCTCTTGGATTAAGAAACCGGCCTCGTTCAGTACCCGATAAGGAGGCAAGAGGTCCGGAGAAGACGAGAACGAAGGAGTCAATGAAGAGAATGGCTTTGAGTGTTTAGAGAATTTGTGGAGGTTTTCTGTGGAGAACAGATTGGGATAGATTGTAGATAATAGAGCGGCGGCTTCGGAGTAATTTTGGTTGGGTCTTTTCCGGGGAGCACGGGCTCTTTTGGTGGAGATTGCGTGCGTCGAGTTTGACGACTCGGATAGAGTTGATGAAGGAGAGGATGAAGACGACCGAGCCGACCAAGGAGAAGGGGATTTTATGAGGTCTAAATCGAAGCCGTAGGTTCGGCCTCCACCGCTAAGAACAGACATTGTCAAAATCTATTGAAGATGCAGATTTTTCAGACTTGTTCAAGTTTATCAATTGGTGATATTGAATTACATGTGATGGGAAAACTGAGCTGAATTGAGATGCATTAAACCCTAAACCCCAAAGCTAAAACTCTTAAATGAAAGGTAGAGCTCACCGAAATCGAAAAGCTTTTGAAACCCATATAGAATTTCATGAGAAAATATCGGGGTAACCATCAAAATTCAAGCTTTACGAAGACAAAATGAAGAACACAGGAAATGGTTGGAATGGGCTAAAACCCCAGCAAAAACCCAAATTCTTGCTGGTTTTTCAAAATTCTCACCCTCTCAAACAAAAACACACGAAACCCGATTCACTGAAATCGCTAAATTCTTCAACAAAACCTTTCCTTCCCCAAAGTGGAACCTAGTCAAATAAGTGCTGCACCTTTATTATGGGGGAAAACAGAGGTCCTCACCTCTTTGCTTTGATTTGAGCAGGACTAGGGCCATTAGGGAGTAGCTGAGAGAAAAGGGTTCTTTTTAGAAATAATGAGTGAAAATGAGTTCGAATTGAAGCAAAGATTTGAGTTTTGATGACAGCAGTATGAGTTTTCTCTGCTACAGTGAACCAATAGAACAGTGACAACACAGAGAGAGAGAGAGAGAGGGATGATATTGAAAGAGAAAACAGAGGAAATTAATAGAGAGAGGCTCTGTCTTCAGAGAGTTGATATGAGAACAAGAGAAGGAGCAGGGGGTGGTTTTGAGAGGATGCAACAGGGGATGAGACAAGCTTGGCCTTCATCAGCAGGAGGCAACCTGTGGGTCCCACAAGCAGGCGCCACTTCTCTCTCTCTCTCTCCTCCTCCCTCGTTTCCTTTCTCTCTCTACCAATAGACAGACAAGTTTGCCCATAATTTGGAGTTTCCATAGATTTTATGATTTTTGTATACTGGTCCCAGATACAGATGAGAAAGGGTAAGCGTTATGGTAGACTTATAACAGCCAGCGTAAAACTCTCATACTCTGTGACATAAACCGCAATAAGAGAGAGTGGCATCATGAAATAAAAAAATACCAACTTTTTGCTAGGTAAAAAATGTTCAAGAAATAACAGAATTAAAGATTTAGTTTCTGCTAGATTCTTTTATGGCCACCATATATCTCATTTTTTGTGTAGACGAGAAAATAATATCTATGTTCCATAGTATAGATTTCCACCAAAAAATTGCGGCATGTGTAGCAAGTAAGCGATGCCGAGTAATTTGTAAGATCGGTTGCATGCTACACTTTAAACAAAGCTTAATTAACTAAAAAAATTAATCGGGCTGCCTATGCACATAGTTACGAGATTTTTAATTTTTACTTAATGTTGTCATGTAAAAAAGATTAGTTCCTATTCAATTATCAATGCATCTTTTATAGCAAAATTTTGCCTGTCAATATCATTATGATAACTTTTAAATAGAAAGTCATCCTTTATCCACATCATATATTTCATGCTTTTTCCAAACTTTTTTTTAAAAAAATGTAATAACTTATAACATAACATAACATAACATAATCCCCCACGTAGATTTTCAGCCCATCACCCAACCCACACCAACATGTCCATCATGCATGGGAAAATCTTACTTATCCGTTGACATGGCGCGCTCCCATTGGCCGCTCGGAGTCTAGGGCTTACGTGGCCTTGCCTTTATTGGCTGGCAGTCTTTCACGTGAACCAAGAGGATATATCTCATGTCTTTAAATCTATGCATTCAACAATCAATAACAAATTTTATTTTTTTTGAGAGCTTATCTATCTATCATTTTAGTTTGGACTTATGTTTATTTGGTGCGGTTGTTTTCATTCCTACGTTGTGTCTCTTAGCTTCAATCACTAATGATGAGGAGCTGTTTACCATCCACAAATTTGCTATTTTGGTTGTGGGAAGCTCTAATGTTTTTCAAGGATATTTTTACTAGGTATCAATCTATCTACAGGAAAAGGTTTGCGTTTCCTCTTGTGGTGTGACAATGGATAGATATTTCTAGGAGCATGAATCTTGCCTCGTCCAAAGATAAATGGATATATGATGAGTAGTTGAAATTCGACTTGGATCTGAATAGATGACTGATCAGGTTATAGTCGAATATGGATTGCATATTTGGTAATTCAGATGCGAAAAAGTATGAAGATTGGGCTTGGCATGAAAATTGTAATATAGCGAACATGCGACTAACAGAGAGACAAAACCAAGTTACCTGGCCTTAATTACACTTTTATATATATATATATATATAAAAGGGTTATTTTGAGAAAAAACTCAAATTGAACAACCATTGCTTATTAAAATAAGCAGCTCATTGACTTAGATGATTTTATAGAGTTTAATTTGGGTGGGGGTTTGGGGGATAAACTTGTAAAGGCATATGAAATAAAACATCGTCAGTATCTAGTATCTGTGTTGTTTGGAGAGAATTAAATCCAAAAGGGTATATAAGAGATCCGGTTTTTAGGTTTATCTTCGAGAGGCCATAACTTTTGATTCGTGGATCCAATCAACGTATTCTTTAGCAATTCGGAAACAGCAAGACGGGCTCTATTCCGGCAGACCAGATCATGCGGCTTGATGGTCTGTTGGATCGCGATTTGAAATTGTTTAGAGTGTTTACAGCTCGGAAGTTTATGTTACAACTTTTAGTATTTTTCTAGTTTAGCCTTCTTTAGTTATTTTTATTTATTTAAAATAAAGGATTTTTAGTAATTTTCCTTTATTAGAGTTAGGCTATTTAAAGATTGTAGGGCTTTTTGTGTGCTCATGTTTTTTATTTTAAAAAAAATAGGATTCCTCTTTTCATATATTTGATCCAGGGTTTATCCGTTCACAAAACGATATCGGCCCCCTCTTCGGTCCCCATAATGACATGTACCATCCCTCTCTCATGAGCCACTCCCCATTAGGCGCCCCAACTAACCCACAATATTACAAGGCACCTGGTACATATTTGTGGAGTGGTACCCATATGGAAAAAAAATATATCGTGGAGGAGATAATTTAATGGATAACACAATAAAAGAATATAATTAATTATTTATTTCAAAACAATACACATCTTGCATATATTCTATCAACTAATGAAACCGTCTTCTTCTACAAGTGGCACTGAAACGAAGCACAAGTTGAGGTGCCACTGAGTTTAAGGACCACAAACTAATTATCCTTTTTGATATGTAATTTTCCCTCGGTAGTTGGTAGAAATAATAAACAAAATCATTTAGTTATGCAAGCCTTTTGTTATATTAGTGCTATACAATAGATTGCCAAAATTGTTAAGAATGATAATCTTAGAAAAATGAAAAGAACCCTGAATTCTGTATTTTAAACGACTCGCAAGATTATCATGGCAATAAAATTGGGATGACACGGAGAAGACGGTCATGGTTCCTGTGCAAGGATGACACATACAAATCTATATTAAAAAAAAGATCCATAATTCGTATTTAATTCTTAAAATGGCATGATTTAATGTCAATGCTCCTTTTCCCCCTTCCCTATCACTTGCTCTGTTTCTCCCATAGAAACCCCAATCAATTGTTTCTTTGCACAAATTTAGATTTCATATCAAAACGCGATTTTTTATCTGTTTGAAAGGATTTAAAGTGGAGAATATGTATTAGGAAAATTAATAGACATAATTATTGAACCCAATTTTCTTCTTCTTTGATCAATCAAGTGTGCCCAATTTTACTCAATTACAGCGAATAAACATTCGGAGGGATCGTATCTTCAAATTATGTGTCAGTATATGAATCTGGAGCTGGGTCGTCCAATTTCTTTGAAAATAAGCATTGAATGTTTCGTTAATCGGGCTTATTTATTTCTAAAGTGCATCGGTCCAATTTCACCAATTACTCGTCTTTTATTTCTTTTTTAATAATACACGATAAACTAATGCAACAGGGTGTGAGACGCAGACCTCTTTGCTCCGCGAAAAAAGGCTTAATTTACCAATAGGTTATAGAGTCACTAGCACCAATTCCATTTTCATTCTTGACAAGCAGACCTTCCATAGATAGATAGGAATAACTTTGTTTGCTGATGGAGGTTAGTTTAGTTGTCTCATCATCACACAGCTATCCTACAAAAACCTGTAAGTGACCTTATTCCCTTTATTTCATGATTTTGGAGATCTCATTCATGGCCTCCTTTTTTCTTGTCTGTGGATAACTTTTAAGGAAGCTTCACTCACTCACTCACTCTCTCTTGAGAGAGAGAGGGGGAGGTTTTTTTTTATACCAAAATAATGTTATTTAATTAAATATTTCCAAAAATAATACCGGATCCAAACTGTTTCCCAAAATAGACCTCCGAATGTTTATTATACAATTAATTATCGTTGGTAATATATTCGGTTGTATTCAAATTCAAGGATACCTAACTTTATGGTTAGATGGTGAAGTAGAGGTTTTTGTTGCAACGTTGTAGGTGTTTTTATACAATTAATTATCGTTGGTAATATATTCGGTTGTATTCAAAATATATATTGATGAAAATCTGTTTATACTGAAGCGTGGTGATATCGTAATTATGGAGGATAGCCTTATTCCGGCTTGGTTGTATTTCGGTGGGCGGATTGTGAATGGTAGAACGTATGGTGTTGAATATGAGAATTCTATTATTCAAGAATCAATTTGTGCACTCCTTCCAATAAACGTGGTAGTGCTAAACGGTATGCCACTTCTCCAACTCGTTCGAGTATATCAAATGGTCCTATGTACCTTGGATTTAATTTACCTCTCTTACCGAAACATATCACTCCTCTGTTTGGAGAGAACTTCAGGAATACATGCTCTCCGGGTTTAAACTTCAGATGTCGACGTTTTACATCTGTCCAATGCTTCTGTCGGTTCTGAGCTATGCGCATTTTTTCCCTGATCGTGCGAACCACATCTACAGTTGCCACGATCAAGTCTGGTCCAAGGAGTTCACGATCTCCAACGTCATCCCAACTCAGCGGGGAATGGCACTTCCATCCATAGAGTGTTGCGAATAATGCTCTCCCAATACTTGTCTGGTAGCTGTTGTTATATGAGAACTCCACAAGGTGTAGGTGATCTTCCCACGAGCCTCCAAAATCTAATATACAGGCTCTCTGCATATCTTCTAATATCTGAATTGTTCACTCGGATTGTCCGTCCGTCTGTGGATGATATGCCGTACTGAAATTCGGACTCGTTCTCAGGCTAGCTTGTAGACTCTGCCAGAACTATGATCGAAATCTTGTATCACAACCGGAGACGATGCAAACAGGTACCCCATATAATCTCACGATCTCCTATATGAGTTTATGGGTGTCAAGAAAAGTATAGTACATTTTGAAGGTATAAATCTTACTTTAGATTTTTACTCACCTCCATGTACTTTCTTACCAACGTCTCAGTTGACTGACCAACTCTGAATGGAATAAAGTGAGCCGACTTGGTGAGTCGATCCATAATAACCCAAATTGCGTCGTTACCCTTCGTGCTGTGAGGAAGAGCAGTCACAAAGTCCATGGTAATGTGCTGCCATTTCCATTATGGGATCGGTAACGGCTGAACTAGACCAGCAGTTCTGTAATGTTCATCCTTTACTTACTGACACACTAAATACTTGGCTACGCTCCTCGCTACTTCTCGCTTCATTCCATACCACCAGTAGTGTTTCCGTAAATCCTTGTAAATCTTCGTACCGTCAGGGTGTACCGAATAGGGAGAGCTGTGAGCTTTTTTCATCAACTTTTCTCGAACGGGGCTGACTGGCACACATAAACGGCTTTCATATCGCAAGGATCCATCTTCGTGGATGATGAGGTCAGTTTAATCTCCACTTTCTACTTGTTCTCAAATCTTTTGTATCTTGGCATTATTTGCTTGAGCTGCCTTGATCTGATTTACAAGCGTAGACTGAACGTGTAAGTTCATCAAATATAGAGTGTTACCTGGCATAATTATTTTGATCACCAATCCGTGCAATTCTTACTGTAGCTTCTATTGAGCGGTGAGGTTCATTGCTAATGGCTGGCGGTTAAGTGCATCAGAAACTACATTCAACTTTCCAGGATGATATTGTAGGTTGATGTTGAAGTCCGCCATGAGTTCTAGCCATCTCCTCTGCCACATGTTGAGTTTCTTCTGAGTAAATATATACTTCAGACTCTTGTGGTTAGTGTATATATCCACTCGTTCTCCCAAAACATAGTGGCACCAAATCTTGAGTGTGAAGACCACTGCTGCCAGTTCCAGATCATATGTTAGATAGTTGCGTTCATGAACTTTTAATTGCGTTGATGCAAAAACCATAATTTTTCCATGCTGATATAGAACGCATCATAATCCTTTACTGGACGCATAACAATGTATATCAAATCCGCCAGATTGATCCGGTATTATGAGGATAGGAGCAGACATTAATCTTGACTTGACTTCTACAAAAGCCTTCTCACATGCTTCTGATCACACGAATACTTCGTCTTTACGGGTGAGCTTAGTCAGGGGTGCTGTGATCTTTGAAAATCCTTCGATGAAGTGTCTGTAGTATCCTGCTAAACCCAGAAAACTTCTTATATCTTTCACCGTCTTTGGTGTCGGCCACTCGCTGACAGCTGACACCTTAGCTGGATCCATAGAGATTCTTTCGCCTGAAACGATATGTCCGAGAAATCCGACTTGATTTAGCAAAAATTCACACTTGCTGTACTTGGCGTAGAGCTGATGTTGTCGTAATGTCTCCAGGACAATCCGTAAGTGCTCGGCGTGCTCTTTCCGATTCTTTGAATACACCAGGATGACGTCAATGAAGATAACAACAAACCTGTCTAAGTACTCTCGAAAAACTTGGTTCATCAAGTTCATAAAGATGGCAGGTGTATTGGTCACTCTAAATAGCATTACGAGATATTCATAATGACCATAACGAGTCCAAAATGCTGTCTTTGGAATGTCGGACTCTTTGACCTTCACCTGATGATATCCTGAACGAAGATCTAACTTTGAAAAGACACAAGAACCACTTAACTGATCGAAAAGGTCATCGATGCGAGGTAGCAGATACTTGTTTTTAATTGTCACCTCGTTCAGAACTCGATAATCCACGCACATCCTGTAGCTACCTTTATTCTTCTTCACCAGTAGTACCGGAGATCCCCAACTTGAAGTACTGGGTCGGATCCAATCTTTCTTCAGAAGTTCGTCCAATGGATACGGATCTCCTTCAATCCCTCAGAACTTAATCGGTATGGAGCTTTTATTACTGGTTATGCGCCGGGTTGAAAATCAATGCTGAATTCAAGAGCTCGATCGGGAGGAAAACCAGATATATCTTCCGGGAATATATCCTCGAACTCTCGAACTACCTCTGGATTCTATTCTTCCGCTTGCAACGCTGCAATCTCTGCCTTCTTTGGTTTTGCTCTGTAGATGCTAGGCTCTAAGGTCCGGTCTCTGCTTTTGAAGTAGAACACTGGGTGATCTGGTATTTCAAACGCTGCCTTCCTTTGGAAACAGTCGATGGTAGCGAAGAAAGTTCCCAGCCAAACCATTTCCAAGACTACGTCGAAGTTCAGTATGTCCATCACCTTGAAGTCCACATAGAATTCTCGACTGCAGACGACCACTGGACACATATCGTATCCCAAAGTTGCCTTTAGAACGTCGTTCCCTGAACTGATATTCCAACTGAATACGAGCGGCTTAACTGGGATTGCATGAGTTATTACGAACCATTGCGACATAAAGCAATGCGATACCCCAGTGTCGAAGAGCGCGAGTGCAGGTAGAAAGGCTACTAAGATTGTACCTAAGTCGCATAGGATATGTTTAGGTATAACAAATATAAGACGGCTATGAATTGAAAGGACTTAAAAAGGAATAGAGCAAGGATTTACCAGTGATAACCTGAGCCGTAGCTTCGGTCTCTTCGACTGACATAGTGAATGCTTGGTGTTGCGGCACTTTTCTCTGTGCCTGGTTAAACACTCGGCGTTGGGGTTGAGCGGTCTGGTTGCGAGGAGCTGGAGCTGGTAGAGTTAACCGGGTAGGAGGAGCTTGGATCGTCGATCTAGATGGAGGTTTGTTGGGTCCTCAGTTCTGGGGGCATGCTCCGATGGCATGAGTAGAAGACCCACAGATCAGGCACAAGTTGTTCGTCCTACGACAGTTCTTCACAAGGTGCCATATTCTTTTGCAGTAGATGCAAAATTCTGGCCTGTTGTTAGCGAACGAACCTACTGGCCTCCGAGGTAGTCCATGAAAAGCTGGCCTGGAAGAGGCACCTCCCGTGATCTGGTGCATATGACGTTTCACACCGGCAGTCTGCGGTCTGCCCTTCTTCTTCACAACTGCCTCATAGCGTCGGGCAGCCTTCAAAGCAAGCTCATGGGTTGGGAAATCCCCTGTAGCGAGTGCAGCTTGAATTTCAGGGTCCAACCCTTGCTGGAATCGTCATGCCCAGATCTCTGCAGTGGGAATAAATTGTGCAGCGAACTTGTTGCGGCCTTATATTAGCAGCGTAGTAAGTGAGGTAGGAAAATTCAACTTGAGATTATATCTTACCTGCCGAGCAAGGTAAACTCGGCATCATATTCATCCACAAACTTGACCCACATCGAGCCTTGCTGTAGATGGATGAATTGCTGCTCCATGTCAAAGCGGACAGTCTCTGGAAAGTACTTGGTATCGAAGAGGTCTCGGAAAGTCCTCCACTCTATTGGTTGTGCGAGACGACTCTCTTCAGCCTTCCACCATACCCTGGCGTTATCGGTCAGTTGTAACTTAGCAACTCTCAGCCAGGCTATATCTGACACTTAAGCTGCTGTCAGGTCATCCTCTATCGCCTGAGCCCATTCTTCTGCTTCAAGCGGGCTCTCCTTACCCGAGAAGTTCTTTGGGTGTAAGGCCCGGAACTGTTTTACTCCAGGTGCCTCGGCATCGGGGATATTCATAAGTATAGCAGTTTGTTGTTGTTGACCCTCCAATAGGCTCTTAATAGCCTCAAGAAGTACCATCTGCTCATTGATAGGAGCTACTGTTCCCCTCCGAACGGCGGCCAAGACATGGACGTCTTGTCTGAGATTCGGGGCAGATGCTAATTGGTGCTATCCGTCTACCTCTTCGAAGATGCCAAGTTGATTTATGGCACCATGTATCGAAGGTTTAAACGGATGCGTTCGATGTAGCAGACTTCGTCAGATTCCCCCTCGCTTGAGGGGTTTTTTGATTGTGGGGACGCTCTTCCCTGCAGGCGCAAGCCCCTGCAGTTAATTACGCTACCGCATTGCGGTAACAACTTTCTCCTTCTCCAGATGATCACTTCGTGTTGTGGGTGTTTGTTTTGTGTTCGGTTGCCCGTGGATTGTATACGGAGACTGAGTTATGTCGTCGCCCGTAGGACGTGGATTAGTCCAAATCCGTATTTTCTTAGATTTGGGTTTGGGGTTTTGGTTTGAGGATACGTTAGCCATATTTGAGGCTAAGATCAACTCAAACGTTTGTTAAGGATTCGTTAGTCCAATTTGAGACTAAGATCAACTTAACGGGATCGTTTAGATCCGACAAAAGAGCAATTGGCTCTATTGTTCCAGTTTAGGGACATAGGGGTCCATTACATGTATGGCCGTCGGGACCCATCACCTCTCTGACGACGTTGAAGGATTACAACGACAGATATCAGAGGAGTTCAGAGATGTACCCTTGAGCCAAAGTTGATTGGGGGATCTAGAGTCCAATTTGGGACTAAAGTCTGTTTGAAGGTTTTAAGGATGCATTAGCCATATTTGAGGCTAAGATCAACTTAAACGGTTGTTAAGGATACGTTAGTCCAGTTTGGGACTAAGATCGACTTAACGGGCTCATTTAGATCCGACAAAAGAGCATTTGGGCTCTATTGTTCCAGTTTAGGAACATGGTGGTCCAATACCAGTTTAAGGACATGGTGGTCCAATGCCAGTTTAAGGACATAGTGGTCCAAGTTCCAGTTTAGGGACGTGGTGGTCCAAGTTCCAGTTTAGGGATGTGGTGGTCCATCATTCCCGTTTTGGGGACAAATGTTAGTTTAAGGACGCATTAGTCCATGAGTTTAAGGACCCCACAGTCCGTATTAATGTGTGGTTGTCGGGACCCGTCACCTCTCTGAAGACGTTGAAGGATTACAACGACAAATATCAGAGGAGCTCAGAGATGTACCCTTGAACCAATGAGTTGGTTGAAAGAGCAGATGTGCTCAGTTCAAGATGATTTGAGGACTTATGGCCAATTTGGGCTAAGTCCAATTGTGTTTGAAATATTGGCCCTCTGTTGGTCCATTGAAGGAGAGACTTTGCCTCTAGAAACTTAGTCAATTGGGCTAAAGCTAGTGTTAAACACTAGAGGTCAACAGTGTTGAACACTGGGAATAAGATTAACAAGTTAGTGTTAAACACTAAAAGATAATCAGTGTTAAACACTAGCAACGGGGCTTTCAAATTAGTGTTAAACACTAAAGCAAATCAGTGTTAAACACTGGTAATCAGAGATTTCAAATTAGTGTTAAACACTAAAGCAAATCAGTATTAAACACTGGGAACAAAGTCTTCAGATTAGTGTTAAACACTAAGGAGAGAGGGGTCATGTGTGGACACGTGAGAGCGCCCTGATTTCCTTTATTTTATTCTGTAGATCAGTGTTTAACTCTTTTAATTCTGACGGCCATCACGTGTGAGCACGTGATGGAGGCCCCCGCTCTGGTCTGTTAGAATGCTCATTAGGGGTCACGTGGTGACACGTGAGGGCGCCCTGAATGTGGAGCCAGATCTCCTTTGTTTTATCCTCAAATCTGCGAATAAGTGTTAAACACTTTTCATCTTTATTTTAGAGCATCACGTGATGGGGATTTATGCATCGATAATTACAGCACTTGCTGAGGGGTCACGTGGGGACACGTGAGAGCGCCCAAAACTTCTTTTCTTTTGTTTTTTCTTTCTGCATTTTGGGAGTCACGTGGGAGCACGTGAGGAATTGCCTCAAAGCTTCTTCCTTTTTATTTTTGGGGATCTTTCTAGGGGTCACATGGGGACACGTGACCCTGGTTTTATTCCTTCTTTTCTGATCACTGCGGATTGGGGTCACGTGTCATCACGTGACCAATATTCTTTATGTGTATGGAGATCTTTCAAGTCCCTTTATTTTAAGAATTAAATTCTCTGTAAGGTTAAACCCTAATTTTGTTTTGGAGGAATTAAATCCCTATTGTGAAAGAATTAAATTCTTATTTAGGGTAAAACCCTAATTTCTTTTTAAAGGAATTAAATTCCCAGATATGTAAAAGAATTAAATTCTTGATTAGGGTTAAACCCTAGTTTTGTTTTAGGAGAATTAAATTCTCAAAACTCAATTCCCCTTCTAAGTTTAGGATCTGCATGGCAGGATCTCGACCCGATGAGAATTAAATTCTCAACTTATGGGGAGATGTGCTCTGTGCAGATCTTCAACCAGAAGAAGAACTAGGTTCTTTATTTGCAGAAGAGTTAAACTCTTAAATTTTGAGAATTAAATTCTCTTTTGAAGTTGATCTTTTTCCCTTTTCTCACATAGGGTTTCCTTTGTTGAGAATTAAATTCTCTTTTCTTTTCTTCCCTCTTGAGAATTAAATTCTCCTCTCTCTGTTTTTCTCTCCAAAAAAAGTAGATCCATCTTCTCTTCTCTTGGCTCCTATTTATAGGAGGAGGAAAAGAATCAATTTGTTTTGTGAATCTTTCATTGAAAGATTTTAATTGATTTCATGATTAATATGATCCTTTAGATCATTCAGTGAATTTTATTTACCGTTGGATTTTAAATCCAAAGATAAGATGTTTGTTATTCTCGGTGAGATTTAGGGGAAATCTTTCCTTGTCTAAGATTTTTCCATAAATTAGTGATTTTTAATCACCCTTGGATCTTTAATCCAACGGTCCCCATAATCTTTTTTCCATTTGGAAAGATTTAGAAGCTTTTAGAATTTTAATTCTATTTCGAAACATTTTAGAGAAATTTAGAATTTTAATTCTATTAAACTGTAAGGCTTTCAATGCCTATCACGTGCGGGCACGTGACCCTTGGTCACGTGTGGGCACGTGACCCCCAAATTGGTTCCTTTAACAGCCGCTTGTTTATGTTGTTGTTTTAACCATCACGTGTCAACACGTGACCATTAGTCACGTGTGAGCACGTGATACCTCATTGAGGTGACCTCTGATTTTTAATCAGGGAACAGATTTTAGAATTTAATTCTATTCATTATTTTAGAGGTCTTAAGAGCCCATCACGTGTCTGCACGTGACCCATGGTCACGTGTGAGCACGTGATGCCCCATTGGGGTCTTTTCTGAGTTTTTATTATATCTTGTAACTCCTCCAGCGGGTTCTTAAAGGTCCATCACGTGTGGACACGTGATGCCTCTTAACTTTTGATCCCGGATGAGTTATGAGGCCCATAATATATCAAATCGAAGGGTTTTTCGAGATGCTTCCAATACCATCAGAATTTAACAGTTCCTCCTTCAGGAGTTTATCAAAATACAGGCCGGAAGATACTGGTTCGCATTTCTTTAAGCGTGTCACTGCCATTTGATACCTTGGACTCCTTTGCGTAGAAATTTTTGGCGGGAACAAATGCCCCCCACTACTTTGCCCACGTAAGTATGTACGTGGGTGAAGTAGTGCAGAGTTATGCATGGCGTATGACCAGTTTCGGGTTGGTGTATCACTTTCAGAATCTTGATCTGAGAAGATAACGAGCGGACACAAGCGTCGTCATTGATCATTGACTCAAATCTCGACTCTTAAGAGATATGGTTCCGAACTCTCAACTCCATGAGCCGCACCCTTCTATTTCTTTATGTTTTACTCTGGCATGAAGTGGTCTTATACGCTCATGAGTAAGTTCTCCATTTCAGTGGCATATAGCTTTGGCAAGTGTGACTCATAGATGGTCTATCTTGACCTATTTGCAGAGCAGTGATGACTTATGAGACAGGGGTAGGATCTGCCACCTAAGACTTTTCAACTTTACGAGCCGTGAGGGTCTCATAAAGACTTTTCTCCCTACGAGTCGAGAGGATCCCGTAGGTGTATTTTCTCCCTACGAGTCGTGAGGACTCCTAAGTGTGTTTTCTCCTGAGAGTCGTAAGGATCTCACAAGAGAATTTTTCCTCTTACGAGTCAAGAGGACCCGTAAGCGGTTGTTTCCCTCCTTGTCGAGATTCGACTTTGGAGAGTGAGACCCGTGGATAGTATGCAAGAGACCGTTTTGGGCCGACTTGCAGGATCCCAGTACTTAGGAAACAGGTTTTTTAATCCCCACTGCCTAAGGCTTTATCTCACGAGTCGAGACGAATCGAGAAGTTCTCGCAAAGATATCAATTTCCTCACGAGTCGAAACGGATCAAGCAGATCTCGCAAGAATATCCTAACGTCACAGTTAACCTCTGCTCTTTACGACAGAGGTCCATTAGGGTCTGTGGTACTAGGGTTTTGCCCGTCGTACCGTCGCATTGGCTGATGTATCCCTCGATAGGCAATCGTGCTGTTCGAGTAGCCCTGCGACTGCCGTGTCTCTGATCCCTTCGGGGGCTGGACAAGACGTCTTCAAGCAATCTTTCTAAGCAGTTTGACTGTCAGAAGAGCAAGCATTACGAATTTTGCCATGCCGCTTTTTACTTGAGATTATGCTCATTTTGGAGAGCCCCGATGAGTCATAACCACTCCGCGCTAGTGTGGGATGATCTCCGATAGTCTTTCAGGCTTTATATGACTTGCCGTTAAGACCCTGAAGCTAGGAATTTGGCCTTTGCTTCGTTTCTTGGCATTGCGTCCTCTGTATCGAGACGAATGTCGCGGTTGTCTCTAGGTTGCTGGTGAACCGTCGAGGTCTGGAACTAGGGATTTTGCCGTGGCTCCTTTTGGTGATGTTGCGTATGCTGTATCGAGACGAACGTCGAGGTGGTAACCACTCCGCACTGGTTTGAGATGATCTCCGATTGTCTTTCAGGCTTTATATGACTTGCCTTTAAGACCCTGAAGTTAGGAATTTGGCATTTTCTTCGTTTGCTTGCATTGCGTCCGCTGTATTGAGACGAATGTCGTGGTAGTGACCATTACACGCCGGTGCGAGATGATCTCTGATTGTCTTTCAGGCTTTATATGACCTGCCGTCAAGACCCTGAAGCTAGAAATTTAGTCTTTTGCTTCATTTGCTTTGGCGCGTCCGAATCCTGCTGGGGGAAGAACGCTGGGGTGACATTTCATCTGCTGTATCAAGACGATCGTCGAGGTGGTGACCACTCCGCGCTGGTGCGAGATGATCTCCGATTGTCTTTCAGGCTTTATATGACTTGCCGTCAAGACCCTGAAGCTAGGAATTTGGCCTTTTGCTTCATTTGCTTTGACGCGTCCGAATCCTGCTAGGGGAAGAACGCTGGGGTGAAATTTCATCTGATGTATCGAGACGATCGTCGAGGTGGTGACCACTCCGTGCTGGTGCGAGATGATCTCCGATTGTCTTTCAGGCTTTATATGAGTTGCCGTCAAGAGCTTGAAGTTAGGAATTTGGCCTTTGCTTCATTTGCTTTGGCGTTGCGTCTGCTGTGTCGAGACGAACGTCGAGGTGGTGACCACTCCGCGCTGGTGCAGGATAATCTTCGATTGTCTTTCAGGCTTTATATGACTTGCCGTCAAGACCCTGAAGCTAGGAATTTGGCCTTTTGCTTCATTTGCTTTGGCGCGTCCGAATCCTACTGGGGGAAGAACGCTGGGGTGACATTTCATCTGCTATATCAAGACGATCGTCAAGGTGGTGACCACTCCGCGCTGGTGCGAGATGATCTACGATTGTCTTTCAGGCTTTATATGACTTGCCGTCAAGACCCTGAAGCTAGGAATTTGGCTTTTACTTCATTTGCTTTGGCATTGCGTCCGAATCCTGCTGGGGGAAGAACGCTGGGGCGATATTTCATCTGCTGTATCGAGATGAACGTCGAGGTGGTGATCACTCTATGCTGGTGTGAGATGATCTCTGATTGTCTTTCCGGTTTTATATGAGTTACCATCAAGACGTTGAAGCTAGGAACTTGGCCTTCGCTTCGTTTGCTTTAGTGTGTCCGAATCCTGTCGAAGGAAGGACACTGTTGTTGACATTGCGTCTGCTGTATCGAGACGAATGCTGAGGTGGAGCTGGGATTTTGCCGTCACTCCGCTTTACTGACCATGGGGTCTTTTGTTGACGTTTCATCTACATCCTGCTGGACTGCGAAGGAACGCCGTTGTTGACATTACGTCTGCTGTAACGAGACGAACGCTGAGGTGAAGCTGGGATTTTGCCATCGCTCCGCTTGATGGTGTAACATCTGTGTCCTGCTGGAATGAGGAGGCACACCGTTGTTGGTCTCCAGGCTGTAGATGTGGCCATTAAGATTTGGAACTAGGGACTTTGCCATGGTTCCGATTCGTTGCGACTCTGAGGTCGGTTGTTGACGTCACGTCTGCATCTGGTTGGAGTGAGGAGAAACGCCGTTGGTGATCTCTAAGTTGTCGATGTTGACGTCGAGACCCTGAAGCTCGGGATCTTCCTTTTACTTCGTCTGTTGACATTATGTCTGCAATATTGCGACAAATGTCTAGGTTGTCTCTGGGTTGTCTATGAACCGTCGAGATTTGGCTTCGCTTTCTGATGGATCCTGTTGGGAAGGTATGGTTCCCTCTTTGTTTGTGCCCCTGGATTGTATACATGGATCGATGTGATCTCACCTGTAGGGCAAAAAGTTTCATTCTTTCATCATTTTTTTATTCTTTCCGCGATGCTCTATCATTTCAGCTTTTTATATCGCGAAAATCGCGATTGCCTAATCATTTCGGCTATTTTTCGCGGTGCCCAATCATTTCGGCTATTTTTCTTTTTACTCGCTGTTTTTTATTGCGAGTTGCCCAATCATTTCGGTTGTTTTTGTATGCATACATTTTTACTTGCTGCTTTTTATTGCAAGTTGACCCATCATTTCGGCTATTTCGTATGCACGTATAGCTCGCTGATTTTTTTCTCGCGAGTAGGGGATTTGGGATCTGATACCACTCTTAGCATCAGTATCGCTGCGACTGGAATATTGCCAGGAGCGAATCATCATTTGCCATGAAAGGACTTGGAATTTGATACCGGTTTAGGCATCAACATCGCTACAACTGGAATATTGCCAGGAGCGAATCATCATTTGCCTCTGTCGATGTTGAACAAAGGTGGCTTAGCAGACAGGGTTAGGATCCCGTCGACTAAGGCTTTTGACTTTATGAGCCGTAAGGGTCCCACAAAGGTATTTCTCCCTACAAGTCGTGAGGATCTCATAGGTGTGTTTTCTCCTTAGGGATCGTGAGGATTCCTAAGCGTATGTTCCCTTGTAAGTCGTAAGGATCTTACAAAAGGGTTTTCTCCTTATAAGTCGAGAGGACTTACAAGGGTTGTTCACCGTATGGACATATCCCCTAGTCACGGGTGGGACTTGGTTAGGGAAATGTTTATTCACGCCCGTGGATTGTATACAAGGGTCAGCATTGAGCCGCTTGTAGGGCCATATCGAAGGTTGTGGGGGTTGCTTAAGAACATGTTCAGGTCTCTGTAAGTTAAGACTTTCAAATCTTATGAGCCGTGAGGGCCATAAGAGAGTTCTCCTTACGAGTCGTGAGGATCTCGCAAGTGTAATTTCTCCTTAGGAATCGTGAGGATCCCTAAGTGTGTTGCTCCCTTGTGAGTCGTAAGGATCTCACGCGGGTGGTTTCTCCTTATAAGGTCGAGAGGACCCTATAAGTGTCTTTTAACGAGGTTGCGCCCTTTCGGGTTTTCACAAACACTCGCCGGTAGCCCTGCTGTTTTTACTCACGGAGCCCTTTCGGGTTTTCATCCGTGCCCCCTTTGCTTATGGACATGCCGTTCTTTTAATTTTTCTTTAATTTTTTTTTAACGAGGTCGCGCCCTTTCGGGTTTTCACGAACATTCGCCGGTAGCCCCGCTGTTTTTACTCACGGAGCCCTTTCGGGTTTTCATCCGTGCCCATTTTGCATGTGGACGTACCGTTTTTTTTTTTTACAACGTCAGCCTGAAGATGCTACGGGTTGGGAGTAGTTTAACGACGTTTCGGTCATTTGCAAGTTTTAGGACATTGCGGTCCGCCGTTAGTTTAAGGACGTTTCGGTCCATATCCAGTTTTAGGACGTAGTGGTCCGCCGTCGCCGTATTTGAGGCGAATCTCTAGTTTACTGACTTTTCGGTCTACAGCCAGTTTTAGGACATAGTGATCCATCATTAGTTTAATGACGTTTCGGTCTATTATCCAGTTTTAGGACGTAGTGGTCCGTTGGGCTTTCTCTATGAATGAGCATGATGCCCCCGGCATATCCATCTTTCTCGGAGCATGTGGTTGTGGCGGGTTTACTTTCCACTTTTCGGGCCGCGCGAACTTGCCTTATTGGTATTGGTCTTCAACCCAGTTTTTGAAGACGTAGCAATTTTCGAGTGGGTGACCCATTACTCTGTGGTAGGGACAATAGTTAGGATTGTTAACGTCACCTGGTTGCAATGGACGTTTTGGATCTGGCAGAGTGATGAGCCCGCTGCGCACTGCTAGCTCGAACAGTCTCCTCGTTTTATCCTGAGGAAACGAGTAAGGACGTTTCAACTTCTCATTGAGGTATCGCGGCTTGTTGTTTTGACGACAAAACGGTCTCGGGTTACTCGGCTGTTGTTGAGTGTTGGCAACAAAGACCGTTTTTTCCTTTTCCTTTCTCATTCTGTTTACTCCGTCGTTTGCGGGTCCGAGATTCTTTCCGGGTAGCGTGAGATTGTACGGCTGAACGTTCTCGCAACTCTCCAATTCTTTTGTTTTAGAAATGAATTCCTTGAAGAGAGGGTTGAGGGCGGCTTCTTCGTCAGAATCGCTTCCAAAGGTGAGAACTCGTGATCCCCCGGGCTCGTCCCTATGACAATTGCCGGCAACTCTTTTATGCTCATCTGCTGTATTTTTTCGCTGTCTACGAGCTTCACGCTTTGTCCTGTTGAAGTGTTGCCTGTGAGCGACATATCCTTGCCACCAACACTTAAAGGAGTTGCAGTCTTCAGTAGGATGTGCGATCCTCTGATGATATAAGCAGAAGTTAGGGTGTACGTCCGTTTCATCAAAATGTATACCACCAAGAGAATTTTCTCTGAAAGAGGGCGGCCTCATCCCCATTGATATGGCTTTGGCGAATCGTTTCCTTGTTTTAATCCTGCTTTCATTTGCGGCGGATGTACTTTGATATGGTGGGAGTGTTTCGACTCTTTTGTCCAGTCGCCGGCGTTTGGCTTTTTCAAATATGGCCATCTCGCGCTCCCGATCAGCTTTACTTTTTAGACGAATCTCATCTAGAAAAGTGTCGATCATTTCGTCTGACGGCCACACGAATTCCGGCTCAGGCTCTGCCCCCAGTTTCTCAGTGCAAGCAGTTTTTTCATCGTCCGTAAATGAGTGGGAGATCACATGACAAGTTGCCCCCGGTGCGTCCGTCTTCTTTGGAGTGTGCGGCTGTGGTGGGTTTACTTTCCACTTTTCAGACAGCGCGAACTTTCCTTATAGGTACTGATCCTCAATCCACCCCTTAAAGACGAAACAATCCTCAATCGGGTGACTTACCGTTTGGTGGTAAGGGCAATAATTGGGATCGTTGACATCGCCTGGTTGCAACGGACGTTTTGGACTCGGCAGATTGATGAGTCTGTTGCGCACTGCCAGCTCGAACAGTCTTCTCGTTTTATCCTGAGGAAATGAGTAAGGACGTCCCAGTCTCTCCTCGAGGGATGGGCGTGGACGCATATTGTTTTGACGGACAACCGGCTTTAAGTTGCTCGACTGTTGTTGAGTCATAGCGACGAAAGTTGCTTTCCCTTTCCATTCCGAGGGTCCGTCGTTGAAGGAGATGATCTATGATCCATCTGATCCATTTGGGCCAACTTGTCAATCAAGGCCTGGAAATTAGTTGGCTTGAAGAACATCATGAATTGCGGGATGGTCGCTTGCGTATCAAGTGTGCCCACGAACATGCCTACCGCAGGTGCTTCTTCGATGCGTTGTTTGCACTTCGACCATAGATTCCGCCATCGTATTGCATATTGGACCCAAGTTTCTGCAGGCTTCACCCTGGCATTGATCAATGCCATGATTGGGGTGCGTTCGCTGGCGCTTGCAAAACGCTGGGTGAATAGCAACTCCATCTCTGCGAATGTCTTGACAGAGTCATTTGGGAGTTCAGAGTACCACTCGAACACCGTCTCCGATAAGCTGCCGACGAATTGGCGAAGCAAGAGTTTATCATCGCCGCCAGTGTTGCCGCATAAGGCTCTGAATTGAGCGACGTGCTGATGCGGATTTCCCGTCCCCTTCTATACATGGAACTTAGGGATCGTATATCCCGGTGGGTAACTGATTTGGTCATACCAGCTCGGGTATGGTCGCCCAGTTCTAACAACTTGTTCAGCCGCTTCGTTTGCCTGGTGAACTCGTATCTGCTGAGCTATATAGTCATCCAGGGCAGCTTTAGAGATTGTATCCTCTTTGGCTGTTGACAGAGCCGGTGGAGGATTCGACGTTTCTCCTTTGTCATCTTCGAAGACGATCGGAGGATCTTCAGCAGGAGGATCTTGTTAGATCATCATACCTACCATATCCTGAAACAGAAGGGCCATTCGCTTTATATTGGCTGCTTGTTCCGCAGCCTCTTTATCCTTCTTTTCCAGTATCCTGCGAAGGAATTCAGCGTCAGTTTCCTGTTCCTGGCGTTGATCCAAGGATGCTTCGGGGCTTTCTTTTGGCCCGGTGAGTGCGGCCATCGCATTCATCATTTCTTGGAGCTTTTGTTGCTGCTCTTGAGCCTTAGTCACTGATCGCGTAAGCGGTCGATGACCTGTGGATATGCGGCTATCCTCTTTCCCGGACGCCATGTAGACGGTATGTACCACCATGCCCCCGGACTCAGGGCATTTAGGCTCATTGCCTTTGACATTAGCTGTAGGCGTGGGGACTTTCTCCGGCCCTTCTCTCTTTTGAGTAGTCGACGTGGAGGGAGCCGTTGCAGCAGGCACCCAAGTAGCTGTTGCTTTTTCTGGCTTGACAGAGTAGTCTTTCTCCTGCCGAACCTTCATCTTTTTCTATCGGCGGAGATAGTCTTGATCAATCACCGACTCCTGGACGTGTCGCCAGACCTTGTAAATTTTAGAGGACAGCCGCTGAGGGGGTTGCTCCAGCTTCTTCTCTGGAGTATTCTCCACAGGTGAAGGAGTTTTCTTCAGCACCGCAGTAGGAGAGTTTCTGCGTACCTTGTTCAGCAATTCAAAGCTGTTCCCGGTTGGAACAGCAGCATCGATCCCCACCGTCGGAGCTGGCGGAGTCATCCCAGAGGGGGAGTTACCCCCAGCCTTCCTCACTCGGCGCCAGTGGCGACGTCGAGCGTGTCGTGCGGATGGAGTTGTTTCACTTATAAGGGTGACTTCGTCGTGCCCTCTCTGGGCAGGGGCAGCAGCTTTGAGGACCTCTCCTGGAGAAGCAACCGGAATGACCAGCCTTGGAAAAACTGACTTCTTGGAAGGAGGAGCCTTTCCAATAATTTTGTCCGCTTGAGCCGGGATGACTATCCGCTTTGGGATGGCAGTTTCGGGTATTGCGGGCTTGTAGACGTTCTGGCCCAGTCTGTTGAAAACTGAGGTATTGAAGTTGGGCGACCCGTTGAGAGGGGTCGCGGCAGTGGTAAGTCGATCAAAGACCGACTTCTTTGGAGCTTCCTGCGACGTCATTGGGGCATTGAAGCTCATTGGTGGGAGCAGGGTCCCGAAGAATAGTCCAGCGGTGGCTTGAGTTACCTGCTCCACTGACATCTTGAAAAGGGAGGCTGCTTGTGGCCCATAAGTCACTCCTCTAGCAAGGACGGAGCGAGAGTTGCAGTTGCAGGTAGTGCAGTTTGAAGCCATTGATCTTCTGTTTTCTGCATGGAGCAAGACACTAAATCTAAGTACCTCGAATCCACAGGCAACCACAGCAAACCGCGATTCGTTCGCGAACACGACACACGAAGTGTGGAGTGGAAAGAGGATGAGGTCCCACCGGGCATGCCAGAATCTGTTCCCCTCCGAACGGCGGCCAAGACATGGACGTCTTGTCTGAGATTCGGGGCAGATGCTAATTGGTGCTATCCGTCTACCTCTCCGAAGATGCCAAGTTGATTTATGGCACCATGTATCGAAGGTTTAAACGGATGCGTCCGATATAGCAGACTTCGTCAGATTCCCCCTCGCTTGAGGGGTTTTTTTTATTGTGGGGACGCTCTTCCCTGCAGGCGCAAGCCCCTGCAGTTAATTACGCTACCGCATTGCGGTAACAACTTTCTCCTTCTCCAGATGATCACTTCGTGTCGTGAGTGTTTGTTTTGTGTTCGGTTGCCCGTGGATTGTATACGGAGACTGAGTTATGTCTTCGCCCGTAGGACGTGGATTAGTCCAAATCCGTATTTTCTTAGATTTGGGTTTGGGGTTTTGGTTTGAGGATACGTTAGCCATATTTGAGGCTAAGATCAACTCAAACGTTTGTTAAGGATTCGTTAGTCCAATTTAAGACTAAGATCAACTTAACGGGATCGTTTAGATCCGACAAAAGAGCAATTGGCTCTATTGTTCCAGTTTAGGGACATAGGGGTCCATTACATGTATGGCCGTCGGGACCCATCACCTCTCTGACGACGTTGAAGGATTACAACGACAGATGTCAGAGGAGTTCAGAGATGTACCCTTGAGCCAAAGTTGATTGGGGGATCTAGAGTCCAATTTGGGACTAAAGTCTGTTTGAAGGTTTTAAGGATGCGTTAGCCATATTTGAGGCTAAGATCAACTTAAACGGTTGTTAAGGATACGTTAGTCCAGTTTGGGACTAAGATCGACTTAACGGGCTCATTTAGATCCGACAAAAGAGCATTTGGGCTCTATTGTTCCAGTTTAGGGACATAGTGGTCCAATACCAGTTTAAGGACATGGTGGTCCAATGCCAGTTTAAGGACATAGTGGTCCAAGTTCCAGTTTAGGGACGTGGTGGTCCAAGTTCCAGTTTAGGGATGTGGTGGTCCATCATTCCCGTTTTGGGGACAAATGTTAGTTTAAGGACGCATTAGTCCATGAGTTTAAGGACCCCACAGTCCGTATTAATGTGTGGTTGTCGGGACCCGTCACCTCTCTGAAGACGTTGAAGGATTACAACGACAAATATCAGAGGAGCTCAGAGATGTACCCTTGAACCAATGAGTTGGTTGAAAGAGCAGATGTGCTCAGTTCAAGATGATTTGAGGACTTATGGCCAATTTGGGCTAAGTCCAATTGTGTTTGAAATATTGGCCCTCTGTTGGTCCATTGAAGGAGAGGCTTTGCCTCTAGAAACTTAGTCAATTGGGCTAAAGCTAGTGTTAAACACTAGAGGTCAACAGTGTTGAACACTGGGAATAAGATTAACAAGTTAGTGTTAAACACTAAAAGATAATCAGTGTTAAACACTAGCAACAGGGCTTTCAAATTAGTGTTAAACACTAAAGCAAATCAGTGTTAAACACTGGTAATCAGAGATTTCAAATTAGTGTTAAACACTAAAGCAAATCAGTGTTAAACACTGGGAACAAAGTCTTCAGATTAGTGTTAAACACTAAGGAGAGAGGGGTCATGTGTGGACACGTGAGAGCGCCCTGATTTCCTTTATTTTATTCTGTAGATCAGTGTTTAACTCTTTTAATTCTGACGGCCATCACATGTGAGCACGTGATGGAGGCCCCCGCTCTGGTCTGTTAGAATGCTCATTAGGGGTCACGTGGTGACACGTGAGGGCGCCCTGAATGTGGAGCCAGATCTCCTTTGTTTTATCCTCAAATCTGCGAATAAGTGTTAAACACTTTTCATCTTTATTTTAGAGCATCACGTGTTGGCACGTGATGGGGATTTATGCATCGATAATTACAGCACTTGCTGAGGGGTCACGAGGGGACACGTGAGAGCGCCCAAAACTTCTTTTCTTTTGTTTTTTCTTTCTGCATTTTGGGAGTCACGTGGGAGCACGTGAGGAATTGCCTCAAAGCTTCTTCCTTTTTATTTTTGGGGATCTTTCTAGGGGTCACATGGGGACACGTGACCCTGGTTTTATTCCTTCTTTTCTGATCACTGCGGATTGGGGTCACGTGTCATCACGTGACCAATATTCTTTATGTGCATGGAGATCTTTCAAGTCCCTTTATTTTAAGAATTAAATTCTCTGTAGGGTTAAACCCTAATTTTGTCTTGGAGGAATTAAATCCCTATTGTGAAAGAATTAAATTCTTATTTAGGGTAAAATCCTAATTTCTTTTTAAAGGAATTAAATTCCCAGATATGTAAAAGAATTAAATTCTTGATTAGGGTTAAACCCTAGTTTTGTTTTAGGAGAATTAAATTCTCAAAACTCAATTCCCCTTCTAAGTTTAGGATCTGCATGGCAGGATCTCGACCCGATGAGAATTAAATTCTCAGCTTATGGGGAGATGTGCTCTGTGCAGATCTTCAACCAGAAGAAGAACTAAGTTCTTTATTTGCAGAAGAGTTAAACTCTTAAATTTTGAGAATTAAATTCTCTTTTGAAGTTGATCTTTTTCCCTTTTCTCACATAGGGTTTCCTTTGTTGAGAATTAAATTCTCCTTTCTTTTCTTCCCTCTTGAGAATTAAATTCTCCTCTCTCTGTTTTTCTCTCCAAAAAAAGTAGATCCATCTTCTCTTCTCTTCTCTTGGCTCCTATTTATAGGAGGAGGAAGAGAATCAATTTGTTTTGTGAATCTTTCATTGAAAGATTTTAATTGATTTCATGATTAATATGATCCTTTAGATCATTCAGTGAATTTTATTCACCGTTGGATTTTAAATCCAAAGATATGATGTTTGTTATTATCGGTGAGATTTAGGGGAAATCTTTCCTTGTCTAAGATTTTTCCATAAATTGGTGATTTTTAATCACCCTTGGATCTTTAATCCAACGGTCCCCATAATCTTTTTTCCATTTGGAAAGATTTAGAAGCTTTTAGAATTTTAATTTTATTTCGAAAGATTTTAGAGAAATTTAGAATTTTAATTCTATTAAACTGTAAGGCTTTCAAAGCCTATCACGTGCTGGCACGTGACCCTTGGTCACGTGTGAGCACGTGACCCCCAAATTGGTTCCTTTAACAGCCGCTTGTTTATGTTGTTGTTTTAACCATCACGTGTCAACACGTGACCATTAGTCACGTGTGAGCACGTGATACCTCATTGAGGTGACCTCTGATTTTTAATCAGGGAACAGATTTTAGAATTTAATTCTATTCATTATTTTAGAGGTCTTAAGAGCCCATCACGTGTCTGCACGTGACCCATGGTCACGTGTGAGCACGTGATGCCCCATTGGGGTATTTTCTGAGTTTTTATTATATCTTGTAACTCCTCCAGCGGGTTCTTAAAGGTCCATCACGTGTGGACACGTGATGCCTCTTAACTTTTGATCCCGGATGAGTTATGAGGCCCATAATATATCAAATCGAAGGGTTTTTCGAGATGCTTCCAATACCATCAGAATTTAACAGTTCCTCCTTCAGGAGTTTATCAAAATACAGGCCGGAAGATACTGGTTCGCATTTCTTTAAGCGTGTCACTGTCATTTGATACCTTGGACTCCTTTGCGTAGAAATTTTTGGCGGGAACAAATGCCCCCCACTACTTTGCCCACGTAAGTATGTACGTGGGTGAAGTAGTGCAGAGTTATGCATGGCGTATGACCAGTTTCGGGTTGGTGTATCACTTTCAGAATCTTGATCTGAGAAGATAACGAGCGGACACAAGCGTCGTCATTTATCATTGACTCAAATCTCGACTCTTAAGAGATATGGTTCCGAACTCTCAACTCCATGAGCCGCACCCTTCTATTTCTTTATGTTTTACTCTGGCATGAAGTGGTCTTATACGCTCATGAGTAAGTTCTCCATTTCAGTGGCATATAGCTTTGGCAAGTGTGGCTCATAGATGGTCCATCTTGACCTATTTGCAGGGCAGTGATGGCTTAGGAGACAGGGGTAGGATCTGCCACCTAAGACTTTTCAACTTTACGAGCCGTGAGGGTCTCATAAAGACTTTTCTCCCTACGAGTCGAGAGGATCCCGTAGGTGTATTTTCTCCCTACGAGTCGTGAGGACTCCTAAGTGTGTTTTCTCCTGAGAGTCGTAAGGATCTCACAAGAGAATTTTCCCTTTTACGAGTCGAGAGGACCCGTAAGCGGTTGTTTCCCTCATTGTCGAGATTCAACTTTGGAGAGTGAGACCCGTGGATAGTATGCAAGAGACCGTTTTGGGCCGACTTGCAGGATCCCAGTACTTAGGAAACAGGTTTTTTAATCCCCACTGCCTAAGGCTTTATCTCACGAGTCGAGACGAATCTAGAAGTTCTCGCAAAGACATCAATTTCCTCACGAGTCGAAACGGATCGAGCAGATCTCGCAAGAATATCCTAACGTCACAGTTAACCTCTGCTCTTTACGACAGAGGTCCATTAGGGTCTGTGGTACTAGGGTTTTGCCCGTCGTAATGTCGCATTGGCTGATGTATCCCTCGATAGGCAATCGTGCCGTTCGAGTAGCCCTGCGACTGCCGTGTCTCTGATCCCTTCGGGGGCTGGACAAGACGTCTTCAAGAAATCTTCCTAAGCAGTTTGACTGTCAGAAGAGCAAGCATTATGAATTTTGCCATGCCGCTTTTTACTTGAGGTTAGGCTCATTTTGGAGAGCCCCGATAAGTCATAACCACTCCGCGCTAGTGTGGGATGATCTCCGATAGTCTTTCAGGCTTTATATGACTTGCCGTTAAGACCCTGAAGCTAGGAATTTGGCCTTTGCTTCGTTTGCTGGCATTGCGTCCTCTGTATCGAGACGAATGTCGCGGTTGTCTCTAGGTTGCTGGTGAACCGTCGAGGTCTGGAACTAGGGATTTTGCCGTGGCTCCTTTTGGTGATGTTGCGTCTGCTGTATCGAGATGAACGTCGAGATGGTAACCACTCCGCACTGGTTTGAGATGATCTCCGATTGTCTTTCAGGCTTTATATGACTTGCCTTTAAGACCCTGAAGTTAGGAATTTGGCATTTTCTTCGTTTGCTTGCATTGCGTCCGCTGTATTGAGACGAATGTCGTGGTGGTGACCATTACACGCTGGTGCGAGATGATCTCCGATTGTCTTTCAGGCTTTATATGACTTGCCGTCAAGACCCTGAAGCTAGAAATTTGGTCTTTTGCTTCATTTGCTTTGGCGCGTCCGAATCCTGCTGGGGTAAGAACGCTGGGGTGACATTTCATCTGCTGTATCAAGACGATCGTCGAGGTGGTGACCACTCCGCGCTGGTGCGAGATGATCTCCGATTGTCTTTCAGGCTTTATATGACTTGCCGTCAAGACCCTGAAGCTAGGAATTTGGCCTTTTGCTTCATTTGCTTTGACGCGTCCGAATCCTGCTAGGGGAAGAACGCTGGGGTGACATTTCATCTGCTGTATCGAGACGATCGTCGAAGTGGTGACCACTCCGTGCTGGTGCGAGATGATCTCCGATTGTCTTTCAGGCTTTATATGAGTTGCCGTCAAGACCTTGAAGCTAGGAATTTGGCCTTTGCTTCATTTTCTTTGGCGTTGCGTCTGCTGTGTCGAGACGAACATCGAGGTGGTGACCACTCCGCGCTGGTGCAGGATAATCTTCGATTGTCTTTCAGGCTTTATATGACTTGCCGTCAAGACCCTGAAGCTAGGAATTTGGCCTTTTGCTTCATTTGCTTTGGCGCGTCCGAATCCTGCTGGGGGAAGAACGATAGGGTGACATTTCATCTGCTATATCAAGACGATCGTCAAGGTGGTGACCACTCCGCGCTGGTGCGAGATGATCTCCGATTGTCTTTTAGGCTTTATATGACTTGCCGTCAAGACCCTGAAGCTAGGAATTTGGCCTTTGCTTCATTTGCTTTGGCATTGCGTCCGAATCCTGCTGGGGGAAGAACGCTGGGGCGACATTTCATCTGCTGTATCGAGATGAACGTCGAGGTGGTGATCACTCTATGCTGGTGTAAGATGATCTCTGATTGTCTTTCCGGTTTTATATGAGTTACCATCAAGACGTTGAAGCTAGGAACTTGGCCTTCGCTTCGTTTGCTTTAGTGTGTCTGAATCCTGTCGAAGGAAGGACACTGTTGTTGACATTGCGTCTGCTGTATCGAGACGAATGCTGAGGTGGAGCTGGGATTTTGTCGTCACTCCGCTTTACTGACCATGGGATCTTTTGTTGACGTTGCATCTACATCCTGCTGGACTGCGAAGGAACGCCGTTGTTGACATTGCGTCTGCTGTAACGAGACGAACGCTGAGGTGATGCTGGGATTTTGCCATCGCTCCGCTTGATGGTGTAACATCTGTGTCCTGCTGGAATGAGGAGGCACACCGTTGTTGGTCTCCAGGCTGTAGATGTGGCTATTAAGATTTGGAACTAGGGACTTTGCCATGGTTCCGTTTCGTTGCGACTCTGAGGTCGGTTGTTGACGTCACGTCTGCATCTGGTTGGAGTGAGGAGAAACGCCGTTGGTGATCTCTAAGTTGTCGATGTTGACGTCGAGACCCTGAAGCTCGGGATCTTCCTTTTGCTTCGTCTGTTGACATTATGTCTGCAATATTGCGACAAATGTCGAGGTTGTCTCTGGGTTGTCTATGAACCGTCGAGATTTGGCTTCGCTTTCTGATGGAACCTGTTGGGAAGGTATGGTTCCCTCTTTGTTTGTGCCCCTGGATTGTATACATGGATCGATGTGATCTCACCTGTAGGGCAAAAAATTTCATTCTTTCATCATTTTTTTATGCTTTCCGCGATGCTCTATCATTTCAGCTTTTTATATCGCGAAAATCGCGATTGCCTAATCATTTCGGCTATTTTTCGCGGTGCCCAATCATTTCGGCTATTTTTCTTTTTACTCGATGTTTTTTATTGCGAGTTGCCCAATCATTTCGGCTGTTTTTGTATGCATACATTTTTACTTGCTGCTTTTTATTGCAAGTTGACCCATCATTTCGGCTATTTCGTATGCACGTATAGCTCGCTGATTTTTTTCTCGCGAGTAGGGGATTTGGGATATGATACCACTCTTAGCATCAGTATCGCTGCGACTGGAATATTGCCAGGAGCGAATCATCATTTGCCATGAAAGGACTTGGAATTTGATACCGGTTTAGGCATCAACATCGCTACAACTAGAATATTGCCAGGAGCGAATCATCATTTGCCTCTGTCGATGTTGAACAAAGGTGGCTTAGCAGACAGGGTTAGGATCCCGTCGACTAAGGCTTTTGACTTTATGAGCCGTAAGGGTCCCACAAAGGTATTTCTCCCTACAAGTCGTGAGGATCTCATAGTTGTGTTTTCTCCTTAGGGATCATGAGGATTCCTAAGCGTATGTTCCCTTGTAAGTCGTAAGGATCTTACAAAAGGGTTTTCTCTTTATAAGTCGAGAGGACTTACAAGGGTTGTTCACCGTATGGACATATCCCCTAGTCACGGGTGGGACTTGGTTAGGGAAATGTTTATTCACGCCCGTGGATTGTATACAAGGGTCAGCATTGAGCCGCTTGTAGGGCCATATCGAAGGTTGTGGGGGTTGCTTAAGAACAGGTTCAGGTCTCTGTAAGTTAAGACTTTCAAATCTTATGAGCCGTGAGGGTCCCATAAGAGAGTTCTCCTTACAAGTCGTGAGGATCTCGCAAGTGTAATTTCTCCTTAGAAATCGTGAGGATCCCTAAGTGTGTTGCTCCCTTGTGAGTCGTAAGGATCTCACGCGGGTGGTTTCTCCTTATAAGGTCGAGAGGACCCTATAAGTGTCTTTTAACGAGGTTGCGCTCTTTCGGGTTTTCACAAACACTCGCCGGTAGCCCTGCTGTTTTTACTCACGGAGCCCTTTCGGGTTTTCATCCGTGCCCCCTTTGCTTATGGACATGCCGTTCTTTTTAATTTTTTTTAATTTTTTTTTAACGAGGTCGCGCCCTTTCGGGTTTTCACGAACACTCGCCGGTAGCCCCGCTGTTTTTACTCACGGAGCCCTTTCGGGTTTTCATCCATACCCATTTTGCATGTGGACGTACCGTTTTTTTTTTTTACAACGTCAGCCTGAAGATGCTGCGGGTTGGGAGTAGTTTAACGACGTTTCGGTCATTTGCAAGTTTTAGGACATTGCGGTCCGTCGTTAGTTTAAGGACGTTTCGGTCCATATCCAGTTTTAGGACGTAGTGGTCCGCCGTCGCCGTATTTGAGGCGAATCTCTAGTTTACTGACTTTTCAGTCTACAGCCAGTTTTAGGACATAGTGGTCCATTATTAGTTTAATGACGTTTCGGTCTATTATCCAGTTTTAGGACGTAGTGGTCCATTGGGCTTTCTCTATGAATGAGCATGATGCCCCCAGCATATCCATCTTTCTCGGAGCATGTGGTTGTGGCGGGTTTACTTTCCACTTTTCGGGCAGCGCGAACTTGCCTTGTTGGTATTGGTCTTCAACCCAGTTTTTGAAGACGTAGCAATTTTCGAGTGGGTGACCCATTACTCTGTGGTAGGGACAATAGTTAGGATTGTTAACGTCACCTGGTTGCAATGGACGTTTTGGATCTGGCAGAGTGATGAGCCCGCTGCGCACTGCTAGCTCGAACAGTCTCCTCGTTTTATCCTGAGGAAACGAGTAAGGACGTTTCAACTTCTCATTGAGGTATCGCGGCTTGTTGTTTTGACGACAAAACGGTCTCGGGTTACTCGGCTGTTGTTGAGTGTTGGCAATAAAGGCCGTTTTTTCCTTTTCCTTTCTCATTCCGTTTGCTCCGTCGTTTGCGGGTCCGAGATTCTTTCCGGGTAGCGTGAGATTGTACGGCTGAACGTTCTCACAACTCTCCAATTCTTTTATTTTAGAAATGAATTCCTTGAAGAGAGGGTTGAGGGTGGCTTCTTCGTCAGAATCGCTTCCAAAGGTGAGAACTCGTGATCCCCCGGGCTCGTCCCTATGACAATTGCCGGCAACTCTTTTATACTCATCTGTCGTATTTTTTCGCTGTCTACGAGCTTCACGCTTTGTCCTGTTGAAGTGTTGCCTGTGAGCGACATATCCTTGCCACCAACACTTAAAGGAGTTGCAGTCTTCAGTAGGATGTGCGATCCTCTGATGATATAAGCAGAAGTTAGGGTGTACGTCCATTTCATCAAAATGTATACCACCAAGAGAATTTTCTCTGAAAGAGGGCGGCCTCATCCCCATTGATATGTCTTTGGCGAATCGTTTCCTTGTCTTAATCCTGCTTTCATTTGCGGCGGATGTACTTTGATATGGTGGGAGTGTTTCTACTCTTTTGTCCAGTCGCCGGCGTTTGGCCTTTTCAAATATGGCCATCTCGCGCTCCCGATCAGCTTTACTTTTTAGACGAATCTCATCTAGAAAAGTGTCGATCATTTCGTCTGATGGACACACGAATTCCGGCTCAGGCTCTGCCCCCAGTTTCTCAGTGCAAGGAGTTTTTTCATCGTCCGTAAATGAGTGGGAGATCACATGACAAGTTGCCCCCGGTGCGTCCGTCTTCTTTGGAGTGTGCAGCTGTGGTGGGTTTACTTTCCACTTTTCAGACAGCGCGAACTTTCCTTGTAGGTACTGATCCTCGATCCACCCCTTAAAGACGAAACAATCCTCAATCGGGTGACTTACCGTTTGGTGGTAAGGGCAATAATTGGGATCGTTGACATCGCCTGGTTGCAACGGACGTTTTGGACTCGGCAGATTGATGAGTCTGTTGCGCACTGCCAGCTCGAACAGTCTTCTCGTTTTATCCTGAGGAAATGAGTAAGGACGTCCCAGTCTCTCCTCGAGGGATGGGCGTGGACGCATATTGTTTTGACGGACAACCGGCTTTAAGTTGCTCGACTGTTGTTGAGTCATAGCGACGAAAGTTGCTTTCCCTTTCCATTCCGAGGGTCTGTCGTTGAAGGAGATGATCTATGATCCATCTGATCCATTTGGGCCAACTTGTCAATCAAGGCCTGGAAAGTAGTTGGCTTGAAGAACATCATGAATTGCGGGATGGTCGCTTGCGTATCAAGTGTGCCCACGAACATGCCTACCGCAGGTGCTTCTTCGATGCGTTGTTTGCACTTCGACCATAGATTCCGCCATCGTATCGCATACTGGACCCAAGTTTCTGCAGGCTTCACCCTGGCATTGATCAATGCCATGATTGGGGTGCGTTCGCTGGCGCTTGCAAAACGCTGGGTGAATAGCAACTACATCTCTGCGAATGTCTTGACAGAGTCATTTGGGAGTTCAGAGTACCACTCGAACGCCGTCTCCGATAAGCTGCCGACGAATTGGCGAAGCAAGAGTTTATCATCGCCGCCAGTGTTGCCGCATAAGGCTCTGAATTGAGCGACGTGCTGATGCGGATTTCCCGTCCCCTTGTATACATGGAACTTAGGGATCGTATATTCCAGTGGGTAACTGATTTGGTCATACCAGCTCGGGTATGGTCGCCCAGTTCTAACAACTTGTTCAGCCGCTTCGTTTTCCTGGTGAACTCGTATCTGCTGAGCTATATAGTCATCCAGGGCAGCTTTAGAGATTGTATCCTATTTGGCTGTTGACAGAACCGGTGGAGGATTCGACGTTTCTCCTTTGTCATCTTCGAAGACGATCAGAGAATCTTCAGCAGGAGGATCTTGTTGGATCATCATACCTACCATATCCTGAAACAGAAGGGCCATTCGCTTTATATTGGCTGCTTGTTCAGCAGCCTCTTTATCCTTCTTTTCCAGTATCCTGTGAAGGAATTCAGCGTCAGTTTCCTGTTCCTGGCGTTGATCCAAGGATGCTTCGGGGCTTTCTTTTGGCCCGGTGAGTGCGGCCATCGCATTCATCATTTCTTAGAGCTTTTGCTGCTGCTCTTGAGCCTTAGTCACTGATCGCGTAAGCGGTCGATGACCTGTGGATATGCGGCTATCCTCTTTCCCGGACGCCATGTAGACGGTATGTACCACCATGCCCCCGGACTCAGGGCATTTAGGCTCATTGCCTTTGACATTAGCTGTAGGCGTGGGGACTTTCTCCGGCCCTTCTCTCTTTTGAGTAGTCAACGTGGAGGGAGCCGTTGCAGCAGGCACCCAAGTAGCTGTTGCTTTTTCTGGCTTGACAGAGTAGTCTTTCTCCTGCCGAACCTTCATCTTTTTCTGTCGGCGGAGATAGTCTTGATCAATCACCGACTCCTGGACCTGTCGCCAGACCTTGTAAATTTTAGAGGACAGCCGCTAAGGGGGTTGCTCCAGCTTCTTCTCTGGAGTATTCTCCACAGGTGAAGGAGTTTTCTTCAGCACCGCAGTAGGAGAGTTTCTGCGCACCTTGTTCAGCAATTCAAAGCTGTTCCCGGTTGGAACAGCAGCATCGATCCCCACCGTCGGAGCTGGCGGAGTCATCCCAGAGGGGGAGTTGCCCCCAGCCTTCCTCACTCGGCGCCAGTGGCGACGTCGAGCGTGTCGTGCGGATGGAGTTGTTTCAGCTATAAGGGTGACTTCGTCGTGCCCCCTCTGGGCAGGGGCAGCAGCTTTGAGGACCTCTCCTGGAGCAGCAACCGGAATGGCCAGACTTGGAAAAACTGACTTCTTGGAAGGAGGAGCCTTTCCAATAATTTTGTCCGCTTGAGCAGGGATGACTATCCGCTTTGGGATGGCAGTTTCGGGTATTGCGGGCTTGTAGACGTTCTGGCCTAGTCTGTTGAAAACTGAGGTATTGAAGTTGGGCGACCCGTTGAGAGGGGTCGCGGCAGTGGTAAGTCGATCAAAGACCGACTTCTTTGGAGCTTCCTGCGACGTCATTGGGGCATTGAAGCTCATTGGTGGGAGCAGGGTCCCGAAGAATAGTCCAGCGGTGGCTTGAGTTACCTGCTCCACTGACATCTTGAAAAGGGAGGCTGCTTGGGGCCCATAAGTCACTCCTCCAGCAAGGACGGAGCGAGAGTTGCAGTTGCAGGTAGTGCAGTTTGAAGCCATTGATCTTCTGTTTTCTGCATGGAGCAAGACACCAAATCTAAGTACCTCGAATCCACAGGCAACCACAGCAAACCGCGATTCGTTCGCGAACACGACACACGAAGTGTGGAGTGGAAAGAGGATGAGGTCCCACCGGGCGTGCCAGAATCTGTTCCCCTCCGAACGGCGGCCAAGACATGGACGTCTTGTCTGAGATTCGGGGCAGATGCTAATTGGTGCTATCCGTCTACCTCTCCGAAGATGCCAAGTTGATTTATGGCACCATATATCGAAGGTTTAAACGGATGCGTCCGATGTAGCAGACTTCGTCAGATTCCCCCTCGCTTGAGGGGTTTTTTGATTGTGGGGACGCTCTTCCCTGCAGGCGCAAGCCCCTGCAGTTAATTACGCTACCGCATTGCGGTAACAACTTTCTCCTTCTCCAGATGATCACTTCGTGTCGTGGGTGTTTGTTTTGTGTTCGGTTGCCCGTGGATTGTATACGGAGACTGAGTTATGTCGTCGCCCGTAGGACGTGGATTAGTCCAAATCCGTATTTTCTTAGATTTGGGTTTGGGGTTTTGGTTTGAGGATACATTAGCCATATTTGAGGCTAAGATCAACTCAAACGTTTGTTAAGGATTCATTAGTCCAATTTGAGACTAAGATCAACTTAACGGGATCGTTTAGATCCGACAAAAGAGCAATTGGCTCTATTGTTCCAGTTTAGGGACATAGGGGTCCATTACATGTATGGCCGTCGGGACCCATCACCTCTCTGACGACGTTGAAGGATTACAACGACAGATGTCAGAGGAGTTCAGAGATGTACCCTTGAGCCAAAGTTGATTGGGGGATCTAGAGTCCAATTTGGGACTAAAGTCTATTTGAAGGTTTTAAGGATGCGTTAGCCATATTTGAGGCTAAGATCAACTTAAACGGTTGTTAAGGATACGTTAGTCCAGTTTGGGACTAAGATCGACTTAACGGGCTCATTTAGATCCGACAAAAGAGCATTTGGGCTCTATTGTTCCAGTTTAGAGACATAGTGGTCCATTGCCAGTTTAGGGACATGGTGGTCCAATACCAGTTTAAGGACATAGTGGTCCAATGCCAGTTTAAGGACATAGTGGTCCAAGTTCCAGTTTAGGGACATGGTGGTCCAAGTTCCAGTTTAGGGACGTGGTGGTCCATCATTCCCGTTTTGGGGACAAATGTTAGTTTAAGGACGCATTAGTCCATGAGTTTAAAGACCCCACAGTCCGTATTAATGTGTGGTTGTCGGGACTCGTCACCTCTCTGAAGACGTTGAAGGATTACAACGACAAATATCAGAGGAGCTCAGAGATGTACCCTTGAACCAATGAGTTGGTTGAAAGAGCAGATGTGCTCAGTTCAAGATGATTTGAGGACTTATGGCCAATTTGGGCTAAGTCCAATTGTGTTTGAAATATTGGCCCTCTGTTGGTCCATTGAAGGAGAGGCTTTGCCTCTAGAAACTTAGCCAATTGGGCTAAAGCTAGTGTTAAACACTAGAGGTCAACAGTGTTGAACACTGGGAATAAGATTAACAAGTTAGTGTTAAACACTAAAAGATAATCAGTGTTAAACACTAGCAACAGGGCTTTCAAATTAGTGTTAAACACTAAAGCAAATCAGTGTTAACACTGGTAATCAGAGATTTCAAATTAGTGTTAAAACACTAAAGCAAATCAGTGTTAAACACTGGGAACAAAGTCTTCAGATTAGTGTTAAACACTAAGGAGAGAGGGGTCACGTGTGGACACGTGAGAGCGCCTTGATTTCCCTTATTTTATTCTGTAGATCAGTGTTTAACTCTTTTAATTCTGACGGCCATCACGTGTGAGCACGTGATGGAGGCCCCCGCTCTGGTCTGTTAGAATGCTCATTAGGGGTCACGTGGTGACACGTGAGGGCGCCCTGAATGTGGAGCCAGATCTCCTTTGTTTTATCCTCAAATCTGCGAATAAGTGTTAAACACTTTTCATCTTTATTTTAGAGCATCACATGTTGGCACGTGATGGGGATTTATGCATCGATAATTACAGCACTTGCTGAAGGGTCACGTGGGGACACGTGAGAGCGCCCAAAACTTCTTTTCTTTTGTTTTTTCTTTCTGCATTTCGGGAGTCACGTGGGAGCACGTGAGGCATTGCCTCAAAGCTTCTTCCTTTTTATTTTTGGGGATCTTTCTAGGGATCACATGGGGACACGTGACCCTGGTTTTATTCCTTCTTTTCTGATCACTGCGGATTGGGGTCACGTGTCATCACGTGACCAATATTCTTTATGTGCATGGAGATCTTTCAAGTCCCTTTATTTTAAGAATTAAATTCTCTGTAGGGTTAAACCCTAATTTTGTTTTGGAGGAATTAAATCCCTATTGTGAAAGAATTAAATTCTTATTTAGGGTAAAACCCTAATTTCTTTTTAAAGGAATTAAATTCCCATATATGTAAAAGAATTAAATTCTTGATTACGGTTAAACCCTAGTTTTGTTTTAGGAGAATTAAATTCTCAAAACTCAATTCCCCTTCTAAGTTTAGGATCTGCATGGCAGGATCTCGACCCAATGAGAATTAAATTCTCAAGTTATGGGGAGATGTGCTCTGTGCAGATCTTCAACCAGAAGAAGAACTAAGTTCTTTATTTGCAGAAGAGTTGAACTCTTAAATTTTGAGAATTAAATTCTCTTTTGAAGTTGATCTTTTTCCCTTTTCTCACCTAGGGTTTCCTTTGTTGAGAATTAAATTCTCCTTTCTTTTCTTCCCTCTTGAGAATTAAATTCTCCTCTCTCTGTTTTTCTCTCCAAAAAAAGTAGACCCATCTTCTCTTCTCTTGGCTCCTATTTATAGGAGGAGGAAGAGAATCAATTTGTTTTGTGAATCTTTCATTGAAAGATTTTAATTGATTTCATGATTAATATGATCCTTTAGATCATTCAGTGAATTTTATTCACCGTTGGATTTTAAATCCAAAGATATGATGTTTGTTATTCTCGGTGAGATTTAGGGGAAATCTTTCCCTGTCTAAGATTTTTCCATAAATTGGTGATTTTTAATCACCCTTGGATCTTTAATCCAACGGTCCCCATAATCTTTTTTCCATTTGGAAAGATTTAGAAGCTTTTAGAATTTTAATTCTATTTCGAAAGATTTTAGAGAAATTTAGAATTTTAATTCTATTAAACTGTAAGGATTTCAAAGCCTATCACGTGCTGGCACGTGACCCTTGGTCACGTGTAAATTGGTTCCTTTAACATCCGCTTGTTTATGTTGTTGTTTTAACCATCACGTGTCAACACGTGACCATTAGTCACGTGTGAGCACGTGATACCTCATTGAGGTGACCTCTGATTTTTAATCAGGGAACAGATTTTAGAATTTAATTCTATTCATTATTTTAGAGGTCTTAAGAGCCCATCACGTGTCTGCACGTGACCCATGGTCACGTGTGAGCACGTGATGCCCCATTGGGGTATTTTCTGAGTTTTTATTATATCTTGTAACTCCTCCAGCGGGTTCTTAAAGGTCCATCACGTGTGGACACGTGATGCCTCATAACTTTTGATCTCGGATGAGTTATGAGGCCCATAATATATCAAATCGAAGGGTTTTTCGAGATGCTTCCAATACCATCAGAATTTAACAGTTCCTCTTTCAAGAGTTTATCAAAATACAGGCCGGAAGATACTGGTTCGCATTTCTTTAAGCGTGTCACTGCCATTTGATACTTTGGACTCCTTTGCGTAGAAATTTTTGGCGGGAACAGCTACAACGATAGGTGGTGTTGATAGTGTAAGCAGTGCAGTATTGCTGTTAACGTTTGTGCTGGTATTGTTCGGAGAGTATATCACCTTGATATAAAAGATAAGTCGGGATAGATTCAAGAAATTTGAAATGTAAGGAATGTAAATATTTGTTGAATTCATTAATTCTTGTGGCATATTGTTTACGACTTCATACAGAATTGACCTGCATGGGCCACCAATAAAACCTATCACGCCCCGCTTCCCAGTAGATGGAAACGATGGCGTGGCAAGTCCGCGGTATATTTATCCAGAGAAGACCATTGCCTAAATAAATATATTAAGTATATTGAAACAATAATATACAATGTAAGAATAAATGGAAACTGTAAAATTTTCAACAAATATCTTTATTTACATTCAACTTCAAATATTTACAAGTACATGAGTTTCAACTGAAAAGTAAATACAATAAAAGAAAATGCCTAAACATATGGCATACATAAGCTGGAAGGGAAAAAATGAAGCTAAGCTAATCCTGAGCAGCAATCTGGTTGTAGTTCTCCTCTATAACCTCCACATCCTCCTTCTCGACCGTATCTGACGAACAACCTAAGAAAACAAAAGTGGGTGGAATGTCCGTCAGCGAAATAGCACTCGGTAAGTCCCAAGGATGTAGCAAGAGTAAAAAATGACAAATGTAGAATATATATGATGAATAAAAGTATATGATTCATGGGTATATATACTATAGGTCTCTAAATGGTCACTATATTAACGTTAAGTTCAAAGTGTGATCAACGCAACCGTAGAAGTATTCACGAGTTCAAGAATGGGGCCCCAGGAGCAAGGAAATACGGGCTCATTTCATGTGTTAGTATCGTGGCTCTAGGCTGTGAATGAGTCGACCCGACTGATATTCGAGTAAAATAAAAAAAAGTTAATACGGGACTCTTAAAGCTCCGTTGGATTCACACAAGAAACTATCCCAAGCACACCGAGTATAAATAGTCTCTAACTGTATAATATACTTAACTAATTTGATTGATTGATTATAACAGGTCTTAATCGAAACCATAGATTGCAAAAGGTGTAGAATAAAGTCGAGCGAGTCGAGTAAAATGCAAGTCATGTCAATTATAATCTTGGTTCGATTCAAGTTAGTTTGAAAGGGCTGGGTTCGAGTTCAGGTTTAGGTTTAGATTCCGCGTTTAGATTCGAGTTCAAGTTCAAGTTCAAGTTTAGATTCGGGTTATAGTCTTTTTCATATGAATTGACTTAAACTGTTAAAAATCTTATGTTCAGGAGAAATCGGCAACTGCTGCACATGGACGGCATGATTTATGTCTTTTTCTAAGATAATTGCCATTGATAACTCCGTTAAGTTGTCTAACTTGAATAAATAAGCACTCACTTTCTCCGACTCTCTGGGGCTCAAGAGAAATGATACCGCTTAAACCTATATTAATTTAGAGTCCTTAAATATTTATTATTGTTGTTTACTTTGTATGTATATTGTTTGCATTTCTTAAGGGTTTTTGTGAAAAATAATATATCGTTTAAAAAATAAACCTCGAGGGTGAGTTATAATATTTAGAACTTTGATGAATATGTATTTTAATTTAGGTGTTGTTTTAGTGATAAAACCTAGATTTTAAAAGTTTATAATATTTTACTGAAAAACTAACTCTTTTTATAAACTTGGTAGTATTTTATTAAAATTCCAAATCTTCATTTAAATATATATTTTCACAAGTTATTTTTATTGAAAATACGGATTTGTAGTTTTATATAAATTTTTCAAAGTTTGTTTTGTTTAGAAAAGTCGTATTTCTTTTTAAAAAAAATATTTTTATTTCTTTTCGAGACTGAATACTCCGTGAGGAGTTCTTTATCTCTAGCACTTTCCCCAAGATGTGCGATAATCCGCACCATCCATTAGCGGGTCCTCTAACGAGAGTTGTAGAGGCGCAATTGCCAAGGATTCAAAATATCGTTTAAAAGAAACCCTTTTTGAAAACTATGGTATTTTAAAATAAAACATATTCTTTAAATAAACCATATATTTAGATATCGTGCTATGAAACCATAGTGTGCGTGAAGAGTAGGTCGTTACCCAATGAATGTTTTATTGGTAGGTAAACTAGTTATCGAAATAACGGTTATACTAAAATGCATGGTATTTTAATGAAAAGTTTGTTATATGATTGTTTCACATGAAATTTTGGTTACACAAAAAGGAAAAAGATATGAATTTTGTTTTAAAAAGATATTAGGGTGATTATGTGACATATAGACCTATCAAGCATGATAAAATATTTAAAAGAGAAGATTGTTACATGTTAACTCCACTTTGTCGGTATGATTTTAAAATGTGATTTAGGTTGAAAGGAATTAGAAAGAGAATGGACTTACTGGTTTAGATTGTTAACAAGAGAGGGAGGAAGTCTTCGGAGGTCATGGTTTCGTCGGAAATGTTTCGGTCGTCGAGTTTGGCTTGCTTCTCCACTTGGGTGCTTAAGTCCATTTGGTACTCAGAGAGTTTGAGAGAATTTTTGATAGAAATTTCAGAATGATAGAGAGTTAGAGGATATGGTGGTATTTATAGTGCAATTTGAGAGTATGGGAATTTAAAAAGTGAATTAAAAAGAATTAAAATGATGTTAATGGGGGATTTGAAGAGTCTCTGGTCAATTGCAGAGAAATCAAACACTACAGGAGAGTAGTGGGGAGTCAAAGGGATGCACGGGTAAAGAATAGAAGCGATTGGGGCTACTTGGACCGTCGGTGGCGGCCAAAACGAGGATTTGGGCGGTTGGATTTAATCCATCTGCCTCGAGATTCATGCCATGTATTATATTCTTTGTTTACTCCTTATTGCGCATGTTTGATTTTTCTGAAACCTTTCGATTCTCCGTGAATTGCACGTGCAACTCTTGGGCTTCCGAAAAACTAAAAAGGAAAATCTTAAAAGTAATTGGGAATAAAGGAATTCGAACACACAAGTTATGTCACAGCAGTGTAGAGACTTTACCAGTGAGCTACAAGTTGTTTTTTGTTTTTATTGAACAAAAATAACTTATAACTCCTACACATGCTGAAATAATCTTTTCTATACATTTAATTTTGTACAGAGATTTCAGAGTCGTTTCAGATTTTGAACACGATAAAGGATCCACATCTCGGATGGACCAAGTCACTTGCTTACCACCAAATCTGTATGCGACACTATGCAACGAACTTTTACACAAAGTTTGGCAATATGCAGATGATACGTAAACGGAAGGTCATCACTACGAAAAATCAAATAAGAAAATATGAAAAAAGAGTTAAAAGGAGTAGAGATGTAAACCAAGAAATGGTTGGTTGACTTGACAAAGAATCTTGTGAAAAGTGGGCTCTTGCATTCGATGAAGGCCGACGATATGGCATGATGACTACAAATTTATCGGAGATATTCAACTTCGTATTGAAGGGGGTTCGTAGTTTTCCGGTTACGACAATTGTGCAGTTTACAGTCTACAGGTTAAATACCTATTTCACCGAGAGAAGGCACGTGGCTCAAGAGTACATTGATGATGGACAAATGTTGCATCTAAGAGTTAAAGCAATCCTAAACAACCGGTGAGCCAAAACAAACTGTAATGAGGTGGCAATGTTTCATGATCAACTGGGATTATTTTTAGTTAAGACCAGAACGCGGCAAGTAGGTGACGGAGTCAGAGGTGGCAAGACACACATTTTTAACCTTACTAACTAGCCAATGTGTTCATGTGGGAAAATGCAATTTCACCACCTTCCTTGCTCGCATGTTATGGTAGCTTGCGCATCACAGGCGATGGACTATCGTGTCTACATCGATGTACACTATTCATCAAATTATTTGGTATCCACCCGAACACGCAATTTCTTTCCAATTCCCGACAAAAATTAGTGGATTACTTATCAGGGTATACTTATTATCCCTGACGAGTCTTTGCGAAAGAATAAGAAAAGTCGGCCGAAGTCGTCATGGATTCACAATAACATGGATGTGAGGCGGGATAGAACATAGGGTGCACAATGCAATATTTGTCATCAGGAGGGGAACAACATGCGTCGGTGCCTACAACACGGCGAAGCAGGCATTTATATTGAATATATCTGCCGTTTATGCTTCTTTATACTATAACCATTTATAGAATCATATTCGTAGATGTTGCTTTATACTGTTAACCCATATAGAATGCTATTCGTTGATATTTGTTTTAGATGTTCATTATAAATTTTCCATGCAAATATTGATAATCGTTGATGCTGTTTTTGAATTCCGTCGCACTGATGCCTCCACGGATGCGTGGTGCCGGAGTTCCTGTTGGTGGAGCTGGTGGTGGTTGAGACGGTCGCGGTGGTCATGGACCTCCTGTTGTTGGTGGAGCCCCTATAGGTGGCCATGGAGCTCTGATTTGTGGTCGTGGTAGGGATCGACCCACAGATAGGTGTACAGTAGGTCATATGGGATGCATACGAGCTCGGCTGATCGGACACTCCTAACGCTATAGCGGCATCATAGATTAGAGGCTATTTGGACAGGTACGGTAGTTTCAAACATTACTTTCCGTTCGCATGAGTACCTATCTATGATAGATCAGACACACCCATTGTTAGTAGGGGTCGACTTATATGGCATTTAGTCTTATTGGGAGTATTCATCTAGACCATGCCCTCCCGACGGTATTGATAGAGCGCTGGAGGCCAGAAACACATACTTTCCATCTACTAGTTGGTGAGATAACGCCTATACTGCAGGATATCAGCATGATACTAAGACTCCCAATTGAGAGCAAAACAGTGATTGGTACGGCACGACATGATTGGTCGACCTTGGTAGCGGAGTATTTGGATGTCATGCCAGCAGACTATTGTTTCCTCCCAATAATAAATGATCAAGGCTCTGTTCAAAATTTGAAAAGAGACGGCGCCTTACGTGCCTTGCACAAGGACGCCAGCGCCAAGAGTTAAAAACTCTGAGACAGCGCCTCACGTGCCTTGAACGAGGGTGGCAGCACCGAGAGTTAAAAACTCTATGGCAGCGCCTCATGTGCCTCGCACAAGGGCGCCGGTGCCAGAACTAAAAGTTCTCTGCCATTGGATCAAAGACCCAACGGGGATGACAAATTATCGCAATACAGAATTGAATTCTGTTGAGGAAATATTTTCTCAAAATCTTTCTAAACGAGAAAGATTACTCTTTGTAAAACAGAGCACCGTTGAATTAAAAAATCCAACGGTAATTAAAAAATCACCAAGCTACAGAATAAGTTCTGTATGGGAAAATATTTCCCAATCTTGTTAAAAATAAGAGAGATATTTTCTGTAAAAGAGAAGTCTTTGGATCAAAGACCCAACGGTGGATAAAATCCCCAAATCAATTAAGGATCTCTCAATGAAAGATTTTTTAACTAAATCAACAAATCGGCCTCTACTATATAAAGGACCCAAGACTTCAAGTCTTGCACAGAGGAACCCCCCATAAACTTCAAGTTAAAAAAAAGAGCAGGCAAAAAGAGAGCTTTAAGAAAGAAGAAAGAAGAATAAACCTGCTTCGAGGTAAATAAAGATGATAGAGATCATAGTATCTTATCTGCATATCCAAGGGTTTAACTCTCATAAAGAGCATAGTTCATTCCCCTGGATCTGAGATCCATGAGACAAGTTTTCCACAAATAAGAATTTAATTTTCATGGGGATGAATTTGTTCTTGGGGATCGAAGATCCAGGGGAGAACAAAGAATTGAACTCTTCAGAAAAATACACAAAGAAAGAGACAGCGCCAAGCCCCTCACGTGCCCCTCACGTAGGCGCTGCTCAAATAAAAAGTGCTTAGCACTCAATGGTTGGCGCTCAGCGCCAAGCGCCTCATGTGCCACTCATGTGAGCGCTTCTTCTTCTTCTTCTTTTTAATTCTCATTTGATCCTATCATTTTCTCTTCTTCTTCTTCTTCTTTTCCTTTTTATCTTTTGGTTCTGTGGCAATGGCCTACAAATGGCCAGTTGGCTCTATCATTGCTTGAAATTTCTATGTTTGATCCATGAACAAGCGCTTGTTCAATTTTAGACCAAACAATCATAGTTCTTACTACGGAATCTTTTCCCTTCTAAAATGAGAGATCATCGGTAGATTACCAAAAGGGTCATATCCAAAAGGAAAAAGAAAAAAAACTTGTTCGGTCTCAGACATGTTGTAGGCCTATTAAGATGTATTTGTTTTCTGAGCTAAAATCTTCGATTTAGAAACGAACTCGAGATAAATACATTTAAGTGTTCCGGCTTTTTTTTCCTAAGAACCACATAAATATTATTGAGTCTTCAAAAAGAAAGTAGAGATTAGGAGTAGTAGCACTACTCCTTACTCAGCATAAAAGATACACAAGACATTAATAGAACAAAATAAAGAAGAACAAAAAATGACTTTAGAACTTATCTCAGCCTGAAGCAAGCTTAACTAGCAGCTCTGATGTGTGAAAGAGAAGATATATCAGGCTTGATTAAAATTACCAACCTGTTAATTTGGGAGTAAATCAGAGATTTTATTAATGGCAGAACAAGCTCCATCAATAAGTGGAATATGATCAGAACACCTCCTAACAAGATGATTCGCCTGGTAATTTGGGAGTAAATCCAACCATAGATGATTAACAAAACATCTATCAATTCTAGACCAAGTTCTCCTAGCTTCATCTTGAGAGTTACAATATGCGAAAGCTGTTCCATTGTAACCACAATCAAGCAAAGTATAATCTTCTATCCAACTATTAAAATCATCAATATGGGTATTCTTGCCATAAACAGCTGTAATTTGAAAACTTTGTCCAAAGTAGATAGTAACTGACATAGTAATATGTTGCCCAGATACAAAAACATCCTTAGCAATGACACCATCCTTCATCAGAATGTAGATTTTACAATTTGTATTTATACAGCAGCGAGGGAAACCTAACGGCAATATATTTGCATTTAAGCTCTTCAATCATAGGCTCCATAAAATACAAAACAAATGAGTGTTGTACTTTTTAGTAATACTTTTGATTCTGCTTTGAGTATGAATATTAGCTATCCCCCTAGCATTCCAAAAGCATATATGCATAGAGTTAAGGGTATTCAAAACATCTTTTCCTCAGGACCCTTTTTGGCCTTAAACCAGTTCTTCTGTGATTTTGCTGACCATTCTGCTTTGAATTTGCATGAATCTGATTATCAACCACAGAGCTGACTTCTCGAGTAGTTTTTTTTTGTAAAAACCGATCCGCTTTTCTCAACAACACTTTACTGTTTTTAATGAATAGCTTTTTGTCAAAATTTGCAGCTTTAATAGAGAATCGAGGATAGCTGCTGATCAAAACTTTACTAGCATATTGAGAGAAACTTTCAGAGCCCTTTCCAATAGAGTGTTTGAGCAAAAGAGGCAGCACCGTTGCTTTTACTAAGTATATAATGTAGATTTTCTATTGTATCAACTGAATTTTTACTAGAAGCATTTGCAACATGAATAACTTCTTTGGCCACCACTTTTTGCAAATTTGAATTGAATTGCTCTTTTGAAGATATATCTACATGCCCCTCAGTCTCAACATTCTCTATAGAGAGTAAGGTATTCTCTTTATGCTGAATAACAGTAACATTAGGTTCATTACCATTCATCTCAGCTTTAGTATCATTACCATTGAAAGTGTCCTTTCCTTGAATAGGCTTCCATACTTCAATTAAAGATGTAGAAACCGATACGTTTTCATATGCTAAGACAGGCTTTGGCTTGACATGCTTCCCTTTATGACAATCCTCAATTTGATGACCGTGTTTAAAACATTTCCTGCAGTATAAGAAGTCTGTAAGCTTGTGGAAAGCATGAAGCAGCAGAAATACCAATCCAACACTTCTCATATTGTAATGTCTTGCTCAAGTTTTTAGCTCAATACCCACTCTTGCTCCACCAGTTCTACTGCAATTTAAAGTTTTAGGATCCACTGAAATAAGCTTTCCAAGGGGTTTCACAATAGAAGCCAACATTGAATGATTGTTGAAATTTGGGGAAAGATCAGGTAAAAATTATCCATGCAGGTATAATATCTGGTTCTTTGGAAGGTGAGAAGAAAGGAGACCATTTGAAAAATCAGTTGGCTCTTTCATTGCTTGAAATTTCTATGTTCGATCCATGAACAAGTGCTTGTTCATTTTTAGACCAAAGAAGCATAGTTCTTACTGCAGAATCTTTTCGCTGCTAAAATGAGAGATCGTCGGTAGATTACCAAAAGGGTCATATCCAAAAAGGGAAAAAAACTTGTTCGGTCTGAGACATGTTGAAGGTCTATTAAGATGTATTTGTTTTCTGCGCTAAAATTTTCGATTTAGAAACGAATTCGAGATACATACATTTAAGTGATGCAGCTTATTGTTAAACGGCGTTGGAGTTTTTATTGTGGTTGGTTGTCATGTGTGGGATTAATAGTCCCAAATTGAAAAAGTTATGAAAGCCATATGGGTATATTTGTATGGACCACATATATGTCGAAAAGGCCGTGTACACCCATATAAACAAATTAACATAGTGTCAGAGCACGGAGCCTGAGAGAGAGCGGTGAGGTAAGTTGGATTAAAAGGACCCCTTACCAATTAGGCTTTAAATCTATTTGGATAGACCTATTTATATTGAAATCATATGTACGCACATATAAATTAAAGGATAAATTATCAAAAAGTTCTCGGCCTGCTTCAAACTTATGTAAAACCCCATGTGATTTTTGCTCTTTAAAAAGAAAACCTTGGGCCCAATCAAAACTCCTTGTATATCAAATGCCTGTAATATTTAAGCAGTTGCCTGTAATATCGAAGCAGTTGAGAGAATATAAGGCCTAAACGAAATACAACACATGGGGTTTTCGCAAAGATTTTGAACGGTAGGCCCTTCCCAAGAATTTTGTAAATTACAGGGTTTTTTAGACAATTCCTGGACATGCCTGAGGCATTTTAAGAATTTACCCTAAATTAAATAACCAACACCCTTCATATATTAAAATTAACAAATTAACATGATCATTCCCGCCTAAGCATTTGATGTGGTTCTTAAATGCATAACGTAGCAATTAAATAAAAGCAATATACGATGTAGATTGCTACATTTTTTGTTCTAATTTAGCTGATTTTCTAATGTGAAATTTTATATTTTGAATAGCCTAATTTCCCAAGCAGTACCTTTTTTCTTTTTCCTTTTTGGATGTTACTTCAGAATCAAGGGGAAGCGGAATGGAAATAATGGCTCGGATATTGATTTTCTGCGGGAAATATTGGTTTTACATCATAGTTTTTTATTAAATCATGCAAATTTGCCTTCAGTCCTCAGGCATCATCCGAGTTGGGCCTATTATGGTGGACTGGGCCAAAAACAATGTCAACACTTTAAAGACCACAATAAGCGGCCCAAAAAAACTACATTCCTTTTAGGCATTTTTTGGGCATAAACTAGATTTGCCAAGCAAAATAACATCTAAAATTGTGAAAGCTTTCACTTGTTAATTTATTGTATTTGATAGGTACGTGTGTATATATATATGTGTGTGTGTGTTGACAAAAAAGATTGAGGACGGGGAAGGTTGACCTTTTCTTTCTTTATATAACAAAAAACAGAACTCCGCTTACCAATCAAGCGAGCTTTTTGACAATATTAAATCGTAATATAGTGTTGTTAGGATATAAAATGATTGATCCTCGTCATAGCTTCAGAATTTAATATAGCGTCATACCATAAGAGGATGTTAGAGCAATCCAAAACCAATTTCCACCTAAAGAACGGTTCAGAGATAAAAGAATGATATTTGCATAAAAAGTCAAGCTTGGCCTTCAATCTGCAAGGACGGGTAAGAACATAAAGTGATAACTTGCAGTCCGTATCACAGTTTCGGAGTTTTGGTGCAATGGCCGGTGAGATAAGGAGATTCCACTTGAAAAACATCACCAACCATGGTTTCTAATGGCCAAAGCAATTAAGAAACCCAGCCCTTCTTCTCCTTTTCAGTCAAATTATTCTCTTAGCAAAGCATTAGTAGATCAATCAGCCATATAATATTGAAGAATATTCCATGTTATCATCAATCATACAACATGTTTTCCCACTTGCAATGTTAAACATAATAACAAGTTTTATGGCGGCTATTTTGGTCTTTACCTATGCTTATTTGGCGTTAAATAAAAAGAAAAGCAGAGTTAAGTATTTTAATTTGCTCTAATTTATCTGAACCCTAAAATAATTTATTTGAAGTTTGCAGGTAAAACATTTCCTTTTGAATCAGAATGATATTATAAAGTAATTAATAAATATGGAAACATGACAATGAAACGACTGTGTCGTAATTAAGTAGCAATTTTTTATGGCTGAAAAGAAAAAGAAAAAGTAATTTTTAATTAGAAGCAAATAAAAAGTGTGATTAATTGGAAAAGTTCGGCGAATTAAAGCGCAGCCGTTCCCCAACACGTTTTGGTTCCCGCATCGTTGTCTCTGTAGGGACACCGTAGCGGCGCAGATGGAGCCGACGGCCACACGAATTGACGATATTGCCCTCGAACAAGTTACGTAATAACGTAATAACGAAGCCAGCTCAAGGAGGATGGGGAGGGCAAAAATATAATTTAATAATCATGCTCTCTCACTACAGCGAAAATGACAAACGTACCAAATTTGTCCTGATTCTTTGTCGGCAGAACATGGGAGAATACGAAAAATTACACATAACCCCTTGTTCTTTTTGTAAATTAAAATAAGATCCTCATGAATGTTTGGAATGAAATGACAGTTTAGCCAATGTCCTTTGGGTTTTGTGGTGAAATTTTTTCTTCTTTTAATAAAGGAAACAAATATATTGTCCGTTAAATTTTCATCTTCACTATAAGTATATAAGTTCTATGAAACATTAGAGACAATTTAGATAGATTTTAAGCGGTAAAACAATTACAGGTTTCCCTATAAATATTATTCCATTAGAAACATGTTTAGAAGGCTAGTTGGGCTTGTAGTATATGCAGCTAATCAGCCGTGATTCAGGTTGGATGAGGTCAGCCTTGCTCCTTGTCTCGGCGATGAAAACTATAAGCCGCGGCATGCCACGAGCATCCCTATTCCTTGTGTAAATGTGCTTTTTCATAGCATGTGTACTCGAGATTTTATTTCTTACCTATTGTCGAATATTATGATCAGATTTAGATTTTCGTAACAGCAATGCCCGATTAATCTATAAAACTAACAAATTATCAACGCGCTGGATAATAGGTCGATCAAAATTACAAACAATCGAAGGAAAACATATACATATTTCCGGTAGAGTGTATATCAAAATGCAATGTAGGTTCAAACTAATTATAGGAAAGAGTGAGTGCCCTAATCAAAACTAAAATTTCCAAGCATGCCCTTGTCATTGAAATTTTGGCAGATATTTCACACATCCCCAACCAACCAAAGATGTGATTGGGACCAAATGGGATCGAGACATCACACCAAGAGAAAGATTGTGTAGCACTCACTCTCCCATGATTTACTCGACAACAACAACTTGGGTGGGTGATGGGCATTTCAGTCATTCAATAATTCAAATAAAAGATAAAACAAAGAATTCGGGTGAACTCTGGGGGCATTTTCGTCACTTCAAGCAAAGTACAGTAGGGAATTGGTGGGAGGGAGGAAGAAGAAAAGGTGCAATGTGCAAGCTCTGATTTTTAATTCTCTCTCTCTCTCTCCCGATCAACAATGTACTTCTCAAGGTAAATATCTCATCTTTGATGGCTTTTTGCTTGATTCCAAACTAAAGAGGGAGCTTAGATCTCTGATTTAGGATTCTAATTGTTGTTTATGGAAATGGAAATCTGGGTCTTGCTTTTCTCTGAGATTTGGGATCTGGGTAGGTAAAAAGGTGCGATTTTTAATGGTTTTGAGCTGTTTGATAGCCTTTTCACCCCATAACATGGGGTTTTTATTTTAGATGGAGCATGAAAAATTGAAACGTGGGTTTGTTTGGCAATCCCATTTGGGATCTGGGTTCTTGGATCCATGATCAGATTTGTAGGAAATTGTTCGGTGTTAGTGTCGATTTTGGTGGAATTGAATTTCTTTCACTTTTGCTGTTTTGCTTCAGAGATCTGGCTTGAGTTATACTAGTTCAATGTGTTAAAAATGCAATGGATCGAATAAGCAATTTATGATTTGCAATCATTTAGCAAGTAAATGGTTCTGAGCTCATCTCTGGTGATCTGGATCTTGGTTTTTTTTGGTGGATTGTTGCAGATCTTACTTGTTATCCGCACAAATTTGACAGTTTCTGTGATTGTACTGAAAATGAGGGGTTTGAATGGTCCCTTCAGTCTTAGTTATGGGTTTTGGTTTCGATTTGAGCGATGTTTTGCTACTGTGTGGTAATGTAGATTAGATGCTTGATGAATTGATTATATGTATTGCATGTAATTGCACTATTTGCATATACTAATTCTATACTGTAAAATATGCGGCATTTGGAGAAACCAATTCATATTATTGTAGACTTGGAAATGGTTTTTTCCTAGTTGTTATCATTGGTTATGTAATTCTGTATAGCTGAATGTAGCTACATATTCTTCATATCTTCCTTCTTTTAATATTAGATGGCGGAAATAGTAGTTTCTTTGATGAGTAACATGTTGAATTAATATTCCTTTAGTGTGAGGATTTGACAATCATCCTCATGAGGCTGCTCTAAAAGCATCGCTTTATTCTTTGTTGACTAATTGGCTTTATATGTCCTAATTGGTATGAGTATGAGCTTTATAGATTCTTTCTTGCTAACTGCCTATCTTTAGAAATTAGAAATCTTAAAACCTCTATATAATGCAATGGGACCATTAATCATCATCTAAGACTTTTCCCATCAAATTGGGTTTGGTTAAGAAGCAAGGGTCCATAAAAATGGTTGAATTACAGTAAATTACCCTTAACTCTGAGTGTTTCGAGTGGACTACCATAAAGTTCTTTTTCTCTATATAACATAACCCCTTAAAAGTTGTACAGTAAAGGGTGTTTTAGTGAAAACATCCCTTAAACCCCAAGCTTAAGGTAGCATACTGTAATAAAAATCTTTGGTGATTTAGTGAATAATACCCGAAGTTAAGGGCAATTTAGTATAATTTAGCCTAATAACTTGACAAAATTTTATGACAGATTATTTACGTGATGCCAACCCGCGTCTAATTACTGCCAACATCCCTGCCAAGGAAACTATGTGCTAGAGAGGGGCTTGCTATAATCCTATAGACCAATTGGTGCCTTCAAATTCTCCTGGTCTGATGAAAAAGTGTAGAATAGGAACACTGCTGATAGATTAGCTAATGAAAATTAATTGCAACTTGGGGCACAAATGAAGCATAGGGTGAAACATTGCATATTCCTAGCGTGGAACTGAACTATATTCTTTTGAAAGAAGTCCTTAAAAATGATCTTTGCTTCGACATAACTTCCAGATAGTACAATCGAACCGCATTCTGGTCTTTCATATTTTTATGGTTTTGAGTTGGCGGATCCGCATATTCTTCAAATTTAGGTTTTATATTCTTGTTTAACATTCTTGTAAGCATCTTCCTACATTAATTGTACAGTGTATACTCTTATCAAATGGAATCAGTTATAGTAACTATCACTTTTACTTAAGGCATAAGTTTCATGCTTGTACTAATGTCCACCTTTTTGCAGATAAAGAGAAAACGCGCTGCTATTTCAAAGCTCACATATCATAGACTAGCAAACCATTAAAACAAAGCTCAATGGGTTCAAGGTTTCCATCTCATCAGCTCAGCAATGGCCTCTATGTTTCTGGCCGGCCGGATCAAGCACCAAAAGAGAAAACACCAACCATGAGTTCCGTAGCAATGCCTTACACCGGCGGCGACATTAAGAAATCTGGAGAACTCGGAAAAATGTTCGAGGTCCATGTTGAAAACTCCAAATCAAGAAAATCCGGGCCCATTAATGCTCCTTCAAGAACCGGATCATTTGCAAACTCAGGACAAATGCCAGGCTCGGCTTCAACTCTGGTTACTGGGGGCTCAAAGAGATCGAACTCGGGACCTTTAAATAGACAAGGGGAATCAATTAAGAGATCTTCAGGCCCACAATCCGGTGGGGTCACCCCAATGGTCCGGCAAAACTCTGGCCCGATCCCACCCATGATACCGGCTACTGGGCTCATTACATCAGGCCCCATCTCATCTGGCCCGCTTAACTCTTCTGGGGCCCCAAGAAAAAATTCGGGATCTTTGGATTCGACTGGGTCGCTTAAGCTACATAGCACATCAATTGTACACAACCAAGCTGTTACTAATCTAAGTCAAGAGGAGGAGTATTCGTTTAATAAGGGCTTTCCGAAGGCGATAATGTGGTCGGTGATTCTTCTGTTTGTGATGGGGTTTATTGCTGGTGGATTTATTCTTGCAGCTGTTCACAATGCTATTCTTCTCATAGTTGTTGTGGTTGTGTTTGGTGCTGTAGCGGCACTTTTCACTTGGAATTCTTGTTGGGGTCGGAGAGCAATTGTTGGGTTTATTAATCAGTATCCTGATGCTGAGCTTAGAACCGCGAAAGATGGTCAATATGTTAAAGTTTCTGGGGTATGTGTAGTAAATTTAGTTCTGATATTTATGGTTTTAAAGTTAAAATGCTTACTTTTTATATGCAGAGCTGGCTTAATATCATATAATTTTTTTTAAGTTATGTCTCCCTTTATTTTATCACCGGTTAGTAGTTAAATAAATATAGCACTGCAATATATGCATCAAAGATCAGGTTCTGTAGCCTTTCTATAGAACTATTATAGATTTTTACCAGTAAAAAAACAATTCATTCCCATTTATCTTTTGTTGAAAAAGAACCATATAACATTTGATCAAATGGGTAGACAATAACATGATTTAGCATACATCATGACAGCATATTTGAGTTATAACCAACACATATGCCTTGGGGTGTGCTTACTACAGATTATGGATGTCTTACTCATTAGTGAAGATTATAGCAAAATAAATTTAATTTGTAGTTACTGGTCGACACCTAGTATACTTCTTTGGAGCTCTTGAATTGCTGTCGAACAGTTATTTTAGTTTTATACCTTTTGATACCAAGAGGAAAGCTTCTCAATTTCTGGATGTCTTACTCATTAGTGAAGATTATAGCAAAAAAAAATATATATATAATTTGTAGTTACTGATCTACACCTAGTATACTTCTTTGGAGCTCTTGAATTGCTGTCGAACAATTATTTTAGTTATAGACCTTTTGATTCCAAGAGGAAAGCTTCTCAATTTCTGAGCGGGCTTCTTTGATATGCTGAAAAACTTCAATTGAATATTAATGGCCATAATTTATGCCTTCAAGTTTATCGGCACTGAATCTTGGGTTGAGGGCTTGACATGGGTTGAGGCGAGTTGCTTTTCATTAAGTTCTCCCACAAACCAAAACTATTGTTTAGAGTTCAATAATGTGTTTAAATTTCTTACAGGTAGTTACATGTGGAAATGTTCCTCTTGAATCATCGTTCCAGAAGGTTCCAAGATGTGTGTACACTTCGACAAGTTTATATGAATACCGGGGATGGGACTCAAAGGCTGCGAATTCCAAGCACCGTCATTTTACCTGGGGTCTCAGATCAGTGGAGGTGAGAGGATGTTCTTGTTCTTGCTATTGTCATGTATTATAATTTTCATTTCAGCATCTGTTTCTTTGCATGAGAAGCAAAAACCCATTTGTTTCGTTGGTTAGGCTGATAGGCTCTGTAATTAGTTAGCTGGAGTGCCTACCTTTAAAGTGAGAGAACCCATTAATATAGATCTATGTTCATAAATATAAATTTTTTTTAAAAAAATGAACTTGTACTTGCATTCAACCAAAATGGATTATAAATTTGATCTTAGACAATTAAAAATAACATCGACAAATAGCAAGAAGAAACAGAAAATCAACATTGGATTTGACATGGTTCAGCTCAAGCACCTACTTCCAATATGAGTAAGAGATCTGAACAGTAACCTGCTTGCTGTTGTGTACTCGAAATATCGAATATCCAGGTTGCCTGAAAACTGTGGTCCTTCTTGAGTGCCTGAAATACAAAAAACATCACCTCAAGAAGATCTCTCTGTAGTGCATGATACTTGTACTGTACAATAATCTGAATGTACAGAATTTCTCTTCTTGAATAGCTCCTCATGCTCTAATTTTTTCCTGCCCTTTCATTTGCATTGACATTTATGTGGCCCTCCAAATATATTTTTCGGCAGAGGCATGTTGCGGACTTCTACATCTCAGATTTCCAATCAGGGCTAAGAGCACTGGTAAAGACTGGCCATGGAGCAAGGGTGACCCCATATGTTGATGAGTCTGTTGTCATTAACATCCATCCGGGCAACAAGGATATGTCTCCTCAGTTCCTTCGATGGTTGGGGGAGAGGAACCTTTCAAGTGATGATCGGGTCATGCGCCTCAAAGAAGGGTAATCTCAATGTCATTTGCTGCTAACTTCCTTTTAAGGTTAACTCAATGTCATTTATCACGTTAAACTGGTTAATCAGCACACAACATGCTCAGAGTTTGATCTAATTTTTGAATAACTGAGGGGCTGACTTGTGCTAATATTCTGTTGAAGGTGGTTAGTGCTATACAAGGTAAAGATAAGGGGTATCATGTGCAGTATTCAATTCATCGTTGAATTACTATATCTACAGGATATCCTTTTGTTTTATTATTGAAAATGCTAGCTTTGGATGTGAATTGTTGCAAATCTTCATGCTTTCTCGCTTTTTTATTCTCTCTGGAGGATATCAGTGAAACCCATGCGCCGGCATGATAAATTTATTTGATGGGCTAAAGGAATGAATACAAGTATCCTTAACTATAGTTGGAGCAAGAATAGAGAAAATTTAAATATCCATCAGGTATGGGTGATGCAATTATAGAGAATAGTTATATAGACTGGTTCCTTTGAATAGGATCTGTGGCTATGCAACGACCATTGCTGTGTAAATCCTTTGCTGGTGAGTGTAAAATTTAGGTTAAACCAAATGTTAGAATGGGGCTGGCCCTTTTTCAAATACTACAACTCTAAAGCATGCTAAAATATAAAAGAGGAAACAAAGTATAAAGTGTCACTCTAGGAAATTCCTACATTGGCGGATGACACGGCGCAATACCATTCATTGATCCATAAGCATGATTATCTTGCAACTACATGCATTAATTGCACTTGAATTATAAAAAGGTAAAGTGAGAGTAACCCATGAATAGTGTATTGCCGTGTGTCCCGCCACCATAGGAAATTTCTACAGTGGCACTGTCGCATCCTCAATATATAAAATGGCGACCCAGTGTTGTGTGTTAGAAAAATCACTTACCACACCACAGCTTTGGGATGGCTTGGTTGGGTGTAGTTGGAGTTCCATGGGGTTCCAACTTACATTGAAATTGAAAGTTAATAGTTTGGTTTCTGAGGTTGCTTCTGCTTGCCTTCTTCCACATGTAGCTGGAACGAGAATTAAAGTTAGAAAGAATGTAACAACCACACTCAAAGTGAGGTTTTTCTCTCTCCATCAACTGGCGTTGGAACACAAAAAATATAAATTACATTCAAACAAACACAGTTTTTGCAAAAAAAAAAACTTTTAGCTATAACTAAGTTTTAACCATACAAAGGAATGACACTGCATATGCAGTGGTTGGATTCACACATTCATTGCATATGCATTGCTTTTCCAACTACACGCAGCCACGCCCTTTGTGCTTTGGTGCAGTGGCGGAGACTTGTGGACTTAAAGAGAACGGATTTAAATATAATGTTTCTAAATATAACAACATGACCTCAATTGTTACACCAGAATGCTTTAAATGAGATCACTAATGCTTTGTGATGTCTTCCTTCAGGTATATCAAAGAAGGCAGCTCGGTGAGCGTTATGGGCGTTGTCCAAAGAAACGACAATGTTCTTATGATCGTCCCCCCCTCTGAGCCATTATCTACCGGGTGCCAGTGGTCCAATTGCAGTCTCCCAATGAGCCTCGAAGGAATCGTGTTGAGGTGCGAAGACTCTTCAAAGATCGATGTTATACCAGTATAGTACTATTAGTCCTTAGTTTGGTTGAGGTGAAGATTTTTGTATGATGGTGGGTTTGATGTCGGGGATGTGTCGTTGCTTCTTTTTACTCCTGGGTGTATAGCTTCTGTTTTCTTTTCTTTTCTTTCGATTGTTTTTTAGAAAAATATTTTGGCTAGGCTTGAAAGCTTTTGTAATTTGTTGACAATGAAGAAGACTTGATATGCTTTTGATGAGGTGAATGTGGAATATGGCCTTGTATTAAGAAAAATCTTTTCTCGAGGATGAAGTAAAAGTGGTATTTAAAAGTTGGACTCCATGGTATTGACTGTTTTCATAGTAATTCAGGGATAGTTATTAAATAAAATGTGTTGGTGCATGTGTAGATCACAACTAATATCCATCAACCTTTAAAATTAAGAGATTCATTTTTTTTAAAATATATTTATAGAAAAAGTCAACTCCCCATGTCTTTTTATGATGATTCATATCGTCCATTTAGATCAACATGGTTTAAGACATATATATGCTAGCATTCATATGATTTGGTTATAGAAAAATGTTATACTATCGATAAACCGTTAAATTTATCACTCTCCGATCTTAGAATAAGCTGATCTTGATCAAGATGAATATCATTAAAAGAAAATTGACACATTGTTGACCTGGAGGAATCTTATCTAGATTTCTCCTCTGCAACCACAAATCTGTGAAGTTCTCTCTCTAAAAAGATAGTCTCTTTCTGATCTCTACCCCTCTCTCATCATCATCATTCGCTTTTCTCATTTTGTGTTTCTAACACAAAACAAACTATAAAAAGAAAAGAAGGAAACAATGCCCACGTTGAACCTCAGCATCAATGTTCCAATAGACCCAGTTGTTGCCTCTGACATTCTGAAAGATGCCACCAAGATCGTTGCTAAAACTATTGGCAAGCCTGAATCTGTGAGCTCCTCTCCCCCTCCATTAATGGGTTTCTTTTCTTCTTCTTCTTTTTTAAAGTTTTATTAGTTTATACTGCCAAGTGTTTGATTAAATTCCTCTGTGAACAATCTTTGTTGTTTCATTGTCTTGTTTCCTTTGATGGGTTCTTGTTAGAATATAAATATATATTCCATCAACCCTCAATATAACTTTGGAGTTGTCGCATTAGAGGTTTGATTCACACCTGGGGCGTGTAAATGCGGATTAATTTAAATTAAAAATACCGCTACACAGAAGCCCAAGTTTCGGTGTGTCTTGCATACCTGTGGGGACGTGCTAGAATATTAAATATATTCACGCAACCCTTATCCTGACTTCGGAGTTGTGGTGCTGAGGAAGGGACATGTAAGAGTTCTCTTTTTCCTCTGTTGCTTGCATTGTGTTTGATAATGCTGGCACTATCCTTTCTTATATTGATTGTGTGGGCGCTCTTTTGATTGATATAAGTGTGTATTTTTCTCTACCCACATACTTATATTTTGTAAAAAGTTCTTTCTTTCTTTTTTTGTGTGTGGTTATCTATCACTGAAAATTTTGTCTATGGTAGTTTAGTTAGGATAAAATCATGCTATGTTTGATATTGGTTATAAAATGTAGCAATGTGATTGGAACGCTGTGTGTTTCTGTATTAACTGGTATAAAAATGTGCTACTTTTGATTCTAAAGTGATAATTATAATCGCATTCATCGTCTTAGGGGAGAGAGAGAGTTCCCTTTCTAAATGTGGTTCTTCACGAATTCGCTGGTGGTGACTGGCAAATCCTATCATCTTTCCATTTTGAGTTGAAGTGATCCTCAATTTTGTATGTGTTACAATTTTGTATGTGTTGCCATTTCCTGAATCAATTTTCCATATCATCTACTATAGTCTTCATTTTGTCAAATACAAGTGCCCCTATTTTATCAACCATATTGATTCCTTGAAATGAGTGATCTCATTTTCAAGAGAGATTTATTCATTTAGTTAATGTTTATTTTTATTCAGTATGTGATGATAGTTGTAAATGGTGGAGTGCCTATAGCATTTGCTGGGACTGAAGAACCAGCTGCATACGGAGAAGTTATATCCATTGGCGGCCTCAGCCCCAGCGTGAACGGGAAGTTAAGTTCTGCCCTCGCAGATCTTCTCGAAACGAAGCTTTATGTGAGCAGTTCCAGGTTCTATATCAAGTTTTATGATGTCGAGGTAACCAAGATCTTGCTTCTGTAATCTCTTTATTGCACAAGATTTCTTATTAGGGTTTGAGTTCTTTTTAACTGAAGTTGAGAAAAATCATGTCTACTATTTTTTTAGGTAAAAGATTGGATAACTAACCCCCCCCCCCCCCCCCCCGCTCCCTTTCTTCATGAAAAAGATTTGAGGGGGGCGGGGGCGGGGGGAATCATTTTTGAACAAATTCCTGCTTTTTTTTATAATGCGGGTGCACTTTCTATAGGAAAAAAGAAAAACACATAATGGATGAATCAACTTTAATTTACATATTAAACGATGAAATGGATTTTAAGTGAAAGAATATTTCCTTGTCAAAATCATGGGGATCATAATCAACTCACAAGCTCTAACATTTTTTTATCTACAAAACTGGTTGTGATTGTTATGTAATTCACAATTCTAAGTATAAATTATTTGGATTTCCAATAAGCAAAAATTTGACACTGTCCTAATACTATGAAATATCTGTGAGATGTTTGTACCTAAAATTGAGATTTTCAATAATCACAAACCTCTCTCGAAGATGAGAACACCTATTTTTAGCTCACATCAAAGTATCAAACACAAATTTTATTTGGCGTGATACTATTGCTTACTTAAAAGGTACAAGATAATAGATGTAAGTTCTCTTTCAAATATCTTATTGCGTAAAAAAGAAAATCTAAAGCAAAAAGAACACAAAAGGAGATTTCCCCCCATAAATTTCATAAACCGTTCTCCGTCAAACCGAAGCATGACCTTATTGATCCTTTATGGGATATCTGCTCTCAGGAGCAGATTTTCGTTGAGTGAGGGCGACATATTATGCTAATAAAATTATTATATTAAATATTATAAATATAAATAAAGCTATAGTTATTTTGTAATGAACATATAGGTGAATTTTGGCATAGACAAAAAAGAAGGATTGAACTTTCCTAAAAATATAAACTAAATTGTCCGACCAACAATTCGCTTATATTTATAACCAAAATAAACAAAAAATACATGATATATATATATATATATATATATATATATATAGAGAGAGAGAGAGAGAGAGAGAGAGAGAGAGAGAGAGACCTTTTACCATCTTAGATTTGACCTTTATTTGGTATTATTGCTTCAATTTATTTCTAGTGGTGATTTAATCAAATACCGTAAAAGGACTGAAAAAGATGGTGCATGTTTTGGTCCGGAAATTGATTAATAATCTACATATAAATTGACATAAACACTCCTTGATGTCATGATAGAGAGTTCAACTGCAAAGGAGCTTGAAAGGGATTCGTCATAATTTTGATTGAACTCTTTATTTACCAAATATCTTTTTACTCCATCTTATTTTGCCCATTTAAAAAGGGAAAAGAAAATTAAGCGGATTCACCTGCTTGCGTGCTATAAGAATTTGTGTTTAATTTTATATGAAATATTTTTATGTGATGTTAAATTTTTGGTTTGTTTCTTCTTTCGCAGCGCTCGTTCTTCGGCTTCAATGGCTCAACATTCTGAGATGATGTTATTCTTCTCTTTCCTGTTAAAAATTCATGTGCATTTAATCTGGGTTGGTTGTTGACTTGAGCAAGTTCATGAAAGGAACATTGTAACGTTGATGTAATCAATAATGCTCTCGTGAATAATTTAATTTCATAATTAGTGTTTTTATTTTGGGAAAAAGCTTATAATTTGTGTTGATACGAGGGTATGTCTTTCGCAATGAATCAACTTAACTACAAGTTTTGAATTGGGTAAAACCGATTTACTTGTAAGTCATCCTGTAATGAAGAGAATAGAGAATGTAATTTAAGTTATCTAAATTAAAATTCTGGAAAGCTAACAATTTACATGTTCATATAGATTTTTGTGTGATGGTATTTTTCTTTAATTTTTAATCATCAGATGAGCGTCCAGCGGGATTCGAACCGGGATGCAAAGATTCCATATTTCGATGTTGAAGTTTCTACTACTACTCTGAAGTTCTAAAAGGCTGAGAGAAATATTTTTCATATTCTAATGCTCTTTTATAGTAAGATTTGGTAGATTTTATACCTTGAAGTGTCTATTTATTGCTAGACTGTTGCAATCAAATAAGAACTACATAGATAACAAATTGATAAAACATTAAAATGCAGCCAATTGGAGAAACCTTTTTTAATTAAAAATTATATGACCAGCCTAAGTTGCCAATCTGGCCCTGTTTTAAGAAATGGGTATTGGACAGTAGAGCAGTTAGGCTGGCCAATTCTTTAATCATTGGATTTCTTCATCAGTAACCCGTATTTTCTTGCACGTGGAATGCACATGATTAAATGAATATAGTAACATGTTAGAAAACATAAATATTTGTTAATTATTTTTAATATATATATATATATATATATATATATATATATATATATATATATATATATATATATATATATATATATATATATATATATATATATTAATGTTTTATTGCATTAATATGTTAGGGTTTTTATATCTCATCCCAAAAAAATATACTGTAGTTAGCATACCGTTAAGTGATTGCTAAAAGACAAAAATACCCTCAAAAGTCATCTTCTTCCTTTTCAATTTAGGATTAGAGTTAGGCTTTCTCTTCAATTTCAAGTTATGGCTTTTCTTTACATAAAAAATTAAGGCTTTTCTCTTCACACATTCATTAGTTATAGATATATAGATTAGATTATACTTCTCTTTTTTACCAATTTCGATAACTCCAAAAATAAAAATAATTTTAAGTTTCAAATTGTATGAAAAAAGATGATATCTCATAATGAGATTGAAGATGAAGAAAGAAAAGAAAGGAGTCATAATTTTTAAGGGGAAAGAAAGAGAAAACATACTTATAACTTGGAAAGTGTTTTACGTCACCCTGATGAGATAGGAATACGCATCGCTTATCAGGCGTATTACAGATTCCTCCTGTCTGGGGTGGACCGGGATTTACTGATTGTGGGGATCAAATCTCCGGCAGTCGTGGACTAAACTGTCGTTAATTACCCCTCGCCTTTAGAGCGAGAGAACCTCCGATTGACGGGTAAAACTAGTCATGTGAACTCAATGTGCAATGTGAATGTATTGTGTTTTGAAGGGGTCTTGGCCATATTGGGGCCTCACAGAGTTTACGGGGATCCCGCTACCCAGATAGTAGGCTGGGGGTCAAGGGGATAGCAACCTCCTTGCGGGTACGGGGCAGCATCCTATTAGAATTTTTTTCTAACGGGGGATATGTTTTGAGTGTGGAATGTATGGGAAAAAGAGAAGTGAGAAGCGTCCTAGAGACGCGTGAGACAACACATGATCGCTAGGCGCCAGCGGGTCACGTGCTAGACGCGCGGCCGCTGGATGCCAGTAGCCGTTGAAAACACCAACGGAAGAAGGGGCTTAGCCCATGGGCTGGGAGTTGAACTCCTGAGAGGTTTTGGAGTTAAACTCTTAGGGAAGAAATTGGATGTGGATTTGGAGTTAAACTTCTAAAAGTCTTAAATTTGGAGTTAAACTCTTAGAAGGTCGGGATTTGGAGTTAAACTCTTTTGAGAATTTGGATCTTGAAGATGAACTCCTCAAATATTTCGAAGATGTTCAAAGGGGACCCCTATCTTCTTCCTTGAGCTCTGGTTCCTCCTAAACTGGGATTTCTGGAAGTGGGTCCTTCTCTTTTTTTGTTGGATCTTGGAGAATGAGATTAAAAATATCTCTTTTAGAGATTTGATGGAAGATCTGAACTTCCCTTCGAGGGTTTTATGGTGAAACTTTATTTGGTTTTGAGAAAAAGAGAGTTAAGCTCTTGATTTAATTAGAAATGAAAAGAACGAGGGAAAAACTTGAGAGAGAAGAAATAGAGGCACAAACCCTAGAAATTTATGGGGAATGATTTTTTTCTTCATTTCATCATAATTTTGCCTTATATAGGCTTACAAGTTTACACATAGCCTCTTGGGCTTTAAAAAATTGTATTTTGCCCATCTCATGCCTTATGTGCTTATTTCTTTTTGCATATGAGCTATAGGCTTTACAAAAATTTGGATTTTTGCCCATTTATTTTACTGTTTACCGCCAAAAATAGAGACGAACTAGGATTGATCGTCTTACCTGAATTTGAGGGCAAATACTATTTGAACACATCCATCCACCTTTCCAAAAATATCAAGTTGATTTATAGCACCGTATATCGGAGGTTTGGACAGATGCGACCGATGTAGCAGACTTCATCAGATTCTCCCTCATTTATGAAGGGTTTTTGATTGTGGGGACGCTCTTCCCTGCAGGCTCAAGGCTCTGCAGTTAATTGCGTTACTGCATTGTGATAACCACTTTCTCCTGCTCTAGAAGGTCATTTCGTGTCGTGTGTTATTTTGTTTGTTAAGATTGCTCGTGGATTGTATACGGAGACTAGTTTATGTCGTCGCCCGTAGGGCGCGGATTAGTCTAAATCCGTATATTTTAGATTTGGGGATTGAACTTAGATTGTATGTTCCGTCAGTTCAAAAAGTATTTTGTTTTATTTAAGCATCGTTAATCGATTTTTTTTAGATCAAGGTCAACTTAAATATTGAGCATTTTATCTCAATTTATTTTAACTAAGGATGCATTAGTCCTATTTGAGACTAAGATAACTTAGCAACATTTTAAGGATCATTTTTTTATTTAAGATCCAACAGAGCAATTGGGCTCAGTTGCAAGTTACTTCAGAGACTTAGCTAATTTGGGCTTGGTCTACTCTGTTTTAGGCTTTCCTTCATTTTTTTCCCAGAAGTGCTAAGCACTTATTTATGGTTCTGGTGCTCATGTAGGAAACACATGAGGCGCTCAGACATGGGCGCTGCCCAATCAATGCTAAGCACTTAGTCATTTTGACAGAATATAAAGTGCTAAGCATTTTTTATGACGCTCACGTGGGAAACACGTGAGGCACTGAGCATTTATTTTGGGCGCTCACGTAGGAAGCACTTAAGGCGCCGAGCGTTCTGTTTTATTGGGCGTCCACGTGTATTTCACATGAGGCGTTGAGTTCCTTTTTGTTTTGTTGGGCGCTCACGTGGAAAGCATGTAAGGCATCGAGTCCCATTTAAGGGAATCTTTTAGGCGCTCACATGTGTTTCACGTGAGACGCCAAGTCCTTTTCTTTGTAGAGATTGAATTTCTGTTGATATTTTTTGAAAAAGTTTTAACTTCTGTTAATAGTATTTTGACCATTAATGGTCATCAAGATCTCTGTTTTGAAGATCTGGGATTGGTTTTTATTGGAGAACTAAGTTCTTCTGTTTCCTTTTGTAAGAACTAAGTTCATGTAGGGTTAAACCTTGTTTTCAAAGGTATTAAATTCCGAGAACATATGTTCTTTTTTCTCCTTTTTCTTTTAATCTAGTTCTTTCCCCTAGATTTTAAGTTTGAAGAACAGAATCTGTAACGACTCTAAAATCTTAGTACAAAATTTTCCTTACAAGAAAAGAGTATTACAGTCCGAGTTTGAGTTATAAGTCACTTTTGCTAAATAAAAGTAAGAAGCAACTTATAGCTCACTGGTAAAGCCCTTGCACTGCTATGACGTAGCCCCTGTTTTTGATTCCCATCAGACACAATTATTTTTTCTGATTTTTCTTTTTAACTTTTTGGAAACCCAAAAGATTTCATGTGCAATACACGGGAAATGAAAAGTTCAGATAAATCAAACATGTGCAAAATGGTGTAAACACGGAAAAATCCACGTGGCACGAATCTCGAGACCAAAAACCCTAGATCGGCCTGCGGAAGTTGCCTTTAGGCCGGCGAGGACGGCCCGATTGAGCCCAATTGAATCCGTGCTTTACATACACACCTCTTCAACTCCCCTCAACTTCTCTGCACTGTTTGATTTCCCTGCAATCAAACAGAGACCATTCAATTCACCAATTAACACAATTTTAATGCTTTTTAATCCGCAATTTTAATTCCCAAACCCTAATTCTCCACTATAAATACCACCCCACACTTTGGCTCGGTATCATTCTGAAAATTCTAACCAAATGTTAGTTATATGTATGCCCTAGAGGCCATTACTGTACATTGGATGTATATTGTAGTGGATGCTGGGACATATATAGGTAGGACTTTCTTGCTCGACATGATAGTACGCTATCTGGTTGCTCTTTATCTTAACATGTATACTTGCAGTCTCTCTATTACATGTTGATAAAGCCCTTAGGATGTGTGCTCGACTTCCAGGACTATGATGTAGATCATACTAGTGGGGCCTGGGTAGTCCATAAGTACATCCTTCAAAGTTCCTAGTCGTGCGAATATTGAGACGGGGCATTGATATTCCAGAGTAGACTAGCGTATATCTTCTCGACCCATGTGATGGGCGATGGATGATCCCATATCCATTGGTGTTTGACATCAGAGATGGTATGCGGGTGCTCAGTGGAGACTGGGTACACTGAACGGACTCGTCGAGAACTCCCAGATGGTATTATACCTCACGTCAGATGGCAGTTCTCTGGTGACACTGGTACAGCTTAGTCTGTTGACCCGAGATCGTCATAGAGTCTTGTGTGTCTCCCACTGTGCTTTGATTTCCACCCTACCACGGCTTTACTGAGTTGTACAAACAGGTGGTTTTTGGGTACAGTCCCGATTCACATGGAGGCAATGAGCGATAGGAGGGGATTCGTCTCTCCTGGTATTGGGGGTTGATGTTGTGCTATGCTCGACTGGCCATAACTGGAAATCCCTGGCCAGGGTTGCAGTGATATACTGGTAACAGTTATCAGTAGTTTCACGCTTGTTATGGACCTTATATCGGCATGACTTATCGAGCTACTGGGGTCTGACGTTTACCACCCCTAGGCGAGATATGCGACATATCAGATGATCAGACCGGACTGTACGGTAAGTGTTACTGGTTGGATTCACAGGAGTGTGAGCGGGCTTGCTCGTTGATCTTCTGATCGCTCAATACCCGGGTGGCCGTTACATTTAGCAGACCGCTTGCGGCTTGTGGGTGTTTGATATGATCATCACCTGCTGCCGGCGTATTGACGAGTCTTTAGAGTCCTACACAGAGGTTTCCTGGCTCAAGTAAAACGAAATAGGAGCGCATATGAGATATGTGCGAGACAGAGAATAATGCCAGTATGTGATACTGTATTCCATTCTCGCGATTTGTATCATTGGACGGTTATATATGATATAGCCGGGTTACCGAATCAAGTGTTGATTCGATACATTGATACACTTGATATTAGTCGGTTATATGCGATATGACCGGATCATTAAATCAAGTGTTGATTTAATGATTTGATGTATAATTATATATTTGATATATTGCTTTACATTAACTAGTATTTGTTCACTTAAGATGGATTTTCTCACTTGATGTGCACATTGTATATTGATGAATAATAATAAATCAAGTGATCTTATCATAATGCAACCATGGGTGAGGCTAACACTTGTAGAGAATAAACTAGGGTTTAGGTAAATGGTTAGGGTTAAGGAAAAAACAAAATGGTAGATAAAGCTAAGAAGCTTCATGAAGCTTAAGCAAAAAAAAAAGTTAGCCACCATTTCATTTTTGCCAAAAGGAATAAAGAAAATAAATAAAATGAATAAGTGAATAATTTAAAACCCTAACCATTAACCTAAACATGGTTTAAAGCATACACACACCCAAGTTTGCATGTATCATCAAACATGATACAAACTAGTGCACAAAACTATATCATATATACAATGTGCACATCAAGTGAGAAAATCCAAATCCAAAGTGAACCCACTTCCTATTTCTTCATGCTCTACCACTTGCCATGTAGTAGAGTGTGTTATCTTCACAAGTTCTATGACCAAGTGAAGATGGAGCTTGATCTTGAGTTGCCTCGACGTAGATCATCTTCGGCATCGAAGTCGACGACCTAGCCCGCCCATTTCTCCGATGAAGCCGACGCTAGAATCCGGGATCCGATGATCGCAGCGAAGGGACATCGTCACGGAGCTAAGGAAGTGGAGGACCGGATCTACAAAGGTTGTAGTCCCTTTCACTTTTTAGTTAAGTTGTTAACTTACTTGTAATTTCGCCTTTACCTCTAGTAACGACCTAGTTTAGGATTCTTTGGCACATGAAATTTTTGAATTGGACATGATTGATCAGTTGTAGAACCTCATGGGTGTGCCTAGGAACCCTATACCAAAACTCTCTAAAAAGTTCCTGGTGCAAGTGAAGTAAAGTGGAGTTAGCGAGCAAGTTGGTTCCGGTGAAAATCGAAGCTAATTCTGGAGCTCCCGCAACGCCACGAAAATCATCCTCTCTTCTTTAACCTTTTCTTGAAGTTTTTAAACCGCAAGTCCCTCCCAAACTCTCTTTCTCTTCATTGAATTTCATTTTTAATTAAAATCGGTAAAAGTGGAGTTATCACTGATATTATCTTTTCTAAAACCTATAACTCCATTTTCTTTTATCATTTTGTCAAACCAATTTTACCACTTCATTTATAATCTTAATACCAATTTTTAGAATCAAGTTAAATCAAGAATCTCATGTAATACAACTATATTTGAACTTTTATATTAAAATACCTTGAACTTTGTTATCATATCTTTTCGACAAAAATTCTTAACAATAACTTTAGGTAAACTTCACGAGGTAACGACCTATCCCACACTCACACTTGGTTTCATAGCACAATACCTATTGTAAGTATTTTTGGTTCGAAGAATAGCATTACAATAAAATACCACATAGTTCTAAAACCAGATTTCTTTTAAAAGTGGTATTTCATTTCTTTTGCAATTATGCATCTACAACCCTGTTAGGGGATCCGCTAATGGATGGTGTAGATTATCACACATCTTTGGGCTAGTAGAGCGAGATGCAGACCTCCTCACGAGGCATTCGATCTCGAAAGGATTTAAATACGTTTTTAAGAAAAACGAAATTTTCTAAATAAAATAAAATTAATTTTTTAGAAATATTATATAAAATTATAAATCCATATTTTCAAAATATAATAAACCTATATTTTTCTAAAATAAAAGATTAACAAATGACAATAAAATACCATCAAGATACCAAAAAAGACAAGTTTTCAATAAAATACCATGAACTTTCAAGTGCTAAGTGTTTATCGTTAAAGTACCACAATACTTAAAATCCATGCTCATGAAAACCCTAAGTAATACTAATCACCCTCGAGATTTTACTTTTAATCTATATTAAAATATTTTCATAAAACCCCCTCGAGATATACAAAACAATATTTAAGGACTTTAGTAAATATGGGTTTAAGCGGGATCAATTCTCTTGATCCTAAGGGAGCCGGAAAAAGTGAGTACTTGCCTATTTAAGGTAGACAACTTAACGGTGTTATCAATGGCAATTGTCTTGGAAAAAGACACAAATCCTTTCTCCATGTGCAGCAGTTGCCGATGACTCCCGAACCTACGAAATTCCAGAGCTAAATCAGTACAAGTGTCTGACTCAGTCTGAGTCTAACCTCAAACCTGAATTCAAACTAAACATGAATACTTGATCATAAACATGAATACTTGAATTCAAATATCAATATTGAACATGTATACTTGACTTGATTTGACCGAACCATAGTCATAATTTGATATGAACTTAACATGGATACCAGAACACAATGGTTGCTATTGAAACTGACTTGACTCGAATCATGAATACAACTTGACATGAATACATAAACTCTAGACACGAATACTTGATATTGACATGAACTCAATCTTGCCACTTGATATATTCATGTATTCGAGTAAGGCCTGTAATTTTAACTGTAACGTAGAATACACGGGGTGCCGGTGTAGTTCGTGTGTGAATCCAACGAAATCTCAGAAGTCCCCCTAGATCATGAATTCATGTCTACTAACACAAACAAGCTAACATGAGGGCCCGTGTTTCCTTGTACCTGAATTACAGCTTGTTGAGTTTGGAATACTTCAACACTAGGTTGAAATACCGTTATTAACACTTGATTCGGGCCCGTGGTTCCTTATCCCTGGATTACAGCCTGTTGGGTTCGAGAACACTCTTGAGATTGGTTGATATTCACCCTTGAACTTACGTTACATTAGTTGACTCATGTAAAGACCTTTTAGGACACTTACATTTACTTCAGGCCCACCATACCTACACCACACGGCCATACTATAATATGCTCATGTTATTTTGCCATGATATATATATATATATATATATATATATATATATATATATATATATATATGAGAATAATGGAGGAAAGATGTCATAGGAGGGAATTTCCTCCTATGGCGTCGAAAAGGTACACCCTCCTACATTTTTCCGACGATCGGCACATATCATCTTCATCATTATCATCTAAGATGTGGGTATACCAAATTTCATGCGATTCTACAACTTTTTCACTGTTGATTTAGTTTGTTTAAAATTAACGGTTTACCGACAACAGAACTTTTTACATTGCAAAATCAACGGTGAAAAGGTTGTAGAATCGCATGAAATTTGGTGTACCCACATCTTAAATGATAACGATGAAGATGATGAATGTCGATCGCCGGAAAAAATAAGGGAGGGTGTACCTTTTCGACGCCATAGGAGGAAATTCCCTCCTATGGCCTCTTCCCTCCATTAACCTATATATATATATATGTATATATATATATATATATATATATATATATATATATATATAGAACTGCATATATAGAACTGCATGTTAAATAGAATTGATATGCTTACTGTAAATGACATGTTTAAATAATATATCTCCTAGTCCATTGTTTCATATTATACATTTTCTTTATCATTATACTTTTATACTTCACACATATTTCTTGGGGACCTACCGAGCGAAAGGTCGCTGACGGGCATTCCACTCATCTTTGTTTCTTGGAATGTTCGTCAGATACTGTGGAGACGTAGGAGGTGGACACCACCGAGGAGGAGCACGATCAGATCGCAACTCAGGCCATATACTAGTTATCCGTATCTTTCAGTTTATGTGTACCACCTGTTTAGGCATTTCTCTTCTTGTATTTTCTTTCAGTTGAATTTATGTATTGTAAATGAATTAAGTTGAATGTAAATAAAGTTGTTGAAGTTTAAATCTCATGTTCATTTCTTGTCATTTTATATTGCTTATTTTACGCTTAGCGTATTTATTCCGATAAGTGACCTTCTCGAAATAAATACGGCGCGGCCTCGTCACATACCTGCTTCCGTCTATTAGGAAGCGGGACGTGACAGAATCTCCTTGATGAGAATTAAATTCTCAACTTATGAGAAGATTTTTTTTTTGCAAATCTCAGAACAGAGGAAGAACTAAGTTCTTTTTGTGAAGGGTAAAACCCTTGTTTTCTTTATACTAGGTAAACGAGATACATTTTATCTTTTATTTTTTTTCTTAACCTAGAATTTGAAATGAACGAGGATCTTCTTCTTTGAGAAAAGAATTGAATTCTTAGTTTTGTGACTTCTGGTTTTTTTTGCAGAAGTTTTGGGGGTCGATCTTCTCTCTGAGACTTGAAGTCTCGGATCCTTTATATAGGAGAGACAAATTGTTAGTTAGTTTGAGAAAATCTCTCATTTGAGAGATACCAATTAATTTAATTAGCCTAAAAAATTATTGGGGGGATTTTATCCACCGTTGGATTTTTGATCCAGTAAATTTCCGTTTTACAGAATATATATTCTTATTTTTAACAAGTTTAGCGAAATATTTTCCCATAGATAGAATTTAATTCTATAAAACGGTGATTTTTAATCACCATTAGATTTTTTTATTCCAAGAATTTATCTTTCTCATTTAGAAAGATTAGGGAAATATTTTCCCGTATTAGAATTTGATTCTATTATTGGATTTTTGATCCAACAACTCTCTGTTGAAATTCTTTTTTATTTAAAAAAAGATCAGAGAATTTTTTCCAAATAGAATTTAATTCTATATCTAATGATTTTTAATCACCATTGGACAGAGAATATCTTTCTTTTTATTTAGAAAGATAAGGGGGGTATTTTCCTAAAAATAGAATTTAATTATATCATTTTATGATTCTAATCACCATTAGATTTTTGATCCAACAACTCTATTTAACAGAGAATATCCCCGGTTTTTAGGGAAATATTCTCCATGTAAAATTTAATTCTACTCTTTTTAATTTGGGCGCTGACACTCACGTGCTATGCACGTGGGCGCTGCCTAAGAATTTAATTCTTACGGAATCAGGCACCACGTGCTTTACACGTCGGCGCTCGCGTGAGCTTCATGTGAGACGCCGCTGTAGAATTTAATCCTATAAGAGACCAGCTCTGGCGCTCATGTAGGGAGCACGTGAGGCGCTGCCTTATTGTGTTTAATTAATAAGGGAACAAATACCCCCCACCGTTGTTCTCACGTGGCTTACACATAAGTGCAACGGTGTCAATTTTACCACCGTTGGATCACCTAAGGAAGTTGAACCGATCCCCCCACGTCTTATAAATAGTGCTTTTGGCCCTTAAGATGACTGCTGTCTTTTCATCTTCTTCCCTAAGCCTTCCTTTTCTTTTGAGAATTTAACTCTTGTTCCAAAGCTTAGATCTCTGTCCTCAAGAACTTCTTTGAACAGAGTATAAACCAAATTTTTTGGTGAGGACTATGAACATAGCTTGGCTCTTAATATCTTTTGGATGTATTTTTTTTCTTTCAAATTTTAAACCCATTATCATTTTTGGCAGAGCTTAGCTCTTTTCTTGAATCGATCTCTTGGAGATCTTAAAAAAAGTTTTTTTTTATGTAGATCGTGGATCTTGATATCCATATCTGAGATTTAAGTCAATGGACATGTTTTCCGCCGAACACAGAGACGTGACCGTGTAGGTCCGTCTTGCCTGAATTTCGAGGGCAGATGCTATTTGGTGCTATCCGTCCACCTCTCCGAAGATGCCAAGTTTATTTATGACACCGTGTATCGAAGGTTTAGACGGATGCGGCCGATGTAGCAGACTTCGTCAGATTCACCCTCATTTGAGGGGTTTTTGATTGTGCTCTTCCCTGCAAACGCAAGCCCCTGCAGTTAATTACGCTACCGCATCGCGGTAACCACTTTCTCCTTCTTCAGATGGTCACTTCGTGTCATGGGTGTTTGTTTTGTTTTTTGGTTTCCCGTGGATTGTATACGGAGACTAATTTATGTTGTCGCCCGTAGGGCGTGGATTATTCCAAATCCGTATTTTCTTAGATTTGGGTTTTGGGGTTGGGTTTAAGGATACGTTAGTCTCATTTGAGATTAAGATCAACTTAAACGTTTGTTAATGATACGTTAGTCTAATTTTAGACTAAGATCAACTTAACGGGATCATTTAGATCCAACAAAAGAGCATTCGGGCTCTATTGTTTAGTTTAGGGGACATTGCGGTCCATAATTAGTTTAAGAAAATTACGGTCCAACATTAGTTTAAGGACATTACGGTCCATTACCAGTTTAGGGACATGGTGGCCCGTTGTTAGTTTAAGGACATCTCGGTCCGATGTTAGTTTAAGGACACCTCGGTCCGATGTTAGTTTAAGGACACCTCGGTCCAAGGTTAAGAACATCATAGTCCATGGGTTTTAAAGGACCCCACAGTCCGAGGTTAAGTACATCATAGTCCATGGGTTTCAAAGGACCCCACAGTCCGAGATTAAGGACATCATAGTCCATGGGCTTAAGGACCCCATAGTCTAGTTTAAAGACGTCATAGTCTATGAAATGTGTAACAACCGAGTTCAGTTATACCAATTTCTATTTCCGTATGTGTTTGTCTGTAGTATTTTATTGATTTATCATGTTTGGATGTGAATGGTAGTCTACTTTTACATTGCATTCGACCCGACCCACTTGCTTGAACTGATTGATTCATATTTATAGACTACCCTGGATGGCTAAATAGACACATGCATCGTCTGGATACTGCATATTAACATTTCACCTAGCATCGCGCATTTTATCATATAACATTTTAGATCACGTAAAATAGATTAAAATTGCATTTCATAGCCTGCATGATACCCCTGACTCCGTGGTAGCGTCCGCGCATCGTGTTCTCGTCCCGTTCAGTGAAACAGACGTGTTTGGATGGCTACGCGCACGTACGTGCGTCCGTTCTTGGGGATATGCATTTTCGTTACCTGATTATTCATTTTAAAGTTTGGAAGTTGCATTAATTTTTCGTAATTAAAATCTGAATTTTTGGACCCGACCCGGGCGCATTTTGAAATACTTTTGTATCTCACCAAAAATCATTTATTTGAAATCTTTTAATATTAATCGAATATTTTTTTTATACGTTGAAGGTTATCCAAACAACTGAAAATCTTTTCAATTTTTCCTTAAAAATCTTTTCTTAAAAATCCCCAGTTTCCTTCAGTGCTCGGCCCCACTAACCCTCTCTCTTCTCTCTTCTCTTTTTCTCTCTCCCTTCCCACGAGCCAATCAAATTCTTTTATTTCCTTGCGCCAGGTCCCGCATCTCTCTCTCTATCTCTCTCTCCTTCCTCTCTCAGAATCTCTCTCTCTCCTTTCTCTCTCCTCTCGCTCTCTCTCTCTCCTCTCACGAACACTGTTCGCTTCTCGAGTCGGGTTACCGCCTCCCCGCTATGCTCACCTTCCTTCTATCCTTCTCCTCCCTCGTCTTTAAAACCCCCCGATCCCACGAGAAACCCATCAACTCCGCCGCCTACTCAAACCCTAGCCCTAACTCCTCTGCTCTCGACCTCACTCCTCAACCTCGTCACCATCTCCTTCTCCTCCTCCTCGTCTTCTTCTTCTTCTTCACCATTTCCGAGCCCCTGCACACACCAAGAACCCAACACCTCACCCCATCGCCGCCGACCACCCTCGCCGTCACCGTCTCTCCTTTCTCTCCTCTCTCCCCTCTGTTCTTCTCCCCTTCACGAGACCCCTGCACACCCCTATACCTGAAACCCTAGCTTAACCCAACCGAACCCTAGCAACCAAACCTCATCACCGGAGCTCCGTTCACCGCCGTTGACACCTTCACATCACCCCTCTGCAACCACAGAACACATCTACGGTAAGCTCTCTCATTCTCCCCTTCTTCCATTCCTTTTCTCCATCCTTTCTTTTCTTTCTTTATGTTTTACTTATCATGATTCACCGTTTTCTTGATTGCCGGAATCCGGTCGTGCCGACGACGATCCCGACGACCCAGCAAGCATCTTTGACCCGTGTGATCCACTTGTACGTTGTTTTGATCCGTTCCGTACATCGTGCGCGCGTCGCGACTTTTCCCGCCGACGTGTGACGTTCCGTATACCCGTTTCTTGATCTGTCAAGGCAAGTAAACCTTGCTACATGCTATTTATATTATGTTATACTTATTTAAATTGCATACTAAACCTATAAATTAAATCTAAGGCCATTTGTTTCATTTTAACACTTCGATGCCCATTTTATCATTTTAGATTTATAACTTGAAACATACCATGTTGCATTTTGATTTACTATACATAGTACCCACATCCGTATTTAAATCACATAATAATTATTTGCATAGCCCGTAGTACCCTTTAATAGTTTCTACCCTATCGGACACCCGTTTGCATCCATTTAACCTATTTTATATATAATCGCATCCCTAGATCATTTAACCCATATTATCTAGATTTTTAACATTCCATATTTGTTTAAGTGTATTTTACTTAATGTTGGAACCATAACCCTAACTCTAATCGATAACCGTGCATCCATATATTTTAATCTGTACCTATTTGCATACCACATTACGATGTTCCATTTTATTGTTCCATTAGTACCCTATACTTGTTTTGTATACCCCTGCTTATTTTTAGTTTGATTATGAGCACCCACATGACATTTTATGCACCCCTGACATGACTTGTTACACCTACTACTTGACACGACATGGTACCGTGCACCTCTTGACATGACATGATACCTATATACTACCTGACTTGACCTGATGTACCATGGCTTTACCTGTTACCTGATCTTGTTACTAATGCTAACAAACTTGACCTGTTGTCCCTACGGACATTTCCTGTTGTCTATCCAGACAAACCTGTACCTGCCTGATCTTGTGTTGGCATTAGTTCCAGATTATTTAATACTTGACTTGAACATATATAACTTGGGGGTATGGGGAAATCAGGAATGTAACTTAACGTAACTCAAAGGGCCATCCTATTGTTTGCCGTTCTTCCGGGCGTTACGGAATACCTATTGTTTGCCGTTTTTCTGGGCGTTACGGAATACCCATTGTTTGCCGTTTTTTCCGGGCATTACGGAATAAATCACCGATGGGTTACGATGAGGATTACATTACTTGGTTTCGAAGACTTAGAATAGATAACCCCGTAGCAAAGTTTAGATATCACTGCACGTCACTTATACTGACATACTCATTGTTATATATATTCTTGTTATATTCTTGCTTATACTCATACCTGCATGTACTGCTACCCCTGTTTATAGTATTGCTTGATATTATGACGCACTGACGTCTGGGTTTTGCATGGCCCAGATTCCTTACCTTTGCTGCAGTCCGAGCAGGAGTATTTCAGTCAGCAGGCTGAGCAGTGAGGACTTGCTAGTAGTTAGTTCTTTTACTTTCAGTACTTTCATTCCTGATGTGAGCCCGCATTATGGGACGTACATTCCAGTTCATTCTTGTATTAGATCCTTTGCTTCCGCATTATTTTATTCTTGACTCGTTTTATTCTGGCTTATGGACATGTGTTAGATAGTTTATTATTGTTCTTGATATCTCTACAGCCGTAATGTGACTGTGGAAGGATATTTCCTATCCACAGGTAGCATGGTTGGCTATGTCACGTGCCCATCTTAGCGTATTCTGGGAAGCGGGGCATGACAAAATGTATGGTTGTCGGGACCCGTCACCTCTCTAAAGACGTTGAAGGATTACAACGACATATATCAGAGGGGTTCAGAGATGTACCCTTGAACCAATTTTGGTTGGGATCTGTAGTCCAATTTGGGGCTAAGATCTGTTAATTAGATTATGAGCACATGGGCTCAGTTAAATCTGAATTGAGGACTTATGGTCAGTCTTGGGCTAAGTCCAATCAAGTAAAAATGTTTAACATTTATTTTGGGCCGTTGAGCCTTTATTTGGGCTTGGCCCTGACAGTGTTTTTGTCTTTTACTGAATGCTGTGCATTCCTCGTAGCCTTGGACTTATTACAGAACAATTTATGTTCTATCAGCGCAACACGTGGCGTGCTTGGCGCTTTGCGCCAGTCAAAGAGCGCAGTGCGCTTCTGCCGAATAGCGCACACGTGAGGGACACGTGTCGCGCTTGGCGCTAAGCGCCAGATGATGGGCGCATTGCGCCAGTTTATGAGCGCATTGCGCTATTAGTTCAGTAGCGCACACACGATTGGCACGTGGTGCGCCTGGCGCTGAGCGCCAGCCCATGAGCGCAGTGCGCTATTTCAAGAGCGCAAAGCGCTAACTGTTAAGTGGCGCACACGTGAGGGACACGTGGCGCACTTGGCGTTGAGCGCCAGTCCAAGTACGCAGAAGCGCAGTTCAAGGGCACAAAGCGCATCTGATCAATTTTATGATCTGAGAAATAAATTCTCGTTTATAAGAGACTTTGTCTCGAGATTCTAAGAACAAAAGTTCTTATTTTATAGGAGATGTTTTAATCTCTTATGTTGATGAAAGGTTTTGCCTTTATGGATCTGTGATCCTCAAGAGAATTAAATTATTCTCCCCTCCTTTTATAATAAGATGTTTATGATCTCTTTTAGATCTATAAAGAAGTAAATTCTTCTTCTATTTTATGATGAAATCTTCTGATCTCTTGGTAAAAGACCTTGGTCTTGTAGATCTATGATCTGTGAGAAAGAAGTAAATTCTTCTTTTTAATTATGAGATGATTTCATCTCTCTGTTCTTTTTTCTTTTTACCTTGAAGAAAGTTTTCTTCTTCTGAGAGCTTCCACTTTCTCAAAGTTTATAAGGAGGTTTCTCCCTGTGAGACTTGAAGTCTGGGGGCCTTTATATAGGGCAAGCTGATCAGTTCAATCAGTTAAGAAGATCTTTTCTCCAATTGATTTGGGGAATTTTCCCTTGTTGGATCTTTGATCTAAGGGCTTCTGATTTACAGAAGACAATTTTCTTGTTTTTTAACAAAGATTGGGAAATCTTTCCATACAGAATTTATTCTGTGTTTTGGTGATTTTTTAATTACCATTGGATCATTGATCCAACGGTGCTCTGATTTACAAAGCACAATCTTGTTGTTTTGGAAAGATTTTGAAGAATCTTTCTTTAATAGAATTTAATTCTTTTTAATTAATGATTTATCATTATTATTAGATCTTTGATCTGATAGTGGGGAGCTTTTAGTTCCAGCGATGGCGCACCCGTGCTTTGCACGTGGTGCGCTGCTTAGGGTGCAGCGCACTTAGCGCTAGAACATCCGTACTTTGCACGTGGTGCGCTGCTTAGAGCGCAGCGCACCTAGCGCTAGCGCACACGTGGTGCACTTCTTAGAGCGCAGCGTACCCAGCGCTAGCACACACATGCTTTGCACGTGGTGCGCTGCTTAGGGCGCGGCGCACTTGGCGCTGCATCTGAAGCGTTGCTTCATTTCAAAATTTGAATTTTGAACAGAGCTTTGCTCTGATTGGGGGAAACAAATGCCCCCCACCGTTGCGCTCACGTGGCCCACATGTGAGTGCGGTGGCGGCAGCATCTGCACCCTTGGATCAACTCAGAAGTTTAAAAGGCATCTCAGTGCCTATAAATAGGACCCTTGGCCCTTAGGATGATTTCTGTTCATCTTCTTCCTTCTGAGAATTATTATTCTCTTGCAGAGCATAGCTCTTCATCTTAAGAACTGTCTTAACGACAGAACTCTGTTAAAATTTAGGTAAAAATTAAATCTTTTAATAATCTAGGGTTTCACCCATTAACAGAGCTTTGCTCTTCATAGATCTTTGATCTAAAGAAAACCCTTTTAGGGTTCCATCAACGGAGCTTTGCTCTCCTTGAACCCATAGATCTAAAGAGATCTTTTCTTGGGGTTTCTTAGCCCATGAACAGAGCTTCGCTCATAAAGAACTCTTAGAGTTTGTTCATAGATCTTGAAGATCTCAGAATTTTTCATTCATATATAAAAATTGATTTCAATTTTTCTGATGGATTATTCCATCATTTTTTTCCAGAGAAAGGCTCTTGAGGAATCTTTATTCCTTCATCATTAGAGTTTGACAGACGTCACTCTGTCATAGAGCACTGCTCTCAAGGGGAGATTTACTCCTCAGCCCGAGGGGTTTTCTCATTAAATGAGAATCAATTGAGGATTTCCTCATTTAATTGACAGTCTCATCAAATGATGAGGCTGTTTTATTAATGACGAACTGTCATCTAGATTTTGTGGGTCCCCCTTTGGTCCCTTTTTTTACTGCATTGCAGTGTGGTACGAATTTTAAAGTACCAAGTGTCAGAATTATAGCACTGGCGGTTGACTTTTGTTCTTTTTCGCGCAGGTGACATGTCTTTCGACACTTCCTTTCCGTTCGTTCGCTCAGAAGGCAGATTTCCTGAAGCACCCGTAGACCGAGAGGTTATTGCGCTGATCAAAGACCATGACCCGGAGCACAAGAATCTTCATTTGTGGGGGAACATGGTATAACCGGATCATCATGGGTCGACACAGCTTCTCTTACGCAACACCTTCAGAGGCTATCTCGGCGGTTCATTATGCTGACGTACCCCCGATTAACTATGCTGTGGATGTGGTTAATTGGACTTCAGAGGGTTGTCTTCAGCCCTCTATGACTGCAATACCTGTACAACCGCCGATGGCTTTGGACATTCTAGGGCGGCGTATATTCCAAGGTGAGTCGCGCCCTTGGGGACAGCCATACAATATAGGTCTGACTCCTCATCACTCAGCTGAATACCTGCAGTGGGCCCGATATATCCTATCGGCAAAGAAGTCAGAACTGCTGAAGCTTGGGTTGTATCCTGCGATTTATGCTTCTCTGTTCCAGTATTCCACACCTCCTGCATGGTGGGTCAAAGCCTTCTTGGAACAATGGAACATTCCAACTCATACCTTCCTTATGCTAGATCGGGAAGTTTCCATCTCTCTGGAAGAGTTTGCGGATATCTCCGGCTTGCCTGTCAGAGGGGAGCATTATGAGGAGATCTTGCTCCCTGATGAATATGTTTTCGCTACCCGACTGGTGATGACGGGTCTAAACCCAGAGAGTGCCATTCAGCACCAATTAACTAGCTTGATCAGGGTGCTAAACATTTACGAAGGCTTATTTCTTGAATCTGGAAGCCATGGGGTTAGCTTTGCGGACTTCATTGCCCGTTTTCTTCGCCCAGAAGTTTTATCGTGACAAGGTGAAAAGTTTGCCCAACTCGATGATCCTTTCGGCTTTGGCTTGGAACGCCGGCCAATATTGGAAGCTGATCAAAAGGGATTCTTTCTTCCAAACGTCGTGATCGTCCCTTTTTTAGAAATTGCTGCTCCAGGCATCGATGAGGAAGCATTCTTTCTAGGGTTCCTCGGTTTGTGGTTAAGCTTGTTCGCGCTTCCCATGCACCCTCACTACATGAGGCCGTAAGTATTCTACCCAGCTCATCGGATGGTTGAAGGGAGACAAGTTGCTATTTGAATTGCCGGGCTGGCTCATTTGTATCACGGCCTTAGTTTGGCGGCCGATACTACTCAGCCGGGGGTGCAGCCTGTGAACTTCCCGATACATTATTTTACCTCATGGCTTGAATTGCATGTGCTCGGTGCCTTTGGAATGCACAAGCGGCCTCCTTTCTATGAAACTTGCAATTTTCCACGGATCATGCGGCTGGTCAATGCTTCCATTGTAGAGCCAAGTCAGCGAGAGGCTCGGGGTGTAATCCTTCGCCCACGTACCGTCGGGGACGGCATGACCTTTGTTGATAAGGTTATGACCATTGGTAAGGAGTCCGCTAAGACGGTGCAGCCGTTGTGGGACACTTTTAAGGATGGAGCTTCTACCCTGAAAGCTCGGGAAATTCTCCATCTATACTCCATCAGGCCGGGATATTTGGTGTTCAGGCAGAACGATTCGGCTCTGTTCATGAGATATAATCCCCACCGTTTTGCCCAGCAATCAACTTATAATCAGGGCATCCCGCTCGAGGCATTCCTGGCAGAACTGGTTTATACTGAGGAGGGTATCCGGAGCACTTTGCACCACTTCATGCGCCTAAACACAAGGTCCAATTTCTTTATTAGTGAACCAAGTTGTGTTCCTAGGGCCCAAAACGTATACGTGGCGTGGTATCCACACGCAATGGGTGCCGTCATCAGGGAGGAAAAGAAATTGTTGCTCGACCGCAAGGGTGCACCCCCTGCCGGTAATCTAAACGTCCCTCTGAAGCGACGAACCATTGTCCGTCCTCCCTTAAGAGAAGTTGCTGCGGTCGAGGTCCTGCATGATAGGCCTGAGCTACCGATACCCCGTGCTCCCGTGGAAACGGTGACTGTGGCGTCTCCCGAGTTTGGTGTGGGTTCAGATATCGGGACTCGTCGTCCCAAGGTGCCCACCAAGCGTAAGCTTGTGCTAGCGGCTACGGGCACCCGCTCGCAGAAGAGGAAGAAGAAATCGATTCTCTCTGCAGACGTTGTACTCGGCCAGGAGCCTCATGCTCCTTATAGCAAGGGCCTGAGCAAATATGGGACCAACGAGGGTCTATTCATAGCTCCGGATGATACTGATCTGGAGGCTGCTATTGCAGCTTATGAGCGATCAGCAAGCCATAAAGCGGGACTGGCCATCCTCGCATAATTAAGTAAGCTTCAATCGTACCTTTTTGCTGCTATGTTTTTGTTATCATGTTTTGACTGACACACTTTCTCTAACAGGCATTTCCACTGAAGAGGCTCTCGCGGTTTCCCTCAAGACTTTTGAGGAGGAGGAGAGGATTCGCGCTTCGCTGGGCGTTGGTATATTTCGGCTTATTGCGCCTTCATTAGCCTTTCTTATGGACAATCTGACCCCTTTTTTATCTTATCGCAGGGACTACAATGCCAATCCCCTAGGATGATGCGGAGATGCTTCCAGGGCCGGCTATCGAAGTCCCGGCCTCCTCAGCACTGCTAAAAGAGGCTTTACTTAAGCGACCGATGACGGATGCCATAACGGCTCCAGAGGTAACCCTTGGCGCGGACGATGACGTCCCCTTGACGGAGGTCTTGAGAAGATCAGCTCTCACGGCCCGGGCGGAAAGAAAGCGTAGAATGCGCGCAGCAAGGGAGCGTAACGCCGCCTTGGCCGCGGGTGCAGGCTCGAGCGCTGCTACCCCCGCCCCTACTCCTTCAGAGGGTGCTTCGGCCGCCCTGTCTACCGCTCACAGACAGGCAACATGTGCGGCCCGGGAAGCAGTTGAAAGACCGACCCAAGGTAACGTAACATTGAGTTATTTTGTCAAAGTTTTAATTTTTGGATTCTCATATATCCTATCCTACAGGGCCGAGTCTTGATGAGGAAGTGGTGGGTGAGATGGCGGCGACCACCGAGCATGAGGTAGCCACTCTTTCTCAAGAGTCTGGAACTGCCTCAATTGCCACTCTCTCACCTTGCGGCTCTTTGCCGTTGTCTGGCGCTGCGAGTATCACGACGATTCTCGTGGAGTCAGGGGATGAAGCTATGGGCGGCGAAACCATTTCGATGGGGGAGGGTGAAGCAGTCGATGTACCCAGTGACGCCCTTGTCGCGGTTTTAACTGGCGACTCACCAGGTAGATTTTGGGTTATTGCTTTCTCCTTTATTCTGCAATCCCTTTCAATCTCTTTTGACAGTATTTCTCACATTTCTAATGCAGGTGTGGTGATCGTTGAGGTTGTGCCACCCAAGGAAGTATCACCGGTTGCTGCTTTGACAGTGGCCTCCCCTTTGCCTTCTCCCGTGTCCTCCCAAATGCTAGAAGGTACGGGTTTGTGACCCATCGGTTTCATTGTAGGCAGTATACTTTATGTACTGACATTGCATTATTACATCCTTGCAGGAGTCCTTTTTGATCACTTGTATCAGGTGCTGCACCCACATTTCTCCTTCCAGTCAGAGGTTGCCTCATCTAGTGGCGCTGGTGAGTACAACATTTAGCTAATGTCTTTTCTTTTCTTTTCTTTTCTTTTACGGGCAGCCAAGTCGTTGTTAATTCTTCTTTGTTTTGACTGCAGCACTACTGATTGAAGGAGGAGACGAAAGAACAGTTGCACCTCCGGTACTCCCGGTCTTGCCACCTGTCGCAGCCGGTATAGTAAACTCCATTGTTCATATAGCTTATCTATTTCTTGAACCATTATTTGACTATGATTTGTTTTGCAGTAGTGACACCGACTTCATCTTCGTTCGATTCTCGAATCATAATGCCAGCGGGCCCCTTTTCCAGACATCCATCTTCAAAAGGCGCTGTGAATAGTCTGTGCATGTTGAGCGATCATCTCGAGGAGCTTGACGCGGAGACCCCTACCCTTGCTGCAGATTTTGCTGCTGAGGTTAATCCTATGTTGGCGACACTCGTGAACTTTCATAGTGAGGGCGTTGTTGAGCCTTGGGTTAATCACTACAGGAAAATTGAGGCCTGCCTGCATGAGCTCGAGTTTGGACATCCTGCTCCCGAGGTCCTGGCTGTGAACTCCCAGCGGGCTGCGTGGGTCGAGCAGAGCACTCCCTACTTCCGTTATCTTGAGCAAGAAGCGGCCTTAAAGCATAAGGAGTGCGAAGAGACTTCAAGAGAATCTGCTCGATTGCATGCTCAAGTTGATGCAGACGTTGTACAGCTGAAAGCTATCTTTGATGGCCTTCTACGATGTATTTCCGACGGGTTAACTCTGAGGAAGAAACTCGACCTCATTGAGCAGGATGCGCAGAGTCGTGTGTCAGCTCAGCGGATCGTTGATGAGCAACTTTCATCTTACTTGCAGCAACGAGCTCAGGTTGAAGCAGAGTTGGCCGCGGCAGCTGACCGTGAAAAGGGGCTGAGGGGAGTGCGCGAGCAACTGATTGGTCTATTGAAAACGCTTCCCTCCCAATAGTTGTTTTTGCACCATTTGTAATTTTTGAATAAAATGTATCCATTTTTTTTATCCTTTCATATGATGTAAATTGTACTCAATTTGACCTTATAAATAAAAGATACATTTCTGTTGTACTATCTTGTGTTATCTCTTGCTTTCTTGTCTTTTCTATGTTGCCGGCGTGTTACCTTAGTAAGCGTAGCCTGTAGATGATAGAAAGCATTCCGTCTTGAACTCTTTGAGAGGTAGTGATGGCTTAGGAAGCAGGTTCAGATCTGCTGTCTAAGGCTTTTCAACTTTATGAGCCGTGAGGGTCTCATAAAGACTTTTCTCCCCATGAGTCGTGAGGATTTCGTAGGTGTATTTTCTCCTTAGGAATCGTGAGGATTCCTAAGTGTCTTGGGAGTCGTAAGGATCTCACAAGAGAGTTTTCTTCCTTACGAGTCGAGAGGACCCGTAAGTGTTTGATGAGATTGACATTATCCGTATTTCACGGAGTCAAGAGTTGCTCTGGGCGTTTCCCACGGGGTCGATTGATATAGGCCGTGTTCCACTAGACCAGGATTTGCTCTGTATGCTTCCCACGGGGTCAGGATTGACATAGCCGTGTTCGGCAAGGACCAGGTTCCGCTCTGGACGCTTCCCACGGGGTCAGGATTGACATAGGCCGTGTTCCACTAGACCAAGATTTGCTCTGGATGCTTCCTACGGGGTCAGGATTGACATAGCCGTGTTCTGCAAGGACCAGGTTCCGCTCTGGACGCTTCCCACGGGGTCAGGATTGACATAGGCCGTGTTCCACTAGACCAGGATTTGCTCTGGATGCTTCGTACGGGGTCAGGATTGACATAGCCGTGTTCCGCAAGGACCAGGTTCCGCTCTGGACGCTTCCCACGGGGTCAGGATTGACATAGGCCGTGTTCCACTAGACCAGGATTTGCTCTGGATGCTTCCCACGGGGTCAGGATTGACATAGCCGTGTTCCGCAAGGACCAGGTTCCGCTCTGGACGCTTCCCACGGGGTCAGGATTGACATAGGCCGTACTAGACCAGGATTTGCTCTGGATGCTTCCCACGGGGTCAGGATTGACATAGCCGTGTTCCGCAAGGATCAGGTTCCGCTCTGGATGCTTCCCACGGGGTCAGGATTGACATAGGCCGTGTTCCACTAGATCAGGATTTGCTCTGGATGCTTCCCACGGGGTCAGGATTGACATAGCCATGTTCCGCAAGGACCAGGTTCCGCTCTGGACGCTTCCCACGGGGTCAGGATTGACATAGCCGTGTTCCGCAAGGCCCAGGTTCCACTCTGGACGCTTCCCACGGTATCAGGATTGACATAGGCCGTGTTCTACTAGACCAGGATTTGCTCTGGATGCTTCCCACGGGGTCAAGATTGACATAGCCGTGTTCCGCAAGGACCAGATTCCGCTCTGGACGGTTTCCACGGGGTCAGGATTGACATAGGCCGTGTTCCACTAGACCAGGATTTGCTCTGGATGCTTCCCACAGGGTCAGGATTGACATAGCCGTGTTCCGCAAGGACCAGGTTCAGCTTTGGACGCTTCCCACGGGGTCAGGATTGACATAGGCCGTATTCCACTAGACCAGGATTTGCTCTGGATGCTTCCCACGGGGTCAGGATTGACATAGCCGTGTTCCGCAAGGACCAGGTTCCGCTCTGGACGCTTCCCACGGGGTCAGGATTGGCATAGGCCGTGTTCCACTAGACCAGGATTTGCTCTGGATGCTTCCCACGAGGTCAGGATTGACATAGCCGTGTTCCGCAAGGACCAGGTTCCGCTCTGGACGCTTCCCATGGGGTTAGCATTGACATAGGCCGTGTTCCACTAGACCATGATTTTCTCTGGATGCTTCCCACGGGGTCAGGATTGACATAGCCGTGTTCCGCAAAGACCAGGTTCCGCTCTGGACGCTTCCCACGGGATCAGGATTGACATATGCTGTTTTCCACTAGACCAGGATTTGCTCTGGATACTTCCCACGGGGTCAGGATTGACATAGCCGTGTTCCGCAAGGACCAGGTTCCGCTCTGGACGCTTCCCACGGGGTCAGGATTGACATAAGCCATGTTCCACTAGACCAGGATAGGTTGACTTTATCCGTATTTCACGGAGTCGGGGGTTGACTCTCGGTTGTTTGTGCACCGCCAAGTCATGGAACTGGGAATTGCTGTGGTTCCGCTTTGCTTGATGTTGTGTCAGTTGTCATGAGACGAATGTTGAGATGATCTCCAGGCTGTATGTGAACCATCGAGATTTGGCTTCTTTTTCTGATGGAGCCTGGGGGGAAGGTATGGTTCCCTCTTTGTTTGTGCCCCTGGATTGTATACAGGGATCGATGTGATCTCACCTGTATGGCAAAAAGTTTCATTTTATATATTTTTCTTTCCGCGATACTTTATCATCTCAGCTTTTGTATCGCGAAAGTCGCGATTGCCAAATCATTTCGGCTATTTTTTGCGGTGCCCAATCATTTCGGCTATTTGTTTTTATTTACTCGCTGCTTTTTATTGCGAGTTGCCCAATCATTTCGACTATTTTTCATGCATATATTTTTACTTGCTGATTTTGTTGCAATTTTCCCCATCATTTCGGCTATTTCGTATGCATTTATGGCTCGCTGGATTTTCGCTGCAAGTTTTGGGATTTGACACCGATTTCAGCATCAACATCGCTACAACTGGATATTGCCAGGAGCGAATCATCATTTTCCTCTGTCGATGTCGAACAAAGGTGGCTTAGCGAACAGGGTTAGGATCCTGTCGACTAAGGCTTTTGACTTCATGAGCCGTAAGGATCTTATAAAGGTATTTCTCCCTACGAGTCGTGAGGATCTCGTAGGTGCGTTTTCTCCTTAGGAATCGTGAGGATTCCCAAGTGTATGGCTTCTTGTAAGTCGTAAGGATCTTACAAGAGTGTTTTCTTCTTATAAATCGAGAGGACTTACAAGGGTTGTTCATCGTGTAAACATATCCCTGGTCGCGGGTAGGACTTTGTTAGGGAAATGTTTATTCGCGCCCGTGGATTGTATACAAGGGTCAATACTAAACCACTTGTAAGGAAAAATTGGAGGTTGTGATGGCTTAAGAATAGGTTCAGATCCCTGTAGCTTAAGGATTTTGAATCTTATGAACCGTGAAGGTCTCATAAGAGGGTTCTCCTTACGAGTCGTGAGGATCTCGCAAGTGTAATTTCTCCTTAGGAATCGTGGGGATCCCTAAGTGTGTTTCTCCCTTATGAGTCGTAAGGATCTCACGCAGATGGTTTCTCCTTACAGGGTCGAGAGGACCTTGCAAGTGTCTTTTAACGAGATTGCGCCCTTTCGGGTTTTCACAAAACTCGCCGGTAGCCCTGCTGTTTTTACTCACGGAGCCCTTTCGGGTTTTCATCCGTGCCCATTTTGCTCATGGACATACCGTTTTTTATTTATTTTTTGTGTCAGCCTTGGGATGCTGCGGTTCATAGTAGTTTATCGACGTTTCGGTCAACAGCCAATTTTAGGACATAGTGGTCCATCGTTAGTTTAAGGACGTTTCGGTCCGTAGTTAGTTTAAGGACGTTTCGGTCCGTTGTTAGTTTTAAGACATTTTGGTCTGTCGTTAGTTTTAGGACATTTCGATCCGTAGCCGGCTACTACTTATAGAGTTTGGGCTTAGAAAGATAGCGAGCGGACATAGGCATCGTCATCTATAGTTGACCTAGGCCGTGACTCGTCAGGCGTAGTATTTTTTTAGGAAGCGACCGTTTATTGGCCTGAAAGGTCTTTCACCATGCATGTCCATGAGTAGATAAGCTCCACCCTGGTAAACTTTGTCTATGATGTACGGGCCTTCATAGTTCGACTCGAATTTCCCCCGCTTGGCACGATTGGGGATCATAGGTCTTTTGACCACTAGCACAAGTTCGCCTTGGCGGAATGTTCTCGGCCTAGTCAATCTTTCATATGAGCGCGTCATCTTTGCTTTATTAGCCTCCAGATTTTGTTGCGCTATGAGACGGGTTTCATCAAGGGCATCAAGCTCCTCAAGCCGAAGATGAGCATTCTCTTCGTCCGTTAGCTCGTAATGAACTTCCACTCGTAAGGAGGGTAACTCTATCTCGAGAGGGAGTACCGCTTCTGTGCCGAATACCAATGCATACGGTGTTGTGTTCGTGGCTGTTTTGAACGTAGTTCGATACGCCCAGAGAGCTTCATGCAGTCTCTCGTGCCAGTCCTTCTTATTTCGAGACACCGTCTTTTTCACGATCTTCGTCAAGGTCTTGTTAAAAGCCTCAGCCAGACCGTTAGCTCGGGGATTATAGACCGAAGAGTATCTCCAATCTATGTTATGCTGTTGTGCGAAGCGGCTGATCTTGTGGCTTCTATAGGCTGGCCCGTTATCGGAGATAATCCGTCGCGGAGTGCCGAACCGATAAATGACGTGTGTCTTGAAAAAATGGAGGATATTCTTCGTCTTCACTTCTTTCGGCGGTACTGCTTCTACCCAGTTAGAGAAGTAATCGGTTGTTGCCAGTATGAACCGATGTCCTCTGGACGATGCTGGTTCGATGGGGCCGATTATGTCAGTTCCCCACATTTCGAATGGCCAGCTAGCCACTGTTGGATGTAGTGGATTTGGATGCTGGTGGATAAAGTCCCCGTGGATTTGGCACGAGTGGCACTGATTCGCGTATTCGAGACAGTCTTGGATCATCATAGGCCAATAGTAGCCCATCCTTTTGATCTTCAGTTTCATCTTCGGCCCGGCTTAGTGAGAACCGCACAGTCCGTCATGAGTTTCTTGGACGACTTTCCTTGCTTCTTCAGGTCGCAGGCATCTTAGCCATAAAGAGTCAAACGATCTCTTATACAGAGTATCATTGACGAATGCAAAAGAAAGAGCTCGTTTCATGAGCTGATGTCTCGAGGATGCATCTTCAGGTGTTCGACGGGATTTGAAGTAGTCTATAAAGACTTCTCTCCAATCTATAACCTTTTCCTGGTCTTTTATTTGTAGGGCCGCCTGCTCGGTAGCTCCCTTTTCTTCGGATGACTCCGGAGCTATTTCTGCTGGTGCAAGAACCCGACGACTTTGCACAATGATCCTCACGTCATTGAAGTTCTCGTCGGCCAGTTTTTTAGCGAGCTTGGCTAATGCATCCGCCTTGCTATTTTCCACACGCGGTATGCTTTTCAGGGTGTAGGAAGGTATTTGAGTCAGCAGTTGCTGCACTCTCTCGCCGTACTTCACCAACTCAGGCTTGCACGTTTGATAGTCGCCGTTTACTTGACTAACGATCAGTTGGGAATCTCCGTATATGAGGAGGCTTTCGACTCCTATGTCGACAGCGATCTCAAGACCTGCTATCAAAGCTTCATATTCGGCTTCGTTGTTTGTCCTCGGCTCTGTTAAGGAGAAGGCGAAGAGCATTATCCCTCCTTGTCGAGTCACGAAGATGAGGCTCACCCCGGATTTGATTATGGGGATGCTTTGATTGCGCTTCTTCATAGAAGATGCTCCATCGAAGTAGAGTTCCCACCGGATATCATTATCTCTTCTCTCACCGCCGATCGTGTCAAACGCATGCTCGTCGGGCAATTCGCAGTTCAAAGGAGAATCGGCAGGTATCGGATGCTCAGCAAGGAAGTCGGCGATGGCCTGGCCTTTCACTGCCTTGAGGGGACGATAAGTTATCGAGAACTCCATCAAGAGCAGGGCCCATTTAGCAAGTCGTCCCGTTAATATAGCCTTTGACATCAAATATTTGAGAGGATCCACCTTCGATATGAGATGGACCTCATGTGCCAACGCGTAGTGTCTGAGCTTCGTTATCGCGAAGATCAACGCCAGGCAGTGTTTTTCAATGGGGGGGTACTTGCTTTCTGCCCCCAGTAGAACTCTACTCAAGTAGTAGAGGGCTCTCTCTTTCCCTTGGTCATTTTCTTGTGCCCACAGCGCGCCTAAAGAACCTTCGAGGGCAGTTGTATACAGAATGAGGGGTTTTCCCTTGACTAGGGCGGTTAGCACCGAAGGATTCTGTAGGTATTGCTTGATTTCGTCCAGTGCGCCTTGGCATTTGCTATCCCAGACGAACGGGGTTCCCTTTTTCATCAAGTGACTGTAGGGGCGGCATTTTCCGGAGAGGTTGGTTACGAATCGCCGGATATACGCGAGCTTTCCTTGGAGAGACCGCAGCTGCTTGAGAGTTCTTGGTGGAGGCATTTCCTTGATCGCCTTGATCTTCGATGGGTCTATCTCGATGCCTCGGTGTCGGATGACGAATCCTAGGAACTTGCCCGAGGAAACTCCGAATGCGCATTTGAGAGGGTTCATCTTCAAGTTGTATTTCCGAAGGCGTTGAAACACAATCTTCAGATGCTCTAAATGTTACTTGTATGATTTTCTTTTAACTACGAGGTCATCGATATAGCATTCGACGATTTCATATATGAGGTCATCAAAAATCTTCGTCATGGCCCTCTGATAGGTGGCGCCGGCGTTCTTTAGACCGAAAGGCATCACCTTGTAGTAGAATATGCCCAAAGGAGTCCGGAAAGCGGTATGCTTCTGGTCCTCGGGATGTATCTTTATTTGATTGTATCCTGATGAGCCGTCCATGAAGGAGAAGATTTCGTGAGTAGACGTATTATCTATCATTAGCTCGGTGACCGGTACTGGAAAGTCGTCCTTCGGGTAAGCTTTGTTGAGATGCCGAAAGTCCATGCAGATGCGCACCGTCCAGTTTTTCTTCATTACTGGGACAATGTTGGCGATCCAGTCAGGATATTGAACCTCTTGGATGAAGCCGGAGTCGATTAGCTTCTTGACCTCGGCGTTGATGCTCATCACAAGCTCGAGCCGCATTCTTCTCGGCACCTGTTTGATCGGCTTGACGTTCGGAGATATCGCCAATTTGTGGACGGCTATCTCTGGATCGAGTCCCGGCATCTCTGAATAGTTCCATGCGAAGCAATCTTTATACTGTATGAGCATGTTTTTAAGCGTAGCCACCTTTTCTTCGGACAACAGTTCACTGACGAACGTCGGCCGCGGGTCGTTTGCCGTCCCAAAGTCGATTTTTCTGAGGTTATCTGTAGTAGTATGTATCCCATCTTCCAGCTCTTTTGGCGCCGGTGGAAACTCTAAGATCACCTCGTCATCATCATTTTCGAAGCACCAGGGGAGGTCATCCATATTCTCGGGTTCTTCTTCTGACAGCGTTATCACGTGACAGGTATGAGATCGCTTCCAAGACCGATGTTGGTTTGGTTCTACTTTCGCTATATACGTGGCTTTCGGTTCATGCTTCTGCGGTGGGGTTACTGTCACTCTCCGCTTCCTAGTGTACGGCGAAGGGGACGCGACGAGGTCCGCTACGTATATACTCAGAAGTACATACGCTAAGCGTATCTAAGCAATATAAAAGTAAATCACAAGAGACAAGAGATATAGAAATAGCAGCAACTTTATTAATAACATTCTTTTGTACAATACATGAAAAGTAAATACAACTGAAATGGAAAGCGATGCCTAAACAGTGGCATAACAGGAAATGAAAATACTGAAAAGAACAAGGTACAATATCTAGAGCTCGGGGTCTTCGTGGAACTGCTCCAAATCTTCACCGGTGGGCTTGATCTCAGCTTGGTCCAACGCACCTGACGACATTCAAAGAAGAAAGAAATAGAATGTCGTCAGCGAACAGGTCGCTCGGTAAGTCCCAAAGATAAGGAGGAAATAGACAGAGAGTAAGAGAGAGAGAGTAGTTTTTAATGTTGTATTGTATTGTCATATTATAGTAATATGGTGTTAACGCTGTTGTTGTAGCTAGGTACAGAAGGATGCCAGTGTATACGACAGGGGTCTCAGTATGCTAGAGACCAGGGCAAATGGAAGTACAAGGCTCCGTTATACAACCCGGAACAACGGCAATTGGATTCAGGTTAGGTGTCTTAATCTTACCGTCTCGTGCCACCTTTAACACCTTCCGTACCAATCTACCCCTTAAACCCCGCGATAACTTGTTTGTATTGTTATCTTGTAAAATTGTATTGATTGCATGATTGACTGACTGACTGACCGAAACCATGATATCAGGAAACGGTTATAACCGTAGAGTCATGTAAATGGAATACTGGGAACCATGTAAATGGAATATCCATGGTTCGGTTCAGTCAAGTTATAATGATTGTTAACAGGATTCTGGGATTCATGTGTTCATATTGAGTTGGAATATTAAAGAACATAGATTGACTTGTATCATATTCAAGTCAGAAATAGTCAGACTCTAACACGAGTCAGACTAAAAGAAAGATAATTTGAAGTTCTATAATTGTTAGGGGCCTTATTGTAATTTATAAAACTTGAGGGGGTTTTATGTAAAAAGTATTATTGTATAGTTTTCAAAATACCTCAAGTATTTATTATTTGTCTTTATAGTTATAATGAGTGTGAATTTTATTTGTGTTATTCTAGTGAATATATCCTAAATAAAGTATTAATTGTTTTATTTAAAATTCATGGTATTTTAATGTAACTTTTAATCTTGTAATTTTTCGGAAAAAGTGGAAACTTTATATTATGATAAAATAGGTGTCTAAATGATAATTAAATATATATTAATACAAGAATAATTTTAAATAAATATTTTATTTTCCAAAAATCACATTTTTCTTAAATGCCGTATTTTAAACTCTTCGAGACCGAAAGCTCCTTGCGGAGGTCTGAATCTCGCACTACTAGCCCGCGGGTGCACGATGAACCGTACTATCCCTAACGGGTTCCCCAAAGGTAGGTTGTAGTGGCGCTTTGCATAGGTTTAACAAATACTATTCATTTAGAAAAACAGTTTTATAAATATAAGGTATTTATTTGTAAAAAGATATAGTTTTCCGTATTTTAGTTTCTAGGGTTTCCTAAGCCAACTAGCCTATTTCTAAGGTCTAAATGACAAGTCATTAGAAGCCTCAAATCGCCTCTTCACCGTCAATTGCGGCCAGGTAAGTGCCAGGTAAGTGGAAAGGAACCACAGTCGTGGGCCTAATTAAAAACCACTAGCCTAGAACGCACTTGCCTAGACACCACAAGACAGTTTAGATAAACGATCGATATCCAAGACATATCGTGCTTTTATTTTAAAAGATTTTATTTAGAATTGTATACAACTTAAAGCTTTCAAGAAAAGGTTATAAAGAATATGGTATTATAGTGAAAGGTCCTGTATTTTCGTATTTTATGTTTTGACGTTTATCAATTAGGGTTATATTTGTGTGTGTGTAGAGGTAGGTCATTACCTCGTGACTTATTTTAAGTTTTAATGAAGTTTAGAGGTTAAACATGATATATTATACTTGAAGGTATTAAAGCGCAAGAATACGGTATTTGAAAACGTTATCATTTCATGTGTGAAAATTCATTCAAATTGATTTCTACAAGTTTATTTATCAAGATAAACATATTTAAGAGTGAGGGAATTAATTAGAACAAGAAAAATAAACTTTATGGTATTTTTATGAAAAGAATACGGTTTTACAAGAAAACTATCATTTCATGTGAGAAACTTTATTTAAATTGGTTTCTAGGTGATTAATAGTCATCATAGATAGGTTTAGGTATTATGTATTAGGTGACAAGTGGAAATTTATAGAAAAACCGAATCGGAAATCGGTTTGTTCCGATTTCCGTCGGGTTCCAAAAAATCGTATTTTCTATTAACAGAAAAAAGAGATAGAAGAGATGGGACCTACAAGTTTGGACAAGCTAGGGAGGCTAAGAAAGTGGTGGTTGTCGGTGCGTCGAAAACGTCACGAAGGTTCTAGTACGATTGCCGGAATTCGTCGTCGGTTTCGGCAGCGCTTCGCTTCTCGCTCTTTTTCTAACGTACCGAGTTCTCTTGAGAATTTGGGAGTGTGGACTTAGAGTTGTAGGGTAAAATGGTAGAGGGTAGGGGTGTTTATATAGGGCTGGGCTAGGGTTAGGGTTTTAATTAAAAAAAATATATAAAAATCATTAAAAATCATTAAACTTAGGAGTAAAAGGGATTTATTGGCCAAACTAAAACCGATCCAGGTATAATAAGTGTGCAAGAGGGTTGATCAAGTCAAGAGCCAACTTTTCTCAGTTGGTGACTCGGCCGTCCGGCCAAGTCCGGCCGGCGGCGCCGGACCGAGTCGGCCGATTCGCCGGCCGGCGGCGCTGAGTCGGGCCGAGTCAGGCTTCCAGTGGCCGGGGATTTTCTGGGGGTACAATTTGGTATATTTATTTTTTGTTGTCCAGTACATATTTTGGGAGTTATGGCCTTTTTACCGTTGACTTCCAAAAAAAATTAAAACAAAATAAATACAAAAATAATGTGGGGCATGGGATTTGAACTCCGGTGGCTTGGTTCAGCAGTGCAAGGTATTACCAATGAGCTACAAGCTCTTTCTTGTAATTATTGTGGTTTTTACTTACTTAAACTGATAGCAGCAAGAATACATATTCCTAGTATACATTAAATTTAAAGTAATTTCTTGTACACTAAAAATAGAGTTATTTCATTCTTGTAGCTTGTAATTAAAAACAAAAATAATTACCTAAATCTTGTGCTCAGGCTAAAATACCCCTTTGTGGATTTTAAAAATATTTTGAAAAAAATTTGTATAGGAAAAAGTGTATAAGAAAATTAGGGTTGTTACATTTACCCTCCAACTGCTGGATAAAGCGAACTTGCCTTGCTGATACTGGTCTTCTACCCAGTCTTTGAATGTGAAACAGTCTTCGAGAGGATGTCCTATCGTCCGGTGATAAGAGCAATAATCCGGGTGAGAGACCTCGCCTGCTTGCTCGGGGTGCTTGGACTCCGGGAGCGTCATCATCTGATGTTTTATGACAAGATCGAGTATTTTCCTTGTCTTGTTTTGGGAAAAAGAATACGCTCGACCCATCTTCTTTATAAGAGACGAATCCCGGCTGCTCGATTCTTGATCGTATGGTTTCTTGGACCCGCTTTATCGCCATTGAACGCTTTTTCCGTTTTTGGGTTTATTTTTGCCTCTGCGCCGGGTCTTCTTTGTGACGGGTTGGCGACGAAGGGCATCATCATTCTTTGTAGATTGCTGAAGGAGGCGCTGCGTCCTAGCTTTCTCGTAGATAGTCATTTCGCGATTATGGTCGTCTCGAACCTATTGACCTGCTTCCCTTATAATCTTGTCCATTTGTTCTTCAAACGACGGGGTTGGTATTTTCATGACGGGAGCCCATTTTGGTTCAGGGTTAACATCTTCCCACAGAGCATCTCCTTCTTCATCGAAGTCATGTATGACGTAGCAGCCGTGAAATCGCTCCCGTTTCTGGGATTGAACATATCCAAGCCCGGTCATTTCCATTTTCCCGTTGGGCAACTTTCGTTGAGTTCAGGGGACGTTCCATATCCTGTTATAGAACTGGGCTTGTCGAGCAGTCTGTTTGAAGGGTACGCCTTGGTGCCTCAACAGTCTTTTTAACCCGTCTGTGTAGTATCTGGGCAAACGGATGGGCTGGAGCCTGTCAAGTGTAGAATCCGTACCATGCCACTTTGGTTTCCCCGGCTCGGTAGAATAGGATCGCCTTTTCACCCTTTCGCCTGGGGGGACATAGAATGTCTATAGTTCTTGCACACTATAGGCATCAAGTGCGTCGAGCTCTTTGTAGTGCTCTTGTGGAACCATGGCGATCTGTAAACTCCTATCATCGTCAGCGAAGGCTTGTATCGATGGCCGAACAGAAAATACGGCATTGACCTCATCTTCCGAGTCGCTGCCGATGACCAAAATAAGGGTGGACGGTCCCAGCTTGTTGCATTGTGGCGGCCCTGAATAAACTATTTCTTATTCCTCCTCGGTATCACTCCCGAAGACCGGAATAGTAGTGATAGCTTTGCTCTTGTCCTCCGGTTTGCGACATCTTTCTGTGTCTTCGAAATCTGGCACGAAGTACTTGGCATCCTCATATTTGTGGACTTCGTTCACGGAGAATGTGTTTAGTTCCCCTGTCACTGTGTACTCAAGACCATCTTTGAAGTACTTCATACACTGATGTTATGTAGAAGGGATAATGTTGTACTCGTGTAACCAAGATCTGCCGAGCAAAGCATTATAGCAGGTCTTAGCGTCAATGACGTGAAACTTGATATCAGTGACTAGTAGCCCAAAGCGCAATGTCAGTATCACAGACCCGAGCGTCCTGATGACTGGGAGTCAAACCCGGAGATAGTGATCTTATATCGAGCGAGGTGTTGAACGCTCATGCAGATTTCCTTCAACACTCTTACATTGAGGAGATTGACAGAGACCCATTGTCAACCAGGATTTTGCCTATCTTGATATCATGACATATCCGGAGACATAAAGGGGACGGTTATGCTCACACGTCCTGAGGAGGAGATCTTCATCGCCGAAAGTGATATCGGCCGTGTGTACTTCTTCCAGCTCGTCCTTCATCTTTTCTTCGGCGAGGAAAGCTTGGAACTGTTCGGGCTCTTGTAGTGCCTTCATCAAAGAATCTCTTGCTTCTTTGGATAGCAGAAGGGCGTCGAGAATGATTAGCTGTGAGGGGATCTTCCTCAAGTGTGCCAGAACATTGTAATCCACCTTGTTTTTCTTTGGCGGGTCCTTGGTTGACAGCTCTTTGACGACTTGATCATCTAGGGCGATGTCCCCAGGGATTTTTTCTTTCCTCTTATCTTTTCTATTCGACCCACTGTTCGTGGGCCCGAGATTCTTTTCGGGCAGCGTACGATTGCAGCTGAATGTTCTCACAGGTCTTCATTTCTTCCATTTCGGATGTGGGTTCTTTGAAGAGAGGGCCAAGGGCTATTTCTTCATCAGAATCGCTCCCAAAGGTGAGAACTTGCGATCCCCCAGCGTCGACCATGAGACAGTTGCCAGTAGTTCTTTTGCGCTCCTCGGTTGTATTTCTTTGCTCCCGACGAGTTTTGCGTTTCATCCGCTTGAAATGTTGTCGGTGAGCAACATATCCCTGCCACCATCTTTTAAAAGCGTTGCACTCTTCGGTGGGGTGCGCAATCTTTCGATGATATAAGCAGTAGCTAGGATGTATATCCGCTTCATCAGGAGTGTTTCCTTCGGAGGGTGGCAGCTTTATTCCCATCGATATGGCTTTGGTGAACCTTTTCCTCGTCTTGAATCTGCTTTTATTTGCGGTGGATGTACTTTGATCTGGTGGGAGTGTTTCGACCCTTTCGTCCAGTCGCCGGCATTTGGTCTTTTCAAATATGGCCATCTCGCGCTCCCGATCAGCTTTGCTTTTCAAAAGAGCTTCGTTTAGGAATGCATCAATCATTTTGTCTGATAGTCTTGGAAGTTCAGGCTCAGGATCTGCCCTCAGTTTCTCTGCATCCGGAGCTTCTTCATCGTTTATTAACGAGTGAGAGATCACATGGCAGCCTGCCACATAATCCTCAGGCTCATCCGATGAGTCTTCTCCATTGTCATCCTCTCCGTCCTCAAGGACATGACTGAGAAATTCTTGGAGTGTGACTGGAGTCCGCGCCTTCTGGTTATATTCTTCCAATGCGTCAATCTGTTTTTGCAGGTCCGTGTGCTTGTCGCTAGGCTTCACGGGCTTTTTGGTCTTCTTCTTCTTCTTCTTCGAAGATTTTGACGGCTGGGTGTAAGCGCATTGACTATCCCCACCAGTTTTTGGAGTTGGGTGTGGTTTCAGCATTCTCTCGATGATCTCGGGCTCTAGTGGATTTTTCCAATTGATCGCCGGGCATGTTTGGAGGTCCTTCAGCATTCTTTTCGTTTTGGCTGAAAGAACGACCTCCCATGGAGCTTCTTCTACAAAAAAGCATGATGCCCCCCGAGTGTCCATCTTTTTTAGAGCGTGCGGCTGGGGCGGGCTTACTTTCCAATTCTCGGACAGTGCGAACTTGCCCTGTTGGTATTGGTCTTCGATCCAGCCTTTAAAGACGAAGCAATCTTCAATTGGATGGCTTACCGCTTGGTGGTAGCGGCAATAATTGGGACTATTAGCCTCACAGGGTTTCAATGGACGTTTTGGATTCGGTAAATTAACGAGCCTGTTGCGCACTGCTAGCTCGAACAATCTCTTCGTTTTGTCCCGGGGAAACAAATAAGGGCGCTTTATTTTCTCATTATAGTATCGATGTCTCTTGTCTAGGTGATCTGTTAATTTTGGACCACTGGGCTGTTCCCCTCCGAAAGACGGCGCACAAGACTGCGATGTCTTGGCACTGAGATTCGGGGCAGATGCTAATTGGTGCTATCCGTTCACCTCTCCGAAGATGCCAAGTTGATTTATGGCACCATCTATCGAAGGTTTAAACGGATGCGGCCGATGTAGCAGACTTCGTCAGATTCCCTCTCGTTTGAGGGGTTTTTGATTGTGGGGACGCTCTTCCCTGCAGGCACAAGCCCCTGCAGTTAATTACGCTACCGCATCGCGGTAACAACTTTCTCCTTCTCCAGATGGTCACTTCGTGTCGTGGGTGTTTATTATGTTTTTGGTTGCCCGTGGATTGTATACGGAGACTAATTTATGTCGTCGCCCGTAGGACGTGGATTAGTCCAAATCCGTATTTTCTTAGATTTGGTTTTGGGGTTTTGGTTTGAGAATACGTTAGCCATATTTGAGGCTAAGATCAACTCAAACGTTTGTTAAGGATACGTTAGTCTAATTTGAGACTAAGATCAACTTAACGGGATCGTTTAGATCTGACAAAAGAGCATTTGGGGGCTCTATTGTTCCAGTTTAGGGACATAGTGGTCCATTGAATGTATGGCCGTCGGGACCCGTCACCTCTCTGACGACGTTGAAGGATTACAACGACAGGTGTCAGAGGAGTTCAGAGATGTACCCTTGGACCAAAGTTGGTTGGGTGATCCATAGTCCAATTTGGGACTAAAGTCTGTTTGAAGGTTTAAGGATACGTTAGCTATATTTGAAGCTAAGATCAACTTAAACGGTTGTTAAGGATACGCTTGTCCAGTTTGGGACTAAGATCGACTTAACGGGATCGTTTAGATCCGACAAAAGAGCGTTTGGGCTCTATTGTTCTAGTTTAGGGACGTAGTGGTCCATTGCCAGTTTAGGGACATGGTGGTCCATTGCCAGTTTAGGGACATGGTGGTCCATTGCCAGTTTAAGGACGCATAAGTCCATGGGTTTAAGGACCCCACAGTCCATATGGGTTTGTTTAAGGACGCATTAGTCCGTTAGTTTAAGGACGCATAAGTCCGCGGGTTTAAGGACCCCACAGTTCGTATCTTGGTTTAGGGACGCATAAGTCCATGAGTTTAAGGACTCCACAGTCCGTGTTGATGTGTGGTTGTCGGGACCCGTCACCTCTCTGACGACGTTGAAGGATTACAACGACAAATATCAGAGGAGTTCAAAGATGTACCCTTGAACCAATGAGTTGGTTGAAAGAGCATATGTGCTCAGTTCAAGATGATTTGAGGACTTATGGCCAGTTTGGGCTAAGTCTAATTATGTTTGAAATATTGGCCCTCTGTTGGTCCATTGAAGGAGAGGCTTTGCCTCTAGAAACTTAGCCAATTGGGCTAAAGCTAGTGTTAAACACTAAAGACCGACAGTGTTGAACACTGGGAATAAGATTAGCAAGTTAGCGTTAAACACTAAAAGATAATCAGTGTTAAACACTGGGAACAGAGTTTTCAAATTAGTGTTAAACACTAAGCAAATCAGTGTTAAACACTGCCAATAGAGTTTTCCAAATTAGTGTTAAACACTAAGAAAATCAGTGTTAAACACTGAGGACAAAGTCTTCAGATTAGTGTTAAACACTAAGGAGAGAGGGGTCACGTGTGGACACGTGAGAGCGCCCTGATTCCCTTTATTTTATTCAGCAGATCAGTGTTTAACTCTTTTAATTCTGGCGGCCATCACGTGTGAGCACGTGATGAAGGCCCCCGCTCTGGTCTGTTAGAATGCTCATTAGGGGTCACGTGGTGACACGTGAGGACGCCCTAAATGTGGAGCCAGATCTCCTTTTGGTTTATTCTCAAATCTGCGAACAAGTGTTAAACACTTTTATTTTTATTTTAGAGCATCACGTGTTGGCACGTGATGGGGATCTGTGCGCCAATTGTTAAAGCATTTGCTGAGGGGTCACGTGATAACACGTGAGAGCGCCCAAAGCTTTCATTTCCTTTGCTTTTTCTTTCTGCGTTTTGGGAGTCACGTGGGAGCACGTGATGGCATCAAAAAGTGGGGCCAGATCCACTTTATTTTGTTCTGCAAACAAGTGTTAAACACTTTTAATTTTCATAGCCATCACGTGTGGGCACGTGATGTATAATCATGCCCTGATTTATTAGAACATTTATTAGGGGTCACGTGGTAACACGTGAGAGCGCCCAGAATTGTTTCTGCCTTTGCTTTTGTTCCATATATAATGAGGGTCACGTGGGAACACGTGAGGCATTGCCTCAAAGCTTTCCTCTTCTCATTTTTGGGGGATCTGTTCAGGGGTCACGTAGGGCACGCGACCTTAGTCTTTTCATGCACAGAGATCTTTTAAGTCTACTTATCTTTAAGAATTAAATTCTTATTTAGGGTAAAACCCTAATTTTTGTTTTGGAGGAATTAAATTCCTATTGTGAAAGAATTAAATTCTTATTTAGGGTAAAACCCTAATTTTATCCCAAAGGAATTAAATTCCTATAATTTTGTGACCATTGAATTCTCAAAACTTAATTCCTCTTCTATATTTTGGATCTGCATGGCAGGATCTCAACCCAATGAGAATTAAATTCTCAATTCTTGGGGAGATGTGCACTTTGCAGATCCTCCACCAGAGAAAGAACTAAGTTCTTTTTTTTATATAAGAGTTAAACTCTTTTGAGAATTAAATTCTCTTTTTAAGCCTCTCTTTTCTTACCTAGGGTTTTTCTTTTGCAGAGAATTAAATTCTCCTCCCTCCGTTTCTTCTCTCCCTCAAAAAGTAGATCCCTTCTCTTCTCTTCTTGGCTCCTATTTATAGGAGAAGGAAAAGAATCAATTTGTTTAGCAAATCTCTCATTGAAAGATTTGATTTGATTGTTGAGAGATTTGATTTATATTTATCATTAATTCTGGGCCTTTAGATCATTCAGTGAATTTTATTCACCGTGGATTTTAAATCCAAAAGATATTCTATTTGTTATCTCGGTTAGATTTTCAGGGAAATCTTTTCTTGTCTAAAATCTTTCTATAAATCGGTGATATTTAATCACCCTTGGATCTTTAATCCAACGGTCCCCATAATCCTTTTCCATTTGTAAAGATTTAGAGAAATTTAGAATTTAATTCTATTAAATTATAAGGCTTTTAAAGCCAGTCACGTGCTGGCACGTGACCTTTAGTCACGTGTGAGCACGTGACCCCCAATTGGGTTCCTTTCTCAGCCGCTTATTTATGTTTCAGTTTTAACCATCACGTGTCAACACGTGACCATTGGTCACGTGTAAGCACGTGATATCTCGTTGAGGTATTTTCTGACTTTTAGAATTAAATTCTATTCATTATTTTAGAGGCTTTAAAAGCCCATCACGTGTCTGCACGTGACCCATGGTCACGTGTGAGCACTTGATGCCCCATTGGGGTCTTTTCTGAGTTTTTATTATATCTTTCGACTCCTTCAGCGGGTTCTTAAAGGTCAATCACGAGTGGACATGTGATGCCTCATAACTTTTGATCCCGGATGAATTACGAGGCCCATAATATATTAAATCGAAGGGTTTTTCGAGATGCTTCCAATACCATCAGAATTTATCTGTTTCTCATTTGGGAGTTTGTCAAAAAACAGCCCGGAAGATACTGGTTCGCATTTCCTTAAGTGTATCGCTGCCATTTGATACCTTGGACTCTTCTGCGCAGAAATTTTTGGCGGGAACATGGGCTGCTGTTGAGCATTAGCGTCGAAGATTGCTTTCCCTTTCCCTTTTTCATTTCGCGGCTCCGGCTTCGAAGAGGAAGGCCTGTGACCCATCTGGTCCATTTGGACCAGCTTATCAATCAAGGACTGAAAGTGGTCGGCTTAAAAAACATCATGAACTGGGAGATGGTCGCTTGAGGGTCGAGAGTGCCCACAAACATGCCTACTGCATGCGCTTCTTCGATGCGCTGCTCGCACTTCGACCATAAGTTCCGCTACCGTATTGCATATTGAACCCATATTTCTCCTGGCTTTACCCTGGCATTAATCAATGCGGTGATCGGGGTTCACTCGCTAGCGCTTGTGAATCTCTATGTAAACATCAGCTCCATCTCCGCAATTGTCTTGATAGAGTCATTTGGAAGTTCAGAATACCACTCAAATGCCGTCTCCGACAAGCTGCCAACAAACTGGCGGAGCAGAAGTTTATCGTCACCTCCAGTGTTACCGCACAAGGCTCTGAATTGAGCGACGTGCTGATGCGGATTTCCCGTCCCCTTATATACGTGGAATTTAGGAATCGTATATCCCGGCGGGTACCTTATTTGGTCATACCAGTCCGGATAGGGTCGCCCAGTCTTAACGATCTGCCCAGCCGCTTCATTCGCCTGGTGAGCTCGTATTTGCTGAGCAATGTAATCATCCAGAGCGGCCTTGAAGATGGTCTCCTCTTTGGCTGCTGAAAGAGCCGGAGGAGAGTTCGATGTCTCTCCTCTGTCATTTTCAATGATAATCGAGGGGTCTTCAGCTGGAGGTTCCGGCTGTAACATCATCCCGGCCATGTCTTGGAACAAAAGAGCCATTCGTTTTATGTTGTCCGCTTGTTCCGCGGCCTCTTTTTCTTTCCTTTCGAGCATTCTTCGGAGGAATTCAGTATCAGTTTATTATTCCTGATGCTGCTCTGGGGTCTCTGGATTTTCTTTCGGCCCAGTGAGTGCGGCCATTGCAGTCAGCATCTCCTGAAGTTTTTGCTGATGTTGCTTCTGAGCCTTTGTTACCGATCGGATAAGCGGTCGATGACCCGTAGAATCACGGCTTTCCTCTTTTCCGGAAGCCATATAAACGGTATGTGTTACCATGCCCCCAGACTTGGGGCGTTTAGGTTCAGCGTCTTTGCGGTTTGCCGCGGTCATAGGGGCTTTCTCCGGCCTCCTTCTCTTATGATCGGTTGAAGTTGAGGGAGTCGTTGCAGCGGGCACCCAGACGGATAACATCTTCTGTGGTACCACGGGATGGCTATTTTCTTCCTGAGCTTTAATCTTCTTTGGTCAGCGAGAGTAGTCCTGGTCAATCACTGATTCCTGGACCTGTCGCAAGACTTTATAAATTTTGGAGGACAGCTGCTGAGGGGGCTGCTCCGGCTTCTTTTCTGTAGCATTCTCCACAGGTGGAGGAGGTCTTTTCAGTATGGCAGTTGGAGAGTTCTTGCGAACCCTCCTAAGCGGTTCAAAGCTGTTTTCAGTTGGAACAACAACATCGATTTCCACCATGGGAGCTGGCGGAGTCAATCCGGAAGGAGAGTTTCCCCCAGCCTTCCTCACTCAGCGGTAGTGGCGACGTCGAGCGTGTTTTGCAGATGGAGTTGGTTCAGCCATAGGGGTGACTTCCTCACGCCCCCTATGTTGGTCAGAAGTTGTCGATGTCAGTCTCTTGAAGACCGATGTTCGTTGAGAAGCAATATCCAATCTGTCAAAGACAGACCTCTGGGCAGGGGAAGCAGCTTTGAGGACTTCGCCTGGAGCGGGAGCCAGAATAGCCAGCCTTGCGAAGACCGACTTCTTGGCAGGAGAAACCGCTTTGACGACTTTGAGAGCAGGAATGGCTATCCTTTTTGGGATAACCCTTTCTGGTATTGCGGGCTTTTTCATGGGCCCGTTAGAGCTTTGGCCCAGTCTGTCAAAGACTGAGGCATTGGAGCTGGAAGACCCATTGAGAGGGGCCACAGTAGTGGTAAGTCGATCGAAAACCGACTTCTTTAGGGCTTCCTGCAATGGCATTGGGGCACTGAAGTTTATGGGTGGGAGCATGGTCCCGAAAAATAGCCCAGTGGTGGCCTGCGTTACTTGCTCCACTGGCATTTTGAACAAAGAGGTCGCTTGGGGCCCGTAAGTTACACCTCCGGATGAGGCGGAACGGGAGTTGCAGTTGCAGCTGGAGCAGTTGGAGGCCATTAATATTCTCTTTTCTGCACGAGAGAAAAACCAAATCTTAGTACCTCGAACCCAAGGACAACCATATCAAACCGCGATTCGTTCGCGAACACGACGCACGAAGTGTGGAGTGGAAAGAGGAAAAGGTCCCACCGGGCGTGCCAGAATCCGTTCTCCGCCAAACACAGAGACGCGACCGCGTATGTCTGTCTTGCCTGAATTTCGATGGCAGATGCTATTTGGTTCTATCCGTCCACCTCTCCGAAGATGCCAAGTTGATTTATGACACCGTGTATCGAAGGTTTAGACGAATGCGGCCGATGTAGCAGACATCGTCAAATTCACCCTCATTTGAAGGGTTTTTGATTGTGGGAACGCTCTTCCCTGCAGGCGCAATCCCCTGCAGTTAATTACGCTACCGCATCGCGGTAACCACTTTCTCCTTCTCCAGATGGTCACTTCGTGTCGTGGGTGTTTGTTTTGTTTTTTGGTTGCCCGTGGATTGTATACGGAGACTAATTTATGTTGTCACCCGTAGGGCGTGGATTAGTCCAAATCCGTATTTTCTTAGATTTGGGTTTTGGGGTTGGGTTTAAGGATACGTTAGTCTCATTTGAGACTAAGATCAACTTAAACGTTTGTTAAGGATACGTTAGTCTAATTTTGGACTAAGATCAACTTTGTTCTCCTCCGAAACCCGGGAAGACATGCGTCTTTCCTGAATTTGGGGACAGATGCTAATTGGTGCTATCCGTCCACATCTCCGAAGATACTAAGTTGATTTATGGCACCATGTATCGAAGGTTTAAACGGATGCGGCCGATGTAGCAGACTTCGTCAGATTCCCCCTCATTTGAGGGTTTTTTTTATTGTGGAGACGCTCTTCCCTGCAGGCGCAAGCCCCTGCAGTTAATTACGCTACCGCATCGCGGTAACAACTTTCTCCTTCTCCAAATGATCACTTCGTGTCATGGGTGTTTGTTTTGTGTTTGGTTGCCCGTGGATTGTATACGGAGACTAATTTATGTTGTGGCCCGTAGGGCGTGGATTAGTCCAAATCTTTATATTCTTAGATTTGGGTTTGGGGGTTGGGTTTAAGGATACGTTAGTCTTTTTTGGGACTAAGATCAACTTAAACGTATGTTAAGGATACGTTAGTCTAATTTTTAGACTAAGATCAACTTAACAGGATCGTTTAGATTCAACAAAAGAGCATTTGGACTCAATTGTTTAGTTTAAGGACATTACGGTCCATTGTTAGTTTAAAGACATCTCGGTCCATTGTTAGTTTAAAGACATCTCGGTCCATTGTTAGTTTAAAGACATCGCGGTCGAGGTTAAGGACATCATAGTCTATGAGTTTAAGGACCCCACAGTCCAATGTTAGTTTAAAGACATCACGGTCGAAGTTAAGGACATCATAGTCCATGGGTTTAAGGACCCCACAGTCCAATGTTAGTTTAAAGACATCACGGTCGAGGTTAAGGACATCATAGTCCATGGGTTTAAGGACCCCACAGTCCAATGTTAGTTTAAAGACATTACGTTCGAGGTTAAGGACATCATAGTCCATGAGTTTAAGGACCCCACAGTCCAATGTTAGTTTAAAGACATCACGGTCAATGAAATGTGTGATTGTCGGGACCCGTCACCTTTTTGAAGACGTTGAGAAATTACAACGACAAATATCAAAGGAGTGAAGAGATGTACCCTTAAACCAAGGTGGATTAAGTGATCTGTAGTCCAATTTGGAACTAAGATCAATTAATTATATTATGAGCACATTGGCTCAGTTAAGTCTGAATTGTGGACTTATGGCCAACTTGGGCTAAGTCCAATTAAGTTTGAAATATTGGCCCTTTGTTGGACCATTGGACATTTGTCTGGGTTCAGCCCCTCATCACTTAGCAATGCTAAACAAGAGTTGAGGGCTCTGATAGCATTTTTATCTTTGACTGGGCATTAAACATTATAGCTCTGAATTTTACTCAATTTTAAAATTTAGTTGAAAGGGAAACTTTGCCTCTGGAAAATTAACCAATTTGGTTTAAAAAAATAGTGTTAAACACTAGAGAACAACAGTGTTAAACACTAGAAATAAGATTCTCAAATTAGTGTTAAACACTAGAAGACAACAGTGTTAAACACTGGAAATAAAACTCTCGAATTAGTGTTAAACACTAAAGAGGAAGGGATCACGTAGGGACACGTAAGGGCGCCTAAAGGTGGGGTAAGATCTTCTTTACTTTGTTCTGCGAATAAGTGTTAAACACTTTTGCTCTTTTGGCCATCACGTGTTGGCACGTGATGGATATTTGTGCGTTGATTATTAAAGCTTGTATCAAGGGGTCACGTGGTAACACGTGAGAGCGTCCAAATTAGAATCTGCCTTTGCTTTTATTCTCGTTGTTTTGGAGGTCACGTGGGAGCACGTGAGGCATTGCCTCAGGGCTAATTCCTTCTCATTTTGGGGGATCTGTTTAGAGGTCACGTGGGGACACGTGTCCTTAGTCTTTTGCATGCATGGAGATTTTTCAAGTCTCTTTATTTCTTTAAGAATTAAATTCTCTGTAGGGTTAAACCCTAATTATGGTTTTAGAGGAATTAAATTCCCATATATGTGAAAGAATTAAATTCTTATGTAGGGTTAAACCCTAATTTCATTTAGGAGGAATTAAATTCCTGTGGATTTGATAGAATTAAATTCTTAAGTATGGTAAAACCCTAGTTTTGTCTATCTTGAAGGAATTAAATTCTTATAAATTTAGGAGAATTAAATTCTCATATAGGGTTAAACCCTAGTTTTATCTTGAAGGAATTGAATTCCTGTGAGTTTGGGAGAATTAAATTCTCATATAGGTTAAACCCTAGTTTTATCCTGGAGGAATTAAATTCCTGTGAATTTGGGAGAATTAAATTCTCTAAACTCAATTCTCCCTCTAAGTTTTGGATCTGCATGGCAGAATCTCAACCCGATAAGAATTAAATTCTCAACCTATGGGGAGATTTGCTTCTGCAGATCTTCAACCAGAGGAAGAACTCTTAGATTGAGAATTAAATTCTCTTTTTTGTTTTATGAAGCTTTGATCCCTTTCTCACCTAGGGTTTTCTTTCTTGAGAATTAAATTCTCTTTTCTTTTCTCTCTGCTATTTGCCTTTAGAAAATTTCAAAATCCCAAAATTCTCTATCTTTCTTCTACTCTTGGCTCCTATTTATAGGAGAAGGAAAAGAATCAATTTGTTTAGTAAATTTCTCATTGAAAGATTTTGTTTGTTTTTCGTAACTAATGTGATCTTTTAGATCACTCAGTGAATTTTATTCACCATTGGATTTTTAATCCAAAAGATATTCTTTTTGTTATTTCTGGTGAAATTTAGGGAAATCTTTTCTTGTCTAAAATCTTTCCATAAATTGGTGATTTTTAATCACCCTTGGATTTTTAATCCAACGGTTTCCCATAATTCTTTTTTGTTTGGAAAGATTTAGAGAAATACTTTCCCAGTTAGGGTCTTTGTTTTCTCTTAATTAGAATTTAATTCTATCAAGTTATAAGGGCTTTCAAAGCCTATCACGTGTTGGCACGCGACCCATCCTCCTTCAGAATTTTAATTTTGTATTTCTACTTGGCTAAAGACCAGCACGTGTCAGCACGTGACCCTTGGTCACGTGTGAGCACGCGACGCCTCTTTGGGTTCCTCAGCTACTTGTTTTTACTTCTGCTTGCTTAAAATTTTTACTCTGTAAATAGATCACGTGACCCTTGGTCACGTGTGAACATGTGATGCCTCATTGAGGTAGTTCCTGATTTTAAATCAGGGAACAAATGCCCCCACAGTGTTGCTCTCACGTGTCTGCACGTGAGTGCAACGCTGTCACTTTTGTGACCGTTGGATCTGTCTAAGGAATATGGGAGATGAAACGTTTTCCATCACATCCTATAAATGCTAGCGTCCCTTCAGAAGCGCCTCCACTTTGCTCATTTTCTTCCTTGCAAACTTTTTCCTTTTGAGAATTTAATTCTCTTTCCCAGAGCTTAGTTCTCTGTCTCGAAAATCTTCAGAGTTCAACTCTTTTCAAGAAAGACCCTTTTCTTCAGGTAATGGCTTTGAACGATCGAAGAACTTCCATACATATAAAAAACTCTTTGGATTTTAAATCCACACCAAGGGGTTTTCCCTTTAACAAGAACACATTTTTTCTTAAGTTCTTAAAAAAAAGAAAACCATTCAATCCTTAAACAATAGACCTCGCTAGGGTTTCTCTGGTCTTCAGGGGTCAATGGTGGTGTTTGTCTTTTCCATGGAATCTAATTCCATCTCAAAGGGCTTTGGCTCTGAAAAAATGTTTCTGGGAATTTAATTCCCCTTTTTTTTCAAAAGGAATTCAATTCCTATGAAGAACTTAGTTCTTCCCCGAGAACTTCTTGGGGTTTCCTTGCCCTGAGTTGTTTCTCTGCAACCAAGAAGAAGAAAAGGTTTGCAATGGTGTTTTCTGGGAATTTAATTCCCTAGCTTCTGTTTGATTTGTTACAGAGTCCAAGATGGATTTCTTGTTGGGGGAGGTGTAGGGTTATTTGAAATCCACTGTTCATTTCTTAAAAATCTTCCTTTTGTCTCATAGCAATTGATTTGCCTCATCATTAGCAAGCCGCCATCTTGATTTTGTGGGACCCATGTGTTTTGTAAACAATGGTCCCATAAAATGAGTCCCCTGTCGCTTTCTTCCACTGTCTTTTTATGTATATACATTTTTAAACATATATATATATACACTGTTGGCTTCGCTTTAACAGTTTCCCTTTCTTTTTATTTCAGGCACAATGACTTCCGTTCCATACTTCCCTTTCACTCGCTCGGAAGCTGATTTTCCTCAGTCACCATCTGACTAGGAAGTAATGGCTATGATCAGGGCTCATGACCCGAATCGCACCAACTTGCTTTTGTAGGGGGCCTGGTACGGTCACATCATCCGCGGCCGCCGCAGTTTTCTTTGCGAGATGCCGACGGAGCCTACCTATCCTTTCCTGCCGATGGATCCTCCACAGACTGCCTTTGCTGTGGAGATGCCGCATTGGATTCCTATGGGACGGCTTGAGCCTTCAACAACCGGTATTCCGAACCATCCGGTACCGGCTATAGATATTTTGGGGCGCCGCATTTGTCAGGGCGAAGCCCAACCATGGGGGCAGATTTACAAGATAAGGCTTACCCCTCGACACCCCACGGGCTACCTTCTTTGGGCTCGTTACATCTTGTTTGCCCATCGCGCGCGACTGCAGAAGGTTGGATTTTATCAGGCGATATATGCGTCCCTCTTCCACTACCAATCTCCTCACGTCTGGTGGGTTAAGGCTTTCTTGAACCAATGGAATCTTCCCACCAACACCTTCCTTCTAGGGGACCGCGAAGTTTCGATTTCCTTAGAAGAATTTCGCGAGATCTCGGGGCTGCCGATCAGAGGGACACTTTATGAAGAATTGCTGCCTCCTGATGAGTATGTCTTTGAAACCGAGCTTGCAATGTTTGACGGCCTGTCTACCGAGAACGCCGTCCGCCATAAGCGCCCGAGTTTGATCAAGACCCTGGGCATTTTTGACAAACTGTTCACAGAGTCAGAGGAGCAGTGCGTCACTTTTAAAAATTTTATCGCTTGCTTCCTTCGCGAGGGTGTCCTATCGAAGACGGCTTCGAAGGTCGCGAACATTAATGACCCCTTTGGGTTTGGTTTAAACAGGAGGCCGACTAAGGAAAAGGACTTACCGCAGTATTATATTCCTATCATGTCGGCGGTATCTTTCGAGTCGATTGCAGCTCCTGGCATGGATGAGGAGACTTTCTTTGTGGGCTTCATCAGCGTTTGGCTTAGCTGGTTCGTCATTCCCATGCATCGCCATTTTATGAGAGCCTCGGTCATCTACCGTGCTCATCGCATTGCTGAGGGAATACGGCTGGCTGTAGGCATCCCAGCGCTAGCGCATCTTTATCATGGGTTAGGTGCCGCGGCTAATACCTCAACTCCAGGTGTGGACGTGGTAAATTTTTCTCTTCATTACTTCACATCTTGGATTGAGATGCACGTGCTGGGGGCCTTTGTTGCACACCAGAAACCCAAATTTTATGATGCCTACACTTTTCCGTGACTCGTGCGGCTGGTGGATGCTTCTGCTCCTGACCCGACTCAGTCTGGGGCTATTCGTGTGTTGATCTCTCCCTACGCTAGTACGGGCGGAATGGTATTCACTGATCGGACCCTGTCTGCTCCTTCAGGACCGATTCAACAGCTCTGCGACTTATCAAAAGAGGGGGTACCTTCTCTGAGGCCCAGGGAGGCCATGCACCCGTACGCGATCAGACTAGGTTATCTGGTATTTCGTCAGAGCAGTGTGGACCTTTTTATGCGGTACAACCCACACCGCTTCGCCCGGCAACTTGGATATGATCAGGGCGTCCCCTTCGAGGCATTTACAGTTGCGCCCAGCCCATCACCTGAAGCTGTTCGTGACGCTGCTAATCATTTTGTGAGGCTGAACACTGGTTCTCGCTTCATGATTCCTGAGGCTGACCATATTCCCCGATGTGTGGGGTCCTTCACGGGCTGGTACTTTCATCGGGTCAGTCCAATTATTTCTGAGGAGAAGAGGGTGCTTCTTGGGTACAGCGCTCCCCTTCCGGTTCAAGCCACGGGAGTTCCGCTGTGACCGCGTGTACCGGTTCGCTTTCCCCTGAGGGACACCAGTGTTGCGCTTATTCCGAAGGCGGCGGAAGTGGACTTCACTCCTACAGCTGGTATGCCACTGGGTACTCGGGCCCAATCGAGGGCTATTAGGGCGCCGGTAGCAGTATCATCGCCCGTGGCATCGACAATGGCGGTGTCGTCCTCGGTAGCACCGCCAAGCGAGGGCGTTGGAAGCGAGGGCGTTGAAGGTGAAGTGGGTCAGCGCCGTGCCAGAGCTCCACGGGAGAGGAAATGGTCGTCTTCGGGGGTCGGTTCTGGATCCAAGTGGCGGAGGAAGACAGCTACTAATCTGCTCGACTCTTTAATAGAGTCTGAGCCTATTCTTCAGGATGAGCCGTTAGCTATGCAAGAATCGGATGGCGGCCTACTTTTCCCGAGTTCATCTGCCGAGGAAGCCGCACAATTGGCTGAGGCTATACGACGTTCGCAAGATAAATCGGAGAACGTAAGGATTCCGAAGAAGCCCTACCCTGCTGTCATCTTTTATGAAGACCCTCCGTGGATCCGGCGACGATTCATCGGCCCTTTGGAAGAATGGGGTGAAAGGGCCCTTAAACAGGCTGTTTCGGCCGACGCCGAGGACGCGCTTTCACTGTGGACCGGTGGCCACGAGTCCACCCTCGGACCTTGGCGAGCACATCTCCTTAGGAAGGAGCATTGGCTTGAACAAGCCATACTGGAAGCTCCCTTGCGCATCGGTATGTTCCTGTATTTCTTTGTAATATTTCATATTGTTTGCTTACATATATATGTATCCTTATCTTTGTACAAACTTTGCAGGGACTTCGGCGGTGGCGGAGATTCTAAGTCGTGCTTTGACCGTAGAGTCTGCTGATATCCCCAGTGAAGCAACAATCAATGTGGAGGGGGTTGATGCAACTGTTGCTCTTGCGACAGAGTCTTCTTTGGTGGTTCCCGCTCCCAAAGCACTTGCTCCCTCGGGGGAGGCACCTTTGCCGGTCGCCGCTCCATTGGCTCTTCCTGAGGGCGACTCGGAGACTAGGGCACAGGTAGTCGAGGCTACCGTACTTTTGTTGGAGCCTGCAGTGGCAGCCGCTGCTCCTCGTTCAGAAGCCGCTACACTAGCCCGCATTCCCGATGATGTGCCCGAGGTCGTGGAGGAGGCCGTTGAAACCTCTATCCCACCAGCTCAGAATGGGAGGAGCGTCAAAGGTAGCCTTCTATATTTTAAATTAGTAATTTTTCCATTATCTGAACCCTTTTGTCTTTTCAGAATTGCGCGGATTGGCGGCCTCTATTGCTGATTTGTCTCCCAGGCAGTCTTTCCAGCGCCTGTTGGAGATGGCTGCTCCGCAAGCGATATCTCCTCAGCGCATCGTCCTCTCCTCCGGGCAAGATTAGTGTTGTTTACCTTCTTTTCACAGCATTATCACTATTTCATAATACGACATTGATGTCTTTTACAGTTCTGGAGGTCGACGACGAAGTTGAGATTCTTGAAGGGCCTGGGGAGCCTTCAGATCCCTCTTGTATGATTGTGGGTAAGTAAAGTCCCAACGTCGTTCCATTTGTTCTTTGCTTACAAGTTTCACTGACTGTTTATAAATCTGAACAGCTTTACCAGTTCTCACAGCGCTGGAGTCACGCATCGCCATGCCACTCGGTCCCTATGCTCTGCGTGCCTCGGAACGGATGGACAAGCTAAGCCTCGCCTCTTTGTCATCCCTAATCGAGGAACTTCGCGCTGGCAGTCTAATCACGGCCGAAGCGTTTGCTGCTGAAGCTAACGACTCCTTTCCCTTTCTTGCCACTTATCATAGTGAAGCAGCGGTGCAAGTCAAGGTTGTGTTTTGTCGGCAGGTGGAGGCTTGCTTGCATGTGCTAGAATGTACACGCCTTTCTTTGGAGGTTGTGGCTGCGAAGGCGAGCTTATGGAGTCTAATTGAGTGGTGTGCGGCGAATATGATATCGTGTGAGAAGAGACTCGGCCGCAAGTTTTCAGAGAGGGAGCTGGCTTCTAAAGCGCCGAGGGAGCTTCAAGCCAACCTTACGGCCAAGGCCAATAAAGCGTATGAACTATGGCGAGTGATTCAAGAGGCCATCATGGAGGTGGTAGCCATTGATAAAGCCGCCGTGTTCACTCGTGAAATGGTCGAAGCCCATAAAGTCACTGAAAAAGAGCTTGAAGGCCGGCTTGCTTCCTACCAGGCCCAACAGGCTCAAGCGGAGGCCTGTCTCTTGGCGATACTGAATCACGAAGGCGAGGCCCAGCGAAAGAGGGACGAACTGACCAATCTACTAAATCACCCGCCAACTTGAAGAATTGTATATGTATATTTTTTTTATTCTTCCTTTGTACATACTCCTGAATGAGAGTACATTTTTTTTACGAATTGCACTTTGTATTTATTTTGATTCATGAATAAAAGATATATTTTTCTTCACGATCGTGTGTCCCTTTTTATTAAATGTATTCTGTGGATAGTCTATCTCGATCTCTTTGCAGGAAAACGACGGCTTAGGATTCAGGGTTAAGATCTGCCTCCTAAGACTTTTCAACTTCACGAGCCGTGAGGATCTCATAAAGAATTTTCTCCATACCGGTCGAGAGGATCCCGTAGGTGTAATTTCTCCTTAAGAATCGTGAGGATTCCTAAGTGTGTTTTCTCTTGAAAGTCGTAAGGATCTCACAAGAGAGTTTGCTCCTTTACGAGTCGTGAGGACCCGTAAGTGATGGGTGAGGTTATCATCATCCACATTTCACGGAATCAGGAGTTGCCCTGGATGCTTCCCACGGGTTCACTGCCGTGTTCTGCGAGGACCAGGCTCCGCTGTGGACGTTTCCCACGGGATTAGGATTGACATAAGCCGCGTTCCACGTAGCCAGGAATTTTGCTCTGGATGCTTCCCACGGGTTCACTGCAGTGTTCTGTGAGGACCAGGCTCCGCTCTAGACGTTTCCCACGGGGTCAGGATTGACGTTATCCGAGTTCCACGTGACCAGGAATTTGCTCTGGATGCTTCCCACGGGTTCACTGCCGTGTTCTGCGAGGACCAGGCTCCGCTATGGATGCTTCACATGGGGTCATTGCCGTGCTCAGCGAGGACCAGGATCCGCTCTGTACGTTTTCCACGGGGTCAGGATTGACATTATCCGCGTTCCACGTAACCAGAAATTTTTCTATGAATGCTTCCAACGGGTTCACTGCCGTGTTCCGCGAGGACCAGGCTCCGCTCTGGATGCTTCACACGGGGTCATTGTCGTGCTCTGCGAGGACCAGGATTCGCTCTGGACGTTTCCCACAGGGTCAGGATTGACGTTATCCGCGTTCCACGTAACCAGGAATTTTGCTCTGGATGCTTCCCACGGGTTCACAGCCGTATTCTGCGAGGACCAGGCTCCGCTCTGGATGCTTCACACGGGGTCATTGCCGTGCTCTGCGAGGACCAGGATCCGCTTTGGACGTTTCCCTTAGGGTCAGGATTGACGTTATCTGCGTTCCACGTAACCAGGAATTTTGCTCTGGGTGCTTCCCACGGGTTTTTTGCCGTGTTCTGGGAGGACCAGGCTCTGCTCTGGATGCTTCACACGGGGTCATTGCCGTGCTCTGCGAGGACCAGGATCCGTTCTGGACGTTTCCCACGGGGTCAGGATTGACATAAGCCGCGTTCCACGTAACCAGGAATTTGCTCTGGATGCTTCCCACGGGTTCACTGCCGTGTTCTGCGAGGACTAGGCTCCACTCTGGATGCTTCACACGGGGTCATTGCCGTGCTCTGCGAGGACCGGGATCTGCTCTGGACGTTTCCCACGGGGTCAAGATTGACAAAAGCCGCGTTCCACGTAACCAGGAATTTGCTCTGGATGCTTCCCACGGGTTCACTGCCGTGTTCTGCGAGGACCAGGCTTCGCTCTGGATGCTTCACACGGGGTCATTGTCATGCTCTGCGAGGACCAGGATCCGCTCTGGACGTTTTCTACGGGGTCAGGGTTTGTCATAATCCGCGTTCCACGTAACTAGGAATTTTGCTCTGGATGCTTTCCACGGGTTCACTGTCGTGTTCTGCGAGGACCAGGCTCCGCTCTAGATACTTCACACGGGGTCATTGCCGTGCTCTGCGAGGACCAGGATCCGCTCTGGATGTTTCACACGGGGTCATTGCCGTGTTCCACTTAACCAGGAAGGGTTGACTTTATCTGCATTTCACGAAGTCAGGGATTGACTCTGGGTTATCTGTGCACCGCCGAGTCATGGAACTGGGAGTTGCCGATGTTCCGGTTTGCTTGATGTTGTGTCTGTTGTAACGAGACGAATGTCGAGATGATCTCCAGGCTATCTGTGAACCGTTGAGATTTGGCTTCTTCTCCTGATGAAACCTGGGGAGGAAAAGTGTGATTCCTTCTTTTTTTGCGCCCCTGGATTGTGTACAGGGATTGATGTGATATCACCTGTAGGGCATAAATTTCATTTTATTTTATTTCTTTCCGTGATGCTCTATCATTTCAGCTTTTATATCGCGAAGGTTGCGATTGCCCAATCATTTCGGCTATTTTTCGCGGTGCCCAATCATTTCGGCTATTTATTTTAATTTTACTCGCTACTTTTTATTGCGAGTTCCCTAATCATTTCGGCTATTTTGCATGCATACATTTTTTTACTTGCTAATTTTGTTGCAAGTTGCCCCATCATTTCGGCTATTTCATATGCATGTGTAGCTTGCTAGCTTCTTACTGCAAGCTTGGGATTAGACACCGATTTCGGCATCAACACCTCTACAACTGGGATATTGCAAGGTGCGAATCATCATTTGCCTCTGTCGGTGTCGAACAAAGGTAGCTTAGCGAACAGGGTTAGGATCCTGTCGACTAAGGCTTTTGACTTCATGAGCCGTAAGGGTCTCATAAAGGTACTTCTCCCTGCGAGTCGTGAGGATCTCGTAGGTGCGTTTTCTTCTTAAGAATTGTGAGGATTCCTAAGTGCATATTCTCTTATAAGTCGTAAGGATCTTACAAGAGTGTTTTCTCCTTATAAGTTGAGAGGACTTACAAGGGTTGTTCACTGTGTAGACATATCCCTAGTTATGGATGGGACTTTGTTAGGGAAGTTTTTATTCGCGCCCGTGGATTGTATACAAGGGTCAGCATTGAGCCGCCTGTAGGGCAGTATTGGAGGTTGTGGTGGCTGCTTAAGAACAGGTTCAGATCCCTGTAGTTTAAGACTTTTGAATCTCATGAGCCGTAAGGGTCTCATAAGAGGGTTCTCCTTACGAGTCGTGAGGATCTCGCAAGTGTAATTTCTCCTTAGGAATCGTGGGGATCCCTAAGTGTGTTGCTCCCTTGTGAGTCATAAGGATCTCACGCGGGTGGTTTCTCCTTACAAAGTCGAGAGGACCTTGCAAGTGTCTTTTAACGAGGTTGCGCCCTTTCGGCTTTTCACAAAACTCGCCGGTAGCCCTGCTGTTTTTACTCACGGAGCCTTTTCGGGTTTTCATCCGTGCCCATTTTGCTTATGGACATACCGTTTTTTTATTCTTTTTTTTATTCTTTCCCTCCTTTTGTGTCAGCCTTGAGATGCTGCAGTCCACAGTAGTTTATCGACGTCTCGGTCAACAGCTAGTTTTAGGACATAGTGGTCCATCGTTAGTTTAAGGACGTTTCGGTCCATGGTTAGTTTAAGGACGTTTCGGTCCATCGACCGGCTACTACTTATAGAGTTTGGGCTTAGGAAGATAGCGAGCGGACATAGGCGTCGTCATCTATCGTTGACCTAGGCCGTGACTTGTCAGGCGTAGTATTTCTTTAGGAAGCGACCGTTTATTGGCCTGAAAGGTCTTTCACCATGCATGTCCATGAGTAGGCAGGCACCACCCTGGTAGACTTTGTCTATGATATACGGGCCTTCGTAATTCGGCTCGAATTTTCCCCGCTTGGCACGATTGGGGATCATAGGTCTTTTGATCACTAGCACGAGTTCGCCTTGGCGGAATGTTCTCGGCCTAGTCAGTCTCTCATATGAACGCGTCATATTTTCTTTATAAGCGTCCAGATTTTGTTGCGCTATGAGCCAGGTTTGATCAAGGGCATCGAGCTCCTGAAGCCGAAGGTGAGCATTCTCTTCGTCCGTTAGCTCGTAATGAACTGCCACTCGTAGAGAGGGTAGCTCTATCTCGAGGGGGAGTACCGCATTTGTACCGAATACCAATGCGTACGGCGTCGTATTCGTGGCCGTTTTGAACGTAGTTCGATATGCCCAGAAAGCTTCATGCAGTCTCTCATGCCAGTCCTTCTTATTTCGAGACACCGTCTTTTTCACGATCTTCATCAAGGTTTTGTTAAAAGCCTCAGCTAGACCGTTAGCTCGGGGATTGTAGACCGATGAATATCTCCAGTCTATGTTATGTTGTTGTGCGAAGCGGCTGATTTTGTGGTTTCTGTAGGCTGGCCCGTTATCGGAGATGATCCGTCTCAGGGTTCCAAACCGATAAATGACGTGTGTCTTGAAGAAATGGAGGATATTCTTCGTTTTCACTTCTCTTAGCGGTACTGCTTCTGCCCATTTGGAGAAGTAATCAGTTGTCGCTAAAATGAACCGATGTCCTCTGGACTATACTGGTTCGATGGGGCCGACTATGTCAATCCCCCACATTTCGAACGGCCGGCTAGCCACCGTTGGATGCAACGGATTTGGATGTTGATGGATGAAGTCCCCGTGAATCTGGCATGAGTGGAACTGCTTCGCGTACTCGAGGCGGTCTTGGATCATCGTGGGCCAATAGTAGCCCATCCTTTGAATCTTCAGCTTCATCTTCGGCCCGGCTTGGTGAGAACCGCAGAGTCCGTCGTGAGTTTCTTGGACGACTCTTTTTGCTTCTTCAGGTCCGAGGCATCTTAACCACGGAGAATCAAATGACCTCTTGTACAGAGTATCGTTGACGAAGGCGAAAGATAGGGCTCGCTTCATGAGCTGATGTTTTGAGGATGCATCTTCAGGTGTTCGACGGGATTTGAAGTAGTCTATAAAGACTTCTCTCCAATCCTCAGCATTTTCTTGGTCTTTTACTTGTAGAGCCATTTGCTCGGTCGCTCCCTTTTCCTCGGACGACTCCGGAGATATTTCTGCCGTTGCAAGAACCCGACGGCTTTGTACCACGATTCTTACGTCATCGAGGTTCTCATCGGCCAATTCTTTAGCAAGCTTGGCTAATGCATCTGCCTTACTATTTTCCGCACGCGGTATGTTTTCCAAGGTGTAGTAAGGAATTTGGGTCAACAATTGCTGCACCCTCTCGCCGTACTTCACCAACTCTGGCTTGCACATTTGGTAGTCGCCGTTTACTTGACTAACAACCAGTTGGGAGTCTCCGTATATGAGCAGGTTTTCAATTCCCATGTCGATGGCGATCTTGAGACCTGCTATCAAAGCTTCATACTCGGCTTCATTGTTTGTCCTCGGCTCTGTTAAGGAGAAGGCAAAGCGCATTATCCCTCCTTGTGGAGTCACGAAGATGAGGCCTACCCCTGATTTGATTATGGGGGTGTTTTGTTTGCGCTTCTTTATGGAGGATGCTCCATCGAAGTAAAGTTCCCACTTGGTATCACCCCAGTTGATCGTGTCAAACGCATGTTCGTCTGGCAATTCGTAGTTCAAAGGAGAATTGCCAGGTATCAGATGCTCAGCGAGGAAGTCGGCGATAGCCTGGCCTTTCACTGCCTTAAGAGGCCGATAAGTTATCGAGAATTCCATCAAGAGTAGGGCCCATTTAGTGAGACGCCCCGTTAATATAGCTTTTGACATTAAATTCTTGAGATGATCTATCTTTGATACGAGATGGACCTTATGTGCCAACGAGTAGTGTCTGAGCTTCGTTATTGCGAAGATCAACGCCAGGCAGTGTTTTTCAATGGGAGAGTAATTACCTTCTGCCCCCAAGAGAACTCGACTCAGATAGTAGAGACCTCTCTCCTTCCCTTGGTCGTTCTCTTGTGCCCATAATGCGCCTAAGGAACCTTCAAGGGCGGTTGTATACAGAATGAGAGGTTTTCCTTTAACGGGAGTGGACAGTACTGGCGGATTCTGCAGGTATTGCTTGATTTCGTCCAGTGCGTTTTGGCATTTGCGATCCCAGACGAAAGGGGTTCCCTTCTTCATCAGGTGACTGTAGGGACGGCACTTGCCGGAGAGATTGGCTATAAATCGCCGGATATACGCGAGCTTCCCTTGGAGAGACCGCAATTGCTTGAGAGTCCTTGGTGGGGGCATTTCTATAATCGCCTTAATCTTTGACGGATCTATCTTGATGCCTCGGTGTCGGACGATGAATCCTAGGAACTTGCCCGAGGAAACTCCGAACGCGCATTTGAGAGGGTTCATCTTCAAATTGTATTGCCGAAGGCGTTGAAACACAATTCTCAGATGCTCTAAATGTTCCTCGTATGATTTGCTTTTCACCACGAGGTCATCGATATAGCATTCAACGATTTCATGTATGAGGTCATCGAAGATCTTCGTCATGGCCCTCTGGTAGGTAGCACCGGCGTTCTTTAGACCGAAGGGCATCACCTTGTAGCAGAATATGCCCAAAGGGGTCCGAAAAGCAGTATGCTTCTGGTCCTCTGGATGCATCTTTATCTGATTGTATCCTGATGATCCGTCCATGAAGGAGAAGACTTCGTGAGTGGACGTGTTATCTATCATCAGCTCAGTGACCGGTACTAGAAAGTCGCCTTTTGGACAAGCTTTGTTGAAATCTCGGAAGTCCACACATATGCGCACCGTCCCATTCTTCTTCATCACCGGGACGATGTTGCGATCCAGTCAGGATACTGAACCTCTTGGATGAAGCCATAGTCGATTAGCTTCTTGACCTCGGCGTTGATGCTCATCTTAAGCTCGAGCCGCATTCTCCTCGGCGCTTATTTGATTGGCTTGACGTCCGGGGATATCACCAGTTTGTGTACAACAATCTCTGGATCTAGTCCCGGCATCTTGGAATAGTTCCATGCGAAGCAATCTTTATGCTGCATGAGCACGTCTTTTAGCATAGCCACCCTTTCTTCAGACAGCAGTTCACTGACGAATGTCGGTCGCGGGTCACTTGCCGTCCCTAAATCAATTTCTTGAGGTTATCTGCAGTAGTATGTATTCCATCTTCCAGCTTTTTCGGCGCCGGTGGAAACTCTGAGATCACCTCGTCATCATTGTTTTCGAAGCACCAGGGGAGGTCATCCATATTCTCGGGCTCTTCTTCTGATAGCGTTATCATATGACAAGTACAAGCTCGCTTCCAAGACTGATGTTGATCTGGTTCTACTCTCGTTGTATGCACGGCTTTTGGTTCATGCTTCCTGTGGCGGGCTTATCTTCCAACTGCTGGATAGAGCGAACCTGCCCTGTTGATATTGGTCTTCGACCCAGTTCTTGAAGGTGAAGCAGTCTTCGAGAGGATGTCCTATTGCTCGGTGATATGAGCAATAGTCCTGGATGGGAGATCTCGTTCGCTTGCTCGAGGTGCTTGGACTCTGGCAGTGTCATCATCTGATGCTTTATGGAAAGATCAAGTATCTTCTGCGTTTGTCCTGGGGAAAAGAGTATGCTCGACCCATCTTCTTTATAAGAGACGAATCCGGATTGCTCGATTCCCGATCGCGTGGCTTCCTGGTCCCGCTTTGTCGCTGTCGAACACCTTTCCCGCTCCTTGATTTATTTTTTCCTCTGTGTCAGGCCTTTTGTATGACGGGTTGATGAGGAAGAGCATTGTCGTTCTCCGTGGCCCGTTGGAGGAGGCGCTGCGTTCTGGCTTTCTCGTAAATGGCCATTTCGCGGTTATGGTCATCCCGGATCTTTTGACCCGCTTCCCTACTAGTTTGTCCATTCGTTCTTCAAACGACGGACTCGGCATTTTGATGGTAGAATCTCGTTTTGGTTCAGGATCAGCGTCTTCTAACAGGGCGTCTCCTTCCTCATCGAAGTCATGTACGACGTAGCTGCCATGGATTCGTTCTCGTTTTCTGGATTGAACATATCCAAGCCCGATCGTTTCCATTCTTCCATTGGGCAACTTTCATTGAGTTCCAGGGACATCCCAAATCCTGTTGTAGAATCGAGCTTGTCGAGTAGTTTGTATGAAAGGTACCCCTTGGCGCTTCAATAGCCTTTTCAAGCTTCTGTGTAATATCTAGGCAGCCGGATGGGCTGGAGCCTGTCGAGCGTAGAATCGGCGCCATGCCAAATTTCTTTTTCCACTTTGGTTTCCCCGGATAGGTAGAATAGAATCGCCTTTTCACCTTTTCGTCTGGAGGGACGTAGAATGTCTGCAGTTCTTGCACACTATAAGTTTTAAGTACATCGAGCTCTTTGTACTGCTCTTGTGGAACCATAGTGATCTGCAAACTCTGATTATCGCCAGCGAAGGCTTGTATTGATGGCCGAGCGGAAAATATAGCTTTAACCTTATCTTCCGAGTCGCTGCCGAAGATCAACGTAGGGGCGGACGGTCCCGGGTTGTTGCGCTGGGGCGGCCCTGAATAAACTATCTCTTCTTCCTTCTCGGTATCACTCCCGAAGACCGGAATAGTGGTGATAGCTTTGTTCTTCGGTTTGTGACATCTTTCCGTGTCCTCAAAATCTGGTAAGAAGTATTTTGCATCTTCGTACTTTCGGACTTCGTTCACGAAGAATGGGTTTAACTCTCCGTCACAGTGTAACTCGAGACCATCTTTGAAATACTTTATACACTGGTGTTGTGTAGAAGGGATGATGTTGTACTCGTGTAACCAAGGCGGCCGAGCAAAGCATTGTAGCAAGTCTTAGCGTCATTGACGTAAAATTTAATATCCGTGACGAGTAGCCCGAAGCGCAGTGTCAGTATCACAGACCCGAGAGTCCGTGATGACTGGGAGTTGAAACCGGAAATGGTGATTTTATCATGAGCGAGGTGCTGAACGCTCATGCAGATTTCCTTCAACACTCTCACGTTGAGGAGATTGACGGAAGACCCATTGTCGACCAGGAATTTACCTATCTTGATGTCATGACAGTATCCGGAGACATATAGGGGACGGTTATGCTCACACGTCCCGAGGAGGAGATCTTCATCGCCGAAGGTGATATCGGCTGTATGCACTTCTTCCAGCTCGTCTTTCATCTTTTCTTCGGCGAGGAAAGTTTGGAATTGCTCTGGCTCTTGTAGCGCCTTGATCAATGAATCTCTCGCCTCTTTGGATAACAGAAGGGCGTCGAGAATGCTTAATTGCGAAGGTAGCTTTCTCAAGTGTGCCAGAACGTTGTAGTCCACCTTACTCTTCTTCGGCGGGTCCTTGTGTAACACCCGAGCCCAATACTACTATTTTCTGTTACTGGTTGAGCATTAGATATTATTTATTTCATTTAGCTTGCCTGTTTGACACTTGCCGTGAAATTTCATCTGGCTAAGTCATTTCTGCTGATAACAAATTTTAGCACCTAAAATAAAATTAAAAATATCTATCTTGGCCTACTCGTCACCCCTAGCCGCGTGGTAGCGTCCGTGCGTCGAGTTCTCATCCCGTTCGGTGAAACGGGCGAGTTTGGACGACTACGCGCGCGTACAGGTGTCCGACTTGGGGGTATGCTTTTTAGTCATAAAACATTTCATTTTAAAATTTGGAACCCGCTTAAAATCCTATTATTTGAATTTCGAATTTTTGGACCCAACCCGGGTACGATTTGGAAATGTTTCATTTAGCGCCGAAATCCCAAATTAATAAAATATTTGAAAACTATATTTATAATCTAATCTCACAGTTAATTTAAAACATACAAAATCTTTTAAATATTTCTTTCAGTTTTTAAATCTCTCCCTGGCCAATCACGGGGCTCTTAACCCCCGTGGGCCCCTCCAATCTCTCTCTCTTTCTCTCTCCCTCTCTCTAGCTGTCTCTTTCTCTCTCTCTCTCTAATTTCTCGTATCTCTCTCTCTCTATCTCTCATATCTTTCTCTCTCCCTCTCTATCTTCCTTATATATAATTTCCCATGCATCTTTCTTCCTGGAGGAACTGTAGCCCCACGAGAAAAGCTTTACCCATCGCTAACCCTAGCCCTAGCCATCCTTACCGTCGCCGCCGCAACCCTGACGCCGGCGCCAACGCCAACGTCGCCGTCGACTCCGCCTCCTCTTCCCAACCTCAGCATCTTCTCCTTCTCCCCGTGTGCTCGGCGCCGCAACAGAGATCCCGGCCAACCCCCGTGCCTTCTCTGTACGGCCGGAGACACCGCCGGCGACCTTCGTCGTCGTCACCCGCGCCACCTTCAGAGCCTCCTCATCGCCGCGCACCCCAGACCCGACCACTTCCTCTCCCTCTCCACTTTCTTTCCTTTTCCATACCGCAGCCCTAGCCGTCGCCTGCAACCTCCTCGCCGGCGCCCCACCGCCGTCGACCCCATCGCTGGCACGCCCTCTGCAACCCCTGTAAGCCTTCTCCTCCTTTTCCTCCTTCCTTTTCTCTGGTTCCTTTGCATTCTTGTTTGCACAACTTGATATTTCACTGTTCGCTTTTTTCCGCCGGAATCCGGCGATGCCGGTGACGTGTCCCGACGTTCCAGCGAGGTACCCCGATCCGCGTGGTCCCATTGTTCGTTGTTTGGGTTCAATCCGTGAACCGTGCGTCCGTCGCGTGTTTCCCCGCCGACATTACGTTCCATTTTTCCCGGTTCGCGACCGTCGAGGCAAGTATCACTTGCTACATGCTATACTATACAATTATATATGTTTGACTCATTAAACCTGCAAAATTTAACTCGGTATAGTTATTTTCTCATTTGGTTGCAATATGACATATATCATTTTTCAGTTAACATAGAAATTACAATTTGCCACTTTTAACCTAAGAACCAAGTTTACCTGTTAATCACATTTTACCGTTTAATAGATTGTAGCACTTTCCCATGTAGTTCTATTACATTCGAATATTCGTATTCAAAGGCTTGATATAACTGTATTGCATCATCATTTAAACTGTTGCACCGCTAAGGGTGCTCAAAACCTGTTAATATAATAGAACGGCTGCACTGTATTAATGCACTATTGTGATTGAATGAACTGCCTATTGTTGTTTAATTTATTGCTTATTTCCTGCTGTTAATCCCCTGTTCGATTATATATCTGTTGTGAGCACACCCACGACATCGTTACATCTTGACTTGACTTTGTTACACATAATATATATTGATACACCTGACATGGTACCGTTTACTGTTGACTTGACCTGATGTACCATGACCTGACCTGTCACCTGATCTCGTGCCTAATGCCAACAAACCCGACAAGTAGTCCTCATGGACCATTCCTGTTGTCTATCCAGACAAACCTGCTGTTACCTGATCCTGTGTTGGCATTAGTTCTTGATTACTGAATATCTGACCTGACACATATAACTTGGGGGTATGGGGAAATCAAATGTGTAAACTAAAGTGTAACTTAAAAGGGTATTACTTGATCCGTGGTCCCGGGGGGTAACGGGACAGAGCCATTCGTGACTCTTACATTTTCCTGATCCGTGGTCCCGGGGGGTAACGGGACAGAACCACTATTGGTTCCCATATTCCTGATCCGTGGTCCCGGGGGGTAACGGGACATATCCTTTGAGTTACACGGAGGATTACTCAAATTGATTTCAAAGACTTTAGAATAGAAAACCCGAGAGAACAGTTTAGTTACCCACTGCACACTACCCTGCACTGCTTGTTTCATACTATTGCTTTATTCATGTTTAATTCTACATTGCCTGTTACTCTGTTCATATTATATTACTGGTTGACATGACGCGCTGACGTCTGGGTTTTGCATGGCCCAGATTCTGTACCATTGTCGCAGTCCGAGCAGGAGTACTTCAGCCAGCAGGCTGAGCTGTGAGGTGTTAGTGTGTGTTAGTTTTATTTCCTGCATTTATTTCCTGATGTGAGCCCGCATTATGGGACATACTTTTCAGTTATTTGTATTGGATCATTTGCTTCCGCATTTATTTATTATTGACTCCTGTTATTCTGGTTTATGGACATGTTTTAGAAATTTTTATGTTGTTCTTGATATCTCTACAGCCGTAATGTGACTGTGGATGGATGCTTCCAACCCACAGGTAGTATGGTTGGCTATGTCACGTGCCCAATCTAGCGCACTCTAGGAAGCGGGGCGTGACACCTTGGCTGTCAGCTCTTTGACGACTTGATCTTCTAAGGTGATATCTTCAGGGATTTTTTTCTTTTCCTTTATCTTTTTTGTTCGTGGGGCCGAGATTCTTTTCGGGCAGCGTACGATTGCGCAGCTGAATATTTTCGCAGGTCTTTGGTTCTTCCTCTTTTCCTGAGGTGGATTCTTTGAAGAGAGGGCCAAGAGTCATCTCTTCGTCAGAGTCGCTCCCGAAGGTAAGAACTTGCGATCCTCCGGCGTTAACCATGCGACAGTTGCCGGTAGTTCTTCTAAACCCCTCGGTCGTACTTCCTCGCTCCTAACGAGTTTTGCGTTTCATCCGCTTAAAATGTTGCTGATGAGAAACATATCCCTGCCACCATCTTTTAAAAGCGTTGCACTCTTCGGTGGGGTGCACAATCTTTCGGTTATATAGGCAATAGCTAGGATGTGTTTCCGCTTTACCAAGAATGTTTCCTTCGGAGGGTGGCGGCTTCATCCCCATTGATATGGCTTTAGCGAACCTTTTCCTTATCCTAAACCTATTTTTATTTGCAGCGGAGGCACTTTGATCTGGCGGGAGTGTTTCAACCCCTTCGTCCAGTCGCCGGTATTTGGCCTTTTCAAATATGGCCATCTCACGCTCCCGATCAGCTTTACTTTTCAGAAGAGCTTCATTTAGGAATGCGTCGATCATTTCATCTGATGGCCCTGGAAGTTCCGGTTCAGGACCTGCCCCCAGTTTCTCTGTGTAAGGAGCTTCTTCATCATTTATTGATGAGTGAGAGATCACATGGCAACTTGCTACGTAATCCTCAGATTCATCCGACGAGTCTTCTCCATCATCTCCGTCTTCGAGGACGTGGCCGAGGAACTCTTGGAGTGTGATTGGAGTCCGCGCCTTCTGATTATATTCTTCCAGCGCGTCGATCTATTTTTGCAGGTTCGTGCGCTTGTCACCGGGCTTCACGGGCTTTTGGTCTTCTTCTTCGTCTTCGAAGGCTAGGTGTGAGTGTTTTGAATATCACCACCAATCTTTGGAGTTGGGCACGGCTTCAGCATCCCTTCGATGATCTCCGGCTCTAGCGGGTTTTTCCACCTGATTGCCGGGCATGTCTGGAGATCGTTCAGCATTCTTTTGGTTTTGGCAGAAAGAGCGACCTCCCATGGAGCTTCTTCAACAAAAGAGCACGATGCCCCCGGTGTGTCTGTCTTCTTAGGAGTGTGTGGTTGTGGTGGGCTTACTTTCCACTTCTCAGACAGCGCAAACTTGCCTTTTTAGTACTGATCCTCGATCCATCCCTTAAAGACGAAGCAATCTTCGATTGGATGGCTTACCGTTTGGTGGTAAGGGCAGTAATTGGGATTATTAGTCCCGCCGGGTTGCAGTGGTCGCTTAGGATTCGGCAGATTAATGAGCCTGTTGCGCACCGCCAGTTCGAACAGTCTCTTCGTTTTGTCCCGTGGGAACGAGTAAGGACGCTTTATTTTTTCATTATAATAGCGCCGTCTCTCTTCCAGTTGATCTGTTAGTTTTGGGGCACTGGGCTGCTGTTGGGTATTCTCAACGAAGGTCGCCTTCCCTTTACTCTTTTCGTTCCGCGGCTCCGGCTTCAGAGGAGATGGTCTATGACCCATCTGGTCCATCTGGGCTAGCTTGTCGATTAAAGCTTAGAACGTGGTCGGCTTGAAGAACATCATGAATTGTGAAATAGTTGCATGAGGGTCTAGGGTGCCCACGAACATGCCCATCGCTGGTGCTTTTTCGATGCGCTGTTCGCATTTCGACCACAAATTCCGCCATCGGATTGTGTATTGAACCCACGTCTCGCCTGGCTTCACCCTGGCATTAATCAATGCCATTATTGGGGTGCGTTCACTAGCACTCGCGAATCGCTGGGTGAATAACAACTCCATTTCTGCGAACATCTTGACGGAGTCGTTTGGAAGTTCGGAGTACCACTCAAATGCCGTCTCCGACAAGCTACCGACGAATTGGCGGAGCAAAAGCTTATCATCACCCCCGGTGTTGCCGCAAAGAGCCCTGAACTGAGCGACATGTTGATGGGGATTGCATGTCCCCTTGTACACATGGAATTTGGGGATTGTGTATCCCGGCGGGTACTTTATTTGGTCATACCAGCCTGGATACGGCCGCCCAGTTTTAACGACTTGGCCAGCCGCTCCATTTACCTGGTGAGCACGTATTTGCTGAGCAATATAGTCATCCAGAGCGGCCTTGGAAATTGTTTCCTCTTTGGCTACTGAAAGTGCTGGGGGAGGATTCGACGTCTCCCCTCTGTCGTCTTCAATAATGATCGGAGGGTCTTCAGCTGGGGTATCCGGCTGTAACATCATCCCGACCATGTCTTGGAAGAGAAGTACCATTCGATTTATGTTGGCAGCTTGTTCTGCAGCTTCTCTGTCCTTCTTTTCGAGGACCCTGCGTAAGAAGTCAGCATCGGTTTCTTGTTCGTGACGCTGCTCCGATGATGCCTCCGGGCTTTCTTTTGGTCCGGTGAGTGCGGCCATTGAAGTCAGCATCTCCTGAAGCTTCTGTTGTTGTTGTTCCCGAGCCCTTATTATTGATCGGGTGAGCGGTCGGTGGCCTGTCAAAGTGCGGCTTTCCTCTTTTCCAGAAGCCATATAAACAATATGCACCGTTATGCCCCCAGACTTGGGGCGTTCGGGCTCAGCGTTTTCGTGGTCCGCCACGTTCACAGGGGCTTTCTCTGGCTTCCTCTTCTTTTGAGTGGTTGACATTGAGGGGGCCGTTGCGGGCACCCAGGTGGTTGTCGTCCTTTGTGGCTTGCTAGGACGGTTCTCTTCCTGCTGAACCTTCGCCTTTTTCTGTCGGCGGGGATAATCTTAATCAATCACCGACTCTTGGACCCGTCGCCAGACTTTGTAAACTTTGGAGGACAGCCGCTGAGGGGGCTGATCTGGCTTGATTTCTGTAACTTTCTCCACCGGTGGAGGAGATCTTTTCAGTACGGCGGTAGGAGAGTTCCTGCGCACCTTGTTCAGCAATTCAAAGCTGTTCCCGGTTGGAACAGCAGCATTGACTTCCACCGTTGGGGCTGGCGGAGTAAATCCAGATGGGGAGCTGCCCCCAGCCTTCCGCACTCGGCGCCAGTGACGACGGCGAGCATGTCGTGCAGATGGTGTTGGTTCAGCTATGGGGATGGCTTTATCGTGCCCCCTGTTCTGGTGAGGCGCTGCTGGTACCAGCCTCTTGAAGACTGACGTCCGCTGAGCAGCAGTATCCAATATGTTAAAGACAGATCTTTGAGCAGGCCCGGGAGCCGGAGTGGGAGCCGGAACAGTCAATCTCGTGAAGACCGATCCTTTGGCAGGAGAAGCCGCCTTGACGACTTCGGGAGCAGGGATGGTTACTCTCTTCGGAATAACCTTTTCTTGAATTGCAGGCTTCATCATGGGCCCACAGGAACTTTGGCCCAATCTGGCAAAGACCGAGGCGCTGGAGCTGGACAACTGGTTGAGAGGGGACGCAGTAGTCGTAAGCCGATCAAAGACCGACTTCTTGGGAACTTCTTGTGTTGGTATAGGAGTGCTGAAGCTCGTTGGCGGGAGCATGGTCCCGAAAAACAATCCAGTGGTGGCCTGAGTGACCTGTTCCACTGGCATCGTGAACAAGGAAGCCGCTTGTGGCCCGTAAGCTATGCGATGAGGCGGAACGTGAGTTGCAGTTGCAACTGGAGCACTTCACGCAAGTGGACACCATTGATCTTTCGCTTTCTGCACCAAGCAAAACGCCAAATCTTAGTACCTTGAACCCAATGGCAACCATTAGCAAACCGCGATTCCTTCGCGATCACGACACAAGAAGTGTGGAGTGGAAAGAGGAAAAGGTCCCACCGGGCGTGCCAGAATCGGTTCCCCTCCGAAACCCGGGAAGACATGCGTCTTTCCTGAATTTGGGGGCAGATGCTAATTGGTGCTATCCGCCCACCTCTCCGAAGATACCAAGTTGATTTATGGCACCATGTATCGAAGGTTTAAACGGATGCGGCCGATGTAGCAGACTTCGTCAGATTCCCCCTCATTTGAGGGTTTTTTTTATTGTGGGGACGCTCTTCCCTGCAGGAGCAAGCCCCTGCAGTTAATTACGCTACCGCATCGCGGTAATAACTTTCTCCTTCTCCAAATGATCACTTCGTGTCGTGGGTGTTTGTTTTGTGTTTGGTTGTCCATGGATTGTATACGGAGACTAATTTATGTTGTCGCCCGTAGGGCGTGGATTAGTCCAAATCCGTATATTCTTAGATTTGGGTTTGAGGGTTGGGTTTAAGGATACGTTAGTCTTATTTGGGACTAAGATCAACTTAAACGTATGTTAAGGATACGTTAGTCTAATTTTTAGACTAAGATCAACTTAACAGGATCGTTTAGATCCAACAAAAGAGCATTTGGACTCAATTGTTTAGTTTAAGGACATTACAGTCCATTGTTAGTTTAAGGACATCTCGGTCCATTGTTAGTTTAAAGACATCGCGGTCGAGGTTAAGGATATCATAGTCCATGGGTTTAAGGACCCAACAGTCCAATGTTAGTTTAAAGACATCACGGTCGAGGTTAAGGACATCGTAGTTCATGGGTTTAAGGACCCCACAGTCCAATGTTAGTTTAAAGACATCACGGTCGAGGTTAACGACATCATAGTCCATGGGTTTAAGGACCCCACAGTCCAATGTTAGTTTAAAGACATCACGGTCGAGGTTAAGGACATCATAGTCCATGAGTTTAAGGACCCCACAGTCCAATGTTAGTTTAAAGACATCACGGTCGATGAAATGTGTGGTTGTCGGGACCCGTCACCTCTTTGAAGACGTTGAGGAATTACAACGATAAATATCTAAGGAGTGAAGAGATGTACCCTTGAACCAAGGTGGATTAAGTGATCTGTAGTCCAATTTGGAACTAAGATCAATTAATTATATTATGAGCACATTGGCTCAGTTAAGTCTGAATTGAGGACTTATGGCCAACTTGGGCTAAGTCCAATTAAGTTTGAAATATTGGCCCTTTGTTGGACCATTAGACATTTGTCTGGGTTCAGCCCCTCATCACTTAGCAATGCTAAACAAGAGTTGAGGGCTCTGATAACATTTTTATCTTTGACTGGGCATTAAACATTATAGCTCTGAATTTTACTCAATTTTAAAATTCAGTTGAAGGGGAAGCTTTGCCTCTGGAAAATTAACCAATTTGGTTACAAAATAGTGTTAAACACTGGAGAACAACAGTGTTAAACACTAGAAATAAAATTCTTAAATTAGTGTTAAACACTAGAAATAAGATTCTCAGATTAATGTTAAACACTAGAAGACAACAGTGTTAAACACTGGAAATAAAACTCTCGAATTAGTGTTAAACACTAAAGAGGAAGGGATCACGTGGGGGCACGCGAGGGCGCCTAAAGGTGGGGCCAGATCTCCTTTACTTTGTTCTGCGAATAAGTGTTAAATACTTTTGCTCTTTTGGCCATCACGTGTTGGCACGTGATGGATATTTGTGCGCTGATTATTAAAGCTTGTATCAAGGGGTCACGTGGTAACACGTGAGAGCGCCCAAGTTAGAATCTGCATTTGCTTTTATTCTCGTTGTTTTGGAGGTCACGTGGGAGCACGTGAGGCATTGCCTTAGGGCTAATTCCTTCTCAATTTGGGGGATCTATTTAGAGGTCACGTGGGGACACGTGATCTTAGTCTTTTGCATGCATGGAGATCTTTCAAGTCTCTTTATTTCTTTAAGAATTAAATTCTCTGTAGGTTTAAACCCTAATTATGGTTTTAGAGGAATTAAATTCCCATATATGTGAAAGAATTAAATTCTTATGTAGGGTTAAACCCTAATTTCATTTAGAAGGAATTAAATTCCTATGGATTTGATAGAATTAAATTCTTAAGTAGGGTAAAACCCTAGTTTTTTCTATCTTGAAGGAATTAAATTCCTATAAATTTAGGAGAATTAAATTCTCATATAGGGTTAAACCCTAGTTTTATCTTGTAGGAATTGAATTCCTGTGAGTTTGGGAGATTTAAATTCTCATATAGGGTTAAACCCTAGTTTTATCTTGGAGGAATTAAATTTCTGTGAATTTGGGAGAATTAAATTCTCTAAACTCAATTCTCCCTCTAAGTTTTGGATCTGCATGACAGAATCTCAACCCGATGGGAATTAAATTCTCAACCTATGTGGAGATTTGCTTCTGCAGATCTTCAACCAGAGGAAGAACTAAGTTCCTTTGCAGAAGAGTTAAACTCTTAGATTGAGAATTAAATTCTCTTTTTTGTTTTATGAAGCTTTGATCCCTTTCTCACCTAGGGTTTTCTTTCTTGAGAATTAAATTATCCTTTCTTTTCTCTCTGCTATTTGCCTTTAGAAAATTTCAAGATCCTAAAATTCTCTATCTTTCTTCTACTCTTGGCTCCTATTTATCGGAGAAGGAAAATAATCAATTTGTTTAGTAAATCTCTCATTGAAAGATTTTGTTTGTTTTTCGTAACTAATGTGATCTTTTAGATCACTCAGTGAATTTTATTCACCATTGGATTTTTAATCCAAAAGATATTCTTTTTGTTATTTCTGGTGAAATTTAGGGAAATCTTTCCTTGTCTAAAATCTTTCCATAAATTGGTGATTTTTAATCACCCTTGGATTTTTAATCCAAGGGTTTCCCATAATCCTTTTTTGTTTGGAAAGATTTAGAGAAATACTTTCCCAGTTAGGGTCTTTGTTTTCCCTTAATTAGAATTTAATTCTATCAAGTTATAAGGGCTTTCAAAGCCTATCACGTGTTGGCACGTGACCCATCCTCCTTCAGAATTTTAATTCTGTATTTCTACTGGGCTAAAAACCATCACGTGTCAGCACGTGACCCTTGGTTACATGTGAGCACGTGACGCCCCTTTGGTGTCTTTCCTCAGCCGCTTGTTTTTACTTCTGCTTGCTTAAAATTTTTACTTTGTAAATAGATCACGTGTCAACACGTGACCCTTGGTCACGTGTGAACACGTGATGCCTTATTGAGGTAATTCCTGATTTTAAATCAGGGAACAAAGTTAACGGGATCATTTAGATCCAACAAAAGAGCATTCGGGCTCTATTGTTTAGTTTTGGGACATTGCGGTCCATAATTTGTTTAAGGACATTACAGTCCAACATTAGTTTAAGGACATTACGGTCCATTACCAGATTAGGGACATGGTGGTCCGTTGTTAGTTTAAGGACATCTCGGTCCGATGTTAGTTTAAGGACATCTCGGTCCAAGGTTAAGGACATCATAGTCCATGGGTTTTAAAGGACCCCACAGTCCGAGATTAAGGACATCATAGTCCATGGGCTTAAGGACCCCACAGTCCAGTTTAAAAACGTCATAGTCTATGAAATGTATGGTTGTCGTGACCCGTCACCTCTCTCAAGACGTTGAAGGATTACAACGACATATATCGGAGGGGTTCAGAGATGTACCCTTGAACCAATTTTGGTTAGGATCTGAAGTCCAATTTGGGGCTACGATCTGTTAATTAGATTATGAGCACATGGGCTCAGTTAAATCTGAATTGAGGACTTATGGCCAGTCTTGGGCTAAGTCCAATCAAGTAAAAATATTTAACATTTATTTTGGGATGTTGAGCCTTTATTTGGGCTTGGCCCTGACAGTGTTTTTGTCTTTTACTGAATGCTGAGCATTCCTCATAGCCTTGGGCTTATTACAGATCAATTTATGTTCTATCAGTGCAACACATGGCGCGCTTGGCGCTTTGCGCCAGTCAAAGAGCGCAGTGCGCTTCTGCCGAATAGCGCACACGTGAAGGACACGTGTCACGCTTGGCGCTAAGCGCCAGATGATGGGCGCATTGCGCCAGTTTATGAGCGCATTGCGCTATTAGTTCATTGGCGCACACGTGATTGGCACGTGGTGCGCCTGGCGCTGAGTGCCAGCCCATGAGCGCAGTGCGCTATTTCAAGAGCGCAAAGCGCCAACTGTTAAGTGGCGCACACGTGAGGGACACGTGGCGCACTTGGCGCCGAGCGCCAGTACAAGAGCGCAGAAGCACAGTTCAAGGGCGCAAAGCGCATCTGATCAATTTTATGATCTGAGAAATAAATTCTCGTTTATAAGAGACTTTGTCTCGAGATTCTAAGAACAAAAGTTCTTATTTTATAGGATATATTTTAATCTCTTATGTTGATGAAAGGCTTTGCCTTTATGCATCTGTGATCCTCAAGAGAATTAAATTATTCTCCCCCTTTTATAATAAGATGTTTATGATCTCTTTTAGATCTATAAAGAAGTAAATTCTTCTTCTATTTTATGATGAGATCTTCTGATCTCTTGGTAAAAGACCTTGGTCTTGTAGATCTATGATCTGTGAGAAAGAAGTGAATTCTTCTTTTTAATTATGAGATGATTTCATCTCTCTGTTCTTTTTTCTTTTTACCTTGAAGAAAGTTTTCTTCTTCTGAGAGCTTCCTTTTTCTCAAAGTTTATGGGGAGGTTTCTCCCTGTGAGACTTGAAGTCTGGGGGCCTTTATATAGGACAAGCTGACCAGTTCAATCAGTTAAGGAGATCTTTTCTCCAATTGATTTGGGGAATTTCCCCTCGTTGGATCTTTGATCCAAGGGCTTCTGGTTTACAGAAGGCAATTTTCTTGTTTTTTAACAAAGATTGGAAAATCTTTCCATACGGAATTTATTCTGTGTTTTAGTGATTTTTTAATTACCATTGGATCATTGATCCAACGGTGCTCTGATTTACAGAGCACAATCTTGTTGTTTTGGAAAGATTTTGAAGAATCTTTCTTTAACAGAATTTAATTCTATTTAATTAATGATTTATCATTATTATTGGATCTTTGATCTGACGGTGGGGAGCTTTTAGTTCCAGCGCTGGCGCATCCGTGCTTTGCACGTGGTGTGCTGCTTAGGGTGCAACGCACTTAGCGCTAGCGCATCCGTGCTATGCACGTGGTGCGTTGCTTAGAGCGCGACACACCCAGCGCTAGCGCACACGTGGTGTGCTGCTTAGAGCGCAGCGCACCCAGCACTAGCGCACTCGTGCTTTGCACATGGTGCGCTGCTTAGGGCGCGGCGCACTTGGCGCTGCATCTGAAGCGTTGTTTCATTTCAAAATTTGAATTTTGGACAGAGTTTTGCTCTGATTGGGGGAAACAGGACATTCTTGAGAATCTTTGATTCTCTTCATAGGGCTTTACCCTATCATTAATCCCGACATTCGAGAATTTCTGGAATTTAATTCCATTATTTAAACCTATATGTTTCTCGACATGAGGGATTTCTGGGATTTAATCCCATGATTTGGGGGAATTTAATTCCATTTTTTGCAGAGCTCAGCTCTGGTTTGATTTTTAAGAACTTTGGGAAATTTTATTCTCTTTACTGTTCTTGGATATTTTCCTTTTTGGGAATTTTAGGGTTTTAATATCTTTTTCACAGATTTAAATCTGTTGTTGTTTAAAAGAACCCGCTTTTCGGGGAATATTGGGAGTTTTAACTGCACTGTTCATTTAATGAGAATCTTTTTTGATTCTCACAGTGGGCACATATCTCATTATTGACGAGCCACATATTTGATTTCATGAGGCCCACTAGTTTTTTTAGGCTTAGCGATTCCAGAATTTTTTATTGCCAATTCTCCATCTGGTTTCTTTTCAGGTACCATGGCTTCTGAATTCTTTTTCCCTACGTTCGCTCGGAGAGTGCTTTTGCTGACGCACCCACTGATTATGAGGTCCTTACTTTAATTCGGTATTACGATCCGGAACGGAAATCTTTTCATCTGTAGAGAGCGTAGTACAACTACATCATCAGGGGTCGGCGCAGCTTTACTTGCGAGGTGCCATCAGAGCCGATCCCCTCAGTTCAGTACACCAACCCTTCGCCGGTTGATTATGCTATGGTAATTGGATTGCAGATGGTTGTCTTCAACCATCTATGGCATCGATACCAGTCCAACTGCTGATGGCCCTAGATATTTTGGAGCGTCGTATATGTCAAGGAGAGGCACAACCGTGAGGTCAGATTTATACCATAGGAGTGACCCCTCGACATCCGACATGTTACCTCATTTGGGCCTGCTATATCTTATCTGCCAAGAAATCGTTGTTGCTGCGGACTGGGCTGTACCCGGCGATTTATGCATCTCTATTCTATTACCACACTCCTCACGTATGGTGGGTTAAGTCCTTTTTGGAACAGTGGAATATCCCGACCCATACGTTTCTGCTATCGGACCGGAAAGTATCGATCTCGTTGGAAGAATTCATGGATATTTCTGGATTACCCATCAGGGGGGAGTACGATGAGAAGATACTTCATCCTGACGAGTATATCTTTGCCACCAAATTGATCGTCATCAGTCTTACACCAGAGAATGCTATCCGGCATAAGTTCCTGAGTCTAATCAAGGTGTTGAATATTTACGAGAGCATGTTTTTAGAGTCCGGAGGGCATGGAGTTAACTTTGTAGATTTTGTCGCCTGTTTCCTTTGTCCAGAAGTTTTGTCGAAGAAAGTCGCAAAGTTTGCCAAGCTTGATGATCCATTTGGGTTTGGTTTGGACAAGCTGCCGACTGCCGATGCGGAACTGAAGCATTTTTTTATTACGGACACCCCCGTCATCTCCTTTGCAGAAATTGCTGCCCCGGATATCGATGAGGAAACATTTCTCGTGGACTTTATTGGCTTATGTCTTAGCTGGTTTGCATTCCCAATGCATCATCGGTACATGAGACCGTCCGTCTTCTACCCGGCTCATCGTAACGCGTATGGCTGTTGGAGTTGCAAGACTGGCTCATTTATATAACGACTTGAGCATGGCGGCTGACACCACCTAGCCAGGTGTGGAGCCCGTGAACCTCCCTCTCCACTATTTCATATAATGGGTGGAGATGTATGTATTGGGTGCCTTCGGCGTGCATAAGAGACCCAAATTTTATGAAGGGTATAATTTTCCCTGTGTCATGTAGTTGGTTGATGCTTCCTCTCCCGACCCAACACAACGGGCAGTTCGACGGTTGCTTTTGCGTCCGCACATGGTTGGGGATAGCATGATTTTTGTTGATAGGGTCTTGACTATTGGCAAAGAATCCTCCAAAGTGGTCCAGCGGCTTCATGATGTGTTCAAGGACGGGGTTTCTGATTTGAAGGCCAGGAAAATTGTACATCTGTACTCTATCAGGCCGGGGTTCTTAGTATTCAGGCAAAATGCTTTGGTGCTATTCATGAGATATAGCACGCATCGTTTTGCTCAACAATCAGGCTATGACCAGGGTGTTCCCCTCGAGGCGTTTCTTGATAACCCGGTTGCTTCAGAAGGAACCGTTCGCAATGTGGTCCATCATTTTATGCGATAGAACATGAGATCTTACTTCCTGATTGCTGAACCGAGTCATATTTCAAGGGCCTTAAATTCCTATATAGCCTGGTATCAACATGCGACGGTGCTGTTATCAAAGAAGAGAGGCGGATGCTCCTTGATCATAAAAATTTCGTCCCACCTAGCAACCCTGCGGCCTCAAATTCCGAAGGCTTCAAGCGCAGAGGATATTCCTCATTCGATGACCCTTACGAAATCTTCAGAGCTTCCGACTATTGCTCAGGCCGCCTCTGCGCCACTACGAGAAGCGTCGTTAAAGCAGCCGATGACGGATGTTGTAGCAGATACTAAGGCCGAGTCTGATTCAGATGAGGATCTTCTCTGTCGGTTGTTTTGGAGAGATCCCTCCGTACCGTTAAAACCGAGAAGAAACGCTGGAAGCATGTAGCGAGGTAGCGTTAGGCTAGCTTGGCTACAGGTGTGGGCTCGAGCGAAATACGAACCCCTAATGCTCGTATAGAGGACCTCCTCCTGCCTTGTCAACCGCTCACAGGCAAATCGCGCCTGCAGCTCGTGAAGAGGCTAAGCGTTTACTTCAGGAGGAAACAGCGCATGATACCTCAACGAAACCAGGTAGGACTCATTTATTTTCCAAGTTTCTTTCCATAGCAACATATTCGAATTATAACATTCTCCTTTTTTGAATGATACATTAGGGACAAGTTTAGATGCCGGGATTGTGGATGAGGTGTCGGCATCTGGAGATTCTGGGATAGTGGGCCTTCATCTTGAGTCTAATATTGCTCCAGTTGCCATTCCTCCTGATGGATCTCTAGTATTCGCGGGTAATACTAGCATAGCGACAACCCTTATTGATTCGGGAGATGGGGGTGCAGATTTTGAATCCTCTATGGTGGTGGAAGTCGAAGAAGTTGTCGCGACTGTTCCCCTCCGAATGGCGGAGCGACGTAGAGACGCCTTGCCTGAGATTCGGGACAGATGCTATTTGGTTTTATCCGTCAACCTCTCCGAAGATGCCAAGTTGATTTATGGCACCATGTATTGGAGGTTTAGACGGATGCGGCCGATGTAGCAGACTTCGTCAGATTCCCCCTCGCTAGAGAGTTTTTTTTATGGTGGGGACACTCTTCCCTGCAGGCACAAGCCCCTGCAGTTAATTATGCTACCGCATCGCGGTAACCACTTTCTCCTTCTCCAGAATTTCACTTCGTGTCGTGTGCGTTTGTTTTGTTTATGGTTGCCCATGGATTGTATACGGAGACTAAGTGATGTCGTCGCCCGTAGGACGTGGATTAGTCCAAATCCGTGTTTACTTAGATTTGGGTTTGGTGTTTTTTAGTTTAAGAATACGTTAGCCCTATTTAAGGCTAAGATCAACTTAAACTTTTGTTAAGGATACGTTAGCCTAACTCCAGACTAAGATCAACTTAATGAGATCGTTTGGATCCAACAAGAGAGAAATTGGCTCTATTGTTTAGTTTAATGACATTGTGGTCGATTTCCAGTTTAGGGACATGGTGGTCCATCATTCCCATTTGGGGACGAACATTAGTTTAAGGACATTTCGATCCAACGTTCCCATGTTGGGACGAATGTTAGTTTAAGGACGTTTCGGTCCAACATTCCCATTTCGGGACGAATATTAGTTTAAGGACGTTTCGGTCCAACATTCCCATTTCGGGACGAATATTAGTTTAAGGACGTTTCGGTCCACGAGTTTAAGGACCCCGCAGTCCGTTTCGATATGTGGTTGTCGGGACCCGTCACCTCTCTGACGTCGTTGAAGGATTACAACGAAAGGTGTCAGAGGAGCTCGGAAATGTACCCTTGAACCGGATGTAAATTGATTTAGGAGAGCAGTCTTGCTCAGTCAATTTAATTTGAGGACTTACGGCCATGATTGGACTAAGTCCAGTTGAGAATATATTGTGGTTGTTGGGACCCGTCACCTCTCTGACGTCGTTGAAGGATTACAACGATAAGAGTCAAAGGAGTTCAGAGATGTACCCTTGAACCGGATGTAAATTGATTTAGGAGAGCAGTCTTGCTCAGTCAATTTAATTTGAGAACTTACGGCCATGATTGGGCTAAGTCTAGTTGAGAAATGTTCAACGTTTTTATTTATCCTTGGCCTATTAGGCCTGTGCTAGGGCATTGCCCCTGTTTAATAATACACTGCATTTTATTTTGGCCTGCTAGGCCTTTCTGATTTGGGCTCCGTCCCTTTATTTATGCATTCTCACTTCTGATATCTCCAGGTGTGCAGAGCATCTGTTTTTGTTGGGGCCCTGCCCTTTTTAAAATAATGCATAGCATTTTACTAGGCATGTTAGGCCTTCTTTAATTGGGCTTGGCCCTTCTGTAAATAATGTAATGCATTAATCAAACTGATAATGGCCATGTGGCCTGTCAAGCGCTTTGCACCAATTATTGAGTGCAAGCGCATGTGGAGGTGACACGTGTCACGCTCTGGTGAGCGCAAGCGCAGTGCGCAGTGCGCTGCGCTGTTGCGCTGCTGACACGTGGCGCGCTCTGGTGAGTTGCGCCAACTTTAAAGAGCAATGCTCTATTTAAAAGCGCACAGGGTAAGTGGTCTTGGAGCTGACACGCGGCGCTCTCTGGTGGCTTGCGCCAACCCAGGAGCGCAACAGTGCAGATTTACAAGTGCAAGGCACCGTTTCAATAACTTGATCCAATTTTGGATTTAAGAAAAGAATCTTTAAGATTTCAGAACCAATGGTTCATAAAAAAGTGTAAGGCACTGTTATTATTTAGTTTTTATTGAAGATCATTGATCTTGTTCTCAAATCAATGATCTATTCAGAAGAAGTTCTTCTTGAATAAAGATTTTTACCTTCTTTTTTTGTTCTTGAGTTCTTCTCACAATACTTCAAAGTTCTCTCTGTCAAATTCTTGATGTTCTCAATGTTGATTTTCTTTTGAATTGGGGTCTAGGGGTCTTTATATAGTGCCCATAAATTTGTTAAGTTTGTTAAAGAGATCATTCTCTGAGTGATTTGGGGAATTTTCCCCACCGTTGGATCTTTGATCCAAGAGCTTCTATTTTACAGAAGACAATCATCTTATTTTAACAAGAACAGAAGGATCTTACTAGAATTTTAATTCTGTTTGGCGCAAACGCCCCAGCGCTTGACACGTGTCATGCAGCGCACAGCGCAGCGCAACTGCGCTTGCGCCACTGCGCTGACACGTGTCGCGCAGCGCAGTGCTTGCGCAACTGAAGCGTTGCTTCCTTTAATTTTGTTTTAAATAGAGCCTTGCTCTGATTGGGCGCGCTGCCTCGGGCACTGCGCTCTCTGCGCTGGCATGCCTGATGTTGACACGTGGCGTCCTGCGCGCAGCGCAGAGGATCCGAAGCGTTGCTTCATTTATTAAAATTTAAAATTTCAAAGTAGAGCTTCGCTCTGATTGGGGGGAATCGGAAGCGTTGCTTCATCTCCCGCCTGGGAATTTGAACAGAGCTTTGCACTGATTGGGCTAAAAATATTCCCCCCCCACCGTTGCGCTTACGTGGCCCCAAACGCAAGCGCAACGGTGGCAGAATTCCAACCGTTGCGGCAACTTTTGGAAGTTGAAAGGGCATTTGATGCCTATAAATAGGACCTTTGGTCCTCCACAGATGATCATCATCTCCAAAAATTTTACTTTCAGAATCTCAGAGTCCTGCTCTTTTGTTTAAGCACTTTTAAAAGTTCAAATTTTAGAGAATTTTAGGTAAAAAAAAGTTTGCATTAAATTAAACAAATTTTAAGAGCCTTGCTCTTAATAGATCCCTGATCTAAAGAAGACCCATTTAGGGTTTCACTTAGCAGAGCTTTGCTCTAAAGGGGTCTAAAAAGGACTAAGGAGAACCCTATTAGGGTTCCATTAATAGAGCTCTGCTCTCTAAAAGATTTTCCTTGGATTTTCTTAATTCATTAATGGAGCTTTGCTCCTTCCAAATCATATAGAAGAACTCTTAAGAATTCTTCATAGATCTTGGAAGTTAAAGATGGCATTTTGTATTATTATTATTATTATATCATCTTTTCAGAGCAAAGCTCTCAATGTTCTTAGGGGATTTTCCTCAAATTCTCCTCATAATTGATTTTGACAGGTGTCACTCCTGTCTGCAGAGCATTGCTCTCGATGAGTTTTAACTCCCTGTGTCCCTCCCCTTTTTTTATCGCTAATCTTCCAATGATATTTCCTTCAGGCATTATGGCGGTGCGTCTATATAGTCTGCACGAATGCATCTCCTACGAGGATATCCGCGTACTGGGCCGTCAACAAAACCAAGAGTTTATAGACACCCAATGTGCGGAGGTCATGGGTCGCCTTAATGCAAGCGTTGGTTGGCTGCTTCCTCGTCGTTCAGCCCTCTTGAAAGTCGTGCTGGGAGCAATCTAGAGAGCACTCCCGGGGTTCCACGAGGCCCTACCGCTCAATGCAATGGATGATGCCGAAGACAAGGTGCATTCAGTGTACCTGTCGGGGCTGATCTCGAAGAAACGACGGGATAGCCTCATCGACATCCTGCATCAAATTTTCCAGCAGACGACGATAATCGCTGCTTATCGAAGGCTGGGGGGCCTCGCCGAAGATCTTGACACACAGGAGCGCGAGAGGCTGCGCACGAGAATAATCAGAAAGGCCAGAAGAACTCTGGATGGCCTTACTTTTGAATTCCTCAATCCGTGCCCTGGATATGAGGTTATTCCATTGTAATAATTTTGAATAATGTTTCTCGTTTATTGCTTTTATGTTTGTAAGAATTTTTGGCAATATAAATGGAATTTTTTTATCCCAGCTTGTCTTATTTCTCGTTCTGAGTCTTTTGCCTATGCATGAATGAGTGTGTCTCGAACGCTTGATCAAATGTAAATCGGATGTTCTTCCTGTCACTTTCTTCTTTCTTTTATTGTCAGCATGCTGTCTTAATAAACAGGGTCGACAGATAATAGAGTAAGCATCTTAGTTTCTTTCAAGAAATAGCGATGGCTTAGGCCGCAGGTTCAGATCTGCCGCCTAAGACTTTTCAACTCTATGAGCCGTGAGGGTCTCATACAGACTTTTCTCCCTACGGATCGAGAGGATCTCGTAGGTGGATTTTCTCCTTAGGAATCGTAAGGATTCCTAAGTGCGTTTTCTTTTATAAGTCGTAAGGATCCTATAAGAGAATTTTCCCTCTTACGAGTCGAGAGGACTCGTAAGCAGTTGTTTCCCTCCTTGTCGAGATTCGACTTTGGAGAGTGAGACCCGTAAATAGTATGCAAGAGACCGTTTTAGACCGACTTGCAGGGTCCCAGTGCTCAGGAAACAAGTTTTTTAATCTCTGCTACCTAAGGCTTTATCTTGCAAGTTGAGAAGAATCGGGAAGTTCTCACGGAGACACTGGTTTCTCTGCGGGCCAACGCGAATCGGGAGGCTCTCATCAAGGACGCTAGTTTCCCTGAGTTGAGGAGTTTACCAAGGACACTGGTTTCCCTGGGGTTGAAACGAGTCGAGGTGTTCCTGCAAAGACGCTAGTTTCTCTGCGGATCGACGCGAATCAGGATGTTCTCATTAAGGGCACTGGTTTCCCTGAGTCGAAGTATTTTGCCGAGGATGCTAGTTTCCTCGAAGTTGAAACGAATCGGAGTATTCCTGCAAAGACGCTAGTTTCTCTGCGGGTCGACGTGAATTATGAGGCTCTCATCAAGGACGCTAGTTTCCCTGAATTGAGGTATTTGCCAGGGACACTGGTTTCCCTGGGGTTGAAACGAATCGATGTATTCCTGCAAAGACGCTAGTTTCTCTGCGGGTCGACGCGAATCAGGATGTTCTCGTCAAGGACACTGGTTTCCCTGAGTTGAAGGATTTTTTCGAAGACATTGGTTTCTTCGGGGTTGAAACGAATCGGAGTATTCCTGCGGAGACACTGGTTTCTCTGAGGGCCGACGCAAATCAGGAGGCTCTCATCAAGGACGCTAGTTTCCCTGAATTGAGGTATTTGCCAGGGACACTGGTTTCCCTGGGGTTGAAACGAATCGATGTATTCCTGCAAAGACGCTAGTTTCTCTGCGGGTCGACGCGAATCAGGATTTTCTCGTCAAGGACACTGGTTTCCCTGAGCCGAAGGATTTGCCGAAGACACTGGTTTCTTCGGGGTTGAAACGAATAGGAGTATTCCTGCGGAGACATTGGTTTCCCTGTGGGCCGACGCGAATCAGAAGGCTCTCATCAAGGACGCTAGTTTCCCTGAGTTGAGGCAGTTGTCAGGGACATTGGTTTCCCTGGGGTTGAAACGAATCGATATATTCCTGCAAAGACGCTAGTTTCTCTGCGGGGCGATGCGAATCAGGATGTTCTCGTCAAGGACACTGGTTTCCCTGAGTCGAAGGATTTGCGGTGGTCTTTCAGGTTTTATGTAAGTTACCGTCAGAACCATGAAGCTAGGAATTTGATCTTCACTTCGTTTGCTGGCACTGCGTCTGTTGCATCAAGACGAATGTCGCGGTTGTCTCTAGGCTGTTGGTGAACCGTCGAGATTTGGCTTTGCTTTCTGGCGGAGCCTGATGGGAAGGTGTGGTTCCCTCTTTGTTTGTGCCCTTGGATTTTATACAGGGATCGATGTGATCTCACCTGTAGGGCAAAAGTTTCATCATTTTTTTTATATTATTGCTTTATTTCCGCGATGCTCTATCATTTCAGCTTTTATATCGCGAAGGTCGCGATTGCCCAATCATTTTGGCTATTTATTTTTATTTTTACTCGCTGCTTTTTATTGCGAGTTGCCCAATCATTTCGGCTATTTTGCGCGCATATGTTTTTACTTGCTGCACTTTTTTTATTGCAAGTTGCCCCATCATTTCGGCTATTTTGTATGCATGTGCGGCTTGCTGGCTTTTCACCGTAAGCCTGGAATTAGACACCGGTTTCGGCATCAGCACCGCTACAACTGGGATGTTGCCAGGAGCGAATCATCATTTGCCTCTGTCGATGTCGAACAAAGGTGGCTTAGCGAACAGGGTTAGGGTCCTGTCGACTAAGGCTTCTGACTTCATGAGCCGTAAGGGTCTCATAAAGGTATTTCTCCCTACAAGTCGTGAGGATATTGTAGGTGTATTTTCTCCTTAGGAATCATGAGGATTCCTAAGTGTATGTTCCTCTGTAAATCGTAAGGATCCTATAAGAGGGTTTTCTCCTTGTAAGTCGAGAGGACTTATAAGGGTTGTTCATCATGCGTACATATCCCTAGTCACGAATGGGACTTGGTTAGGGAAATATTTATTCGCGCCCGTGGATTGTATACAAGGGTCAGAATTGAACCACTTGTAGGGCAGTATCGGAGGCTGTGGGGGTTGCTTAAGAACATGTTCAGGTCTCTGTAACTAAGATTTTCAAATCTTACGAGCCGTGAGGGTCCCATAAGAGAGTTCTCCTTACGAGTCGTGAGGATCTCGCAAGTGTATTTTCTCCTTAGGAATCGTGGGGATCCCTAAGTGTGTTGCTCCCTTGTGAGTCGTGAGGATCTCACGCGGGTGATTTCTCCTTACAAGGTTGAGAGGACCCTGTAAGTGTCCTTTAACGAGGTTGCGCCCTTTCGGGTTTTCACAAACACTCGCCAGTAGTCCTGTTGTTTTTACTCACGGAGCCCTTTCGGGTTTTCATCCGTGCCCATTTTGCTTATGGACATACCGTTTATTATATTTTTTTAAATATTTTTTTATATATATATTTTTTATTTATCTCGTCAGCCTAAGGATGCTGCAGTAGTAGTTTAAAGACGTTTCGGTCCTTCGTTAGTTTAAGGACGTTTCGGTCCTTCGTTAGTTTAAGGACGTTTCGGTCCGTCATTAGTTTAAGGACGTTTCGGTCCGCCATTAGTTTAAGGACGTTTCGGTCCGTCCAGGAGAAGGCTGGCTACTGCTTATAAAGTTTGAGCTTAGGAAGATAGCGAGCGGACATAGTCGTCGTCATCTGTCATTGACCTAGGCGGTAACTCGCTAAGCGTAGTATTTCTTTAGGAAGCGACCATTTATTGGCCTGAAAGGCCTTTCACCGTGCATATCCATGAGTAGATAGGCTCCAACCTGGTAGACCTTGTCTATGATGTACGGGCCTTCATAGTTTGGCTCGAATTTTCCCCGCTTGGCACGATTGGGGATCGTAGGTCTTTTGACCACTAGCACGAGTTCGCCTTGGCGGAATGTCCTCGGCCGGATCAATCTTTCATATGAGTGCGTCATCTTTGCTTTATAAGCCTCCAGATTTTGTTGCGCTATGAGCCGGTTTTCATCAAGGGCATCAAGCTCTTCAAGCCGAAGGTGAGCATTTTCTTCGTCCGTCAGCTCGTAGTAGACTGCCACTCGTAGAGAAGGTAACTCTATTTCGAGGGGGAGTACTGCTTCCGTACCGAATATCAACGCGTATGGAGTTGTGTTCGTGGCCGTCTTGAACGTAGTTCGATACGCCCAGAGAGCTTCTTGCAATCTCTCGTGCCAGTCCTTCTTATTTCGGGACACCGTCTTCTTCATGATCTTCGTCAAAGTCTTGTTGAAGGCCTCGGCTAGACCATTAGCTCGCGGATTATAAACTGAGGAATATCTCCAGGCTATATTATGCTGCTGCGTGAAGCGACTGATCTTGTGGCTTCTGTAAGCTGGCTCGTTATCGGAGATGATCCGTCATGGAGTTCCAAACTGATAAATGACGTGCGTCTTGAAGAAATGGAGGATATTCTCCGTCTTCACTTCCCTTAACGGTACTGCTTCTGCCCATTTGGAGAAGTAGTCAGTCGTCGCCAGGATGAAACGATGTCCCCTGGACGATGCTGGTTCGATAGGGCCGATTATGTCAGTTCCCCACATTTCGAATGGCCAGCTAGCCACCGTTGGATGGAGTGGATTTGGATGCTGGTGGATGAAGTCCCCATGGATTTGGCATGAGTGGCATTGCTTCGCATATTCGAGACAGTCCTGAATCATCGTGGGCCAGTAGTAGCCCATCCGTTTAATCTTCAACTTCATCTTCGGGCCTGCTTGGTGAGAACCGCAGAGTCCGTCGTGAACTTCCTGAACGACTCTTTTTGCCTCTTCAGGTCCTAGACATCTCAACCACAGAGAATCAAACGACCTCTTGTACAGAGTATCATTGACGAAGGCGAAAGACAGAGCTCGTTTCATAAGCTGATGTCTTGAGGACGCATCTTCGGGCGTTCGACGGTATTTGAAGTAGTCTATAAAGACTTCCCTCCAATCCTCGGCCTTTTCCCGGTCTTTTATTTGCATAGTCATTTGCTCAGTCGCTCCTTTCTCTTCGGGTGATTCCGGAGATATTTCCGCTGGGGCGAGCACCCGACGGCTTTGTACCACAATTCTGACGTCATCGAGATTCTCGTCAGCCAATTCTTTAGTGAGCTTGGCCAACACGTCCGCTTTGCTGTTTTCCGCGCACGGTATGTTTTCCAGCACGTAGGAGGGAATTTGGGTCAACAATTGTTGCACCTTATCGCCGTACTTCACCAATTCTGGTTTGCATGTCTGGCAGTCGCCGTTTACTTGACTAACGACCAGTTGGGATTCTCCGTATATGAGGAGGTTTTCAATTCCCATGTCGATGGTGATCTCGAGGCCTGCTATCAAAACTTCGTATTCGGCTTCATTATTCGTCCTCGGCTCTGTTAAGGAGAAAGCGAAGCGCATTATGCCTCCTTGTGGAGTCACGAAGATAAGGCCTTCCCCCGATTTGATTATAGGGGTATTTTGTTTGCGCTTCTTCATGGAAGATGCTCCATCGAAATAAAGCTCCCATCGGGTATCACCACCGTCGATCGCGTCAAACGCATGTTCGTCTGGAAGATCGCAATTCAGAGGAGAATCGGCAGGTATCGGATGTTCAGCGAGGAAGCCGGCAATGTCCTGGCCTTTCACTGCCTTGAGAGGCTGATACGTTATCGAGAACTCCATCAAGAGCAGGGCCCACTTAGCGAGTCGTCCCGTCAATATGGCCTTTGACATTAAATATTTAAGGGGGTCCACCTTCGAAATGAGACGGACTTCATGTGCCAACGCATAGTGTCTGATCTTTGTTATTATAAAGATCAATGCCAGGCAGTGTTTTTCAATAAGGGAATAGTTGCTTTCTGCCCCCAGTAGAACTCGACTCAAATAATAGAGTGCTCTTTCTTTCCCTTGATCGTTCTCTTGCGCCCATAATGCGCCTAAGGAACTTTCGAGGGCGGTCGTATAAAGAATGAGGGGCTTTCCCTTGACCGGAGCAGTCAATACTGGCGGGTTCTGCAGGTATTGCTTGATCTCATCTAGCGCGCTTTGGCATTTCTGGTCCCAGACGAACGGGGTTTCCTTCTTCATCAGGTGGCTGTAAGGACGGCACTTGCCTGAAAGGTTTGCTATAAATCGCCGTATATACGCGAGCTTCCCTTGGAGAGACCGCAGCTGTTTGAGAGTCCTTGGCGGAGGCATTTCCATGATCGCCTTGATCTTTGATGGGTCTATTTCGATACCTCGGTGTCGGACGATGAATCCTAGGAATTTGCCTGAGGAGACTCCGAATGCACACTTGAGAGGGTTCATCTTCAAGTTGTATTGTCGAAGGCGTTGAAATACGGTCTTCAGATGTTTGAGATGTTCCTCGTACGATCTGCTTTTCACCACGAGGTCGTCGATATAGCACTCGATGATTTCATGTATGAGGTCATCGAAGATCTTCGTCATTGCCCTCTGATAGGTGGCACCGGCGTTCTTTAGACCGAAGGGCATCACCTTGTAGCAGAATATACCTAGCGGAGTCCTGAAGGCGGTATGCTTCTGGTCTTCGGGATGCATCTTTATCTGATTATACCATGATGAGCCGTCCATGAAGAAGAAAACCTCGTGAGTGGACGTATTGTCTATCATCAGTTCGGTGACTGGCACTGGGAAATCGTCCTTCGGGCAAGCTTTATTGAGATCCCGGAAGTCCATGCATATGCGCACCGTCCCATTTTTCTTCATCACCGGGACGATGTTGGCGATCCATTTAGGATATTGAACCTCCTGGATAAAGCCAGAGTCGATTAGCTTCTTGACCTCGCGTTGATCATCATCTCAAGCTCGAGCCGCATTCTTCTCGGTGCTTGTTTGATTGGTTTAACGTCCGGGGATATCGCCAATTTATGCACAGCAATTTCTGGATCTAGTCCTGGCATTTCGGAATAATTCCATGCGAAGCAATCTCTATGCTGTACAAGCAAGTCTTTTAATGAAGCCACCCTCTCTTCAGACAACAGCTCGCTGACGAATGTCGGTCGCGGGTCGTTTGCCGTCCCCAACTCAATTTTCTTGAGGTTATCTACGGTGGTATGTATTCCATCTTCCAGCTCTTTTGGCGCTGGTGGGAATTCTGAGATCACCTCGTCGTTGTTGTTTTCAAAGCACCAGGGAAGGTCATCCATATTCTCGGGCTCTTCCTTTGATATCGTTATCATGTGACAAGTACGAATTCGTTTCCAAGACCAATGTGGAGCTGGTTCTGCTCTCGTGGCTTTGAGTTCGTGCTTCTGTGGCGGCGTTACCCTCCAGTTTTCAGACAGAGCGAACTTGCCAAGCTGATACTGATCTTCGACCCAATTCTTGAAGGTGAAGCAGTCTTCGAGAGAATGCCCTATTACTCGGTGATAAGAGCAATAGTTTGGGTGAGAAACTTCGCCTGCTTGTTCGGGGTGCTTGGACTCCGGTAGTGTGAGCATCTGATGTTTTAGAGCGAGGTCAAGTATTCTTTTCATCTTATCTTGAGGGAAAGAGTATGCTCAACCCATTTTCTTCATGAGGGATAGATCCAGACCGCTCAATTCCCGCTTGCGTGGCTTCTTAGTCCCGCTTTGTTGCTGTTGAGCGCTTTTTCCGCCTCTCGACTTATTTCTGCCTCTGCGTCGTGCCTTTTTTATAACAGGTTGACAGGGAGCGGCATTTTCATCTTTCACAGCCTGTTGGAGGAGGCGTTGCGTCTTGGCTTTCTCGTAGATGGTCATTTCACGGTTATGATCGTCTCGGACTTTTTGACCAGCTTCCCTTATAAGCTTGTCCATTTGCTCTTCGAACGACGGACTGGGCACTTTTGCATTAGGAACTTTTACTGGTTCAGGATTAGCATCTTCCCATTGAGCATCCGCTTTTTCATCGAAGTCATGCACGACGTAGCAACCGTGGAGTAGCTCTCGTTTCTTGGACCGAATGTATCCAAGCCCGATTGTTTCCATTCTCCCATTAGGCAACTTGTGCTGAGTCCCGGGAACGTTCCAGACCTTGTCATAGAATTTAGCTTTTCGAGCGGTCTATTTAAAGGATATCCCTTGGCGCTTTAGCAGCCTCTTCAAGCCTTCTGTATAATACCTGGGGAGATGGATAGGATGAAGCCTGTCAAGCGTAGGATCCACGCCGTGCCAAATTTCTTTCTCCACTTTGGTTTCTTCAGAGCGGTAGAATAGAATTGTCTTTTCATCTTCTCGCCTGGGAGGGACATAGAACGTCCGCAGCTCCTCTACACTGTAGATACCAAGTGCATCCAGTTCTTTATGGTGTTTAGGTAGAACCATGGCGACTTGTAGACTTTGCTCTTCGTCAACGGACGTTTATATTGAAGGCCGAGCAAAGAATACAGCATGAACCTCATCTTCCGAGTCACTACCAAAGATCAACGTAGGAGCGGATGGTCCCGGCTTATTGTATTGGGGCGGACCCGAATAAACTATCTCCTCTTCCTCCTCGGTATCACTGCCGAAGACAGGGATGGTGGCGTTAGCCTTGTTCTCCGGCTTGTGACACCTCTCCGTGTCTTCAAAATCCGGTAAGAAGTATTTGGCATCTTCATATTTGAGGACTTCGCTCACGGAGAACGGGTTCAGTTCACCCATCACAGTATACTCGAGACCTTCTTTAAAATATTTCATACACTGATGCTGTGTAGAAGGGATGATGTTGTACTCGTGTAACCATGGTCGGCCGAGCAAAGCATTGTAGCATGTCTTGGCATCTATGACGTGGAACTTAATGTCCGTGACGAGTAGCCCAAAGCGTAGCGTCAGTATCACAGACCCAAGAGTTCTTGATGATTGGGAGTCGAACCCAGAGATGGTGATCTTGTCCCGAGCAAGGTGATGGACGCTCATGCAGATTTTTTTTAACACCCGCACATTGAGGAGATTAACGGAGGATCCATTGTCGACCAGGATTTTGCCTATCTTTATATCGTGGCAGTATCCTGAGACATAGAGGGGGCGATTGTGTTCGCACGTCCTAAGGAGAAGGTCTTCATCGCCAAAAGTGACATCGGCCGTGTGCACTTCTTTCAATTCATCCTTCATCTTTTCTTCGGCCAGGAAAGCTTGGAATTGCTCCAGCTCCTGTAGTGCCTTGATTAACGAATCTCTCGTCTCTTTTGATAGTAAAAGGGCGTCAAAAATGCTGAGCTGCGAGGGTAGCTTCCTCAGATGCGCTAGAACGTTATAATCCACCTTATTTTTCTTCGGCGGGTCCTTGGCGGCTAGCTCTTCCATGACTTGGTCATCTAGGGCGATATCCTCAGAGACCTTTTCTTTTCCCTTATCTTTTTTATTTGAGGGTCCGAGATTCTTTTCGGGTAGCGTCCGATTACGCAGCCGGATATTTTCGCAGACCTTCGGCTCTTCTTCTTTTCCCGAGGTGGACTCTTTAAAGAGGGGGCTAAGAGCCAGCTCCTCGTCAGAATCGCTCCCGAATGTGAGAACTTGCGCTTCCCTGGTGTTAACCATGCGACAATCACTGGTAGTTATGTTAAGCCCCTCGGTCGTACCTTTCCGCTCCCGGCGGATTTTGCGCTTCTCCCGCTTAAAATGTTGTCGGTGAGCAACATATCCTTGCCACCATCTATTGAAAGCTTTGCACTCTTCGGTGGGGTGCGAAATCTTCCGATGATACAAGCAGTAGGAGGGGTGCATTTCCGCTTCACCAGTAATGTTTCCTTCAGAGGATGGTAGCTTCATACCCATTGATATGGCTTCAGCAAACCTTTTTCTCGTCTTGAATTTGCTTTTATCTGCGGTGGATGTATTTTTCTCCAGCGGGAGTGTCTCAACTCTTTCGTCAAGTCGCCGGCGTTTGGCCCTTTCAAATATAGCCGTCTCGCATTCTCGATCAGCTTTACTTTTCAACAGAGCTTCATTGAGGAATGCGTCAATTGTTTCATCCGATGGCCCCAGAAATTCCGGTTTAGGATCTGCCCCCAGCTTTTCAGTGCAAGGAGTTTCTTCATCGTTTGTAAAGGAGTGGGAAATCATATGACAGCTCGCCACGTATTCCTCGGATTCATCCGACGAGCTCTCCCCCTCATCTTCTTCTTGAAAGACGTGGTTGAGGAACTCTTGGAGTGTGATGGGAGTTCGTGCTTTCTGGTTGTACTCCTCCAGTGCGTCAATCTGCTTTTGTAAGTCCATGCGCTTGTCGCCAGGCTTCACGGGCTTCTTGGATTTCTTCTTCTTCTTCTTTAAAGATTTTGATGGCTGGTTGTGAGTGTCTGGGCCACCACCATCGGTCTTTGGAGTTAGACGCGGCTTCAACATCCCTTCAATGATTTGAGGTTCCAACGGGCTCTTCCACCTGATTGCTGGGCATGTTTGAAAATCGTTCAGCATCCTCTTTGTTTTAGCTGATAGTACGACCTCCCATGGAGCTTCTTCAAAGAGGGAGCATGTTGCCCCCAGTGTATTCATCCTTTTAGAGGTGTGAGGTTGCGGCGGATTCACCTTCCATCTGTCGGACAACGCGAACTTGCCCTGTTGGTACTGGTCTTCAATCCAATTTTTGAAGACGTAGCAATCTTCGATCGGATGACCCAGTACTCGGTGATAGGGGCAGTAATTGGGATCATGGACGTCGTTCGGCTGCGACGGACGTCTTGGATCCGACAGGTTTATGAGTCGGTTGCGCAACGCCAGCTCGAATAATCTTCTCGTTTTACCTTGGGGAAACGAGTAATGACGTCCTAGCCTTTCCTCCAGGGGTACGTGCGGACGCATATTATTTTGACGGACAGCCGGTTTCAAGTTGCCCGGCTGTTGTTGAGCATTAGCGACAATGATCGCTTTTCCCTTCCCCTTTTCATTTCGAGAGTCCGGCTTTGGAGGGGGAGGTCTATGGCCCATCTGATCCATTTGCGCTAGCTTGTCGATCAGGGCCTGGAAGGTAGTCGGCTTGAAGAACATCATGAATTGCGATATGGTTGCTTGCGGATCGAGGGTTCCCACAAACATGCCTACCGCAGGAGCCTCTTCGATGCGTTGCTCGCATCTTGACCATAAGTTCCGCCACCGTATAGCATATTGGACCCATGTCTCTCCCGGCTTCACCCTGGCATTAATCAATTCTTTCATCGGGGTGCGTTCGCTGGCGCTTGCGAAACGCTGGATAAACAGCAGTTCCATCTCCGCAAATGTCTTGATAGAGTCGTTTGGGAGCTTAGAGTACCACTCGAACGCTGTATCTGACAAGCTGCGGACGAACTGGCGAAGCAACAATTTATCATCACCACCGGTGTTGCCGCAAAGCGCCCTGAACTGGACAACATGCTGGTGGGGATTGCCCGTCCCCTTATAGACATGGAATTTGGGTATTGTATAGCCCAGCGGGTACTTTATCTGATCGTACCAGCTCAGATATGGTCGTCCTGTTTTTACGACCTGACCGGCTGCCTCAGTCGCATGATGAACCCGTATCTGTTGGGCTATATATTCGTCCAAGTCAGCTTTGGAGATTGTCTCTTCCTTGGCTGTTGACAAAGCCGGTGGAGGATTTGGCGTTTCTCCCTTATCGTCTTCAAGGACGATCGGGGGATCTTCAGCAGGAGGATCTTGTTGGATCATCATTCCCACCATGTCCTGGAACAGGAGGGCCATTTGCTTTATGTTGGCTGCTTGTTCAGCAGCCTTTTTATCCTTCTTCTCCAATATTCGACGAAGGAATTCAGCGTCAGTTTCTTACTCCTGGCGCTCATCCGAGGACGCTTCAGGGCTTTATTTTGGCCCAGTGAGTGCGGCCATCGCCTTCATCATCTCCTGGAGCTTTTGCTGTTGCTCCTGAGCTTTGGTCACTGACCGTGTAAGCGGTCTATGGCCTGTAGATGCACGGTTGTCCTCCTTCCCCGACGCCATGTAGATGGTATGGACTACAATGCCCCCGGACTTAGGGCGTTTGGGCTCGCCGCCCTTGGCATTTGCCGCGGGGCTGGGAATTTTCTCCGGCCTCCTTCTCTTGTGGGCCGTTGAAGCTGAAGGGGCCGTTGTTGCGGGTACCCTGGTGATTGTCGTCCTTTGCTGTTTGATTGGACAGTCATTTTCTTCCTGCACTTTCGCCCTTTTCTGCTGACGAGAGTGACCTTGGTCAATTACGGAGTCTTGAACCCTCCGCCAGAGTTTATAAATCTTAGAGGACAGCCGTTGAGGGGGCTGCTCCAGCTTAGTTTCTGTAACTTTCTCCGCAGGTGGAGGAGATCTTTTTAGTATAGCAGTTGGAGAGTTCTTACGTACCCTCCTAAGTGGTTCAAAGCTGTTCCCAGTTGGAACAGCAGCATTAACTTCCACCATTGGAGTTGGTGGGGTTAGCCCAGAGGGGGAGTTGCCCCCAGTCTTCCTTATCCGGCGCTAGTGGTGTCGTCGGGCATGACGAGTTGTCGGTATTGGTTCAGCGACGGCTTTATCCTGCCCCCTGTTCAGGTGAGGGGATGTTGCCGGTGTCAGCCTCTTGAAGACTGACGCCCGTTGAGAAGCCGTGTCCAACCGGTCAAACACAGATTTTTGAACGGGAGCGGGACTGGGAGCAGTCAGCCTTGTGAAGACCGACCCTCTTGCAGGAGAAGCCGTCTCGACGACTTTAGGAGCGGAGATGGTTGTCTTCCTCGGGATGGCCACTTCAGGGGTCATGAGCTTCTTGGCAGGTCCATCGGAGTTCAGGCTCAGTCTGGTGAAGACCGAGGAGTTGGAATTGGACGACCCGTTGAGAGGGGTCGTGGTAGTAGCAAGTCGATCGAAGACCGACTTCTTTTGCGCTTCCTTCGGCAGCGGGACATTAATGTTCACCGGGGGGAGCATGGTCCCAAAGAACAGACCCGTGGTAGCCTGAGTCACTTATTCCACCGGCATAGCAAAGATGGAGGCCGCTTGAGGCCCGTAAGCCATACCTCCAGGTGAGGTGGAGCGTCGGTTGCATTGGCACTTTGAACAACTTGAGCAGTTGGAGGCCATTGATGCTTGTTTTCTGCACCAGGCAAAAGACCAAATCTTAGTAACTTGCAACCCAAAGGCAACCATTAACAAACCGCGATTCGTTCGCGAAGACGACACACGAAGTGTGGAGTGGAAAGAGGAAAAGGTCCCACCGGGCGTGCCAGAATCTGTTCCCCTCCGAATGGCGACGCGACGTAGAGACGCCTTGCCTGAGATTCGGGGCAGATGCTATTTGGTTTTATCCGTCTACCTCTCTGAAGATGCCAAGTTGATTTATGACACCGTGTATCGGAGGTTTAGACGGATGCGGCCGATGTAGCAGACTTCGTCAGATTCCCCCTCGCTAGAGGGGTTTTTTGATTGTGGGGACGCTCTTCCCTGCAGGCGCAAGCCCCTGCAGTTAATTATGCTACCGCATCGCGGTAACCACTTTCTCCTTCTCCAGAATTTCACTTCGTGTCGTGTGCGTTTGTTTTGTTTGTGGTTGCCCGTGGATTGTATACGGAGACTAAGTGATGTCGTCGCCCGTAGGACGTGGATTAGTCCAAATCCGTATTTATTTAGATTTGGGTTTGGTGTTTTTTAGTTTAAGGATACGTTAGCCCTATTTAAGGCTAAGATCAACTTAAACTTTTGTTAAGGATACGTTAGCCTAATCTCCAGACTAAGATCAACTTAACGGGATCGTTTGGATCCGACAAGAGAGCAATTGGCTCTATTGTTTAGTTTAATGACATTGGGGTCGATTTCCAATTTAGGGACATGGTGGTCCATCATTCCCATTTGGGTACGAACATTAGTTTAAGGACATTTCGGTCCAACGTTCCCATGTTGGGACGAATGTTAGTTTAAGAACGTTTCGGTCCAACATTCCCATTTCAGGACGAATATTAGTTTAAGGACGTTTCGGTCCAACATTCTCATTTCGGGACGAATATTAGTTTAAGAACGTTTCGGTCCACGAGTTTAAGGACCCCGCAGTCTGTATCGATGTGTGGTTGTCGGGACCCATCACCTCTCTGACGTCGTTGAAGGATTACAACGAAAGGTGTCAGAGGAGCTCGGAGATGTACCCTTGAACCGGATGTAAATTGATTTAGGAGAGCGGTCTTGCTCAGTCAATTTAATTTGAGGACTTACGGCCATGATTGGGCTAAGTCCAGTTGAGAATATATTGTGGTTGTTGGGACCCGTCACCTCTCTGACGTCGTTGAAGGATTACAACGATAGGAGTCAAAGGAGTTCAGAGATGTACCCTTGAACCGGATGTAAATTGATTCAGGAGAGCAGTCTTGCTCAGTCAATTTAATTTGAGGACTTACGACCATGATTGGGCTAAGTCCAGTTGAGAAATGTTCAACGTTTTTATTTATCCTTGGCCTATTAGGCCTGTGCTAGGGCCTGACCCCTGTTTAATAATGCACTGCATTTTATTTTGGCCTGCTAGGCCTTTCTGATTTGGGCTCCGTCCCTTTATTTATGATGCAGAGCATCTGTTTTTGTTGGGGCTCTGCCCTTTTTAAAATAATGCATAGCATTTTACTAGGCCTGTTAGGCCTTTTTTAATTGGGCTTGGCCCTTCTGTAAATAATGCAATGCATTAATCAAACTGACAATGGCCATGTGGCCTGTCAGGCGCTTTGCGCCAATTATTGAGCGCAAGCGCATGTGGAGGTGACACGTGTCACACTCTGGTGAGCGCAAGCGCAGTGCGCAGCGCCAGTGCACTGCGCTGTTGCGCTGCTGACACGTGGCGCACTCTGGTGAGTTGCGCCAACTTTAAAGTGCAATGCTCTATTGAAAAGCGCACAGTGCAAGTGGTCTTGGAGCTGACACGTGGCGCTCTCTGGTGGCTTGCGCCAACCCAGGAGTGCAACAGTGCAGATTTACAAGTGCAAGGCACTGTTTCAATAACTTGATCCAATTTTGGATTCAAGAAAAGAATCTTTAAGATTCCAGAACCAATGGTTCATAAAAAAGTGCAAGGCACTGTTATTATTTAGTTTTTATTGAAGATCATTGATCTTGTTCTCAAATCAATGATCTATTCAGAAGAAGTTCTTCTTGAATAAAGGTTTTTACCTTCTTTTTTTTGTTCTTGAGTACTTCTCACAATCCTTCAAAGTTCTCTCTGTCAAATTCTTAATGTTCTCAATGTTGATTTTCTTTTGAATTGGGGTCTAGGGGTCTTTATATAGTTCCCATAAATTTGTTAAGTTTGTTAAAGAGATCATTCTTTAAGTGATTTGGGGAATTTTCCCCACCGTTGGATCTTTGATCCAAGGGCTTCTGTTTTACAGAAGACAATCTTCTTGTTTTAACAAGAACAGAAGGATCTTACTAGAATTTTAATTCTGTTTGGCGCAAACGCCCCAGCGCTTGACACGCTGACACGTGTCGCACAGCGCAGCGCAACTGCGCTTGCGCCACTGCGCTGACACATGTCGCGCAGCGCAATGCTTGTGCAACTGAAGCGTTGCTTCCTTTAATTTTGTTTTAAATAGAGCCTTGTTCTGATTGGGCGCGCTGTCTCGGGCGCTGCGTTCTCTGCGCTGGCGTGCCTGATGTTGACACGTGGCGCCCTGCGCGCAGCGCAGAGGATCCGAAGCGTTGCTTCATTTATTAAAATTTAAATTTTCAAAGTAGAGCTTTGCTCTGATTGGGGGGAATCGGAAGCGTTGCTTCATCTCCCGCCTTGGAACTTTAACAGAGCTTTGCTCTGATTGGGGTAAACAGCGACTAGTGGTGCTCCAGATACAATTATAGCTCCCGCACCATCGGTTCTCAAGAAATCTGCAGGTACCTTCCGTGCTATTACTTCCTGATCCTTATTTCTGCTAAACATATTTGCTATCGTTTTCTTTATTTCTGGTATAGGCACAGCAAACCATGGCGATGTGCGGATTGAAAAAAAACCATCATCTAGCACCATGACTATTGTCGCTCCACCTATCTCCTTTACACTTCCCCAAGTCTTCTTGGGTTTAGCGATAGAAGGTAATTTTCTTTCAATTTTTTTACTTCTTCATTTCAGTATTGATATTACTCCTTAGATTAATTTCTTAGCGTATATTGTCGCAATCTTGCAGGAGTGCTTTTCAACCATCTGTATCAAGTGTTAACTTTGCACTTCGCCTTCCGATTGGGAGTTGTCCCTCCTTCTGGAGTTGGTTAGTACATCTCTCATTTCTGATCCCAACTTTCTACAAGTATCCTTCCTTAATAAGCTCTGAAACGATAAGAATTGAATCCTAATCAAATGAGGTCACGTGCCCACACGTGATAGGCCTTTAAGCCCACTGAAGTATAATAAAACAGTAAGGAAAAACCCCAATGGGGCATCACGTGCCCATACGTGACCAAGGGTCACGTGCTGACACGTGATAAGTTCCCGAATTCTTTAAAATAACAGAATTAAATTCTGGTTAAAAACTTAATCAGTGAGTCACATGCTACCACGTGACGGGGTCTTAAAAATTCTCTGAGTTTAAGGAAAGAAAACCCTAAACGGGGCATCACATGCCCACACGTGACAGGGGGTCACGTGCCAACACGTGATGGGTTCCTAAAGATCTCTGAACTAATAGAATTAAATTCTAATTAAATGGTCAATCAGTGGGGTCACGTGCCAACACGTGATAGACTCTTAAGCCTTTTGAACTAATAGAATTAAATTCTAATTATAGAAAATCAAAAACCCTAATATTTCCCTAGATCTTTTCAAACATAAAGATTGCGCTCTGTAAAGTGGAGCACCATTGGATTAAAAATCCAATGGTGATTAAAAATCACCAATCTATAGAAAGATTCTATACAAGGAGATATTTCCCTGAAATTTGCCAGGAATAACAGATAAAATATCTTTTGGATTAAAATCCAATGGTGAATAAAATTCACCGAGTGATCTAAAAAATCATGTTGGTTACAAAATCAATCAAAAATCTTTCAATGAAAGATTGACTAAACAAACTGATTCTTTTCTTTCTCCTATAAATAGGAGCCAAGAAGAGAAGAGAAAAGGAGGGAGAGAACAACAGAAAAAGAATACAAAAAGAAAAGAGAATTTAATTCTCGGAGAGAAAAGAAGGTCTCTTGAGAAAAGAAAGAAATCCAAGGTGAGAGATCATCTTATAAGCTCCCACAAAAGAAAAAGAGAATTTAATTCTCAAATTAAGAGTTTAACTCTTCTGAATAAGAACTTAATTCTTCTTTTGGTTGAAGGTCAGCAGAAGCAGATCTTCCCATAAGTTGAGAATTTAATTCTCATCGGGGAGATTCTGCCATGCAGATCTAAAACCTAAGAGAAGAACTAAGTTTAGAGAATTATATTCTCCCACAAGGCACATAGGAATTTTATTCCTCCAACAAAATTAGGGTTTAACCCTATAAAAGAATTTAATTCTTCCAAATACATAGGAATTTAATTCCTCTAAATAAAACTAGAGTTTAACCCTACAAAAGAATTTAATTCTTAAACAGGGGACTTTTCATGCACGTAACAAGATCAAGTGCCCAACCTGATCACGTGGCAACACGTGACCCTCCCCCTCAATGATCAAAAAAGGATGAATGAGATGGGGTCACGTGCTCCCACGTGACCCTTGGATAAATATCTCAAAATAAAGAGAACAGAGCAAGTCAGAACAGACTTTGGGGCGCCCTCACGTGTCCCCACGTGACCCCCTAAAAATACTGTAATATCTAAATCATGGGTACCCATCACGTGCCCGCACGTGATGGCCATAAAGGCCAAGTGTTTAACACTTATTTGAATATTCTGAGAATAAAATAAGGGAAGTTTGGGCCCAATACTCAAGCGCCTCACGTGACCCCACGTGAGCGCTTCCTTTTTAGTGTTTAACACTATTTTGTGTGCTTCATTCTCAGTGTTTAACACTATTTTAAGTGCATCACGTGGGAGCACGTGATAGCCAAGTATACTCTAGTGTTTAACACCATATTCGAGCCAATCTTAGCCTAAATTAGCTAAGTCTTCCAGAGGCAGTACTCCCTGTTGACTGAACCTCAAAGTACACTCTTGTCTTCCCAAATTGATCATCTCATATGGCATATGAGTGCTCAGCACTCAATAAAAGACAAAATATGGTCAGAAACCAGACTCCATGCTTAGCATTGCTAAATAATGGGGGGGCTGAGCCCAGACAAATGTTCAACAGTCCAAACAAAGGTCCAACATTTTAAACCCATTTGGACTTAGCCCAAGTTGGCCATAAGTCCTCAATTCAGATTTAATTGAGCCCATGTGCTCATAATCTAATTAATTGATCTTAGTCCCAAATTGGACTACAGATTTCCCAATCAACTTTGGTTCAAGGGTATATCTCTTCACTCCTTTGATATTTGTCGTTGTAATCTTTCAACGTCTTCAAAGAGGTGACGGGTCCCGATAACCAAACATACTATGGACTGTGGGGTCCTTAAACTCATGGACTAGGACATCCATAAACTTTATAGACTATAACGTCTTTAAACTACGGACTGTGGGGTCCTTAAGCCCATAGACTATGATGTCCTTAAGCTCAGACTGTGGGGTCCTTAAACCCATGGACTATGATGTCCTTAATCTTTACAGACTATGATGTCTTTAAACTGGACCGAGATATCCTTAAACTAACATTAGACCGCAATGTCCTTAAACTAACCTCGGACCGCAAAGTCCCTAAACTAAACAATAGAGCCCAAATGCTCTCTTGTCGGATCTAAACGATCCCGTTAAGTTGATCTTAGTCCAAAATTAGACTAACGTATCCTTAACAAACGTTTAAGTTGATCTTAGTCTCAAATGAGACTAATGCATCCTTAAACCCAACCCAAACCCAAATCTAAGAAAATACGGATTTGGACTAATCCACGCCCTACGGGCGACAACATAAATTAGTCTCCGTATACAATCCACGGGCAACCAAAAAAAAAAACAAAACAAACACACACGACACGAAGTGACCATCTGGAGAAGGAGAAAATGGTTACCGCGATGCGGTAGCGTAATTAACTGCAGGGGCTTGCGTCTGCAGGGAAGAGCGTCCCCACAATCAAAACCCCTCAACGAGGGGGAATCTGACGAAGTCTGCTACATCGGCCGCATCCGTTTAAAGCTTCGATACATGGTGTCATAAATCAACTTGGCATCTTCGGAGAGGTGGACGGATAGCACCAAATAGCATCTGCCCTCGAAATTCAGGCCCTGACGTCCCAACGTCCCGGTCGCGTCTTCCGGCGGGGAACAGATTCTACACAGTTGATTTCGAGGGCCGTAAAATATTCGTTTCTTGCGATCTCTTTTATTCTGGAAATTGTAGACCATTTCTTAGGCATTTTTGAATATTTTACGGGTTTTGTCCCTTCTGAAGAACTAGACTTTATCCAACTTCTCTTTCAGGGGAAATTCTCCTCCCCCTCACAACACTGGCTTCCGAGATTGGTTTACATTGAGCCTGCTCATCTCTCGCTTATTTCGGTTAGCCGAAATGTTAAAAGATTCAGTATCGTCGGAATTTCTGCCTTTGCGATTATCGTCCTTTCAGTTTCTCCAGGATTTATTGTTATTTTGGGAATCCAAGGTAGATTCCTGCTTTGAGCGCTCTAACATTTGAATTTTCTTGGTCAACTCTTGTAATGTCTTGAGACCCGCGGTGCATAGAAAAGGATTCATCCAGGTGCCGAGAGTTCTGATGAGGAGATTGACGGATTGGTCTTGTTCCAATGGTGGCTCACATTTGATGGAGAGATTGAGCTATTGGGCTATAAAATCCATGCTGCTTTCGTTGTTCTTCGGCTTGGTCCTTACGAGGTCGACAGTAGTGATCTTATCGCCGACACTCATAAACCTTTGTCGAAACAGAGATTCCATTTGGACAAAAGTAGTAACGGAGCCATCTGGTATGCTCGCATACCGGTCGAAGGCAACATCGGTTAGGCTATTAACGAACTGGCGAAGGAGAAGCGCATCATTGCCTCCAGTATTCCCGCATGAGGCTTTCCCGCATGAGACTTTAAAGTGGGTAATGTGATGATTCACATTTCCTAACCCATCGAATTTTCCGAATTTGGGGATAACATACCCACTCGGAAACTCTATCAGATCATACCGAGTAGGATATGGTCTTCCGCTACTGCTGACATCTGTTTGTGATTCGGCTTCGGCTACCAATATTTTGACTTTGTTGGCGACCAAATCCATGATTTGAACTTGCGTTAGCGGGTTTCTATCATCGGTAGTCAAGATATTTCCCGAGATAGGATGCGGCCGACTTTCATGCGGTTCATCTGCTTTTAGACTTTGGGGGACAGGCATTGGCTGCTTCGAGTGGTTGTCACCCAGCCCATAAGTAGAAGCTTGTACTTGATTGGGCTGTTGAGAGGCAACTTGGGCCATGAGCTGTAAGACGGCGTTTATTAAGCCGTTAATTTTTTAGTAAAGCTTGGTCATCTCCTTGTTTTTGTTTCTGAGCTACTTTTGGAGCCCTTGAAAGAGTTGCTGCTCTGCGGTCCTGAGACGGAAAGTCGGCTCCTTTTCGCTTTCCAAGCCTGATTCCTCATGAACCGAGGGATCTCTCTGCATATCAGCTTCACTAGCAGGTTTTTCATTATCTTCCGGAGAAGATAAGTTTTGAGAAGTGACAATCACATTCAAACCCGGTTGGACTTTAGATGTGGTGGCCCCGTCCTTACTCTTGCTACGTGTGCCTGCCATGTAGACGGTGTTGACTACATATCCGGCCATCTCTTTATCTTTGATGGCTGATCTTTCGGATCGTCGTCATGGATTTTCTGCTTCAGATTAAGTCAATCGACCGAAGACGGTTTGCCTGGCTTGGTTGTTGAGTGGCGCTGGCGCTTCTTTTCTATCTTTGCCCCGCTGCTTTCGCGTGACACAAAGTGCTTGGTAGACTTCGAAAGAGATGGCGTCATGCTTTCTGCTTTGGGGCTTAGATATGTCATTTCGCAGTATCGTATGGATCGCAATCTTCTTGATTTTTGCGATCATGGCATTCTTCTGAACCAATTTCAACGGCTCAAAAGGGTTAGCAAGCTTCACTGCCGGCCCGGCTTGTGTCGCGGGGTAACTGGATTCTTGGAATTTTATGAAATTTAACTTGGCCAAAGTCCTAGCTCTGTTGTTGGATCTATATCTAAGCCGCTTCTGCCTTAATTTCTCCACTTTGAGGGCTTGGCGGGTATCCGCTTTCCGGGAAATTGCCGTGGGTCGGTTTATGGAGAGTCTCAAGAAGACATCCGGTCGTGCAATGGCCGAGGGCACTGCTTGAGCTTGCTCACGACGCCTTATGATTTCTTCTGTGTCTGTGGCCTTGCCTCCGGATGAAGCAATAGAGATCCGTTAAAAAACGGATTTGCGATTGATTTGGGATGCCATCGCGGCCACCTGGCCTTCTGCCCTTCGGGGTTAGTTTGGCCACTTTCTCTGGTAAGGGCTTCGCAATAAGAGCGCTGCCGGCTGGGTAGATCATGACAGGACCAAATTGGCATAGAGGCTCCTCCCATTGCTTCATGAGACCCGCTGGGAGGATCACGTGTGCGTTCGTTTTGACCATGTAGGTCACCGGAGTTGCATCAGAGACAGAGTTCATCCTGGGAGACATGGTCGCTGAGTTCGAAATTACGATTGAAAGCCATTAATCTGCATAAAGAAGCATGATTTCAGTACATGCAATCGATATATATGTTGATTGTAAAGGGTTTACCTAGCACCTCTTGAAGGGTTTGGAAGCATCACATGTACCAAAGATTGAGTTTTTAGGGTGCTAAATTAACAAACATCGGATCGTTCCTAGAAAAATTAGGGTTTCTAAAACTTGCATATCATCTCATGAAAGAAAAACTAGGGTTTTGAGAGTACAACCTTTGTAGCTCCCTACGCTAGACTCCTCGGCTACTTGGGGTTTGGAAAAGCTCCGCTTGAACTCCTCTAGGTCACCGATGATCCATCCGGAGTCCGCTTTATCCAAGCTTGCAACTTCACCCGATCAAGAGAATGAAATGAAGCTAACACTCCAAACAAGCGGGCTAGACTTGTGTAGAATGGTGTTGTGGTTCTCTTTCTCACTTCAAAATCCTATCTTGATGAATAATTTGCTCACTTGAAAATTCTAGAGAGCAAGAGATCAAGGTTGAAGAAGATGATGGCTATTTTTGAAGAAGAGAAGAATAATCCTCAAGAGAAAAAGAAAAACATAAGTATATATATTTTCATCTCTCATCTCAAACCATGGTTAAACAATATGGATATTTATTTCATTTTAGTTAAAAGAGAAGAGGAAGATAAATCATGGTTAAATGGTAGGTGAATATGGTTAGGTCAAAAGAAGTGTGTAGAAGATAACCATTCATTCACCTTTTCTCTTTTCTTTTGTTTTAACTTTAAATAGAAATAATTATCCATATATATAAACATGGTGTGAGTCTTATAAAGCCACCATTTTCAATGTATAAGCAACCATGAAAGATGATGTATGTATGTATGTGTGCATGCACATCCATATGTGCATGAATCCTTAAAGAAAGCATACATGCATGCATACATCCATCAAACTCAAGAAAGGATTTCAAGTGAGAAGCTAATGGTTAAATGATAAATCAACACTTGATTTATCAATCCGGTCATATCACATACGACCCCACCAAAAGCAATTATACGGTATCCTATACGCGTATTTTAACCGGGTCCATACGCATATCGCATACGCGCACCACAACGTTTCGCCTGGACTAGGTAACTCCTTTGTGGGACTCTAAGACTCGTCAATACGCCGGCAGTGAGTGATGATCATATCAAGCACCCCCAAGCCACAAGCGGTCAGCTAAACGTAACGGCCACCCAGGTATTGAACGATCAGAAGAGAACAAGTGAACCTGCTACAACTCCCCTCGAGCCAACCGGCAACACTACCGTGCAGTCCGGTCTCCTCGTCTGATATGTCGCATATCAAGTCTAGGGATGGTAAACGTCAGACCCCAATAACCGATAAGTCGTGCCGATTTGAGGCTCATAACGGGTCGAGAAACTACTGGTAACACTTACCAGCAAATCTCAGAATCAGCCCTGGCCAGGGACTTCCCTGTTACGGCCAATCGAGCACAGCGCAACATCAACCCCCAATACCGGGAGAGACGAAACCCCTCCTATCGCTCATTGCCTCCATGTGACTCGGGACTATACCCAAAAACCACCGTTTTGCACGCCCTCATGGACGTGGTAAGGTGGAAATCAAAGCACAGTGGGAATCACACAAGACTCTATGACGATCTCGAGTCTACAGACTAACCTGCACAAGTGTCACCTGAGAACTGCCATCTGACGTGAGGTATAATACCATCTAGGAGTTCTCGGCGAGTCCGTCCAGTGTACCCAGTCTCCACTGAGCACCCGTATACCATCTCTGATGTCAAACACCAATGGATATAGGATCATCCATCGCCCATCTCATGGGTCGAGAAGCGTATACGCTAGTCTACACTGGTATATCGATACCCCGTCTCGATACACCCACGACTAGGGACCTTGAAGGATGTACTTATGGACTACCATGTCCCCACTAGTATGATCCTCATCATAGTCCAGATAGTCAAGTACACATCCTAAGGGCTTTACCAACATGTAACTATAAGACAGTATAAAGAGACTAGTATACATGTTAAGATAAAGAGCAACCAGATAGCATACTATCATATCGAGCAAGAAAGTCATCTCTATATATGTCCAACCATCCAATATAATATACATCATCTGTACAATACTGGCCTCTAAGGCATACATACAACTAACAATCTCCCACTTGCACTAGGGCCAGCTGCTGTAGTATCGCATACCGAGCATCCCGAAGAGTCTCTCAAACTGTATCTGGGGAATGGCCTTCGTGAGTGGATCCGCTGTGTTGTTCTTCGTGTCAACCCTCCTGACCTCGATCTCCCGGCGATCAACTATCTCCCGGATCAGGTGATACCGCCTCAGAATATGCCTGGATCGCTGATGGGACCTGGGTTCCTTGGCTAAAGCTATCGCTCCATTGTTATCGCAATACAAAGGTATTGGATGCTCAATGGATGGAACCACTCCAAGTTCAGTAATGAACTTCTTGATCCAGACAGCCTCTTTGGCAGCATCGTTGGCGGCGATGTATTCAGCCTCCATCGTCGAGTCTGCCACGGTTTCCTGCTTGGAACTCTTCCAGCTAACCGCCCCTCTGTAAAGGGTAAAGACAAATCCCGACTGCGACTTAGAGTCGTCCTTATCACTCTGGAAGCTCGAATCGGTAAAGGACTCCACTTGGAGTTCTCCGTTACCATACACCATGAGCATCTCTTTAGTCCTTCGTAAGTACTTGAGAATGCACTTCACAGCTGTCCAGCGACTCTCTCCAGGATCAGCTTGATACCTGCTCACTACACTTAGTGAGTATGCTACATCGGGTCTGGTACATAGCATCGTGTACATGATAGAGCCTACAGCTGAAGCATAGGGTATCCCTTGCATGCGAGTTCTCTCCAAATCAGTCTTGGGAGACATCTCTTTGGAGAGAGTGACTCCAGAGATCGTGGGTAAGTTCCCACGCTTGGATTCTTCCATACTAAACCTCTTTAGTATGGTGTCAATGTACCTGGATTGGGACAATCCCAATATCCGTTTGGATCTATCTCTATAGATCCTAATTCCCAATATGCAGGAGGCATCACCAAGACCTTTCATTGAGAATCTTTGTGATAAGAAGAGCTTGACCGATTGCAGCATAGGAATGTCATTTCCTATCAAGAGTATGTCGTCCACGTACAATACGAGGAAGACAACCTTACTCTCTGCTACCTTCTTGTAGATACAAGGTTCATCTACGTTTTTGACGAAATCAAACTCTTTGATAACGACGTCAAAGCAGATGTTCCAACTCCGCGACGCTTGCTTTAATCCATAAATGGATTTAAGCAGCTTGCACACCTTCCCGCTGCTCCCACTATCTACGAAGCCCTCTGGCTGAGTCATGTACACGCACTCTTCTAAATCACCGTTTAGAAAAGCGGTCTTAACATCCATTTGCCAGATTTCGTAATCATGATATGCAGCGATGGCAAGCATGATCCGGATGGATTTAAGCATAGCCACTGGAGAAAAGGTCTCGTCATAGTCCACACCTGGTCTTTGACGAAAACCCTTTGCAACAAGTCTAGCTTTGAAAGTCTCCACTTTCCCATCTACACCAAGTTTTTTCTTGAAGATCCACTTGCTCCCAATGGGTTTTACTCCTTCAGGAGCAACTTCCAAAGTCCATACTTTGTTGGTGTACATAGATTCCATCTCAGACCGCATAGCATCCAGCCATTTCACTGAGTCCCCACTCGTGATGGCTTGCTCGAAGCTAGTTGGGTCATCATCCTCCATGATGTAGTCCCCACTCCTACCATCCATGAGAAAACCGTAGTATCTCTCAGGTGGGTGAAAAACCCTACTAGATCGGCGGAGAGGCTGAAGTTCATTGGGAACTACCGAATCCTCCGGTTCAACCAAATCTTCTGTCGTAGTCTGTATTGCTGGAACCTCTTCCAGTTCTACCTCCTTGCCACTAATCTCTTTATCAAGAAATTCCTTTTCTAAAAAGGTGGCATGTCGAGAAACAAACACCTTTTGTTCCTCGGTGTGGTAGAAGATATACCCGTGCGAATGTTTGAGATATCCAATAAATTTACACAGAATGGACCTTGCCGCGAGTTTGTCCGGATTCTGTGTTTTTACATATGCCGGACAACCTCATATCTTAACATAATTAAGACATGATCTCTTACCTTTCCATATCTCATATGGAGTGGTTGGCACGGATTTGGTGGGAACCATATTCAATAGGTCTGCAGCTGTTTCCAGTGCATACCCCCAGAAGGAAATAGCTAACTCAGCTGTGCTCATCATAGAGCGCACCATATCTAATAGGGTGCGGTTCCTCCGTTCCGATACACCGTTGTGCTGTGGTGTATATGGAGGAGTCAGCTGAGAGAGAATCCCATTCTCTTTTAGGAAGTCCAGGAATTCAATGCTCAAGTATTCACCTCCTCGATCAGATCGAAGGATTTTAATACTTTTTCCGGTTTGGTTCTCGACTTCTTGTTTATATTCTCTAAATTTCTCAAAACCTTCTGATTTGTGTTTCATCAGGAAAACGTATCTGAATCTAGAGAGATCGTCAGTGAATGTAATGAAGTACGCAGAACCATTCCTGGCATGTGTAGACATTGGACCGCATACATCACTATGCACCAGTCCCAAGAGTTCCGTAACTCTTTCTCCGTGTCCCGTAAACGGAGTTTTGGTCATCTTGCCTTTGAGACATGACTGGCAAGTGTCATAAGATGAAAATTCAAAAGGATTCAAATATCCATCCTTATGCAACTTAGCTAGTCGTGTCGCATTGATGTGACCCAGTCTACAATGCCACAAGAAGGATTCGTTCAGTTCTGAACTTTTCCTCTTGTGTGTGTTTGTTATGCTTAGAACTGTTGATTGATTTAGAACATAAATGCCATTGCACAACGTGCCTGATCCAACCAACTTTTGGTTACGGAAAATGTTCATAACATTATCCTGTAATACAAAATTATATCCCTCTTTACTCAACAAAAAAACCGATATAATGTTGCATATCAGGTTCGGCATGTAATAGCATTCGTTCAGAACCAATGTATTACCAGTTGGTAATACAAGGTGATACTCCCCGACGGTCTTAGCTGCAACAATTGCACCATTTCCAACCCTTATGTCTTTATCACCTTCTCCAAGTTCTCTACCTTTCTTAAGCCCATGTAACTGATTACATATATGGGATCCTGACCCGGTATCTAATACCCAGGACGTAGGGCAAATGGAGAAACAGTTCTCTGTAACGAACACACCCGAAGAAAATGCATCATCATGTACTTTCTTCATTCGGGTGGCATGGGAATCCTGGTATTCCCCTATGTCCTGTTCATTCCTATAACTCTTATAAGAAAGAACGGAACCAACGTTCCCCAGCACAGTATAACTTGCGGGTTCGGTCAATACATCCATATTATTATCTTGATTAAGGTATGACATGGTCGCTACCTGGAGAGAGAGAGAAGAAAACACTTTAGCGTATGCTCTTGCAAGATCAGATTGGTTATTATCTTATCTAATCAGGATGGCTCCCACTGTTTTTATCAAATCTTCCTTCAAACCTTAAAAAGAAAGACTAGCCGGGATTAATTACACCCTACAACTTCGCCGATCTTTCAGCCCGGCCAGTGTCGGTACTTTGAGGGAGGTTCCCCGTGCTTTCGTACGGACCTAATTAAAGTAAACCTCGTTTTCCCAGAGGCGTAACCCCGTTGACACCTTTCTAGACACCTACTTGATCGGCTAATTATCCTGTGTAAAACTCTCCCGGGAGTAACAATTACTCGCAGTGGGTATCGGGATCCAACTATCTCATAGAAGGTATGCAATCTCATTGCAAATTTCAACATTTGAAATTCCCGATAATATTTTGCCCCTAGCGTCTCATGACCTTGACGCAGGCCAACAAACCATAGTGCGCTTGTCAAGTTCAACCCGTCATTTCTTGATTGAATTAAACCCACCCGTACGACCCTTGACGCAGGCCAACAAAGTCGCACGACTACCCTAATCCAATCTGCATCATATGCACAAACAGATAAATACTAGTTAGCTACCGCTCACTACGCCTTGACGCAGGCCAACAAATGTAGTGCGAATACTAAGTAGGACTTATCTGAAATGACGGAGGGCTACAACAGGTTTTTCTAAAAACCTATTGCGTAATGAACTTGATATCGTTGTAGAATCAAGTGAATTTTGAAATGGAGTGATTTTGAGGCTTTCATTAGTTTTGCTAAAGAGGTCACTCCCGGTGAAGGGATCTCGGCTCTTTCCTCATCGAATAAGATGCAGGATATATCATATATATCACTGTGCAAAGCAAAACTCCAAAAGCAATCAAAAACCAAACCGAGTTTTGTAGCATCTGCCAGTTTTGCTAAAGAGGTCACTCCCGGTGAAGGGATCTCTGCTCTTTCCTCATCGAATAAGGTGCAGGGTATATCATATATACCGCTATGCAAAGCAAAACTGTAGCTACCCTTTTTATTAAAATTTGATTCTACAATATCTTTTAGGTTTCTTTTCTTTCATTAATCACATTAATGAAGTCCCATCATTTAAGTCACCTAAACATCACGGATAAATACGATGTACACTTATGCCATCCGCATTCGCCTCGATGTCCCCTCGTGCACCGTTAGATTAGGTAACTAACGACAGAGCAGGGCAGGGCTAGTGCGGGTGTAAAACATAAGTAACGTCTATATAATATATCATATATACTATATACTGTATCCATCAGAACATATCAAATGATCACATCACAGATATCGCAGCAGAAACATAGATATAATGTGGGATATACTAAGACGTCCGTATTTAGTATTTAGCCAACAATAGAAAATACGGATTCCACAGTCGCGATGAATAGCCAAGCCCACACCCTGGACCCCTACGAGAGCGGCAAGCGACCCTACCAATTCTGGAGTTTATGAGACCCGGTCTCGACTCCTCGAGATGGCCTCCCACTGAACCCCAGAACCCGGTCACCTGTGCTCCCCTCCTTGGGTCCATCCTAATGCGGAAAAGTAAATAATATACAACACTGGTGGCATCGACCTCAACCCGGAAGTGCCCCAAATAAAAGAATATTACATTGCATTTGAATTTTACATGAATGAAAAATAAAACTCTCATCTCACATAAAACCCCCGGGCTATTCAATTGCGACAATCCTGCACATCATATCTTAGCAACACATAATATCATATATCATCAACATAAGTAAGTATGCGTACCCCAATTGTCGTTGATGTATAGCAACGAACCGGCGATATCGACATACTACACTTACGGTCACAGAAAAGAAAGTGTAAAACTGCAATATCTGGAATCCACATTCTCTTTAGACATCGTAAATGCGAAATATCACATATTTCGTATTTCATATCTAGCTATATGAATTCCATACATTGCATCACATTCCAGATAAATAGACGGTATTAAAGTTTTCGAACGAATGATCAAATACTCAAAATTCCCTAAAGTTCAACACTTGAGCGGAGTTCAAAAACCCGGAGTGTGACACAGTAGTAGCGGTCCAGCCGTAGAAGGGTCAAGCCAACGCCTCACATGTGGCACGCCGTACTGCCTCAAACCCTAAGGTTCAAAAGGCAGTTCAAGACGGTCACATAATCGAGTTAAGGTTTGTTGTCTTCTAGAGGGTCCACCACAAAACTTGCACGTATCTCCGAAAGATTTAAACCCCGTGAAAGAGTGAGTAAATGATACTCGTTCGAACAATTCAACACTTTCTAAATTACCCGGAAAGAAACACGAAATCAAAATTCCGATCGAATCGTCGAGTCCAAAACCATCTCCTGAATATACAGTACTAAATTCAGATTAAAAATACCTAAAAATATAAACAAGCAGTTATAAGTATTACTGTGCAAAAAGTATGCACTGACCCTTCTGTACGGCCGCGTTTCCGCGACGTAATTAACTGTTCATGTGCTCGTATTTCACAGTAATGCTTATATTTTCCTGCTGTAATTTTTACATATTTTTAATTCTGAAAAACATCAGTTTTGAAAAAATGTCCAGAGAGCACTAAAAATCCGTATTTTTCGGTTCGATCGGAGTTTTAATTTCGTTAAAGTGTCGCCTAATGTTCTAGGTCGGCTCTGATACCAATGAAGGGTTTACCTAGCACCTCTTGAAGGGTTTGGAAGCATCACATGTACCAAAGATTGAGTTTTTAGGGTGCTAAATTAACAAACATCGGATCGTTCCTAGAAAAATTAGGGTTTCTAAAACTTGCATATCATCTCATGAAAGAAAAACTAAGGTTTTGAGAGTACAACCTTTGTAGCTCCCTACGCTAGACTCCTCGGCTACTTGGGGTTTGGAAAAGCTCCGCTTGAACTCCTCTAGGTCACCGATGATCCACCCGGAGTCCGCTTTGTCCAAGCTTGCAACTTCACCCGATCAAGAGAATGAAATGAAGCTAACACTCCAAACAAGTGGGCTAGACTTGTGTAGAATGGTGTTGTGGTTCTCTTTCTCACTTTAAAATCCTATCTTAATGAATAATTTGCTCACTTGAAAATTCTAGAGAGCAAGAGATCAAGGTTGAAGAAGATGATGGCTATTTTTGAAGAAGAGAAGAATAATCCTCAAGAGAAAAAGAAAAACATAAGTATATATATTTTCATCTCTCATCTCAAACTATGGTTAAACAATATGGATATTTATTTCATTTTAGTTAAAAGAGAAGAGGAAGATAAATCATGGTTAAATGGTAGGTGAATATGGTTAGGTCAAAAGAAGAGTGTAGAAGATAACCATTCATTCACCTTTTCTCTTTTCTTTTGTTTTAACTTTAAATAGAAATAATTATCCATATATATAAACATGGTGTGAGTCTTATAAAGCCACCATTTTCAATGTATAAGCAACCATGAAAGATGATGTATGTATGTATGTGTGCATGCACATCCATATGTGCATGAATCCTTAAAGAAAGCATACATGCATGCATACATCCATCAAATTCAAGAAAGGATTTCAAGTGAGAAGCTAATGGTTAAATGATAAATCAACACTTGATTTATCAATCCAGTCATATCACATACGACCCCACCAAAAGCAAGCCACCCAATCAATATACGGTATCCTATACGCGCATTTTAACCGGGTCCATACGCATATCGCATACGCGCACCACAACGTTTCGCCTGGACTAGGTAACTCCTTTGTGGGACTCTAAGACTCGTCAATACGCCGGCAGTGAGTGATGATCATATCAAGCACCCCAAGCCGCAAGCGGTCAGCTAAACGTAACGGCCACCCAGGTATTGAACGATCAGAAGAGAACAAGTGAACCTGCTATAACTCCTCTCGAGCCAACCGGCAACACTACCGTGCAGTCCGATCTCCTCGTCTGATATGTCGCATATCAAGTCTAGGGGTGGTAAACGTCAGACCCCAATAACCGATAAGTCGTGCCGATTTGAGGCTCATAACGGGTCGAGAAACTACTGGTAACACTTACCAGCAAATCTCAGAATCAGCCCTGGCCAGGGACTTCCCTGTTACGGCCAATCGAGCACAGCGCAACATCAACCCCCAATACCGAGAGAGACGAAACCCCTCCTATCGCTCATTGCCTCCATGTGACTCGGGACTGTACCCAAAAACCACCGTTTTGCACGCCCTCATGGACGTGGTAAGGTGGAAATCAAAGCACAGTGGGAATCACACAAGACTTTATGACGATCTCGGGCCTACAGACTAACCTGCACAAGTGTCACCTGAGAACTGCCATCTGACGTGAGGTATAATACCATCTGGGAGTTCTCGGTGAGTCCGTCCAGTGTACCCAGTCTCCACTGAGCACCCATATACCATCTCTGATGTCAAACACCAATGGATATGGGATCATCCATCGCCCATCTCATGGGCCGAGAAGCGTATACGCTAGTCTACACTAGTATATCGATGCCCCGTCTCGATACACCCACGACTAGGGACCTTGAAGGATGTACTTATGGACTACCATGTCCCCACTAGTATGATCCTCATCATAGTCCAGGTAGTCAAGTACACATCCTAAGGGCTTTACCAACATGTAACTATAAGACAGTATAAAGAGACTAGTATACATGTTAAGATAAAGAGCAACCAGATATCATACTATCATATCGAGCAAGAAAGTCATCTCTATATATGTCCAAGCATCCAATATAATACACATCATCTGTACAATACTGGCCTCTAGGGCATACATACAACTAACAAATTGAGTTGCATTGAATGCTTGACCCGAAATATGGGAGGAGGGAAGTCCCACCGGGTGTGCCAGAATCTGTAGAGTATTTTTCGTCACCCTATTAAGATAGAAATGCGTGTTGCTTGTCAGGCGTATTATAGATTCCTCTTGTCTGGGGTAGACCGGGATTTATTGATTGTGAGGATCCGAATCTCCAACAGCCGCGGACTAAACTGCCGTTAATTACCCCTCGCCTTTGGAGCGAGGGAACCTCCGATTGATGGGTAAAGCTGGTTATGTGAACTCAATGTGCAGTGTGCATGTGTTGTGTTTTGAAGGGGTCTTCGACATATCGGGGGCCTCGCAGAGTTTATGGGGGTCCCGCTACCCGGATAGCTGGCTAGGGGTTAAGACGGCTAGCAGCCCCTTTGCGGGATGTGGTGCAGCGCCCCGTTAGAAATTTTTTCTAACGGAGGATATTTTTTGAGCTTGGATCGCGTGGGAAAAAGAGGAGTGAGGAGCGTCCTAAGAACACGTGAGACAATATGTGATCGCTGGGCGTCAACGGGTTACGTGCCTGGCTTGTGGGTACTGGGCGCCGGCGGGTCACATGCCCTGCGTGTAGCCGTTGGACGCCAATGGGTCACGTGCGCGGCACGCGACTGCTGGAAACACCAGCGGAAGAAGGGCTTAGCCCCTGGGCTGGGAGTTGAACTCCTGAGGGGCTTTGGAGTTAAACTCCTAGGGAAGAAATTGGATGTGGATTTGGAGTTAAACTCCTAAAAAGCTTGGATTTAGAATTAAACTCCTAGAAGGTCTGGATTTGGAGTTAAACTCTTTTGAGAATTTGGATCTTAGAGTTGAACTCCTCAAAGATCTTCGGAGATGATCAAAAGGAATCCATTTCTTCTCCCTTGAGCCCTGGATCCTCTCAAAGTGGGATTTCTGGAGATGGGTCTTTCTCCTCCTCCTCTCTTTTTGCTCGATCTTGAAGAAAATGGGAGGTGGGATTAAAAATCTCCCTTTTAGAGATTTGATAGGAGATCAGAACCCCCCCTTCGAAGGTATTATGGTGATACTTTATTTGGTGTTGAGAAAAAGAGATTTAAGCTCTTGATTTAATTGGAAATGAAAAGAAAGAGGGAAAAACTTGAGAAAGAAAGGATGGAGGCACAAACCCTAGAAATTTTATGGGGAATGAATTCTTTTTTTCATATCATTATAATGTTACCTTATATATGCTTACAAGTTTACACATAGCCCTTTGGGCTTTACAAAATGGTATTTTGCCCATCCCATGCCTCATGTGCTTATTTTTTTTGCACATAGCTTTACAAAAACTTAGCTTTTTGCCCATTTATTTTACATCCATGCATGAAAATTATATCAAACTTATTTATTACATAATTTTCTTCTTGGCATCGGGGAGGCCGGCCTCTTCATGTTCGGGTCCGACTTGAGCATGGGCCCACTTAACTGGGGCTTGGTCCCACTTAATTTGGAGTTGATTTTGATTTTGACTATCAATCGGGGTGTAATTTTTGACCCCAACAGAACTCAAGTTCTGATTAAAACAAAATAACCCTAGTTAAATTCGGATGAAATATAGTTAAAATGTTTTTTTTGTAAATAGTGAAGTTTTAGGGGTGAAATTTGAAAATTTGAATTTTTAGGAGTTGTCACGACCCGCTTCCCAAAATACTGAAGCAGTGATGTGGCGCGGTGGTCTTACTCAATATAGTTATATTAAGCATATAAATAACATGTGGGCATGTACCAAAACAAAAGGCAATTTTTTCATTGACTGAATTCTTTATTACATCATAGGGTATAGAAAATAAAATATTGTTTATTACATCAATGGAATTGGAAGACAAACCCTAAACAGGTGGGTAATTGGAAAAGTAAAAGAGCTATCCTGAAAGTCGGACGTCAACTCCGCGTAGTCCTCATCTGTGGGCTCCACTCCTTCGTCTTCTTCACGAATCTCGTCCTTATCTAACGGATATTTCAAGGATAGAGAAAAAGAAAAAGGAAGTCTGTCAGCAAATTAAACTCGGGTATGATTGTCTCATAAAGAAAATAGGTAAGGAAGACAAGTGAGCGTGGTGCATAAAGTCATGTGAGGGTAGTAATAAACCTTATTAGGTATCTACTAAGTAGTATGATTGTATTGGTTTGTTAAACAAAGGTACCGGGCTCTCGCGATTATTCCGTTTGGGCCACGGAACAACATCAGTGGGAGTGAATAGTACCCATTTCTCTCTCCGGGCCATGGTCAATCAATAGAGGAATCTGAGACCCATATACGACATTGCTTAATCAAACTATCCAACCCCATTTTATTCAGTGATGTAGGATTACAGATTAATGTTAGCGCGTAGTTCATCTAGGTATGGAATTTCAACAGTTATATGGTCATCTGTATATCAGAATCTTCAATAGACACTGGTCACCCGTAATATCGGGATCTTCATAAATACCGATCACTCGTAATATCAGGATTTTCAAAGTATTCCATATCTAGATTCGCGAGTCTAACCCTAACCATACTAGATGTCATGTCATGCTGGATCTCATGGTTATGTATATGTCGATACTCAAGCAAATTTAATTTCAGTAAAAATATGAACTTACTATGTTCATATAGGGAGACAGGCAAGTGAAAGCGGTCATTGTTTCCGGCTCTTCAAAACTCAAGAGAGAAGATACCACTTAACCCCTCTACTACCTGTATATTTGAACAATACTAAACTTAGAAATCTTAGAGTATTTAGTAGCTTTTAGAAAGTTAATGGTTGTACAGGCACATTATGATAATATGCGATATAATATTTATTTTAGATCCACTTTTTCATTTCAAGAACGCGCTCTATGAGGAGATCTCTATCTTACTCTACTAGATCCCAAGATATATTTTAACCAGCACCATTCGCAACTGGGTTTCCTTAAAGAGGGTTGTAGAAGCAAAATGTGCAGAGAAAAAGAATAATTAACTTTTATGTGTTCTTTTTATGAAAACTTGACTTTTAAAAATTAAAGGCATTTTAAAGAAAATCTTAACTTTCATAAGTTATTGCTATTTTATTGAAAATCTTAACTTCCAAAAGTTAAGGGTATTTTATTGAAAATCTTAACTTTTGAAAAGTTAATGGTGTTTCAGTAAAACTTGACTTTTGAAAGTTAAAGGTATTTTAATAAAAATATAGCTTTTAGGAAGGTTATTGATATTTTTATCAAAAAACTAGCTTTTTGAAAAGTTAATAGTATTTATTGAAAACTTGACTAAGGGTATCTTAACCTTCTAGAGTGACGTCATATCTTAGGGTTTTGAATAGTGAGTGTGGGCTAGGTCGTTACCCGGTGCATTAACAACAATAAATTTTCGTTCTGTTGAATATGAGTTTGTAGAAGTATAAACACGAGCATGAATTATTATCCGTATTAAGGTATTTAGCGGAGTTCATTGTTCAGATAAAAAACAACAGTAAGATGAAGGTGACAGATGAAGAAGTGAGAGACGGATCCTACTGTGAGTTGGGATATCGATTTGAAGCCGGAACGTCGTATCGTACGGAAACGCGAGCCCCTATCTCCTCGAATTTTTGTTGGATCAACGGGCGGTACCACGGCGTCGGCGTCGAGAAAACGAAGATTGCAATATTTTTTCAGAATTTTTTTATGTATAGATTGTGAGAAAAATGGGTGAGAACGGGACTAAATTTATAGGGGGTTTTAGCATAAATTCGACCATTAAATCACCCGGATCCACGCCCGACCCAGATCCGAACCTGCGCCCGACGCGCCCATTACATGTGTGCTAACGCGGGCGATCGATGGTTGCTGGATCAATGTATCCAACGACTCTCGCCCACGTGGAAGGCACGAGTAGGCGCGTGACCCCATGCGCCAGCCCCCACGTGGGTGATTGGGGCTGTTGGATCTAAGATCCAACGGAACTAGTTAAAGGTCGTTTTATTTTATTTTATTTTCTTTTTCTTTTTAAATTTGAAAACAAGTTTTCAGAAAATTAATTTTAATTAGAGAAAATTGGCTAAAATTAGTTTAAAATATTGAAAAATCAGGAAATATTTTAGAAATTCTATTTTAATGCTTTCATCAATTTGTAATAAAATTTGGTCAAAATGAATTTTTCCGGTATTAAAAATATCTTATGATTTTTTTCCTTTCACCAAAAATTAAATTTAAATTCTTAAAAATTATATTAATTAGCTTTACTTATAGAAAAATATTTTTAAAGTGTTTTCTAACAATAGAAGCGCTAAAATATTTATTTTGACACAGAAAAAATTGTAAAAAAAAGAAAGCTTTTATTAGGTATTCGGAAAACACAGGCAATACAAGAGTGAAATTTAGAAATATAGAAGTTTTGGGGGAGAGAGATAAAAAAAACCAATATGTTATTAATTTATCACTTACAAGATTTGAGAAGATTTGAATAATTGATAATGATTATTTTACAATATATTCTTGCAACTCGTGTCATCTCATCAAGTTCATGAGAATCAAATTAGAAAATTCAATGGCATTAACTGCAGACTAGATCTCTCAAAAAACAGTAGACTAGATCCCAAACATGTGGGATGCATATTCAAAACGAGGCCTCGGTTTTGGAAACAAGAGCAAGTGGCTAGATTATGTGTGTGATCGAAGAGAGAGAGAGTTGCGTTTAATAGGATATGATTTTTTTTACTCTTTTTTCACTTGTAAAATGTTTGAAAAAAGAGAGCGGCCAATAACAAAGGAGTTTTTTGTTTTGTTTTTTTTCTCGCTGAAACTGGAAGTGTCACCTGCCCTCTCCCCTTTTTATTATTATAATAATAGAGATATTTCTAATTTAAAGAGAATAATTTCATGCATTCTTAGTTTGCCTTTTGCATAAGAGTGTGGCGCTGTGATTGACCATATCCAATTCATTTCGGTTGCCACATCGCCAACAGTATAAAACAAGATAAATGGGTTCATGCAGTTTAGTTGGCATGAGACCTACTTACCCCAGGTCGCCTCACACGATTATAACCTCTTTTTTCCCTAAATATAAGGCAGCTAAAAAATAGCAAAATATTTCAATAAAAGTAACAAGTTAAAAATGAATTCAAAATTTTGTTTTCTAAGCTATATCTAAATTACTAAATTGTTAATATTAACTCCCCTCAGCAAAAATAACTAATTTTATTCTTTGTACCACCTAATGAAACAATGAAAATGAAGAATTTTTATTTACAGTTTTTATTGTGACGAAATCCAAAATCGCTGGATACAATATTTAACGAGCCTTGTCCCTTGTCTTTTTCGAGAAAATAATCACAAAAAAATGAAAGCCAACTCTTGTTTACTTAAATCAAGGCCCTTTTTGGGCCCGCTTTATATTCCAAAACCCAGTAATAAAATGCTAAACTTTTTTCTCGAATGAAAACTCCTACGATAAAAATCAACCCCCGTGTTCTTGTTCATTTCATTCACTCTATTGAAGAAACGAGCCAAAAAAATGTCTTTTTTACGAATCAAATCGCTCGATCCGATCTGAGACAAAGAGCTCCAATTCAAGTAACCGACGATTTGAAGAAAGATAGAACAAAACCCTAATTTCTCTACAAATTTGATCGAATCGAGGTGCGTTTGATGTTTCCATTTCTGATTTAGAGTTAGGCTTTGTGATTTGACTGGAAAGTTGATGATCGATCGGTTTCAGATTCGATCGCAGGTGATTTTGCTGGAGCTGGCGTTGAGTGATCTCTGGATCGATTTGATCCGGTGGTGATTCGATGGAAAAGAACAAGAACAGAACCGATCTGCTCGCTGCTGGCAGAAAGAAGGTGATTTTGATTGTCACTTGTTTGCTTTGAAACTTATTTTAGGCAATTTCTCCCAATTTTCTGTGCTTTTTAGCGCATTACTGTTTCAGCAACCAAGGAAGTGTTTGATGTTAACGTTTGTGGATTGGAACATATTTCTGAATTTTTTTTGAGAATTTTTTATTTATTGTCCTGCTAATACTTTAATCCATGTTCGAGTGATTATCATTAGCTTTAGGCTGTTTTTAGCTCCCTAAAGCTTAAATTTTTAAATATCGATCATGTTCAGAATTTAAAGGGATTTTGCCCCCTATTTCCCTTTAATTTCTATACTTAGGCTGTGAAAACGTTTTGGTTATATAATTGTTTATTAGTCATGGTTGATTTTTTATATTGATTTAGTACCTATAGTTACTCACTTTGTGTCACTGAACATATACACCGTCAAAGATGAGTACACCCGAAACAGGTAAACGCTTCTGACTGTTTGCTGTGAAGCTTTATATTGCAAAAAATGCTAAATGCAATCATCACTAACAGTTGTTCTTCGATCCGAAACAATGTAGAGACAGAATTTGCACAATATATAGCGAAAAGTTAATATTTATAGCCCTGCCCCTTTCCCCGCCCCATACACTCACACACAAAAAGAAAAAGGGAAACAAAATAAAGAGAAAAAAGTAAACAAAATAAATACATAAAGACAATATGTTCTGAAATAGATGATTTAAAGGTAGTAACTTTGTTTCCCGCAACCAGCTTCAGCAACTTAATTCCTTAACTTGAACTATTTCACTCTCTTATTGCAGCTCCAGCAATTCAGAAAGAAGAAGGACCAGAAGGGAAGCAGCAGTAGCCATGGAAAATCCTCAGGAAAGGCCAAGAAGCCTGATAATGAAGATGATCCTGAGGAGCCATCAAAAATTCCTGAGACTCATCTGGTCATCGATGCTGATGGTCCAAGCACTGATCCATCTGTGATTGCCGAGCCTTCGGATCCTCCATCAGTGCCTTCGGCCGAAGACAAAAGATACCCAGAAGAGCTTGCTCCTATTTCTTTAGATCAACAGGTAAGGAAATTTTTGCTATAAGATACGGCTAATTTGTGGCTTTGAAGGGTAGATTTGGGGAAACTTGTTGTGGTTTTTGAATTTTGATGTATAATTTAATTCTCATTTGATGCTGGGTAGGGGCAATGCAGGAAGGTAGCCTTTTGGGGTCTCAAGAAGACGATGATGAGGGATTGGAGAATAGAAAAGATGTTTCTGATGGAAGCATTCCTGACACGGCTACAGATTGTGAGATGGAGCTTGAAGATCTTGCTACTGTTTCTAGTTCTGGACTTGAAGTGGTCCAAGAGAATGAAAGGGACGGGGGACAAGTTTCAAGGGAGGAGTACAATATAGATAGAGGTGGGATAAAAGACGAAACTACAGAAATTTCTTTAGAAGCAGAACTCCAAGAGGCTAGTGCAAATGTTTTTGATGAGAGAACATCAGTTGAAGAAAAAACAGAAGTACTGCCTTCATCCCAAGATTTCATGTCTGTAAATGGCGCAGATGATCCGGTTGTAGTTGATGCTGAAGGGGAAAGAAGAAATAATGAAGACTTTCCCATTCTCATTTCTGGAAATGTGAGAATACAAGAGGATATTGGGTCTTCCGTTTTAGCTGATGAACTTGAGGAAAATTCCAATAAAGCTGAGGGGATTACTCCTACTGCAGAAAGTTCTGCAGGGCCACCTTCATCTCATGATTCTCTGGCTGCTGAAGGGGAAGATGATGCTCTTGCAGCTGATCAGGAGGGAGAAAGGAAACATGATGAAAATACTATATCTGAATTTCGGAGAATTCTAAAGGCAAACAAGCCTTCAATTCCTGATAAAGTACTTGCGGAGGAGGAAACAACACTTTCTTATAGGCCTGAAGAGAATAATTCTGAAGAAACGTCAGAAAATATATTGTCTTTGTCCCAAGGTATTCAATCAAGTGAAGGGAGAGGTGTTACTGCTTTGCTGGATGAGGAAGGGGGCAGAATAATTCAAGAGGCAAATTGGTCTTCTATTTCTGGTGCGGTGCATCATGAGGCAAATGCTAGTATTTTGAATGCGCCTGACAAGACTTCCTATATCGGAGAAAATCTGGAAATTGTTGCTTCTTCTGGCGAAGATACTGCAGCCACAAAGGCGGAAGATGTTGCTGCTATTGCTGATACAGGAGAGGGAAGAAGAGTTGTGGAAGGAAATGTGCTACGATCTTCTCTCGGGGAGGATGCTACTGTAGAATATATAGAGAAGCTTCCTGAACGAGGGGACATATCATTTGGGGAGATGGCCGAGGTGATAAATAAAGAAGATTCTGAAGTGTGTAGACCGAATAGTGGAGTTGAAAGTCTTAAACAACTCCTTTACCAAACAATTATTGAAAAGGATGTTCTCCAGTTGCAGCTAGATGAGCAGATTGCATTAAATGCAGATAATCAGCAGCACTCTTTCGATGAAGTGTCTAAACTCAGGGATCTGATGATGGAATCTCAGGATGTCAAGGCAGTGGTATATAAAGAACTTGAACAATGCAGGCATGCACTCCAAGAAATGGTTATTGCAAAGGAGGAACTTGAGGCTCGATGTCTTTCCACAAAAGGGCAAAGGGAAGAACTCCAAAATAGAGTCAGCGAGTTGCAGAATAAGCTGGAACGGACCCAAGAAGAGCTCGTACACGTTATGGCAGAATTAGCTGATTGCAGAGTCTCATTAGAAACCTTACAGAAGAAAAATTTTGAGTTGAAACAAAGCCTGATTTCTGAAAAAGATGCAACAACGAAGCTCGTGGAGGAGAAAGAGTCCTTTTCTAGTGAGAACAAGAAGTTTGCTTCTGAGGTGGTGGAACGGAAACAACAATTAATCATTGCGCTTGATAAACAAGTAGAACTTCAGAGCAACCTCAGAGATGCAGTGGCATGCCTTGATCATCTTGCAGAGGAAAATTTGTATCTTGCTAGCAGTTTAGAGGTACACAAATCAAATATACAGGAACTTAATCAGAGGCACCTGCATTTACCTTCTGAAGCCAGGGAATCATTTGGGAATGAAGAAAGCATACATTTGTTTCCGAAGGACGTTGATGAAGATCATGGGAACTCTAATTTATTCGGCGTCTTAAAGAAGTGTTTGGATGAGGCCAATAATATATTGCATAATCTTGACAAGTCAGTTGATGGCATGTACTCTCAAATCATATCCTTTAGTAGATCAGGTGGAAGAGCAGCAGCACCTGCAATATCAAAAATCATTCAAGCCTTTGAGTCAAAAGCGCAGCATGTGCGGAGTGTTTCAGATGAGATACCGCCTTTGATTGAGGGTGGATATCCTGAAGGCCTATATACATCGACTAAGGAACAAACATGCAGTCTCAGAGATATACTGAAGCAGATGGACTTGGGGTTGAGAGAGGCTGAAATTTATCTGACAGAAGAACAAAACAGCAAAGAATATTCGAGCAAGTTCAGTATGGAGTCTGAAACCCAAAAAGAAGAAAATAGCTTCTTTCAAGAAAGAATTGATGAGCTTGTCAAAGAGGTCTCTGGATCTCAATCCAAAATAGTTGATCTCCAGAATACTATTGATCAAATGCAGCGATGTGTGAATGAAGAGTCAGCAAGGCTATCAACTCAAGTAGAGATTTTACAAAAGGAAGTGGATGACAAGGTGTCCATTTTTAAGCAAGAAGAGGACTCAATTCGGGGGGTTATTCTTGATGCCATCGAAAAGCTTAATGATTCCACTGGGCTCAAGGTAGGTGATGGATTGGACGTGGGCAATCATATTATGGCTTCTGTGGATGCTGCTGTACTAGCAATCAAGAGTCTGCATGGAAAACTTGAAGCTACTCATCTTAATTACAACACACTCCAAACTTCATATGAGGAATTGAATGAATCATTTGTGCACATACAAGGAAGAAATAAGTTGGCTATTGAGCTATTGAGGAAATTGTATGGCAGCCTTGGGGAACTTGTTTCTGATTCCTGTCAAGGAGAACCTCCTCTGGATGTTAATACTGATGAATTCCTACAGTTTCTACATAGAAGCTGTGACCTACTTATTAAACATTTGCAGAAGTTAATAGATGAGCAACGCCACCTCCTGTCTGCAAATAACGAGCTAGAGGTAGGGTTGTCAAACAGAAATCAAGAATTTGAAGAATTGAATTTGAGATATGATGCTTTGTCCAATAAATTAGAAGATGAAAGCCGAAATAAAGGAGGGCTTGAATCGATTTTGGCGAATAGAGGCAGAAGTCTTGAAGAAGTAGCTAACAGGATTGTTGCTTTGGCTCAATTGTTCGAAGGCAATGAATCAAGTAAAGATTCAGACAGTGTCTCTATGCTTGCAAAGCCTGACAACGAGGAGAGCAACTTCTGCAACCATATGTTATCACGTCTTGAGGCTTTGGTTGCATCCCATCTTAGAAGGCATGAGGAGGCTATTGAGCAGATTAACTCGTCAAAGATTTACTTACGGGAAGTTGACCTTGTCACGGAAATCTCAGCCGACAGCTGGTCCTTGCCCTTGCACACCTTGCTTATGCAAGACATTATTCCTAAGATGAGCGAGTTAAAAGAGAACCTGCAGTTATTGGGTGCCTCAAATCTTCAACAGGAAACTGAAATTCAAATTCTGAAAGAGGACTTGAGCAAGATGGAAGAGGCTCTGATAGCATCTCGTTCTGAATTGAACTTGAAAGTATCTGAACTCGAGCAGTCTGAGCAGAGGCTCTCCTCTGTAAGGGAGAAGCTTAGCATAGCTGTTGCAAAAGGCAAAGGTCTAGTTGTGCAGCGAGATAGCCTTAAACAATCTCTGATGGAGAAATCAAGTGAGCTTGAAAAATGCTTGCAAGAGTTGCAGTTAAAAGAGACATTGCTTCGTGAAGTTGAGGCGAAACTCAAATCCTGTTCAGAAGTTGACCGTGTTGAAGCTTTAGAATCTGAACTCTCGTATATTCGGAATTCTGCAACTGCTCTGAGGGATTCTTTTCTCCTTAAAGATTCTGTTCTTCAGAGGATTGAAGAAGTCTTGGAAGACTTGGATCTGCCAGAGAATTTCCACTCGAAGGACATTGTAGAGAAAATTGAGTTGCTATCCAGATTTGCTGGCAGCTCCTCTTTTCCTGTGACTGATTGGGATCAGAAAAGCTCTGAGGGGCGCTCGCATTCTGATTCAGGATTTGTGGTTATGGATGGCTGGAAAGATGAGCCAAGTTCAAATCAAGAGTTTGATGAATTGAAAAGAAAATATGAGGAGCTTCAAAGTAAGTTCTATGGGTTGGCGGAGCACAATGATATGTTGGAGCAGTCCCTGATGGAGAGGAATAACCTTGTACAGAAATGGGAAGAGATGCTGGATAGAATTGACACGCCTTCTCATTTGAGAACATTGGAACCAGAGGATAGGCTTGAAAGTTTGGCAAGAGAGCTTTCTGAACTCCAGCAGGAGAGAGATGGTTTGCTGTTGAAGATTGAGAACCTCGAGGATTCTTCTGATATGCTCGTAGTTGACATAGAGGAGTCCCACAAAAAGATATCTGAACTCAGTGCTGAGGTTGTAGCCGTTAAATATGAAAAAGATTTCTTTTCTGAAAGCCTGGATAAACTGAGGTTCCAATATCTTTCACTCTCTGAGAAGGCTGATCATGATGAAGTTGAGAGAGAGAATTTGCATAGAGAACTAGCTGACCTGCAGGGAAAATTAGCAGAAAAAGTTGAGGATAAGGGTCATCGTGATATCGAAAACGAGATGCAGAAGCTACATGATTTGGTGCTCAACGCATTGCCTGATAGTGATAAGCCTGAGGCAGTCCCTGATGTAAGTGGCATTGCATCTCTGGAAGCATTGATAAGCAAGCTTATCGATAATTATACAAACCTCTCCTTAGACAATTCCGAGAATGTAATTGCTCATAATGAGGCTCCCCTAGAGGAAAGAAACTTGTTTCTTCATGAACAGTCATCACGAGATCTTCATGACAAAGATCAGGAGTTATTTGCCCTGAGGTTGGAGCTTGACGGGGCATCACAAACTCTGGTACTAGTGAAGGAGGAGCGAGATGCAGCCATGGAGAAGTGTCATTCTTTGACTTTGGAAATAGAGGAATTAACTAGACAAATGAATTCGTTCCAAGAGGAGAGGATCCATGACACGGAGAAGTATCAAACTTTGAAGTCGGAATTAGAGTCACAGAGCAAACATAGGGATGCTTTGCAGGAACAACTAACTCAGGAGGAGCAAAAGTCTTCAGCTGCCAGAGAGAAGCTAAATGTGGCTGTTAGAAAAGGAAAGGGGTTGGTGCAGCAGAGAGATGCCCTGAAACAGACTATTGAAGAGATGAATACTAAGGTGGAGCATTTAGAGGTTGAGCATAACCAGAGAGTAGAAACATTGGAATCAGAAAAGTCTTTATTGATGAGTCAGTTAGCAGAGTGTAATCAGAATTTGCAAGAATGTAGCCAGAACTTGAGTAGATTGTTGACAGCTGTTCATTCCATAAATATTGGTATTGAGGTTAATATTGCTGATCCGGTCTGGAAGCTGGAAGAAGTTGGAAAAGTCATTCGAGATTTGCATTCAGCTGTAGTTTCTTCTGAACACGAGGCAAAGAAATCTAAACAGGCAGCTGAGTTGTTGTTAGCCGAGTTAAATGAAGTACAGGATAGAGTTGACACTCTCCAGGAGGATCTTGACAAGGCTGAAGCTGCTCTTGCAGAAAGTTGTAGACAGAAACAGGATGCAGAGGCCGCTAAGATTGATGCTCTTTCACATCTTGAACAGTTTATGTCTGATTATTCTGAGGAAAGAAAGAAGCAAATTGATAGTTTGGTTGAATTGAAGTCTGCTATTGATCGACTTAGGAAAGGTTGCAATGGGTTTACTAGTTTTCTTTATGATGCTTTTAGAAAGGAAGTGAATCTCTTTTCATTCATGCAGTCCTTTTTGCAATCTATCTTGATACAAACTAATGGTGAAAATACGGCAGACTTACCTGTTCTTGGATCTAGCAACCTTCCATATATCAATCCATTAAGCGAGGTAAAATTTATTTAATCTGCGCTATTATATAATTCTGCTGTATAGATGTTTTTTGGACTGTTTACCTTGTTAATTAATAACTATGATGTGAACCCCCCACCCCGCCCCGCCCCCCCAAAAAAATTATGCTTTCAGAAGTCTCTTTTTGTAGCTGCTTTGGCCTTGTCCAAACCGACATTTCAATCAAACAGCGACCTTTATTGTAATTTACTGGTATTGGTTCAAGAAGAAACATTAAAAGTGTTGGTTTTAAAAAAGTTATAAAATTTTTGGGCTTTAAACCGCCGGTATTAAGCTTTTCATTCATTATTGTAAATATATGAAGAATTTTTTGGGGAAAGAAAAAACAATTAGAATCTGATACAAGCCATCTGAATAATTAAAACTTGATAACAACGCATGGTTTTTTTTTCCCTGTTAGCTAATCTAGTGCATCTCAATATTACATATTCTAAAGAATTATATACCCCCTTTAGTGTCATAAAGGAAAGAACCAAGAGCTTGATTATATGTCGGGAAACAATGGTTGAAATTTTCTATCCCTCATCTCAACTTTGAGCTGGTATACAATGGTTCATAAGCCTCGGGACATTAACATGTTATGAGTGCATTAGTTTACAATCTGTCTTGGGATCGGTCTTTACCATTTACAATTGAAAGAGATAAATTCCCTTCTTTTTTCCCCTTTTTCTGTACTAGTCAGGTTTGTGATGTTGGCGTTAACATGTATGAAGATCAAGAATGGGAAAAGCTTGGCACATTGTTGCTCCTCAAGCATTTGCTTGCGCTTTTGGGTTAGGTAGTTATTTGAATAGAGCCACATGGCCCACACCTATTCGATGCATAATGTCAGGAGATTACATATTAGAAATATATGTGGCTGGACAATACTTAAAAGTCTCTTCCAAATAACAAGTAAAGGGCCTTCTCCGGCAGGTCATTGTTAAAGTTATGAGTTCTCTCAACCCTCTTCACCTGCGTTACTTACGAACTGTAGGCCATTCATGCTATGCATTTTTTAACATGCATATAAACTAATAGAATTGAGATATTATCTGAATTTGGTGAGGTCCTTCTGAAATATTTTCCATTGTACATAATGTTCCTTTCCTTTGCAAATTTCTTATACCTGATTAAGTGATTTTCAGGAGGATTCCTATGCTGCTGGTGATGTTTCACAATTTGGTGACAATTCGATAGCTGAACATCTTGCTCATGCTTGCTATAACTTGCATGAATGCAAGAGCGAATATGATATTCTTAAAGAAAATGTAAATCAATATCTCTCTTCTGTTCACCAACATGAAACATGTTTGTCAGAATCCTTGGAGATTGTAAAAAGAAAACTAGATTCGCAGAAGGAATACTCAGAATCGCTCAAGCGAGAGGTAGCTAGACTTGAATCAGTGATCATGGAGAATGAGGCTGAAATCTTTTCGACGTGCAGAAATGTCTTTCTTCTTTATGAAGCATGTAGGTGCTCCATTGCGGAGATCGAGAGCAGAAAAACTCAATTAATTGAAAGCAGCTCTGCTCCTGAAGGACATGTTTCTGGAAAATCCACTGGCAGCATGACGCTGCCAGATTACATCAGTGCAGAAGAATCTTCTGATGATATTGCTCCTTACACAGACCAGTCTATTAGAACAATGGCTGACTCTTTGATATTGTGCATTCAGAGCTCAACCAATGAGTCACAGGAGGGTGCCCAAAGGGAATTGAAATCCACCATATTGGACTTGCAGAGAGAACTTCAGGAGAAGGATATTGAAATTAAGAGGATTAGTGAAGAGCTTGTATCCCAGATAAGGGATGCAGAAACTGCTTCAGAGATATCTTTGACCGAGGTTGATTCTGCAAGGGCGCTGGTTCTTAGTTTGGAGAAGAAGGTGGTTGAGATGGAGAATGACAAGCAAATCCTAGAGTCAAGAATTAACGAGCTAAAAGATTTTGAGGCTTCGTCACAAGCTTTGCAAGTTAGAGTGAAAGCGTTAACTGATTTAGTAGCGGCCAAAGACCAAGGTAAGTTATTTGTGAGAGATATCTTGATCTTAAGTTTCGTCCTCTGTTCTAATACTGTATCTAGCTATGGTATGTGTGATCTTTCTGAATGAGTCTCTGCAAATAAAATTTATTGCAGAAATCGAAGGTCTCAGGTCTGGCCTCATGCAAGCACTTGATGAAGAAGAGTCGAAGATGGAAGCCTTAGAGAACAGGAACTTGGAACTGGAGGATATTCTGCAAGAAAAGTTACTAGCATTGGAAAAGCTTGAAGCCTCCCGGGCAAAAGCTATGGCAAAGCTTTCTACAACAGTGAACAAGTTTGATGAGTTGCATGACCTGTCAGAGAATCTCCTTGCAGAGATAGAGAGCCTCCAATCACAAGTACAGGAAAGGGATTCAGAGATTTCATTCTTGCGTCAAGAAGTTACTAGATGCACAAACAATGACCTGGTATCACAGGAAACTAACAAGAAGTACCTGTCTGAGATAAATGAGGTCCTAAAATGGATGCAAATGATGGCATCACGTTTTGGGGAACCATATATACACAATGATGATCAGAGCTGCAGTCAAATTCATACATACACTGAGATTCTAGATAAAAGAATGGCATATGTTATGAATGAATTAGAAGATTTAAGAGTAACAACTCAAAGCACAGATGAGTTACTGCAAGTCGAAAGAAATAAAGTGGAAGAACTGTTGCGTAAAACCGAAGATCTTGAAACTCTACATGTTACAGAGATTCAGAGAGAGCCATTTCAAGGAGAGAGCGACTCTGTTCGGCCATCCAGTTCAAGCTCCCCAAGGCATTTGGAAATTGAACAAATGGTAAGCCCCCATAGACTCATCTAAACCATGCCCAGAACTTTCTAGGTTTATTCTGTTTGCTTATGCATAATTTAAATTTTATTTATAAGTAGTTAATTTCTATGATGGCTGCTAAGCTATACTGTTCAGGGTTATGATTTTTGTGGGTGTGTTAAAGTTTGCAGATCGTATTTGCTCTGAGCAGTGTAGGTCCAGTTGTTGAATAAGTAGTACTACTCTTTATATTGTCTAGATATTTTTGCATGATATCAGAACTATGATTACATGAATGGGCCATGATAATCCTCAGTGGTAAGCCAATTGTTTCAGTTAAGAAATATAATAGCCTTGTGGTGTTTTCTTGCATGTGTGCAAGGAATATTACTTTATTCTAACAACAACTTGTCAGGATTATCTTACTAACGGAGGAAAAATGAACTCAGGGAAAGCAATCTGTCAATATTGTTATTAATGCATTTTCTTTGATCTTGTCTGACCCTTACGACGTTCATTTGATGTTTTTTAGGTACAGAGAAACAAAGCGTCCTCTGCTGCGATTGTGACGCATATCCTTAGTGGGCGGAAAGTGAACAATGACCAAGTTGCTATAGCTATTGATATGGAAAAAGATAATGATGTATTGGATGATGACGATGATGACAAAGGTAAGCTTACTAGTATCTTCACCCTGCTGGCATTTACCCATTTTTCTTAAACAAAATGATTGCTAAATTGGATTTGTTTTCTTGTTTCCTTCATAGCACATGGCTTCAAAGCACTTACAATGTCTCGTCTTGTCCCAAGAGCTACTCGACCAATATCAGACCGAATTGATGCGATATGGTAGGCATATTTCCTTAGTTCTAGAATTTGTAAAGTTGCCATCAAGAATGTTTTAATCTAACTGCTTATTGCTTGTTTATTCAGGGTGTCAGCTGAAAGACTGCTAATGAGACAGCCTAGTTTGCGACTTGGTGTTATTTTATATTGGGTTTTATTGCACGCGTTCCTTGCTAGTATAATTTGAGAGAATTCTCCAGTAAGTGATGAATGCCTTTGATTCTCTTCCCATCATTTGTCATTGATGGCCAATGCCTTAATAGTCTTCAACAACTCTATCCATTACCATTTTCAGAATTTACAAGTTTCTATAAGATTCAACTGCAACTATATGCCACTAACATTGCCGAACAATGTTTATCTCGCGACATCACTCTGAGGTTGTTACATGCTAGTGGCATATGATTGCAATTGAATCCTCTGGTGTACCAGAAGCATTTCGCTTCTTTAGTTGGAGGTGTGCTCAGTTTGATTCTGTTTTACATCAAACTCTAACCATTCATTAATTCTAGTTTATCACCTAGCAAAATTCATATATATTGAAATTCAGACGAAAAACATCTCGTGTTCAAGAAGAGTATACAATCAGCATACCCAACTTCTGGTACTAATCACCTAGGATTAGCAAATATCAATTTTGGTGGAACAAGTTGATGAAATCATGAAAGATCCTTTTTGGACGTCATTAATTTTTTTTATATGGAATTTTTCATGGACCATGGTCAATGAATCAATGCAGTACATTTTATTTACTACATTATTCTGTTGCCATTTCTGACCTGACCAGCAAACTTGTGCGAACCCAACGGTTATTGGACTTGTGTCAGATTTAATCAGATTGAGCATCTTAGCCGGTGTATTCAATAAGCTGGTTGGGTTTTACTATCGTCAGAGATTTCCGGATGACCTGTTTAATAGAAACCCATATAGCAACACTTGCATATTAATAGCTATACACCAGATTAAATACCATTGCTCAATTTTCTTCTTCCGAATTCCAACTACAGCACCAAGTTCCTATACCTATTCCTAAACAAGACCCACCTGATTTCTCAACTGAGATCTGGTTGATGATGATGGTGGTTCCCGCTGCATTCAGAATTTTAGTTCCTATTTGCTCTTCCCTCGTACTAATATGTGTATTTTAACTTCCTGGAATTGTGAAATTTGGTGGTACTGTTATGTTGCATCTTGGTGATCATCCAACAGATGGATTTAACTACTCCATTTTCAACTGATAAGGAATACATTTCAAGTTTCCCTTTGAGATTGACCCATCCTCCCGAGTCTTCATGTTATCTCTCTATACATGTCACTACATGTTTAATAATGCGTGTATTGGACCTTGTGCTGCAGATAGTTGTGTCATGATATATTTGTATCCAAGTTTTGTCGACTTCCCCTTCTATTTCAACATCAGGGCATCTCTACAATATTTTCTGCATGTGAAGAACTAGCGCTTTGTTAATAATCAAAGAGTAATCCATGCTTCACGAAGTTCTACAAAACAAGGTCCTCTCCATGCCTCTTAAAAATTCTACGTTGTTTTAGCCCTTATAGTAATAATTTTATCATCATTCCTTATTCAAACACCCTTTGCATTCTATAATCAAAAACATCATGATAGATGTCATGTACCGGGATTTGGTTGTTTAGAGTCATAGTCATCTTAATCTAAGCTTTCCCGAATTCCCATCAAACGGGGTCAGCCACAAAGCCAGGGTAGAAAGATTTGCCAAAATTTTTACAACCGGCTGTTGATTGGCCTGTAAGACAACATTTGATTTATTGGGATTTGAGAGTATATGACAGGAACTGTATAAAGTCCAGATTTTTTTGGTCCAATTCGTAGTTAGTCAATATTAGTAGGGAATACGGAGCCTATATTACAGTATGTATATTCATGTATGCAAACACGAATTCAGGTTGTCAGCGGTCATGGAAATCATTATCATATTCAACTAAGACACTAAGGGATAATGCGAACACACGCACGCACCCACACTATTTGATTTTTCTAATATGCTATGCTTCATTTATGCAATAAAAAATAGTTATTATAAATGAAAAACATACTAGAAACATGGCCTCTTTATTAACTAATGAATGCACCATCCATCAACTAATAATGCTACAGCTGATATTTATTCTTCTCCAAGTTTTCTAGCCTAATAAATTCTGTGATTTCATCGATTCATATACCTCAATATGTTAACCAATTGGCCACTTTCAGGGATTGCATTGCATAGACTCGCTATCTCCATTTATTTTTCTTGAAGATGGAGCTTGCAGATTATTTGATTCTTTCAAGAAGGAAATTTCCAAGATACAATTTAGTTATACATATTGTTTTGACCATACAAAGCAGCTGCGATTCAACCTCATGGTTAATTCGTTTCCATAAGGTAAAAATTCTCGGCTCTCCCTTGGTTACTTTCAAATAAAAACATGTCACGATTTTGTAAGGAAACTAGAGCTGAAACTGAAAGGACCCAACATGTGAAGAACTAGCCTGTACACCTCTGTACATTATTACTGTATCTCTTTTAAGTCACAGTTTGCAGAAATTGTAAGCTTATTTTTAAATATTTTTTTAGCTTCTTCTGTCTCACACAAACAATATATAAATTTAGGCAATCGGTTATCTCTGCGAAATTGATATGGTGGCGTTTCAAGATTTTTGATTGGTCCTTTTATCAAGTTCATTACTTCAATAACTGTAAATTTTATATTATTTTATTTGTCAAATATAAATTTATGATTGGACCAAAAAATATAATAAATTCCAAATATCCAGATTGTTGATATTTTTATATTTGATAATTAATTAGATTTTGATAAAGATCTTCACACATCAGCTTGTTATTGCATACAAACCTAATTATGATTAATTAGTACAATTTGGCACTACGTTGAAGACAAAAGTCCTAGATAATTTTGTAATGTTAAGTGTAATGGTGCTAGTATACAGACGCTCTTTGACTATGAACTCGTGTAATGTTGTAAAGTTAATCTTATCTTAACAATAAACTGCAGAGTGTAAGCAATAACAACTTGTTATCACACATCTCAACTTCTGTTTCTATCACTACACCATAATTCTGAACTATATCATCAGTGTTGAGGATTTACTTTTATAATCTACCATGCTCTTGTAGGTGGAAAGCCTTCCAGGTTGATAAACATGGGTTTTGCACAAAGGTGTTTTTAATAAATTAATCTTTTGTTAATACGTATCGGGTGAGAATCAAACATGAGTTGTTTATGCTATGTCAACGTCATTGTTGCTACTACACAAAAATTCTGAAATTTTTATGAGGCGTGTGGAGGATTTGCTTTTATATTCTAGCGGGAAAAAATAGTAATGAACTTCGATTTGATGAATCATACTCGTCTAACATGCATATTAAATTAAAATGGTGAAATAACGTAAGAATTTTTATTGGTTAGTTGGTAACAGAGATGGTGCTTAGCCAAATTTGACGAAGACGACAACCCGGTGGCAATTGAGTGGCTTAAGCAATGAAGATCAACTGCAAAATAATATTTGTTATTATTATCATTTGTGAACCTTCAAATTTGATTTGTCTTTTGTAGGCCCACGGCCCGCATGCCTCTTTTCGATCCCGGTCTCCCCTCACAAACTTCTATTGTCCATCACTAGGCTATGTGCTCCGCACTTCTTCCTAAACATTTTAATTTGATTATTTAATTAGGCATGCATCACTATCAACCTTATTGCTTAGCCCATTGCATGACCATGATTAATTTGATAATTAATTTGGAAGGATTATACAAATTTGCAGGCCAACTTTATGGTTGTAGGACGGCAGCTTTCATCAAAATAGTCGGTGAGATTGGTATTGCTCAAGTGTCTTGTTGCACGTGACCCGTCTTGTTCAATTTCACTTTATTTTAATCCTTTTCTCTCAATTTAAAGCACTGCCAACCTCTCTCTTATCCTTTCCCCCTAGTTGCTTTCTCGTTGGTTCTTTTTTGGTTTTGAAACTTGGGTATCCTAACAGGGTTTGATGTTTGAGAAGAAAAGGGTCGACTTTTAGTTGTGATTAGAAAAAGATAGTTAGGTCATTTACATAACAGGTTAACAACATAGGTATTTAGTATCTGAATGTAACTACAAACGATTTTAAGGGAATAAATTACATGGGTGTTTTCATGAACCAAAAACATACCATGAAAATCTAAAAATTTCAATTAACTAAACAAACAGAATTTGACCAGATTCACAAATTAAAATTCATAATATTCCAATTCATTATAACCAAATGTCAAGGGACCTGCCTCATTCTTCATCATGTGAGAAAATCTCCATCATGTGCCAAAAAGGAATCTGTCAAATAAATGCAATACAATAAACTCATCCTAAAAAGATTGTACTATTCTCCATCGTGTAGAAATGAACCTGTCAAAGCTAATGTAAACTTACAGTAATCATACATTCCAACTAAAAAACTGGAACAATTTCAATTGTATCCTCCTAAATTAACCTCAATGAGATGCCTCAACAATTCTGCTCCTCTTCATTTTTATAATCTCTCTATACAAACAACACTAATCAATATGATGAAGTATACAAAACCTATTATCATACCCTAAAACTTGCACTGGTTCAAATGTAACTTCTCCTCTGAAATTAATTCTTTCACCAAACTCTTCATCCTCTTCCCCCACTTCCCGATCTCAACCTCATCGATATCCCCCCAACTCGAGCATAAATCCTCCTCATTTTTGCTTACGCCATTGCACCACTTCCCCCGGATGACCCCATTCGGGGGCGTTGTAGTACTTTCTTGTCTAGTTTACGAAGAACAACGTCATCTTTGACAAACGGCCTTGCGAATGCTGCTCCGCTCTTTACCATAGGCTTGTAGTGAGATTCGTTTAATGAAATTGGGCCGAGCTTCGTGGGGGTCGTCCCATAGAAAAAGCGGAGGTCGCTGTTGACGGTTGTGTTTTTGAATTCGGGGGAGTTGCAGATTACCGTTTGGAAGTAGGCTTCCATGGAGTAGGGGACGTTTGTGAAGTACATTAGAAGTTTTCTAGGGAGGTTGTCGTAGCTGACGACGCAGTGTTCGATGAACGATCTTGTGAGGATTGTCCATGGAGAACCTGTTTCGTATTATGAAGGAGAAATTAATTGAAGGTTAAGAACAAGAATGATAATCATTGCAAATTTGTAAAAAGGTTTTTGTGGATTTCACTGATGAAGCAAGGGCTAAAAGACTGAAACCGAATGCATATTATTGAGCATGGAAATAGGTTTACACATAGTAATTTGAAGGCTTTATTTCCAAAATGCTCCTAAATTTCAATCATTTATTTATCCTTGTTTCGTTGGTTACTAGTAATTAATATTTCAATTGAGGGGTGGTGACAAGGCCAGCACTTCTATATGGAGTAGAATACCAGGCAATTAAGAAACGACATGTCCAGAAAATGAGTGTGGTTGAAATGAGTATGCGAAGATGGACGAGTGTAAATACACTAAAAGATATGATAAGGAATAAATGTATTCGCAAAAAATTTGAGGTTGCTCCAATAGAAAATAAGATGAGAGAGAATCGATTAAAATGGTTTGGTCATGTGCAAGTTGTAACGGGGACCAATCAATACGCACATTAAGAAGAAGTGACAAAATTGTAGTTAATTGCGTAATTAAGGATAGTGGTAGACCTAAACAAATATGGCTAAACGCAATTAAGAACGATATGTTAATTGACGTTAACAGAGCATAATGGAAGAAAATTTGGGATGGAGGCTTCTTGTTGATAGGCATGTTAATTGTTAATTTTGCTTTCTTTGTGAGATTCAATAAATAATGAATCAATACATAATGAGGATGGAACAAAATTCTTACATATGAAGACGGACCTGTGAATAGCCTGAAAGCATCGGGAGTTGTTCGTGTTTCCGTACCAAAAAAGACCCATGTATTTTTGTCCATATAAAGACTCGGATCTACAACAATTTTATCAAATCTCCCAAGCCTGCATTAAGCAAAATTTGGATAAATGAATAAGATATGTGTGATCTATTTATAAATACGATGTACATATATTTGGCAACTTAAATAGTTAATTTTGCGGTACTCACTCTTTCCATCCAAGGTCACTTGTATGATCAATAAAGTTAAGATCCCTCGGCACAGAAGTGAAAACATGTAGAAGATCTGGAAAAAAATGGAAAAAATAAAATCCTAAATACCCTTATTGTTTATCTCAATATAAGAAGAAAACTTTTTTTAACATAGAATTGGAACATTACCCTGATGTTCACTAAGATACCCTTAAATGTACCACTACAGGGAGATTATTATAGACAAACATAAGGTAGTTTAGTAAAATATGTGCATAGTTGAGGGTAGTTTACTGTAATTTAGCCTCTCTATTTTACACAAAAAAGGTGCATGAACATGTTGATAAGAACCCAATTAGACTAACAATAATGTCTCTATTTTTCGAAGAAGGGTCAATTTTTTGCTTCCAAAAAATGTCTTGGTTCAAAGCTAAAATCTAATTAAGCACAAATTATGTTCACAACCAATAAAAGCTTAATATAGAACCACATAACAAATAACAATCGAAGAGTTAAAATCTTACCATCTTGAGTCACAAGCGGATAATCCAAAGCACTTAATGAAATAAATCAATCCCAATCTTGACAAATTCTAAGCAAAACCGTGGCCCCGTGAAGCACCGCAGCCACCCCGATTCCCCACTTCGATCCACCGGATAACTCTTTCCGACTACTTCAACATTTCCAAAGTATCTAAAAACTCTCTCATTTTGAACAGACTAGCCAAACTAACCCTCTCTGATTCCGTCGAACCTGCATCTAAGTGCAAAAGGTATCGATTCCTCGGATGATAGATTGCTTTCAAAAGCCTTAAAACTTTCCGGGTTTCGCCGCCCGTATCCGAAATCCAATAAGCGAAAATCAGGGGCTTGTTGGGGCCTCTAGATGGAGCTTTAGGCACTACTTCAAACATTTGGTCTGCGCCCCAAATATTTACACCAAGAAAAGTTTGTGTGAAGGATCCTAAGAGAATCGCCACAATGATGAACACTAGAATTCCAATCCATGGTGAAAAACCAAGCGGCCTCATGGGGGAATCTAATAGGATTTAGATACAAATTTTCAACTTTTGATATTGGTATTGAATTCAAATACAAGCACCAAGAACATCAATAGTACACTACAAATTCAAGAATTGAGGAATCAAAATTGAATCTTAGGGTTGGATCCAGCCTCCTAGAATTATGGATGAAAACATATCTAAGGAAAAATCAATATAAGATGAAATTACATCAACTCTATGAGCTAAGCACAGAAATGAAAGAAATTGAAGAGTAGATAAGAGATCTAGAAAGGCCGATCACAAAAAGAGGAAAAGGGTTCACACCAATTAAAAGGTCAAAACCCAAGAAAGTTGGACTAATTTGAGATCAAAGCTAAGACTTTTGTTCCAACATGGGATGTTAATGAGAGCAACCCTCCTAAAAATATGAATCGAAATCAGCGAAATTACTAAGCAAGGTGGAATTTTGGAGAGCATGGGGTTGTTAGGCGCGGTGAATTTCAAGTACCCATCAAGGGAAAATTAGTGATGGTTTAAGCAATGTAATTACTAATTATGCTCAAAATTTATTGACTTAGTTTTACACAATAAAAATATTAACACCAATTTACTAAATAGATCATTAGAGTCTTACCACTAAGTCATTCCAAAATTAAGTTGAAAAATTAATATCAGTTTCAAATCATTTGAAATTGGCATTCCCTTAATAACATTACTGTAAAATGCTAGGATACAATTTAGAATTTGTCATTCAAGTTTTAATACAGAAATGAGAGAACCAATCAATCTCTAAATATTGGAATTGTGAATCCAGCTAGCGGATATGAAACACAACGCCTCACCGTCCTGCCACCCTACACCGCCCACTAAAAAACCCGCTTGTGACGGCGTTTTCCATTTTTGCCACAAGAAAATAGCATGTATGAACTCATGGAACTCAAACTTAATTAACCCATCACATATGGTTATTTCTTTCATATAATTTGGATGGTAACAGAGACTCTACTTTCGAATTAATCTATCACAACTTCATAATTAAATTAAGTAGATGGTTGGTTATTTGATTGTTTAATACAAAAGTAAGGGATTGGGCTCATTAACCTAACATTTTCCCCTCATATATCTTTTCTTAATGCGGAAATTAATCAACTAGCAAAACTAAATGCAGGAAATTCATTGAACTTGTTCATTTCCAGTATTGATATAAATAGCGATTTAGAGGCGTCAAGTATCATGCATAACCAATGTTTTAGGCTCTTAGCAACAAAATTGAGGAATTTTATACATCTCATAAAATATCATGACATTTTGCATGTAAATACCATGATTTCTTTTCTTCCTAATGTTATGACTATTTGTTATTGTTAATTTGTCCAACTCCTAATAATCTCTACCCTTCCATCTAAACTCCAGTTTACAGCATTTTACCCCTCTCTCTCTCTCACACACGCGCGTGCCAGCGACACATGTTATTTGCAAAATTAAGACAATAATTATTTTATATATTTATCCGCCTTCTTTTAATACCAGCAAGGGTCTTGCGGAACGGACAAGTACAAAGTCCAAATTCAAGAAAAATCATATTAAATTAATATTCATTCTTATATAATTTGTAAGTTGTAATATCTCATATTTGTGAACTTTATATGTCTAATAGATGAAATATTAACTTTTAAATACTTCGGCAATTTACTTCATCTTTTTAATATTTTCCTTACTGTATAGCATACGAAAATCGCGGAATTGTTAAAAATTTAAAATTTTATTTTTCTTCGGTTTTTCAATATTTTGCTTGTTATGGCACACGAGAATCACGAAGCATCCTAAAAATTCCATTTTTAAAAAAAAAATTCTTCAAATTTCCAACATTTTGCACGCTATATATAGCACATGAATATGGTGAAATTTTAAAATTTTCTTTTTTCAAATATTTTGCATGTTATAGTATAAGAAAATCATGAAATTTTTTAAAATATTTTTTTTGTTTCTTCGATTTTCAATGCTTTTCATGATATAACACATAAAAATTGCAAAAAATTAAAAATTTTAAAAAAAAACTACTGATATTCTTCCAATTATCAATAATATGCATGCTATATTGCTATAATACAAGAGAATCATAAAAATTTCAAAAATCTCAATTTTTTCCGTTTTCGTTAGTTTTTTTAAAATTTAGCATGCTATAGCACATGAAATCACAAAATTTACAAAAATCCCAAAAAAATATCTTCAAATTTATAATACCTTGCATGCTATCACATGAAAATTACATAATTTTCAAAAATCTCTTTTTTCCGGTTTTTCAATATTTTACTTGCTATAAAACATGAAAAAACCAAAAATTTTAGAATCTCAAAACTTTTCAGTTCTATTTGATATCTCAGCATTTTGCATACTATATAACGAAAATTGTTGAAATTTTCAAAAATCTTAAAATTTTCTGTGTTTTTTGGTTTTTTAATATTTTTCTTGCAGCTATGCACACAAGAATCACGATATTTTCAAAAAATCTAAAATTTGCAAATTTGTCGTTTCCTTCTAATTTTCAATATTTTGTATGTTATAGCACACAAAAATCACGATTTTTTTAAAATTAAAAAAAAATCAGTTATTTTCAAATTTTCAATATTTTGTATTAGTACACGAAAATCGCAAAATTTTCGATCTCAATATTTTCTATTTTCTTCCGTTTTCAATATTTTGTTTATTATAGCACATGAAAATCACTAGATTTTAAGAAATCTCAATATTTTTTTGTTTTTTTCGGTTTTACAATTTTTTGTATGATATATGATATAACATACGAAAATCGTGAAATTTTCAAAAATCTCAAAATTCTGCTTCTTCGGTTTTTTATTATTTTGTTTACCATATAGAGCATGAAAGTCGCAAGATTTTCAAAAATCCCAATTTTTTTTGTTTTGTTTTGTTTTTTCAATCTTTTGCTTAAGATAATAAACGAAAATCGTAAAATTTTCAGAAACGTCAAAATATTCTGCTTATTCACTTTTTCGATACTTGCATGATATACTAGTCACAAAATTTTAGAAAATTATTTTCTTTCATTATTTTGCATGCTAGCACATGCAAATCATGAAATTTCAAAAATCTTAGAACTTTGTATCTTACAGTGGAGTGGGTGGACATAAACTTTTGTGACATGATGCAGTGGGATGCTCCTGAGTCGAAAAGTGCGAGCACAGATGTAGAAACTACTAAGAGAATATCAATGTTTGGTAAAGGAAAAGATTTAGGTGTGTGCTTAAACTAAGAATTGCAAACAAAAGCAGGGAAAATACTGGAAAGAAAGTTTGATTCAAAAAAAGTACCAGTGATAACTTTCCCTGTGGCTTCAGCTTCATCGGCTGTCATGGTAAAGACCTGACGCTTGAGGGCGTTGCGCTGAGCCTGCTGGAAAACATGCTGCTGCGGGGGTAAGAGTGGTCCCCTATGATGCTCTCCCTGGCCGACTGGCCTAGCCATGGGAGTAGATCGAACCCCATGCTGTGGTGCCCCAGTGTTGACCGGACTACCGATAAGGGCCGGCCAATCTCTTCGCTGAGGACGGTTACTTATGGCATGCTGAGCGGATCCACAAATCAAACACAAATTGTTGAAGGCTCGACGATCCTTTTTAAAGTGTTCAGGCCTTCCGCGGTGATAGAAACCCCATGGAGATGACTGCGATGCAACGAGTGGCCCTACCGGTTTTCGAAATTGTTGATTCCTATTGGACCTTGAAGAAGCCCTTCGGTTGTGTTGGGGTCAAAAATTGCATTCCGGTTGACCAAATCAAAATCAGTCAACCCCCAGCCAAGTGGGCCCGAGCCCAAGCAAGCGAGTCCAAGCCCAAGTCAAGACCAAGTATGAAAGGGGCCGGCTCCATGCCAAAGAAAGCGATAAATTAGTTTAAATATATATTTTTTAGAATTAAATGTATTGAAAATGGGCAAAAGGCCAAAATTTTGTAAACCCAATGGCTTATGTGCAAAAAGAAATAAGCACATGAGATATGGGGAGACATAAATGCCATTTAGAAAAACCCAAGAGATTATATATAAAGTGTGTAACCTATAAAGACAAACATGATGGAAAAATCAAGGACAACTTTTTGATTCCCCTCAAAAAATTAGGGTTCTGTACATCCTTCTCCTTCCTCAAGGTTCTAAACCTTTTTCTTTTTTTGAATTAAATCGAGAGTTTAACTCTTCTTTTTCCAAAAAAAAAATAGTTTTTCACTATAAAACATTTGAAGGTGAGCTCAGATCTCTCTTCAAATCTCTAAAAGGGGAGATTTTTAAGTCTCACCCTATTTTCTCCAAGATCTAGCCAACAAAGAGAAGGAAGAAGGAGACCCTTCTCCAAAAATCCTACTTTTGGACGATTCAAGACTCAAGAGAAAATCCAGGGCTCAAAGGAGAAGAAAGGGGTCCCCTTTCACCATCTCTGAAAATCTCCTGGGAATTTAACTCCGAACAAAAATATCTTCTTTAGGAGTTTAACTCCAAACCAATCTCTGAGAAGCTCAACTCTAAGATCCAAATTCTCGAAAGAGTTGAGCCCCAAAAATCCAGATCTTTAACTCCACAGAAGATCCCTTTTTTTAGGAGTTTAACTCAAAAAGTCACTCGGGGGTTCAACTCCCAATTTAGGGGAAAGGCATCTTTTCCGTGGGGGCCCAGCACCCACATGTAGAGCGCATGATCCGCTAGCGTCCAGCGCCCATGTGCTATGTACGTGAACCGCTGGCACCTAGTACCCGCGTGCGGGGCACATGCCCGCTGGCGCCCAGCGCCTGCATGCCCCCAGCGCCCGCGTGCGGGGCACAAGGCCCGCGGGGGCCCAGCGACCACGCGCCACTCATGCGTTCTTAGGATGCTTCTCAACCCTCTTTTTTCCTCACGCTCCAAACTCAAAACATGTCCCCTGCTAGAAAAAATTTCTAACGAGACGATGCCCCGCACCCTGTAGGGGGCTGGAAGCCCTCTTAACCTCCAGCCCGCTATCCGGGTAGCGGGACCCCTATAAAACTCTACGAGGCCCCCAAATACATCCAAGTCCTCTTCAAAACACAACACACACTGCACATTGAGTTCGCATGACCAGTTTGACCCGTTAATCGGAGGTTCCTTCGCTCCAAAGACGAGGGGTAATTAACGGCAGTTTAATCCGCGGCTGCCGGAGATTCGGATCCCTACAATCAATAAACCCCAACCTACCCTAGGCAAGGGGAATCTGTATACGCCTGACAAGCGCGCGCATTTCTATATCAATGGGATGAGGAAAAACACTCTACAGATTCTGGCACGCTCGGTGAGACCTTTTCTCTCCTCCCATATTTCGAGTTAAACGTTCATGCGAACTCAAACAACATATATATTGATTGCCTATACTGAAGTCATTTTTTGTGTGTACAGGTTAACAACTTTCAGTCACAGTCTCGAACTCAGCAATCTTGTCTCCCAAGACGAGCTTCATTTCTGACGCCACTCTGATTCCCTACGTGGTCAAGATCAATGCCCGCATGGTTCTCCCTGCAAGTCTTAGCCAGCAATGGGAGGAACCACCCCGTCAATTTGGTTCCATCATTATTTACCTTGCCGGAAGCGCTCATCTGGTGGAGGCCCCGACAAACCAAACGGCCAAACCGACCTCAAGAGGAAGGAGGCCGAACGTTGTGGTCACCAAAGCATCCTACCCCAAATGCAAATCCGTAATCGAACGGCTCTCCATTGTTCCGACTGGAGGCAAGGCCGTCAACACCAATGGAGCCACAAAGCATCTCCAGCAAACTCAGACGGTGTCCTTGACAATCGCGTATTTTCTGGACTCTCTGTCAATCGGTCTACAATGTTTTCCCGAAGGGCCGAAGCTTGCCAAGTACTCGAAACGGAAAAATTAAGGCAGAAGCGGCTAAGATATAGAGCCAACAAAAGGGGCAAAGCTCTGGCCAGGTTAAACCTTGTAAGGTTCCAAGAACAGGGTTACCCTGCAACGACAGCTGAGTCGGCCATAAAAGTTGGCAATTCCTTTGAACCTCCGAAGTGGGTTCAGAAAAATGCCATGACTGCTAGAATCAAGAAGACATCAACCCGAACGATGCTACAAAGAGACGTGTCCCGGCCGCAACATAGAAAGCATGACACCGTCTCTTCAAGATTCTATCAGGCGCTCTGTGCTGTGCCAAAGCAGCGGGGCAAAGCCAGAAAAGAAACACCAGCACCACTCAAGAACCCGGTCGGGCCAGCCGTCTTCAATCAATTGTCCGTTTCCGAAACAGAAAGACCATGACAACCGTCCACGAAGTCAGCCGCCGATGGTAAAAGGATGGTCGGATATGTTACCCACACGGTCTATATGGCGGGCTCGCATCCCTGCGACAACTTGCGCAGTAAAAGTAAGGATGGGGCCACCACATCCTAAGCCCAATCTAGCTTGAATATAGTTACCGTTTCCCAAGATCAGCCACCTCCACTGGACGATGAAAACCCTCTTGATGAGGCCGATAGGAAGAAATACCCCTCGGTCCATGTGGAATCAGGCTCGGACAGCAAAAAAGAGTCGACTTTCCGCCCCAGGACTGCAGAACAAGAACTACTTCAAGAGCTTCGAAAGCAGCCCAGGAGCAAAGATAAAGAAATGACCAAGCTCTACTAAAAAATTGATGACCTGACGAATGTTGTGATGCAGCTCACAGCTCAAATTGCTTGGGTACCTTCCAATCAAGCACGTGTCTCTACTCATGAGCCGGGCGACAACGACCCGAAGCAACCAATGCCTGCACCTTTAGGTCCAAGTTTAGGCGAGCCGCACGAAAGCCGGCCACATTCCACTTCTGGGGACGCCATAGCTCCGAATGGCACCATCCCACTAACACAAGATCGGATAATGGATTTGGTCACCAGCAAGGTTAAAATATTGGTGGCCGAAGCTGAAGCTCAGAAAGAAATTAGCAGTAATGGGCGGCCATATCCCGCTCAGTACGATCTGATCGAGTTCCCAAGCGGCCGCGTCATCCCTAAGTTCGGAAGATTTGACGATACGGGAAATGCAAATCAGCATGTCGGCCATTTTAAAGCGTCGTGCGGAAATACAGGAGGAAATGATGCGATCCTGCTTCATCAGTTTGTCAACAGCCTGATCGGTGTCGATTTTGACCAGTACGCGAGCATACCAGACGGGTCCGTCGCCACTTTTGCCCAAATGGAATCTCTATTTTGGCAAAGGTTCATGAGTGTCAGTGATAAGATCTCCATTGCTGACCTTATGAGGACTAAGCCGGAGAAGAACGAAAGCAGCATAGACTTTATTTCCCGATGGCGCACGGTTAAGTACAAACCGTCGCTGGAGCAGGACCAGTCCATCAGCCATCTCATTGGGAACCTCAGCAATTGGATGATCCTATTCTTATGTACAGCAGGCCTCAAGACGTTTCAAAAGCTGATCTAGAGAGTACAAATGTTAGAACGCTCGAAGTAAGAGTCTATCCCGGACTCTCAGAGTGACAAGTCTTGGAAGAGCAGAAAATACGACAACCGTAAAAGTGGGAGCTCTAACAAGACCAATGACTTCAATGAGTCTGACAGTGAAGATAAGAAAAAGGCGGGCGGATCAAAAACAGACCGAGCTCGAAAACCAGTGTTAGGAGGAAAAGGGTCTTCCCTAGAGGAGAAGAAGAACAAGATTTACTCTTTCAGAATGGACAAGGTCCGCAAGATATTCAAAGATGTCTTAAACAGCGATCTACAATTGCCAGAGTCGAAAAGACCCTACGAAGCAAAAATGACCGACAATCCTTTATATTGCCCGTACCACCGAGTAGTGAGCCATGCGGTCGAGGATTGCTATATTTTCAAAGATTGGGTCGAGAAGCAGTACAAGACTAGGGAAATCAAGTTTTCCAAGAGTGTGTTGGTGAACAATCAAGCTGCAAGCACCAACTTTATACAGACACAAACTGAAGCCTTCTGAGAGCAGACAGCTGAACCCGCTACCTTGAGAAATGAAACTGACTCGCCGCAGCCTCCATGGAGCATGCACATATCTAAAAAGATGAAGAAGATATTAAAATTGCTTCAGAAAAAGCCCAGAACTGAATGAGAAGGGAAGAAGAAGACCACCATTCCAGCTGCCAATTCGGCTCAATCAGGCCCAAAATCCAAAAAGCTCAAGAAGAAAAAAAGTGCGGCTCGACACGAAAAAGAGTCTGCGAGGAGATCGACCATTCAAAAGTACATTGATTCTCTCGAAAATTATGAACAAAAGGAAAGAACTCCGATTCAATTGAAGGAGTTCTTCCCCGTAGAAGCGGCTGAGATTCTGGAGGAGCTAGAAGAAAACTCCAATGAAGAGATCCCTATAGTGACCTGCTACGTCATCCACCATGGTAGAGACTCTGAGGAAGAGCTATGCTTTTCTGAAGAGGACGAAGAGCTCGCCACAAAGGCTAACAAAATCCAACTCAGAAGATGTCACACCCCGCTTCCCAGAGTACACAAACTACGGCACGTGACAGAACCAACCATGCAACCTATGGTTAGGAAACATCCCTCCATAGTCACATTACAGCTATCTATAGGATATCAAGAACAAAAAATAATAAAACTAGCTGGTACATGTCCAATCGCCACAATAAAAGATTCAAGAAAATGTATAAGCAGAAATGATAATAATATCCAATAAACAATATCTGAAAATACGTCCCAATATGGGCTCACATCAAGAAATGAAACTGCGAAAAAATTAATTAAACTAAGCATCTCTAAATATAATTCCTCACTGCTCGGCTTGACGGCTAAAGTACTTCTGTTCAGCCTGCGATAGAGATAGAGGAACTGGGCCATGCAAAACCTAGACGTCAGTGCGTCATAATATCAAACAATAGTAATAACCAGGATGTAACAAGATATATAAATATGAATATAAATCAACAACATGAATATAAACAGTGAGGTACGTGTGTGTATGTGATGTGTAACCTAAAACTGGGTTTCTAGGTTATCTAATCTAAAGTCTTCGAAATCAATTAATGTAATCCTCATTGTAACCTATCAGTCTATACCCCGTTCATTCCCCACAGGGCCACGGTAACAAGATATTTCATAACGCCCGGAAAAACGACAAACAGGATATTCCGTAACGCCCGGAAAAATGACAAACATGTAATAATAGCCTTTTGAGTTACACAGCCCTCACCGATGTGAGTGACTGGATACCACATCTCGACCAGCTCGTCCCAACAGAGCGAAGGCCTCCTCAGCGCGAAATCCTGACATGAATACACACTTTTTTGGTATTTAAGAGGAGCCCAAAGATACATTCTTGATTTCCCCTTTACCCCCAAGTTTATGTTCAAGTCAGGTATTGCCAAGATATATCTAATGCCAACACAGGATCAAGCGGGTACAGGTTTTTGTCTATGCAGACAACAAGTAACGTCCGTCAGGAAAAAAAGTCTGGATTGTTGGCATTAGTAACTAGATCCATGTAACAAGTCAGTAGTGTGTCGTGAACCAGTCAGGTGATGTATATGCATCAACAAGATATCCAATGTAAACTGTAACGAATATCGAAACACGGTTAATGCACGGATGCACATGTATATATCTGTGATAACCTTTTATAAGTCCAATACTACGTATGATGCACAATAGAAAGCACATTGTACTAATAGAACAGTAGTATGATATAATGAGGTTCCGGCATGCAACTAGATATGCAATAGACAGTACGGATATGTACGGGTATCCAAAACGGTAAATCTATAATATGGGATGCATAATTAAAATACATGTATTATTTTTATTCATATGGATATAAATATAGTAACATAGCATGTATCAAGCTAAACTTTCCTGATCGAATCTCAAGATTGGGTACGTACGTCACGTTCGACGTCGGGTAAACGTAGCGATGCACACACGCGCGTAAAGGACTGGACTTGGCTACTCAAGAACGTGACCACGCTGGATGATGACGATGACTGGGTCGCCCGGACCGTCAGCGACGTGCGCAACTCCGACGACGTCAAGAACCGAGAAAGCAAGAAAGAAAAAGAAAGAAGAAAGGAAAGGAGAAGGAGTTTTGGGTTGTGGTGTTGGCTCTGGACTCATAGGACAGAGCAACAACGATGATGGGTTGACGTCGATGGCGAAGTTTTCCGGTGATGGGCGGATGGATCTCGAGTTATTGTCGGGGATTGCTGTTAGGTCGGGAACTCAAGGGTGCAGGGTGTTGCTGGTGGTGGTGATTGTAATGATTTTTATGCTTATGCGTTTTTTGAAATCAAAGAATTAACCGCAATCAAGAACGGTGTCGCTTGGTAGCTAGCCGGTTGAATACGGGTCGGTCCACAGGGATTACGTGTATTTTCTAGTTGTTCTAACGAGTCAATTCCTATTGTGGTAGGTTTGATTTTCAATAAAAACTAAAGTTGAATTGGATTAGGATTAAAGCCTTGCTAGGGTTAGGATTAGGTTGGTTTGGAAAGTCAATTATTCTCACCGCTTTCTTTGCCCTAATTAAGAACTTTTAGGTGTTAAGGTAATAATTAACAAAGGAGATCAGCACGATCGGGAAGAAACTAGGTTTCTTTTCTTTTGTCCTTGTCCGCCCGTTCTTAACTCTTACCCTAACCTCCATGGAAATCATATACAACCGGTCTTTAACTATGGTATCACCACTACCTCTTGGGATAGGGTGCCGTAGTGAGCGGTGTGTGTATGTATGCATAGAGTCCTACTTTAAAATGTATAACGGGCAAGAAAGGGGTGAGAGATTTTCATCTCTCAAACCTTCCCCAAACCTAACCCTAACAAGTGAGGAACTACTCACTCATTAAGGAATTGATAAACGAGTTCATTTTTTTATGGTTTTAATTTAACAACAACGGCAGATAAAAAATTGCGGAAAATAACTACGGCAGAGAATTAAAATTGCTAGAGAAATAACTAGGGCAGAAAAGAACTTACTTTTTTATTTGATGCACTCTTCGACAATTACAGGGAATAAAAATTCTAAATTAGATAAATAAAAAGAGGCATGCTCCAAAAAGAGCTGTAGGGTTCCTATTTATATAGAATAGAAACCCTAGGGTTTACATCTGATCCATATCTAAATTTACAAAACTACCCTGAGAAGACTGGTCAACGCACCGCCACCCACCGTCAAAATGCACCGACACGTGGTCAGCACGGCCGCGGATCCGTGGCCATATGCCTTGTTTGGCCACAGATCCGCGGCCATATGGAGGGTTCTCTGTATCAAATCTTCAGGGCTGCTTCCTGTTGCATTTTACTTCTGGTTTCTTCACTTGGTTTCTCAGAATATCTTCTATTTTCTTCCAGATTTCCATAGTGCAGAATGTTGTGGATTTTTACCGTTCGCTTCGCGTTGAAGTCTTGAATCTTTGTGCTGCCTTCGTACCTTGTGCAATTGAACTGTTCATTGATCTTCACTCGTTCCTTAAACTGTTGGCGGCATCATAAAGATTCTTCTCTTTGTTGGTCGTAATCTCACTTTTGTAGCGTCTTTTCACCATTTACACTGTATTGTTCCGAGAACTTGTAACCTGCAACTATTCAACAGACATGGATCAAAAGCACCTATTTATTTGTAAAATGATTAAGAATGGAGAATATAATAATGCAAAATTATGAGATGAACAAATACCCTCAAACTTATCTTTTGCTCGTCCCGAGCAAAACTAGTTTTATTCTTGAAAAAGCCTAACCACACTTTCGCAGGGAAACACGATTGCACTGAGCTCGTGGAACAAGCCGTTAAACCTCTAGGAGTCCCTAGTAGGAGGAGTGTTGTCTCCTGAGGGTTTTCAGCGGATACTGCCCACAAAATCCTATCAATTTGGTCTATTGACTTTCATTCTTCAATTCAGTCTTTTAGTAAGAAATTCTATTATCCTTAACTTAGAAATCATTGACCCATATTTTTCACGCTTCCTTTTCATTTAACTTAAGATTCTATATGTTCTGTAAATTTATTTAGCTTTCAGTATCTTTTGAATTTTCCTTCTAAGGTTCCATCTTAACTTAGGAATTTTTATCATCTCTACTAAAAATATAAGTCCTATTTTTCATTCCTATCTCTCATCCAAACCCAATCATATACCCTTACGTGTGTGTATGTATCACCCCTACACTTGGAAATTCAATTTAAGCTATCATACTCTTGTCCATTGTCCAAAGTACTTCTAGTTGGTGAATTTTAGATGAAATTGCTCACACATCCTTCATGCGATCGTTAATACTTCTTGAGATACTAACGACCGATTACAAAATGTGTTCGCATCTTTAGGTGTAATTCCTCGTCTTGTAATACCTAAGGCTTTAGCAGTGACTCCCAAACGAGTTGGTCTAAGGCACTGGGTGATAAAGCACCCTCGCTATATATTTGTTATTTTACGCAGCCTTAAGTAATTACAAAACCAGTGTTCATTTTTTTTATATCTCTTATTTCACACTTATACTTTAATTTTTTTTCTTATACTAAGGATTTTAGACAAGAGCATTTCAAGGTATCCTCTACTATCCCAGATTTCAAGGTGCGTGTATGTGCGAGTTGCAGGGTATATACTTTCAGAATTTAGACTCAAGGTTCGGAATTATTTTTCAGACTTACACTTTAATAAAAATTTCAATACTCTTCCCTTATTTTGACTTAGCCCAAGAACTGAACTCAAAATTTGTCTATTTCTAAATAATCTACAAGGACATATTTTTTACCGTTAAATTTTTAAGAAAGGTTATTTTTAGGGTTTTTAATTTACTAAGTTTTGGATCTAGTTTTTCCTAGCTAGTTAACCGTCTTGTCAAACCTAAGTCAATTATGGCCAAAATTGAATTTTTTCAATTTTTATAATTTTTATAATTTTTCACTTTTTATGGGTTTTTAAAATATACATATGAATGCGAAGGAAGAAATCTTACCGAGCACACCCCCAAACTTAAACTTTAGTGTCCTCACTGTCAGGCTACACCAAGAGGGTCAAAATTGTCGGTACTCCCCTGTTTATTTTTTTTATAATTTTTTTTATTGTTAACAGAAAAACAAAACAAAATATATATACAAAAAGGTCCCCCCCAAACTTAAGTGAAACAGTGTTTCCACTGTTGAAGCATTAAAGTTCAGAGTTAGGGAAGAGAAAAACACGGTATCAAGATATACAATGCCTTACACAGGCCAAAGGTTAGCACCAACCATTCAAAATTTTTATCGTTATAATGGTATGGTTGGTGAAAGAATGGAGTGTAGAGAAAAGAAATGAGAAGCACACGAGACCGTGTGGAGATAGAAGCAGTATACGGTCTCGGTGGAGGAGAAGAATGGCAGAAGGGAAAAAGAAATGGTAGTGGTTCGACTTTTTCAGGTGGAGATTGATTAATCACAAAATCCGTGTCGTTTAGGAATGCGAGTTCGTCGGCGAAAATATCTTCGAAACTTCCATCGATGGTCCGATTGAACGTTTCAATGTCAATAAGTTTTGTGCCAGAATTTATCATACTTGATTTGTCAAAAATTATGGAAGTAGGAGACTCGAAAAACTCATCTACCTCATTTTCAAAAGAGTCTAAATCAAGTTGTTTTTCTATAATTATCGAACTAAAATATTGGATTGTGATTCATTAACACTCGGTATCTTTAAATGAAGATTAGAAGAACCAGAAAAAGTGGGAGAAAGAAGTGGAATACGAACTTGAGGGTGAAAATGGAGCGTATAATTTAGCACAATTTGTAATGACCGATTTGTAAAAAGCGATTGTGCTAATCTATTAACCCACTGAGAAATGAGGTCAAATCCCTCAAGATTCATGAGAAAACATGGGTACGTCGAACTTGGTAAACCGGATATTGAAAATGAAAGTGTAACGGTTTCTTGCAAGGTCGGAACGAGTATGGAGGGAAGTGAGTGAGGAAGGGTATCGGTTAAAGATTCAGGAGGGTGTACACAATCAGTGGAAGGGACATAATAAATTGGAAAATCCGACTCATCAAATAAAACTGGTTCATCCTCAATACCATCCACATAATTCTCCTCAAACGCTATCTCATCCATGCAATTATCATCAAAATCAAGACGCATATGAAGTTCGGGAGAAACATTTAATGAATCGGGGTGATGAATTAGAGAGAAAAATTCAGTCAAATCTGCGGGTTCATCATCCAAAATATTCCCAGCGTCAATATCCTCGATCAAGTGAAAATTAATTTTCTCAGACAGCTCATCAAAAGCATGGATATCAATCAATTCAGGCTCTAGAGTGGAGGTGTAGAGGTCAAAAGGATTGGTGATGGTTTCACTCGAAAAGGGTTCTTCACAATCAGGTAAATCAAATACTACAAAGTCGCACAACTCATTACACGTTTTATCTTCAACTGGTGAATCATTTGGGACACTTGATAGACATTCAAAACTGGAGTTGTGGGATTCAATTGGGGATGAGTAGGTTTGATTTGGAAGGGTGCACAACTCACTCTCTCCACTCAAATTCTCAATCTGTCCAAACCGCCTCATCATACATTGGAAAATTTGGAGCCAGTTGGAAACTAGCTACCGGGTCACTAGGTTGCATAAGGGCGGCAATGGACGCATTCAAATCCCTCATCTGTTGGTTTGTCGCTACAATATAAGCTTCCAACGACTGTTCCAGACTAGACATGGGTTGTGAAGGGGTTTCAGTAAAAGATTCAAAATTGTTTGGATTCTGAAAACTCCCAAATGGCTGTGTAGAAACAATGTCTAGGGAATGTGCGAAAGTCGGGTAGAACTGGTAGGAATTGAATGATTGGACAGGAGTAGGATTAACATTTGGATAAAAAGGTGAATGGACTTGTTGATCCCAAGAACTGGAAGTGTTGAAAGGAGTGAAAGATCGGTTACGAGATTGTTCAATATGTTCAGCAATAGACATGGGTTTCGGAGTTACAACAGGACTCGAAAAAAGAGTATCAACGTAAGAAGGTGGTGAAAATTGAAACGGTTGATACAAAGTGGATTTCGGAGTCCAACTGTTTCTCCTAAACGCTTCTATTCGATCTTTCAAAGAAATTTTGGGTATGGAGGGGTCGTCCGTAATTCGACCAAAACGATGAGCATAGGAATTAATGTCTGGTTGAGGGTACCAAAGTTCGGCAAGAGTTTTGCGAGGTGGGGTACCCATGATGTAGGAAAGGAGAAGAAAAAGAATGTGATTTTTTTTTATTTTTATTTTTATTTTTTTAAAAAAAGAAATTGTTTGTTTTTGGCTTTTTGAAATTTTTGAAAGTGTTTTTTTCTTAGAAAGAGTTTTTGCAAAATTTGTACGGACTACTACACACTTTCAAACAGTCACAATATAAGCATGCACAATCAAGCCTAGAGCTAGGGTCTCCTAAGTCAACTAGACTGCTCCTAACTGTTCCAAAGGGCAAGTTGTGAGATCCTCAAATCGCCTCTTCACCGTCAATTGTGGCCAGATAAGCACAAGTAAAGAAAGGAGGGATCCGCTCATGAATCACCGTGAGACGGGTCTTTTAAAATTACATTTCCTTCTTGTCTAGCATAAGCACCACAAAGTCTGGTTTAGATAAACGACCGATTCCTACAACCTTTCCTTTGTCCTAATGAGTACGACAGTCCTTATTGGCTGAGTCTAATAACTCGAGGGTTGATGCAAAATGCTTTTTGTGATTTCTGGGGTCTTAAGAAAGGTAATGAAATCCCCACCCAATCTTGATTGGTGTTAAAGCCCCTTAAAAGTCCGTTTTAAATATGCAAAGCAATTAACACACAAAAATCTAAAACACTTGCAAAAAATTTTAGTTGGTAGCGCAAAGAATCCTGCACAAAAACAATTTATTGGAGAGGGAGAAGAATTTTGCGCAAAGAACCCTGCTGGAAAATTTTTCAAAGGACTACAGAGGGCAGAAGAGAGGAAAAGAATGATTACAGAGATGTTTTCAGTTGCTGACGTCAGCAACAGGCCGCGGATCCGCCGCCAATTGCTGCCTATGACCGCGGTTCCGCGGTTGACCAGTCGGTTCAGATCTCCAAAATCTTTCTATTTGCTGTTTTGATTCCCCTCTGTCTGTTCAGATCTTCTGTTTCTGGATTTGTTCACCGAGATTTTCCAGATCTGAATCTGTCCGTCTTCTTTTCCTGCAAAATTCACACAATACCTCTCAAAAAGAACAAGATGAATTTTATTTTATTTATTTATTTATTTATTTTGTTTTAAAATTTTTCAATTTTTATAATTTTTAAATTTTTAATTTTTATTTTTATTTTTTTTTTTAAAACCCGAAATTACACAAAGAAAGAGACTACCGTCTCCCCGGCAACGGCGCCATTTGATTGTTAGCGATTTTTATGCTTATGCGTTTTTTGAAATCAAAGAATTAACCGCAATCAAGAACGGTGTCGCTTGGTACCTAGCCGGTTGAATACGGGTCGGTCCATAGGGATTACGTGTATTTTCTAGTTGTTCTAACGAGTCAATTCCTATTGTGGTAGGTTTGATTTTCAATAAAAAAATAAAGTTGAATTTGATTAGGATTAAAACCTTGCTAGGATTAGGATTAGGTTAGTTTGGAAAGTCAATTATTCTCATCGCTTTCTTTGCCCTAATTAAGAACTTTTAGATGTTAAGGTAATAATTAACAAAGGGGATTAGCACGATCGAGAAGAAACTAGGTTTCTTCCCTTTTGTCCTTGTCCGTCCTTTCTTAACTCTTACCCTAACCTCCATAGAAATCATACACAACCGGTCTTTAACTATGGTATCACCGCTACCTCTTGGGATAGGGTGCCGTAGCAAGCGGTGTGTGTATGTATGCATAGAGTCCTACTTTAAAATGTATAACGGGCAAGAAAGGGGTGGGAGATTTTCATCTCTCAAACCTTCCCCAAACCTAACCCTAACAAGTGAGGAACTACTCACTCATTAGGAAATTGATAAACGAGTTCATTTTTTTATGGTTTTAATTTAACAACTACGGCAGATAAAAAATTGTGGAAAATAACTACGGCAGAGAATTAAAATTGCTAGAGAAATAACTAGGGCAGAAAAGAACTTACTTTTTTATTTGATGCACTCTTCAACAATTACAGGGAATAAAAATTCTAAACTAGATAAATAAAAAGAGGCATACTCCAAAAAAAGCTGTAGGGTTCCTATTTATAGAGAATAAAAACCCTATGGTTTACATCTGATCCATCCCTGAGAAGCCTGGTCAACGCGCCGCCACCCACCGTCAAAATGCACCGACACGTGCTCAGCACGGCCGCAGATCCGCGGCCATATGCCTTGTTTGGCCGCGGATCCGCGGCCATATGGAGGGTTCTCTGTATCAAATCTTCAGGGCTGCTTCCTGTTGCATTTTACTTCTGGTTTCTTCACTTGGTTTCTCAGAATATCTTCTATTTTCTCCCAGATTTCCACAGTGCAGAATGTTGTGAACTTTTACCGTTCGCTTCGCGTTGAAGTCTTGAATCTTTGTGCTGCTTTCGTACCTTGTGCAATTGAACCGTTCATTGATCTTCACTTGTTCCTTAAACTGTATGCGGCATCATAAAGATTCTTCTCTTTGTTGGTCGTAGTCTCACTTTTGTAGCGTCTTTTCACCATTTACACTGTATTGTTCCGAGAACTTGTAACCTGCAACTATTCAACAGACATAGATCAAAAGCACCCATTTATTTGTAAAATGATTAAGAATAGGGAATATAATAATGCAAAATTATGAGATGAACAAATACCCTCAAACTTATCTTTTACTCGTCCCGAGCAAAACTAGTTTTATTCTTGAAAAAACCTAACCTCACTTTCGCAGGGAAACACGATTGCACTGAGCTCGTGCAACAAACTGTTAAACCTCTAGGTGTCCCTAGTAGGAGAAGTGTTGTCTCCTGAGGGTTTTCAGCGGATACCACCCACAAAATCCTATCAATTTGGCCTATTAACTTTCATTCTTCAATTCAGTCTTTTAGTAAGAAATTCTATTATCCTTAACTTAGAAATTATCAACCCATATTTTTCACGCTTCCTTTTCATTTAACTTAAGATTTTATATGTTTTGTAAATTTATTTAGCTTTCAGCATCTTTTGAATTTTCCTTCTAAGGTTCCATCTCAACTTAGGAATTTTTATCATCTCTACTAAAAATATAAGTCCTATTTTTTATTCCTATCTCTCATCCAAACCCAATCATATACCCCTATGTGTGTGTATGTATTATCCCTACACTTAGAAATTTAATTTAAGCTATCATACTCTTGTCCATTGTCCAAAGTACTTCTAGTTGGTGAATTTTAGATGAAATTGCTCACACATCCTTCATGCGACCGTTAATACTTCTTGAGATACTAACGACCGATTACAAAATGTGTTCGCATTTTTAGGCGTAATTTCTCGTCTTGTAATACCTAAGGCTTTAACAGTGACTCCCAAACGAGTTGGTCTAAGACACTAGGTGATAAAGCACCCTCGCTATATATTTGTTATTTTACGCAGCCTTAAGTAATTACAAAACCAGTGTTCATTTTTTTTTATATCTCTTATTTCACACTTATACTTTAATTTTTTTCTTATACTAAGGATTTTAGGGAAGAACAATTCAATGTATCATCTACTATCCCAGGTTTCAAGGTGCGTGTATGTGCGAGTTGTAGGGTATATACTTTCAGAATTTAGACTCAAGGTTCAGAATTATTTTTCATACTTACACTTTAATAAAAATTTCAATACTCTTCCCTTATTTTGACTTAGCCCAAGAACTGAACTCAAAATTTGCCTATTTCTAAATAATCTACAATGAAATATATTTTCTACCATTAAATTTTTAAGAAAGGTTATTTTTAGGGTTTTTAATTTACTAAGTTTTGGATCTAGTTTTTCCTAGCTAGTTAACCGTCTTGTCAAACTTAAGTCAATTATGGCCAAAATTGAAATTTTTTCAATTTTTATAATTTTTCAATTTTTATGGGTTTTTAAAATATACATATGAATGCGAAGGAAGAAACCTTACCGAGCACACCCCCAAACTTAAACTTGACAGTGTTCTCACTGTCAGGCTACACCAAGAGGGTCAAAATTGTCGGTACTCCCCTGTTTATTTTTTTTTATAATTTTTTTTATTGTTAACAGAAAAACAAAACAAAATATATATACAAAAAGGTCCCCCCCAAACTTAAGAGAAACAGTGTTTCCACTGTTGAAACATTAAAGTTCAGAGTTAGAGAGGAGAAAAACACAGTATCAAGCTATACAATGCCTTACACAGGCCAAAGGTTAGCACCAACCATTCAAAAATTTTATCGTTATAATAGTATGGTTGGTGAAAGAATGGAGTGTAGAGAAAAGAAATGAGAAGCACACGAGACCGTGTGGAGATAGAAGCAGTATACGGTCTCGGTGGAGGAGAAGAATGGCGGAAGAGAAAAAGAAATGGTGGTGGTTCGACTTCTTCAGGTGGAGATTGATTGATCACAAAATTCATGTCGTTTAGGAATGCGAGTTCGTCGGCGAAAATATCTTCGAAACTTCCATCGATGGTCCGATTGAACGTTTCAATGTCAATAAGTTTTGTGCAAGAATTTATCATACTTGATTTGTCAAAAATTATGGAAGTAGGAGACTCGAAAAACTCATCTACCTCATTTTCAAAAGAGTCTAAATCAAGTTGTTTTTCTATAATTATCGAACTAAAAATATTGGATTGTGATTCATTAACACTTGGTATCTTTAAAGGAAGATTAGAAGAACCAGAAAAAGTGAGAGAAAGAAGTGGAATACGAACTTGAGGGTGGAAATGGAGCGTATAATTTAGCACAATTTGTAATGACCGGTATGTAAAAAGCGATTGTGCTAATCTATCAACCCACTGAGAAATCAGGTCAAATCCCTCAAGATTCATGAGAAAAAATGGGTACGTCGAACTTGGTAAACTGGACATTGAAAATGAAAGTGTAACGGTTTCTTGTAAGGTCGGAACGAGTATGGAGGGAAGTGAGTGAGGAAGGGTATCGGTTAAAGATTCAGGAGGGTGTACACAATCAGTGGAAGGGACAGAATGAATTGGAAAATCCGACTCATCAGATAAAACTGGTTCATCCTCAATACCATCCACATAATTCTCCTCAAACGCTATCTCATCCATGCAATTATCATCAAAATCAAGACGCATATGAAGTTCGGGAGAAACATTTAATGAATCGGGATGATGAATTAGAGAGAAAAATTCAGTCAAATCTGTGGGTTCATCATCCAAAATATTCCCAACGTCAATATCCTCGATCAAGTGAAAATTAATTTTCTCAGACACCTCATCAAAAGTATGAATATCAATCAATTCAGGTTCTTGAGTGGAGGTGTAGAGGTCAAAAAGATTGGTGATGGTTTCACTCGAAAAGGGCTTTTCACAATCAGGTAAATCAAACACTACAAAGTCGCACAACTCATTACACGTTTTATCTTCAACTGTTGAATCATTTGGGACACTTGATAGACATTCAAAACTGGAGTTGTGGGATTTAATTGGGGATGGGTAGGTTTGATTTGGAAGGGTGCACAACTCACTCTCTCCATTCAAATTCTCAATCTGTCCAACCGCCTCATCATACATTGGAAAATTTGGAGCCAGTTGGAAACTAGCTACCGGGTCACTAGGTTGCATAAGGGCGGCAATGGACGCATTCAAATCTCTCATCTGTTGGTTTGTCGCTACAATATAAGCTTCCAACGACTGTTCCAGACTAGACATGGGTTGTGAAGGGGTTTCAGTAAAAGATTCAAAATTGTTTGGATTCTGAAAACTCTCAAATGGCTGTGTAGAATCAATGTCTAGGGAAGGTGCGAAAGTCGGGTAGGACTGGTAGGAATTGAATGGTTGGACAGGAGTAGGATTAACATTTGGATAAAAAGGTGAATGGACTTGTTGATCCTAAGAACTGGAAATGTTGAAAAGAGTGAAAGATCGGTTACGAGATTGTTCAATATGTTCAGCAATAGACATGGGTTTCGGAGTTACAACAGGACTCGAAAAAGGAGTATCAACGTAAAAAGGTGGTGAAAGTTGAAACGGTTGATACAAAGTGGATTTCGGAGTCCAACTGTTTCTCCTAGACGCTTCTAACTGTTTCTCCTAAACGATTCTATTCGATCTTTCAAAGAAATTTTGGGCATGGAGGGGTCGTCCGTAATTCGACCAAAACGATGAGCGTAGAAATTAATGTCTGGTTGAGGGTACCAAAGTTCGGCAAGAGTTTTGCGAGGTGGGGTACCCATGATGTAGGAAATCAGAAGAAAAAGAAAGTGATTTTTTTTTTTAAAAAAAATTATTTTTTATTTTTTAAAAAAAAGAAATTGTTTGTTTTGGGGTTTTTGAAATTTTTGAAAGTGTTTTTTTTCTTAGAAAGAGTTTTTGCAAAATTTGTACGGACTACTACACACTTTCAAACAGTCGCAATATAAGCATGCACAATCAAGCCTAGAGCTAGGGTCTCCTAAGTTAACTAGACTGCTCCTAACTGTTCTAAATGGCAAGTTATGAGATCCTAAAATCGCCTCTTCACCGCCAATTGTGGACAGGTAAGCACAAGTAAAGAAAGGAGGGATCCGCTCACGAATCACCGTGAGACGGACCTTTTAAAATTACATTTCCTTCTTGTCTAGCTTAGACACCACGAAGTCTGGTTTAGATAAACGACCGATGCCTACAACCTTTCCTTTGTCCTAATGATCACGACAGTCCTTATTGGTTGAGTCTAATATATTTTAATTAACTCGAGGGTTGATGCAAAATGCTTTTTGTGATTTCTGGGGTCTTAGGAAGGGTAATGAAATCCCCACCCAATCTTGATTGGTGTTATAGCCCCTTAAAAGTCCGTTTTAAATATGCAAAGCAATTAACACACAAAAATCTAAAACACTTGCAAAAATTTTTAGTTGGCAGCGCAAAGAATCCTGCACAAAAACAATTTATTAGAGTGGAAGAAGAATTTTGCGCAAAGAACCCTGCAGGAAAAATTTTCAGAGGACTACAGAGGGCAGAAGAGAGGAAAAGAATGATTACAGAGATGTTTTCAGTTGCTGACGTCAGCAACAGGCCGCGGATCCGCCGCCAATTGCTGCCTATGACCGCGGTTCCGCGGTTGACTAGTCGGTTCAGATCTCCAAAATCTTTCTGTTTGCTGTTTTGATTCCCCTCTGTCTGTTCAGATCTTCTGTTTCTGGATGCGGGGAGGCGGAATAAGTAAAACAATCATATTGTTTAAGTTAATATCGACTAACTTTACGGATCTTTGCTAAATCCTAACTAACAACTATCTAGAAGTGATTAACTACTATGATAGATGATTATACCTCAAGATTCTAATCCTTCTTGTTCTTGTTGTTCACCTCCTCGTCGGCCTCCTCGATGTGATAGAAGATCCACCTGAGAGTTCCTTCTCCTAGTTTTAACCTCTCACTTGAGATAACTAGGTGGCTATGATTGCTAATCAAAGTAACCTAGAGGATATAGAGATGGATTAGGGATCTATTAGTCTTGCTAACCCTTGAGATCTCAACACATGAGAGGATTAGGGTTAGGTTTTTGAAGAGAGAGAGCTTGAGGAGAGAGAAAGTGTTTGTAATAATGAATTGAAAATATAACTCATTATGTATATAATGAAGCATAATAATTATCAAATAAATCATATAGATAATTACAACCATGCTTCATTTAATACAAATGAATGAATCATCTCATGAGTCATTAAGCAATAAATGCTTCATTAACTCATTTGGATGAATCACCTCATGAGTCACAAATTCAATTAATGCAAATTACACCTATGCTCTCCACCTCATCTTTCTTCTAGAAACTTCTCAACTAATTACGAGAATGCCCCTCCCATCCGTTAAAACATAAAAATACTGAGACTGTATAAATCCAATAATCCAATACTAGAATCTGGCTTAAACTAAAGCCCGCTAGTATTATCTGTCCGAACATCGTACGTGCATAAATACACGTATGTGTCCGAACCCTGTCGTAAAACTATATGACCTCTATATCGTTTCGCCTGAAGCAGGAAAACTCTCTGTGTGGGACTCTAAAGACTCGACACTACGCTGGCAGTGGGTTTAACCACAGGCCGCAAGCGGTAGTAGCTGTACGTAACGGTCCCCAGGTAGATGTCGATAAGAAGGCCGATGAGGAAACCCATCCGAACTCCTACTGAGCCTGATATGACAATCTCCGTACAGTTCGGTCTGTTCGTCTAAGACTATCGCATATCGGGCCTAGGGGCGGCAAGCGTCAGTCCCCTAAAAGCTGTATAAGTCGTATCGGAGTGAAGCCTATTACACCTTGAGAAGCTACTGGAAATCCTACCAGTAAATCTCGTTTGCCCTGACCAGGGACTTTGCGTGATGGCTCTCCAAACACAGCGCGATATCATCTCCCAATACCGGGAGAGACGAATCCTATCTAACCGTCACTGCCTCCAAGTGCTTCGGGACTGCACCCAACTGTTACCTGTTTGCACGACTCCTTTGAGCCATGGTAGGGTAGCAATCTAAGAACAGTAGGAACACACTCGAGACGAAGCAGCAGTGTCAAGTCTGCGGACTATGCTGTACTCATGTCACCTGAGAACTGTTAACTGACGACGGGTATAATACTAACCAACAGTTCCCTGCGAGTCCTGTCCGGTGTACCCGTAACCCAACGAGCACATGTATACTATCTCCAGTACAACGTACTAATGGCTGTGGGATAGACCATTTCCCCTGCTGGGATGAGAAGCATACACACTGGTCTACTCTGGAGTATCGATGCCCTGTCTCGATAATCCTACGACTAGAGACCTGAAAAAGGATGTGCTTGTAAACTACCCAGCCCCTACTAGTGTGACTGCCATCACAACGCTGGTACTCAAGCAAGATCCTAAGAGCTCTATCAATATGTATTCGCTCTTACATATACACATATTAAGATAGATATAAACCAAGTAGCATACTACTATGTTGAGCGAGACTGTTAATATAACTGTGAATATCCCAAGCTTCCATTAAGTAATATACAAACTAGTATGATACAATAATGGCCCCTAGGGTATATACACTAACAATCTCCCACTTGCACTAGGGCCATGTACTGGCGTATCGAAGACCTATCATCTCGAGTGGCCTCTCAAACTGTATCTGAGGTAAGGCCTTTGTGAATGGATCTGCAGTGTTCTCCTCTGTAGCAACTCTCCGGACCTCGATCTCCCGGCGATCTATGATCTCCCTGATTAGGTGATACCACCTTAAGATGTGTCTGGACTTCTGATGGGACCTGGGTTCCTTCGCTAAAGTTATAGCGCCGTTGTTGTCACAATACAGCGGTATTGGATTAACAATGGTAGGAACCACCTGAAGTTCTGTTAGGAACTTCTTCATCCAGACTGCTTCTTTTGCAGCATCGCAAGCAGCTATATACTCCGCTTCCATCGTCGAGTCAGCAACGGTGTCCTGCTTGGAACTCTTCCAGCACACCGCCCCTCCATTGAGGGTAAAGACATAACCTGACATGGACTTGGAGTCATCCTTGTCACTCTGGAAGCTAGAGTCAGCAAAAGCCTCGATCTTGAGGTCTTTTCCGCCGTAAACCAAGAACATATCCTTAGTCCTTCTCAGGTAATTGAGAATGTTCTTTACTGCTATCCAGTGCTTCTCCCCTGGGTCTGACTGATACCGGCTTACCACGCTCAGTGCGTAAGCTATATCTGGTCTGGTGCACAACATCGCATACATTATAGATCCTACTGCAGAAGCGTAGGGTATAACTGACATGCGATCCCTTTCCAAATCAGTCTTGGGAGACATCTCTTTGGAGAGGGTGATTCCGTGACAAGCCGGTAAATTACCGCGCTTAGAATCTTCCATACTGAATCTTTTCAGTATAGTGTTGATATACCTGGACTGTGAAAGTTCCAACATCCTCTTAGATCTATCACGACAGATCCGGATTCCCAGAATGTAAGAGGCATCACCCAGGTCTTTCATGGAGAACCTGTGTGACAAAAATCCTTTGACAAATTGTAGCATAGGAATGTCATTTCCTATCAAGAGAATGTCATCCACGTACAAGACGAGAAATACGACAGTTCGTGCTACAATTTTACTATATATACATGGTTCATCTGGATTTTTGATAAAGTCATATTCTTTGACCGTTTCATCAAAACAGATGTTCCAACTCCACGATGCCTGCTTTAGTCTATAAATGGATTTAAGCAACTTGCATACTTTTCCGCTGCTCCCACTCTGATTGAAACCTTCTGGCTGATCCATATAGACGCACTCTTTTAAATTACCATTTAGAAAAGCCGTCTTTACGTCCATCTGCCAGATCTCATAATCATGGAAGGAGGCAATGGCAAGAAGGATCCGAATGGATTTGAGCATAGCCACTGGAGAAAAAGTTTCGTCATAGTCCAAACCAGGTCTTTGACGAAAACCCTTTGCAACAAGTCTAGCCTTATAGGTTTCCACCTGTCCATCTACACCAATCTTTTTCTTGAAGATCCACTTGCATCCTATGGGTTTTACCCCATCTGGAGCAAAGTCCAAAGTCCATACTTTGTTGGTGTACATGGATTCCATCTCGTTCCGCATTGCATCTAGCCATCTTACTGAGTCGCCGCTGTGGATGGCCTGCTGGAAGCTAGTAGGTTCATCATTATCAATGACGCAATCTTCTCTATCCCTGTCTATGAGAAAACCGTAGTATCTCTCAGGCGGATGAGACGGCCTACTACTCCTGCGGAGGGGTGCGGGAATGTCCTGTTCTTCTTGAACTTCTGGTTCTACCAAACTTTCAGTAGTAGTTTGTGGTTCTGGAATTTCTTCCAGTTCTATTGCGCTCCAACTTGTTTCCTTTTCTAAAAACTGCTGTTCTAGAAAATGGGCATTACGAGAAAAAAAAACCTTTTGTTCCTCTGCGTAATAGAAACAATACCCTTGGAGTTCTTTGGATATCCCACAAACTTACACTGTACTGAGCGTGCCTCGAGTTTTTCCGCATGCTGCTTTTTAACAAAAGCTGGACATCCCCATATCTTCAGATACTGAAGATAGGGTTTCTTCCCACTCCACATCTGATATGGTGTGGTAGGCACAGTCTTGGTAGGAACTCTGTTCAAAAGATATGCAGATAATTCTAGTGCATAACCCCAGAAAGATCGCGGTAACTCAGCATTACTCATCATGGAACGTACCATATCCAATAGGGTTCGGTTCCGTCTTTCCGATACACCGTTATGCTGTGGAGTGTATGGAGGAGTAAGCTGAGAGAGAGAATTCCATTCTCTTTTAGGTAACTCAGGAACTCGGCACTTAAGTATTCACCACCTCGATCGGATCTCAGTGTCTTGATACTTTTGCCGGTTTGGTTTTCTACTTCATTCTTATATTCTTGGAATTTCTCAAAGGCCTCGGATTTATGTTTCATTAAGAAAATGAATCCATACCTAGAGTAATCATCCGTAAAAGTAATAAAATATGAAAAACCGTTTCTTACATGTATAGACATTGGACCGCATACATCGCTGTGTATGAGTCCTAAGAGCTCGCTCGCTCTTACTCCATGTCCAGTGAATGGAGTCTTTGTCATCTTTCCTTTGAGACATGATTGACAAGTGGCATAAGATTGATATTCGAACGGATCCAAATATCCTTCTCTATGTAACTTAGTTAACCTTATCTTATTGATGTGACCTAGTCTACAATGCCATAGGAAAGCCTGATTTATATCTGGAGACTTTCTTTTTAGTGTGTTCTGTACATTGAAAATCTGTAATTGGTTTAACACATATATACCGTTATCTAGTGTACCGGACCCAATCAAACCATGATTAAGGTGGATATTAGCAACATCGCTTACAAACGTGAAATCATAACCTTCTTTTGATAACAACGATACTGATATGATATTACACGTTAAACTGGGTACACAAAAACAGTTGCGCAAAACCAAAATATGTCCACTCGTCAATCCAAGATGATAATCCCCTACGGATACAGCATTCACGCTAGCTCCGTTAGCAACCTGGAGGGTCATATCACCAACCTTCAGCACTCTACGGTTTCTCAATGCCTGCAATGAATTGCATATATGAGATCCTAATCCGGTATCCAATACCCAGGAAGTAGAGTTGATTGACAGACAATTTTCAATTACAAACACACCTGAAGTCGAAGCCACAGCTTACTTCGGGTCCTGGTTCTTGGCGATCCAAGCTTTGCAACTTTTCTTCCAATGGCCTTTCCTACGACAGTGGAAGCACTCGTCCTTTGCCACTACTGGCACCACAACCTTTGCCTTTCCCTTGACTCCCACCTTACCAACACCACCTCTTGGTTTGGTAGCGGCCTTCTTCTTCCTTCCTTTGGCCCTTGCCTTGGACCTGGAAGAGGAAGCACCATGAACAAACATAGAGGGTGTTTCCCTTGCATTCTGCAAGGTGCCCTCTGCACTCCTCAACATGTTAAGGAGTTCTGGAAGCTCAACTTCCTTACTTTGAATGTTGAAATTCAAGATAAACTGGGCGTAGGTGGAAGGAAGGGGCTGTAGAATCAAGTCTGTATACAGCTCGTTCTCTAATGTTGTCCCGAGGTCTGCGAGCTCTTCAATATAGCCAATCATCTTAAGGACATATTCCCCTACAGATGATCCGACGGCCATCCTCGACTGAAACAAGTTCTTCGAGGTCTCGTATCTAGCTATACGAGATTGCACTCCATACAGTTCCTCGGTGTGGAGAAATATGGATTCTAGATCCATATTCTCGTGCCTCCTCTGATGTTCATTATTCATAGAGGCAAGCACGATGCATTTGGCCTTCACGCAATCTAACTCCTAAGTCTTGCGGATTTCCTTATCCGCGACACTGGATTCAGGACCTGGGACGGTAGGGGCCTTTGTAGTAAGGACATACTCCAATTTGTCATAGGTAATAACCATCTTAACATTCCGGAACCAATCTTTATAGTTTGGCCCTGTCAAAATATTTTTATCTAATAATAACTTAAGGCCTGTCATGTTCTGGGTCGCTGCAATGAGAGAGAGAGGGAACACTTTAATATGATACTCTTGCAAGTTTAGAGTGGTTTTTAGTTTATCTAAACAGGATGGCTCCCACTGTTTCTCGAATCCCTCCTCAAACCAAAAAGGAAGAACTAGTCAGGATTATTCTCACCGTACAATACTTGCTAAACTGTTCAGCCAGGCCGGTGTCGGTACTTCGAGGGAGGTTTTACGACGCTTTCGCGAAGTTCCTTAATTAAATAACCTCTTTTCTCTGGGGGCGTAGCCCCGCTGACACCTTTCTCGACACCTACTCGGTTTATAGCATTGATCGTTAAGTGACGAATCTCCTGATGAGTAGCGGATACTCACAGTAGGATCGGGATCTAAATATCATCGTGTGATAAAGCTGAAGGAATCCTACCAAAATTATCACACTCCAAATGGTATGCAACTCTTAGCAAATTTCAGTTTCTTTAGAAATTCCCGATGTGGATTTCTGCCCCATGCTCTTATGACCTTGGCGTTGATCAAAATGTCATAAGTCACATGTCAAGTTCTACCCATCATTATCTTGTTAATTTGAACCCATCCGTACATACCCCTGACCTTGGCCAAATGATAGTACGACTGTCCCAAACCAACTCATCTATCTATGCAACAAATGAATACCCAGCAGCTACCAAACACTATGCCTTGGCGTTGGTCAAAATACATAGCTTGAATACTACTGAATACCCAAATGAAATGACGGAGGGCTACGAATGGTTTTGGCGAAACCGTGAACGTAGTGAACTTGATATGATTGAAGGAACCTAATAGCTTTTAAAAGGAGTGGCTTAAGCTCCGCAATTTAAAAAAAAATATCTTCTATTTTAAAATAACCAAGTGGTTTCTTTTAAACTGTTCCAACGATTCAACTTTGGTTTATTTTCTTTACATTAATATAATGTGTCCCATCAATTAACCTATCATTACAGAAAACAACGAAAATACAACGTCCTCTTATGCCATCCGCATTCGCCACTGGGCCCCGTCATTCACCCGTTAGGTTACTTAACTAACGACAGAGCGGGGGCTGGACTAGCGCGGGTGCAAAACATAAGTAACGCCTACTAGATATCATATATAGATATTGTACATTTGTCAGACGCAATAATAAGTATTCCAGATCACAGATGAACATATTGGATTTTCTACGAATCCGCATTCCTTTTGAGCCTGCAAAGAAAGACGGATTACACAGTCGCGATGAATAGCCAAAACCCCACCCTAGACCCCTACGGGTATACCAAACTACCCGTCAAGTACCCGAAGTGAAGCGGTCTCCCTCAACGACGTGAGTAGGCCACTAAACACTTCAAAGTACCCGATAGTTTGTGTACCCCACCTTGGGTCTATCCTAGGAGCAGAAAACAGTAAACGAAATAATACAACAGTGGCTACAACCTCAACCCGGATGTGCCCCGCAAAAGAATATTACAACAAATTACAATTTACATTTGAATGAAAGAAACACACGTCTCACATCCCCGGCTATCCATTCACGACAATCCAATAAGTTTATATTCACAAACCAGTAAAAACCATTACAGAAATGTGCAACCCCCTGCTAACCGACATACTAGCAGTTAGGGGAGGTTTACGAACACATTAAATACAACACAGATATAATCCAGTTAGCCAAACATCTTAGAATTTCGATCAAGCAACACATATGAATCTACTCCAAACAATTCTCTGTGCACATAAAACCTTAGTAGAAACAAAACATCCCAGAAAACACAACATCAACACAGAAGAATAACTGAGCAAATTTGAGTTGACTCGGAGTCAACTCGGCCGCGGATCCGCGGCAGATCGCTTGGATCGGCGGCGTTTCCGTGGTGGTATGGCCGATTCACAGTCCCAAATTTCTTCACGGTTCTTAAAAAACCCTGCTTGTAATTTTAAGGATCCTTGAAAAATTTTTAGATCCCGTTTTAAAAACGGCAGAAACTATGTGAAAATGATGTTTTTTCGGGTTCGTTTTGCGATCGAATTTCTAATGACTTTGCTAACATGTTAGTTATGGTTTAGCTAGGCTCTGATACCACTGTAAGTCGACGTTAGACACTCCACATGATGCGGGGAGGCGGAATAGGTAAAACAATCATTTTGTTTAAGTTAATATCGACTAACTTTACGGATCTTTGCTAAACCCTAACTAACAACTATCTAGAAGTGATTAACTACTATGATAGATGATTATACCTCAAGATTCTAATCCTTCTTGTTCTTGTTGTTCACCTCCTCGTCGGCCTCCTCGATGTGATAGAAGATCCACCCGAGAGTTCCTTCTCCAAGCTTTAACCTCTCACTTGAGGTAACTAGGTGGCTATGATTGCTAATCAAAGTAACCAAGAGGATATAGAGATGGATTAGGGATCTATTAGTCTTGCTAACCCTTGAGATCTCAACACATGAGAGGATTAGGGTTAGATTTTTGAAGAGAGAGAGCTTGAGGAGAGAGAAAGTGTTTGTAAGAATGAATTGAAAATATAACTCATTATGTATATAATGAAGCATAATAATTATCAAATAAATCATATAGATAATTACAATCATGCTTCATTTAATGCAAATGAATGAATCATTTCATGAGTCATTAAGCAATAAATGCTTCATTAACTCATTTGGATGAATCACCTCATGAGTCACAAATTCAATTAATGCAAATTACACCTATGCTCTCCACCCCATCTTTCTTCTAGAAGTTTCTCGACTAATTACGAGAATGCCCCTCCCATCCGTTAAAACACGAAAATACTGAGACTGTATAAATCCAATAATCCAATACTAGAATCTGGCTTAAATTAAAGCCCGCTAGTATTATCTGTCCGAACATCGTACGTGCATAAATACACGTATGTGTCCGAACCCTGTCGTAAAACCATACGACCTCTATATCGTTTTGCCTGAAGCAGGGAAACTCTCTGTGTGGGACTCTAAAGACTCGACACTACGCTGGCAGTGGATTTAACCACAGGCCGCAAGCGGTACTAGCTGTACGTAACGGTCCCCAGGTAGATGTCGATAAGAAGGCCGATGAGGAAACCGATCCGAACTCCTACTGAGCCTGATGTGACAATCTCCGTACAGTCCGGTTTCTTCGTCTAAGACTATCGCATATCGGGCCTAGGGGGCGGCAAGCGTCAGTCCCCTAAAAGCTGTATAAGTCGTGTCGGAGTGAAGTCCATTACACCTTGAGAAGCTACTAGAAATCCTACCAGTAAATCTCGTTTGCCCTGGCCAGGGACTTTGCGTAATGGTTCTCCAAACACAGCGCGATATCATCTCCCAATACCGGGAGAGACGAATCCTATCTAGCCGCCACTGCCTCCAAGTGTTTCGGGACTGCACCCAACTGCTACCTGTTTGCATGACTCCTTTGAGTCGTGGTAGGGTAGCAATCTAAGAACAGTAGGAACACACTCGAGATGAAGCTGCAGTGTCAAGTCTACAGACTATGCTGTACTCATATCACCTGGGAACTGTTAACTGACGACGGGTATAATACCAACCAACAGTTCCCTGCGAGTTCTGTCCGGTGTACCCGTAACCCAACGAGCACCTGTATACTATCTCCAGTATAACGTACTAATGGCTGTGGGACAGACCATTTCCCCTGCTGGGATGAGAAGCGTACACACTAGTCTACTATGGAGTATCGATACCCTGTCTCGATAATCCTACGACTAGGGACCTGAAAAAGGATGTGCTTGTAAACTACCCGGCCCCCACTAGTATGACTGCCATCACAACGCTGGTAGTCAAGCAAGATCCTAAGGGCTCTATCAATATGTATTCGCGATATGCTTACATATACACATATTGAGATAGATATAAACCAAGTAGCATACTACTATGTTGAGCGAGACTGTTAATATAACTGTGAATATCCCAAACTTCCATTAAGTAATATACAAACTAGTATGATACAATAATGGCCCAGAGGGCATATACACTAACAGAAGAGGTTGAGGGTGGCGAGGAGGTGGCGACGACGACGAGGGGACGAGGAGGTCAATGGCGAGGTGAGGATTGGAGGCGTGAGGTCGGGGTTTGCAGGGTTGCGAGGTCGGGATGGCGTTGGGCGCTCGGGAGAGGAAAGGAGGTGATAGCGGAGGTTGTAAGGAGGTCGGGAGTGTTGATAATGGGGTTGTGGGGAGGTCGACGACGAGGTGAGGGCACAGGCGTAGGTTAGGGCGTCGTCGTGGCAGAGGAGGTGTAGACGAGTGCAGAGAAGGAGAGAGAGAAAACCGTGGGTTGATTTTATAATTAAGTTAAATAAGATATATATATATATATATGTATGTATGTATGTATGTGGGGAGAGTGTGTGTGTGTGTGGTTACGTAAGGAGAGAGAGACACGGAGACTTGAGAGAGAGAGTAGAATATGCAATATTAGTTAATAATATATATTATATATATTATGTATAAAAACTGTTAAGGTTTAAAGAATATAATAATATATATTATATGATTATATAGCTAATACAAAAATACTCCGAAAAATGCCCGGGTCTAATATAAAATTCTAGTTTTAAAATACGGATAATATACATACAAGCCAAAATCATAACGCGATGTCTGGTTAAATAAAATACATACCCCAAGAACGGATATACGTAAAAATACGTGGCGATCCAAACGAGTCCGTTTTATCAAACAGGAAGTGAACACGATGTCTGGATGCACTCACAAGATATTGGGTATGATAACAGGCCATGCTAGATATTAAAAAATATTATCCAGTTATAATTTGTATTATTTGACGATATGGAGATACCAATTATATTATACATGTATACAGAACAGAGATGTGCACGAATTCTCTGTATGAGCAAAGATATAACGTAATCTTGAACCATAATGGGTTTCAAGTATGCGGGTCAGGTCGGATACTATCCACCGATACCAAATGCACTATCCGCACAAAAAACAAGACTAATCAAGAAAACTGTCGCAAAATTAGAAAATACTCAAATAAAATATGGTATAAATGCACTATATGGTGTTACATTATACCCAACTACAAAAGAATTTCGTTATCGAAATTCCCGGAACAAGAAAACATGAATATAAGAAAATAGGTGTGGAAACTTCTGTCGGAACTCGTCTTCCCGTTCCCAAGTTGATTCTCCGTGCAAACGATTCCCCCATGAAACAAGTACTAGAGGGATAACCTTATTCTTGAGGAACTTTTCTCGTCGATCTACAATCGACATCGGTCGTCCTTCATATGTCAAGTCCTCCCTTACTGTTAGCTCCGAATGATTTAGGACGTGCGTCTCATCTCGAACATACTTGTGGAGTTGAGATACATGAAACACGTCATGAACACTCGCCAAGGATGGTGGTAACGCTAATCGATAAGCTATTTCTCCCACGCGCTCGATAATACCGAAAGGCCCTACGAATCGAGAACTAAGCTTGTCTTGACTACCAAATCGAATCACTTCTCTGGTCAGTGATATCTTCAGGAATACAAGATCACCAACTGCAAACTCCAGAGGTCTTCGTCCTGTATCGGCCCAACTTTTCTGTCGATCTTGCACCGCCTTCATATGATTTCGGATCGTATTAATTTTCTCCACGGTTTGCACAATAAGATCCATTCTCAATAACCTTCTTTCTCCAATATCGTCCCAACAGACGGACGAGCGACACTTACGACCATATAATGCTTCGAATGGAGCCATATGTATAGTCGCCTGGAAACTGTTATTATACGAAAACTCCACCAAGTGCAAATGATCCTCCCATGAACCCTTGAAGTCTAATATGCACAACATATCTTCAAGAGTTTGAATCGTTCTTTCTGACTGGTCGTCTGTCTGGGGGTGATAGGCTATGCTAAATCTCAAGCGAGTTCCCAAAATTTCCTGTAGACTCCTCCAAAAGTGTGATAGAAATCAAGTATCACGATCAGAAATGATACTCACGGGTACTCCATGCAATCTCACAATCTCCTACATGTACCGCTCTGCCAAAGCTTCCGTCGACTGATCAACTCGAAACGGTATAAAGTGAGTTGCCTTGGTCAATCGATCGACAATAAACCAAACCGCATTATTGCCCTTTGGACTCCGTGGTAAAGCTGTAACGAAATACATGATTAGATGTTCCCACTTCCATTGAGAAATCGGAAGTGGTTGCAACAAACCAGCTACCCTTTGATATTCAGTCTTGACTTGCTGACACACCAAGCACTTCGATACATAGCGAGCAATCTTCCTTTGCATGCCTTCCCACCAGAAATGTTGTCACAGATCTCTGTACATTTTTGTGCCTCCCGGGTGTATTGAATGCGCGGAACTATGAGCCTCCTTCATGACTTCTTCTCGAACATATCCTTTAGGCACACATAAACGACTACCATATCGTAACAAATCATCTTCATGAATTAATAAGTCCATTCAAAATCCCGCTTCTACTTGTTCTCGAAACTTCTACAATCTTGGATCGTGCGACCGCGCTGCTTTAATATTATCGATCAAGGATGACTGTACTTGCAACTGCATCAACTGTCCCGAAGAATTCGGTTGTACAATCTCCAATTCAAATCTCTGAAAATCATTTATAATCTCCTTTTGTGCAGTCAACATCCGTATCGCTGGTAATCACCTTAGCGCATCCGGCACTACATTAAGTTTCCCCGGATGGTACTTTAGATCAAGATCATAGTCAGCCATCAACTCCAGCCATCTACGCTGCCTCATATTGAGCTCATTCTGCGTGAACACATACTTTAAGTTTTTGTGATCGGCAAATACCTCTACCCTTTTGCCCAATAAGTAGTGTCTCCAGATCTTCAAAGCGAAAATCACTGCCACTAACTCCAAATCATGAGTTGGGTAGTTCTTCTCATGGGTCTTCAATTGTATCGATGCGTAGGCTATAATCTTCCCATTCTGCATCAGAACACATCCCAAGCCTTTCCCAGATGCGTCGTTGTGAATAACCAACCCTCTGGAACTATCCGGCACTGTCAAAATAGGAGCGGTGGTCAATCTTTGCTTCAACGCTTCAAAAGCTGACGCACACTTCTCCGTTCATACGAACGGTATCTCCTTTCGCGTTAGCTAGGTCAATGGTTGGGCTATTTGAGCGAAATTCTCCATGAACCATATATAGTACCCGGCTAGCCCAAGAAAACTTCTGATCTCTGCTACATTCTTCGGAATTGGCCAATCATGAACTGCTGCAATCTTTTCAGGATCAACAACAATTTCATCTCCGGATACGACATGACCCAAAAACTTCACTTCTTCGAGCCAAAACTCACACTTACTCATATTAGCATATAACCTTTCTTGCCTCAATGTTTGCAGTGCGATTCTCAAGTGTTTTGTATGCTCTTCTTTACTCCTTGAATAGACCAGAATATCATCAATGAACACTACTACGAACTGGTCCAGGTATGGTAAAAAGATTCGGTTCATTAAGTCCATAAATATTGTTGGTGCGTTAGTAACTCCAAATGGCATCACTAAATACTCGTGATGTCCATATCGAGTTCGGAACACCGTCTTGCAAATATCTTCTTCTTTCACCCGAACTTGATGATACCTTGATCGTAAATCCAACTTCGAGACTACTCTCGCGCCACTGAGTTGATCGAATAATTCGCCTATACGAGAGATTGGGTACTTATTCTTAATAGTCACCCGATTTAAATTTAGATAGTCGATGCACATCCTCCGCGTGCCATCTTTCTTTTTTACTAGAAGAACAGGAGCTTCCTATGGTGAACCATTGCTGTGAATCCAACCCTTCTTTAGTAATTTAGAAACTTGTCTCTTTACCTTTTCCAGTTCCACTGGTGCCATCGGATAATAAGCCTTCGAAATTGGCGCTGCTATAGGAATAAGATCAATCGCAAACTCCACATCTCGTTTAGACGGTAAACTCGAGATGTCCTTGAACACATCCATGAAATCCCGAACTACTATTAGTGCTTCATCCGCAACTTTTTTACGAACTTCACCCTTCAGTAAACGGTTCCCTTCATCATGAATTTGCAAGTTTGTTCTAAGACTAGTGGGTTAGTAGCCCACCACTCTTCCGCTGCGCTACTCTGATAATTTGAGGCGGGTCTGTCAAAACTTCTTCAATCAATATCTTACATCTGATCGTCTTTGAAGTGGTCTGTACCATCTTCCGCTGGGGTTAATCTCGAACTACTGCAATCATCAAAAACTTCTCCTGTGTTTCTTCTTGTTCTTCAAAACACAAATGGAATGGTTCTTACGGGACGAGAGGAAAGATATATCGTGGTTGCTGGATTCAAGCTCGCGATAAGAAATAACTTGTAAGCAATGACGCCGAGAGAAAATAAGGTAATATAATGACCATAATTCAAGAAAATAAATCGAAATAGGACTCCAGGTTACCTAAATAGAGTACCTCATTGTAACCTTGCCGCGGTACATGGTTACAATCACATAACTCCATTCAAATCACCCAAATCCTACTATCAGAATCGAAGGAATAAGAAGGGAGAAACAATAAGGAACCAAAAGGATTCTAAGCCGAGATGCAAAGTCATTTCCAAATCGTTGAGATAAAAGAGTTTAAGAGAAGGATAATATTCAAGAATTCGAATAAAAAGATAATAACGTGGCAGGACATGTTTCTAAGATTTTGGGTTTTCTGATTAGTGTATTAGGTCCAATACCCAACTATAAAAGAAACCAAACTCAGCTAACCTAAAACCTATGCTCTGATACCAAACAAATTCTGTCACGCCCCGCTTCCCAGAGTGCGCAAATTACGGCACGTGACAGAGCCAACCATGCTACCTGTGGTTAGGAAATATTCCTCCACAATCACATTACGTCTATCTATAGGATATCAAGAACAGAAAATAATAAAACTAGCTGGTACATGTCCAATTGCCACAATAAAAGATTCAAGAAAATGTATAAGTGGAAATGATAATAATATCCAATAAACAATATCTGAAAATACATCCCAATATGGGCTCACATCAAGAAATGAAACTGCGAAAAAAAATTAAACTAGGCATCTCTAAATATAATTCCTTACTGCTTGGCTTGACGGTTAAAGTACTCATGTTCAGCTTGCGACAAAGATAGAAGAACTGGGCCATGCAAAACCCAGACGTCAGTGCGTCATAATATCAAACAATAGTAATAATTAGGATGTAACAAGATATATAAACATGAATAATATAAACAGTGAGGTACGTGTGTGTATGTGATGTGTAACCTAAAACTGGGCTTATAGGTTATCTAATCTAAAGTCTTCGAAATCAATTAATGTAATCCTCTGTTGGATATATATGCCCTACAGGCCATTATTGTATATGTATACATGTGGATGCTAGGGATATGTATGTGCAGGACAATCTTGCTCAGTTATATAGTATATTATTTGAGTTGTTTTTATCAGGATATGTGTATTTCTTTCGTATGATGTTTTATGTTGCTTGCACATATTGATAAAGACTTGATACAGTAGTATACTATTATGGTTTGACTTTATCTTAACATGTGCATATGTTATATATGTCGACCACATGTTGATAAAGCTTGTAGGATCTTGCTTGACTACCAGCGTTGTGATGGTGATCATACTTGTGGGAGCTGAGTGGTCTATAAGCAAATCCTTAAAAGTCCCAAGTCGCAGGAGTAACGAGATCGGGCATCGATACTCCAGAGTAGACTTGCGTATACGTTTCTAGACCCCGACGAGGGGCGGTGGTTGGTCCCACAACTATTGGTGTGATCACTGTTTCCCCCAATCAGAGCAAAGCTCTGTTCAAATTTTGAAATGAAGCAACGCTTCATAGCAGCGCCAAGTGCGCTGCGCCCTAAGGAGCGCACCACGTGCAAAGCACGTGTGCGCTAGCGCTAAGAGCGCTGCACTCTAAGCAGCGCACCACGTACAGAGCACGTGTGCGCTAGCGTTAAGTGCGCTGCACTCTAAGCAGCGCACCACGTGCAAAGCACGAGTGCGCTAGCGCTAGAACTAAATGTTCTCCACTGTTGGATCAAAGATCCAACGAACATAATTAAAAATCATCAATTAACCAGAATAAAATTCTGTTAAGGAGAGATTCCTCAAAATCTTTCCAAACAAAAAGATTATGCTCTGTAAATCAGAGCACCATTGGATCAATGATCCAATGGTGATTAAAAATCACCAAAATTACAGAATAAATTCTGTATGGGGAAAGATTTCCCAATCTTGTTAAAAATAAGAAAATTGCCTTCTGTAAATCAGAAGCTCTTGGATCAAAGATCCAACGGTGGGGAAATCCCTAAATCAATCGGAGAAAAGATCTCTTTAACCGATTGAACAAATCAGCTCGCCCTATATAAAGGCCCCAAGACTTCAAGTCTCAGATAGAGAGAAAAAAGAGGAGACAGAGGAAAAAATAGAGGAACCCCCTATAAACTTTAAGAAATCTCAGAAAGAAGAGCAAGCTCCCGGTAGAAGAAGAACTTTTCTTCAAGGTAAAAAAAAACAGAGATAAGAAAAATCTCATTAAAGAAGAAGAACATAATTCTTCTCACAGATCATAGATCTATAAGACTAAGGTCTTCTTACAAAAAGAGATCATGAACATCTCATTATAAAAAGGGAGAGAATAATTCAATTCTCTTAGGATCACAGATCCATAAAGGCACAGCCTTTCACCAAAATAAGAGATTGAAACATCTCCTATAAGATAAGAACTTTGTTCTTAGAATCTTGAGACAAAATCTCTTATAAACGAGAATTTATTTCTCAGATCATAAAACTGATCAGAAGCGCTTCTGCGCTCTTGGACTGGCGCACAGCGCCAAGCGCACCACGTGCTCCTCACGTGTGCGCCACTTGACAAACAGCGCTTTGCGCTCATGGACTGGCGCTCAGCGCCAAGCGCACCACGCGTTCCTCACGTGTGCTCCACTGAACAAATAGCGCTTTGCGCTCATAAACTGGCGCTTTGCGCTCATGGACTGGCGCCAGCGCCAAGCGCGCCACGTGTTCCTCACGTGTGCGCTATATCACAGAAGCGTTTTGCGCTCATTAATTGGCGCTAGCGCCAAGCGCGCCACGTGTTCCTCACGTGTGCGCTGATAGAACATAAACTGTTTTTTAAATAAAGCCCTAGAGCTATGATGAATGCTCAACATTCAGTAAAAGACAGAAAGGCTGTCAGGACCCAAATCAATGCTCAGTATTGTCAAATGTTTAACATTTTAACTGAGTGGGCCGAGCCCAAGTTAACCATAAACCCCTCATTCAGATTAATTGAGCCCGTATACCCATAAATCTCAGATCTTAGTCCCAATTGGACTACAGATGCCTCGACCAATATTGGTTCAAGGGTACATCTCTTCACTCCTCTGATATATGTCGTCGTAATTCTTCAACGTTTTCAGAGAGGTGACGGGTCCCGACAACCAGATTTTACATGGACTATGATGTCCTTAACCTCGGACTGTGGGGTCCTTAAGCCCATGGACTATGATGTCCTTAACCTCGGACTGTGGGGTCCTTAAACCCATGGACTATGATGTCCTTAACCTCGGACTGTGGGGTCCTTAAGCCCATGGACTATGAAGTCCTTAACCTTGGACCATAATGTCCTTAAACTACTGGACTGCAATTTCCCTAAACTAAACAATAGATCCCAAATGCTCTCTTGTTGGATCTAAATGATCCCGTTAAATTGATTTTAGTCCAAAATTAGACTAATGTATTCTTAACAAACGTTTAAGTTGATCTTAGTCTCAAATGAGACTAACGCATCCTTAAACCCAACCCAAACCCAAATCTAAGAAAATACGGATTTGGATTAATCCACGCCCTACGGACGACAACATAAATTAGTCTCCGTATACAATCCACGGGCAACCAAAAACAAAACAAACATACACGACACGAAGTGACCATCTGGAGAAAGAGAAAGTGGTTACCGCGATGCAGTAGCATAATTAACTGCAGGGGCTTGCGCCTACAGGGAAGAGCGTCCCCACAATCAAAAAACCCCTCAGTGAGGGGGAATCTGACGAAGTCTGCTACATTGGCCGTATCCGTTTAAACCTTCGATACATGGTGTCATAAATCAACTTGGCATCTTTGGAGAGGTGGACAGATAGCATCAAATGGCATCTGCCCCCGAAGCTCAGGCCGGACAACCCGGTCGCGTACTTTCGGCGGAGAACAGATTCTGGCACGCCCGGTGGGACCTTTTCCTCTTTCCACTCCACACTTCGTGTGTCGTGTTTTTCCCGTGATAAGATAATCGCGGTTTGTATGTTTGTGGTTGCCCTTAGGGGAGTGGATACTAAAGTCAACGCTTCGTCTTTATGAAGAATGGCGTTTGTTCCCACCTTAGCAACACAGGCTCTGTCATATCTGGTGGAGTCAAGTACGGGCCACTTATAGGCTCAAATCTCTGCCATCCGGCTCTTCAAGAAATCAACGGGCTTCTCTTTGGGTCGATGCTCCCACCTCCCACCCTCGGTGCCTCAATGCCGATGGAGGAAGCCCAGAGGATGTCTGTTGTCCACAGGCGGGCTCCCCAAGCAGCAGCTTTACCGACGGAATCAGTCCTCAAACAACTGGCACATGCAAAGGACCAAGGTCGACACAGGGTGCAGGCTCGGCAAAATCCTGAAGCTAATCAAATCCCGGCTGTAAGAAATGGTCGACGTCGATATTGGCATCATACAAAATGAGCTGGGGGCAGTTCTCCGTATGGTTCTGTTTCAACCTCAGTGGTGAATGTTGTTCCAACTAGGAACAACTTCAAATTGGTGCGAAGGGTCAGATAAAATTTTCCTGCCGCAATATTTGAGAAATCTCTGCAGCCCATGGAGATCCCACGAGAGCAGAAACTAGTTCGCTCCCTGAAGCAACTTTCCACATCTATATATAAAGTATGAAAGCGAGTGAAGGTCTCTGTCGTCAACCGCGGCTCTTTCTCTAAACGTCAGCCAAATTCTAACAAATCCTCTTTCAAATACAAGGGGACTCATCCCAAGACGGATCCCGATACAGCGGTTCCTCCCAAAACCAAAGCGGCTTTTCACAAAAAAAGAAAGGCCCAATAAAGCTCAAGTGCCCAAAGCAAACTCCAAAGGTCAAAACTCCAAACGCCCTAAGCCTGGGGGCATGGTAGTTCTCATAGTCTATGTGGTGAATTCCAAAGACAAAGTTCGAGTTTCTACTAGTCACCAATCTCAAACTCGGTCCTTAACAAAAGTTCAACTGCAACGTGAAAAGCTGCAGGAGATGCTTGCTCAGGAGGTAGCAAACGCTAATCCATCGTCTAAGGCAAATCCCGAAGACGCACATAGAGAAAGAAATCTGGCACGGCGCCGATTCTGCACTTGACAGGCTCCAGCCCATCCGTCTGCCCAGATACTACACAGAAGGCTTAAAAACTGTTGAGGCGCCAAGGCGTACCCTTCAAACAGACCGCTCGACAAGCTCGGTTCTACAACAGGATCTGGAACGTCCCCAGAACTCAGCGAAAATTGCCCAACGGAAGAATGGAAATGATCGGGCTTGGATATGTTCAATCCAAGAAACGGGAACGATTCCATGGCTGCTACATTATACATGACTTCGATGAAGAAGGGGATACTTTGTGGGAAGATGCTAACCTAAACCAAAACGAGGTCCCGCTGCGGAAATGCCAAGTCCGTCATTCGAAGAACATATGGACAAGTTAATAAGAGAAGCGGGTCAAAAGGTCCGGGATGACCATAGCCGCGAAATGGCCATTTACGAGAAAGCCAGGAGGCAGCGCCTCCTTCAGCAGGCTGCGGAGGATGACGATACTCTTCGTCGCCAGCCCATCATACAGAAGACCCGACGCAAAGGTAAAAACAAACTAAATAACGGAAAAAACGTTCGACGGCGGCAAAGCGGGTCTGAGAAGCTACGCGATCGGGAATCGAGCAGTCAGGGTCTGTCTTTTATAAAGAAGATGGGTCGAGCATATTCTTTTTCCCCAAGACAAGACAAAGAAGATATTCGATCTTGTCATAAAACATCAGATGATGACACTCCCGGAGTCCAAGCACCCCGAGCAAGCAGGTGAGGTTCATCATCCGGACTATTGCTCCTATTATCAAGCGATAGGACGTCCTCTCGAAGACTGCTTTACATTCAAAGACTGGGTAGAAGACCAGTATCAGCAAAGCAAGTTCGCTTTATCCAGTAGTTGGAGGGTAACCCCACCATAGAAGCATGAACCGAAAGCCATGAGAGTAGAGCCGGATCAGCATCGGTCTTGGAAGCGATCCCGTACCTGTCACGCAATAACGCTGTTAGGAGAAAGAGTACGCGAGGATATGCACGACCTCTCCTGGTGATTTGAAAACGAGGATGACGAATTGATCTCAGAGTTTCCACCGACACCAAAAGAGCTGGAAGATGGGATACATACTACTACGGATAACCTCAGAAAAATCGACTTGGGGACGGCAAGTGACCCACGGCCGACGTTCGTCAGTGAGCTATTGTCTGAAGAAAGGGTGGCTACGCTAAAAGACGTGCTCGCAACGGTGAGGGGGGGCATTTGTTTCCCCAAATCAGAGCAAAACTCTGTTTTGAAATTCAAAATTCAAAGTTGAAGCAATGCTTCAGATTCAGCACTCCGCGCTGCGCGCCACATGTCAAATACGGATGCGCCAGTGCCAGATGCGTTGTGCCCTAGGCAGCGCCCCCCAATCAGAGCAAAGCTCTGTTTTAAAATTCGAAATTCAAAAATTGAAGTAACGCTTCAGATCCAGCGCTCTACGCTGCGCGCCACGTGTCAAACACAGGTGCGCTAGCGCAGACTGCACTGCGCTCTGCGCTGCGCACCACGTGTCAAACGTAGGTGCGCTAGCGCTGGAATTGAGAATTCCCCACCGTTAGATCAAAAGATCTAATAATAAATTATTAATTAATCAGAATTAAAATTCTGTTATGGAAAAGATCTTTCCAGTCTTGTTAAAAACAAGAAGATTGTCTTCTGTAAAACAGAAGCTCTAGGATCAAAGATCCAACGGTGGGAAATATTCCCAAATCAGTCAGAGAAAGATCTCTTTAACTGATTTATCAAATCAATTTTCCCTATATAAAGGCCCCAAGACTTAAAGTTTGATATAGAGAAACCCCCCTACAAACTTTGAGAAAACTCAAAGAAAGAAAAGCAAGGTTTTAGCAAAAAGATCGTTTCTTCAAGGTAAAGAACATGATTCTTGAACATAGAGATGAAATCATCTCATGACAAGACGAACTATCTTCTAAAAAAGATCATAGATCTACAAAAGACCAAGGTCTTTTATAAAAAGAGATCAAAAGATCTCATCATAGAAACAAAAGAAGTATTTACTTCATTCACAGATCATTGATCTACAAAGGCAAAGCCCTTTCAAAAATAAGAACTATTGTTCTTGAAACTTGAGGCAAAGCCCCCTCTAAAAGGAACATAAATTTGTTCCCTGATCATAAATTTGATCAAATGCGCTTTGCTCTATTGAAAAGTGCCTTGCACTCATGAACTGCACCTTTGCGCTCCTTGGACCGGCACTTAGCGCCAAGACGTGCCACGTGTCAACCACGGATACAACTTGCGCTTTGCGCTTCTGAAACAGCGTACTGTGCTCATGGGCTGGCGCTCGGTGCCAAGTGCAACACGTGTCATTCACATGTACGCCAGCGCAATGCGCTCATGGACTAGCGCTCAGCGCTTACTGGCATCTGCGCTTAGCACAGAGCGCAACACTTACATGCGCGCCACGTGGCAGAAGCGCACTGCATTTTTTGATTGGCGCAAAGCGCCTAGCGCACCATATGTTGCGCTCAGTAAACACAAATTGTTCTTTAAAAAGCCAAGGCTCTGATGAATGCTCTGCATTCAACATAAGACAAAAAATGTCAGGACCTAATGCTTAGCATTATTAAAAGGGTCAAGCCCAAGTAAAGGCTCAATAGCCAGAATAAAAAAAATGTTAAACATTTTAATTGGACTTAGCCCAATGTTGGCCGTAAGTCCTCAACTTATATTGAACTGAGCCCATCTGCTCACGAATGTTTCAACAGATCTTAGTCCCAAACTGGACTACGAATCTTCCAACCAATTCACACCGGTTCGAGGGTACATCTCTTTATTCCTCTGATATTTGTCGTTGTAATCCTTCAACGTCTTCAGAGAGGTGACGGGTCCCGACAACCACACATTTCTACGGACTGTGGGGTCCTTAAACTCACGGACTACGATGTCCTTAAACCTCATAGACTACGATGTCTCTAAACCGGACTGTGGGGTCCTTAAACTCACGGACTACGATGTCCTTAAACCTCATAGACTACGATGTCTCTAAACCGGACTGTGGGGTCCTTAAACTCATGGGCTACGATGTCCTTAAACTTCATAGACTATAATGTCTTTAAACTACGGATTGTGGGGTCCTTAAATCCTTGGACTACGATGTCCTTAACCTGGACCGAGATGTCCTTAAACTAATATCGGACCGTAATGTCCTTACACTAATCGACCGCAATGTCCCTAAACTTAACAACAGAGGCCAAATGCTCTCTCGTTGGATCTAAATGATCCTGTTAAGTTGATCTTAGTCTAGAAATTAGACTAACGTATCCTTAACAAACGTTTAAGTTAATCTTAGCCTCAAATGAGACTAACATATCCTTAAACCCACCCCCAAACCCAAATATAAGAAGATACGGATTTGGACTAATCCACGCCCTACGGGCGACAACATAAATTAGTCTCTGTATACAATCCACGGGCAACCACAAACAAAACAAACACCCATGACACGAAGTGACCATCTGGAGAAGGAGAAAGTTGTTACCGCGATACGGTAGCGTAATTAACTGCAGGGGCTTGCGCCTGCAGGGAAGAGCGTCCCCACAATCAAAAATCCTTCAAACGAGGGGGGATCTGACGAAGTCTGCTACATCGGCCGCATCCGTTTAAACCTTCGATACACGGTGCCATAAATCAACTTGGCATCTTCGGAGAGGTGGACGGATAGCACCAATTAGCATCTGCCCCGAATTTCAGGCAAGACGGACTTGTGCGGTCGCGTCTCCGTGTTCGGCGGGGAACAGTAAGGTTGCTTGAAACTAAAATTTTATTATTTTCAAATCTCATACAAAAGGGTACAGTTGAAAAGAAAGGCCCTACATCTATGCATAGTCTTATTAGGCCAAAAGAGAAACAAGTCTTATTGAGCCGGGTTCTTTCCCTAGTCAGTGTCACTTCCAGCCGGTCGTGCGTATCGGTGGGCTCGCACAATGTTTGCGCGAGGTTTCAATCTGTGTCAGTAGACACTCGCACTCAGGGTAATGCAGTTTCCCCCAAGATACACCACTGGGGCCACTGCTCTGGGTTCCTCAACCTCGATCAGCTCAACTGGAAGAGCCTCCTCATATGGTTCTTCGAAGGCTTCCTCCTCTGGAGCCTCTTCCTCAGACTCCCCCTCCTCTGGATCTTCTCCCGAATTATCTTGTCCTCCGGATCCTCTTCTTCTTCCTTTTGTTCCATTTCTTATTCTTCCTCGGCACCTTCCTCGAGCTCCCCCTTCGTATCGCCCTCAAGATCGTCATCTTCAGCTTCTTCTTGTTCTTCTTCATCATCTGCTTGTTCTTCTTCCTCTGGCTCGTCTTCGAAACCGTCCTGCATCGCTTCTTCTTCTTCCTCGTCATCATTGATTACAATGATCACTGGTTTGGCGACTTCGTCCTCAAGGTCACTATCAGCCTCTATGACCTGTGGGGTTCCTCCTTGTATCTCGTCTTCCGAATCCTCATATGAATTCTCGGATGTGATGACGGACTGGGTGTCCTTATTAGGTGGTGGGCTCTCCGAAGTCAGCCATGGCCTGAAAGGGGAAGTCACGATCAGGTAGGAAGGTAGAAGATAAGGATTCTGATATGGAAGGAAGTATACTGAATTGAACAGATAGGATTCAAAAGACATAAATAAATTTAGTTAATATTATGTTTCAGCACATTGAAGACGTGTATGGGCCATCACTAAAACCTGTCATGTCCCGCTTCCCGAAATATGTTAGCGAGACGTGACTCGGTCCGCAACCTAACTATATCGAGTGAAGGAATCCGCTCGATACAGTTACATTAAGCATAAAAAGAAGTACACAGGCAATGTACTGGAACAATAAATAAAGGCGCAAGCATTTATTACATCAATATAACTTATTACATCAGCGAGCATAGATAATAAAGAGTTTATTACATCGATTCAATAAAGCAAGCCCTATTGGGCGTATAAAAAGAAAGAAAGACAACTAGCCCTAGTAATAAGTAGATAGCCCCGCATAATCTTCAGCAGTGGCCTCTTATTCCTCATCCCCATCTTATTCCTCGTCCACATCTAACGGACATTCTAGAAAAGACAGAAAGAGAAGGAATATCCGCCAGCGAGTTATATTCAGTAGGATGTCCCGCATAGGTGAGGTAAAGAAAAGTAATACGTGCGTGTAAACATATGTCATATGTAAAATGTGTATACGAGTGTCAGGTATTGGTTATGAGCTAGTGGAAATATATAAATGTTAAGTTTGGTCGGGTAAGGATACCGGGTCCTCTGGATTATTTCGTTTGTACCCACAGAGCATCATCAACAACAAGTATGTAATGCGTTCTGTTTACGACTCAGAACCACATCAATTGTATCAGAAATGATCTGGCATTCCGTTTAACCTCCGGAATTACGGTGAAAGTAGGGGAATCCCAAGACCATTCATACAACCCTCCTAACTCAAACCACCCCACCCCATTGTATATGTGTGCATGTAGTTAGCATGCGACTCTACTAGGCATGGCACAATAAGTTTTCACTTTCCATATTAATGTCATCCGTAAAGACATAATCTACAGAAAAAAATACCATATCTTAGTTCACGCGTCTATCCTAACTGTATCAGGCATGACGTCAAGTAGGGTTCGATATTCATGTGCATAGGTTTCTAAAAAATTCATGACTTTCTTATAAAAAACTAAATTTAGAAACATATGGTAATTTGGTAAAAACTTCCTTTCGAAAAGTTAATGATATTTTAACGAAAATCTGATTTTTTTTTTGAAAGGTTAAAGGCGTTTTATTGATAATCTTAGCTTTTGAAACTTGAGGGTATTTTAGTAAAATTCTAACCTTTGAAAGTTAATGGTATTTTAGTAAAAATCCTAACCTTTGGAAAAGCTGGCAGTATTTTTTATTGAATATCTAATTTTGGGAAAGTTAGCGGTAGTTTATAAAAATCTAACTTTTGGAAACATTTATGGTATTTAATTGCAAACAAAAGTTTAGAAACATTAATGGTGTTTGATGGAAAACTCACTTTTAGAAATATTAGTGGTGTTGGATGCAAAATTAATCTTGCAGGAAAGTTAAGGGTATTTTGAAAGGTGAGCATAAAAGTGAATGAGAATGAGATTGGTAGGTCGTTATCCCGTGCCTTATTAACCATTAACATTCCGTTAAAGAGACTAGCATATAATGAGACGGACAATTGATAACATTAGTTCGTAGCATTTTCATGTGTTGACGAAAAAGGGGTCATTCGTGTTGAAATTAAGGATGATAATTACAACTGAATTATATGTTAGAAGGCGACATGTTAAGAAGGCGACAGGTTAGAGGAGAGAGGGAGAAAATCTTAACGGTTGAGTTGTTCGATGTTGGGTTTATGGACTTTGACCTTCTGGAAGCTCACTTCCGCCTCATATTTTTCCAGATGGATTGGATGGCACCATTGGATCTGGATCGGCGTCGAAAAAGCGAAGAGAACGATTATTTGTATGAATTTTGAAATCTATGCTTTTTTTCTTTTTCGCCTGGTGATTATTTGTATGAATTTTTCGGGGTTGGAATCAGTGAGAAATTGAGAATAAAACCTCGGTATTTATAGGGTTTCCTGACGGTAAACGACCTGGATCCGCCGCCGGAAACCCGCGCCGCGCGCTGTGTCCCCGGTCGCTCCCTCGACCGTTGGATGTGAAATGTGGACGCATCACGCGTCGCTGAAAGCAGCAGCAGCAGCATTGCCGCCGCCGCCATCCCCACAAGCAAATGCGTGTGGGTCCCTCGTGGGCACTGCATTCCCACGTGGGGGAAAGGGCAGCTCCGGTCCAGGCCTGAGGCTAAAAACTGTTTTCCCCAAAAAAAAAAATATGTTAAGAAAGTTTTCCTTCAGGAAAAAAATGATTAAAAATGCTTTTTAATATTAGAAAAATATGAAAATCATCCGAAAAATTCAAATTTAGTGTTTTCTTCACTTTTGTAGAAAAATTTGTTCAAAATAATTACCTTTTAGTTATAGAAAAATATTATTGTAAAACCATTTTAAAAGAAAGAATCGTAAAAGCTAAAAATATTATATTGATTAGTTTTCATTATACATAACCCATTTTAATGCATTACCTACTAGATGAAGCGTCGGGAAAAATATTAGAAGCTTTTCGTCACGTGTCGTACCTAAAAACGCAGACGTTACATAGCTGTATGGTATAAAAAAAGATAAATTAAATATTGAATAGGGAACCAATAAAAAAATTCCATGATGCAAATATGGTAAGCCGATTAAATAGAGCTTAGATAACAATATTTTAATGCTTTTGGGGGCAAATACATGGTTACTCTAGGTGCGTGTGTGATTCATGTGCATGTGTATGTTCTATCCTTGGATGAGTTCTGCATGGAAGTTAGGCTTACAGGCCAGTTTACAGAAAATATTAGAAATATTCCAATAAATATTCTTTCTTATGTAGCTTTATATATATTTCTCCGAGTTCTAGAAAAACTCTACGAAACCGTTCATTAAACAGGCATTTAGCTAAGCTGGCCAAATATTGTCCTGAATATTCTTTTTCTTTCTTTTTTCTGCCCGTGTGCATTTCATAAGGAATACGGAATAATTTCTCCGAGTTACCAGCCTCTGTAACTATGGAATGACCGTATGGAATTCATGATTCATACTTCATAATGTGATCTATATATGTCTTTATGGGTAAATTGTCAAAAAGCTACGGCCTGTTTCAAACTTGTGTAAAAATCTCCGGGCCTTTTGCACTTAGTTAAAAAGCCTCTGGGCCCAATCAAAACCCCTGTATACCGGTTGCCTGTAATATCTAAACAGGCGTCTTTCTTATCTAAGCAGTTGCAGTTGCAGTTCCCTGTAATATCTAAGCAGCCGCCTGTAATATCTAAACAGTTGAGGAAATGTACGGCCTAAACGAAATACAAGGTTTTTTCATAAAGATTTTGAACAGTATGCCTCTTCCCAGCAATTTCGAAAATTACAGGGGTTTTAGACAACTCCCAAACAGGGTTTTTTTTTTACAATTTACCCTGTCTCTATCGTTTCATGTTATCTATAATCAAAGAAACAGGCCGCTATATTCATGGATGAAAGGCGGAATGTTTAATTAGAACAACAAAAACCAACACTTGTCCATTCTTCGGTTTCTAAATCGTTCTTCTTTTGCCTACCGATAAAAATTTTTCTAAAAAAATAAGTGTGAAATCTGGTAGATTGCAATCATAATTTTAGTGTTGTTGGCTGAAAAATTGTGAATCCCTTGATCATCTTGAAGAAGAGGAAGAGGTGGTGGTTCAATACATGATTGAAGAGAGGAGAAAATATAGTTAGGATATATATGTCCATCGACAATCATGTAAGAATCTTCTAAAAAGTTATAAGGGCAATTACAAAATACCATCCTATGTATTATTGGCAAGTCGTCAGCGCATATTTCCAGATGGTTTTGGCTAATACCATCAAACTGTAAGGCAATTGACACATTATTGGTGAATATTTCAATTTTCAATAGTTAAAATAAGGGCTGAAAATGTCATTTTAATACACTTAATGGTAACAATGCATACTTAGATGGTTTTTCGTTAATTGAAAGCGCACATAGTATTTTTCCCCGTAAAAAGATCAATCCATATCGTGGCTTATGGTATATGCTCATATCTACCCTAATAATAATTTTTCCTCGTTCTGCTTTAACCTATGATTTTCTCTCCCAAATCCCTAGCCTAAAGAAGGAAATAAATATATACTAAGATCTTTTCACTCTCAATTTCACTCGACCCCAAAATCTTCACTCTACTCTCTCTCTCTCTCTCTCTCTCTCTGCCTAAACCCTAATCACCACTTCTCGATCTCAATTTCACATGGAAGCCCTCTCGAGTTCATCAGCGGTTCCATCGAGGTTCGCCGAAAGCTCTCCATGCCGCCACTCCTCGATCTCTTCTCTGCTCAAAGCTCCAATCTTTCGATGTGGGTTCTCGAAAACCCATGAAAAGTTTGAATCTTTGAGGCTCTCCAGATGCGAAGCTGGTGATTTCAAGAGCCGGGGAAGAGTTCGAGCCCTGACTCATGAAGAGGGGGATTTGGGTAATGGCTCTGGCTTGATTCCTGATGAGGGTTCGGCTTTTGTTGAGGTATTGAATCCTGGGCACGGCAAAATTTTAACTTTCCCTCCCTTTTCTATATGAGGGGAGCATTAAAGTTTAATATGCCTGTATTAAACTTGGGATTTTGTTTGAATGAGGATTAATTTGGGATATATCGGTTCATTTGAGAATTAAATTTATGAATATGAGAATGTTGGATTTTGTGCTGTAAGCAATTGTGAGCATGATCACAAATTGCTTCATGTGCATTATTATCTCACAAACCTTGTGCTTAAGGTTTTAGGTAAAGTAATTTTGTGATGCCTCTTTCATTCACCAAAAACTTTATATTTTTCTTTCTGGACTTATTTTATAGTTGTGTTCCGTACCCATGAGTTTACAACAATAATTGAAATGCAAGAGATAGGTTGTTAGGTTTGGTCCATACCAAGTTGGCAACTGGCCTTAGGGCATGTTTGGATAGTTAGGATTAAAATTCGTAGGATTCAATTTGGAATTAGAATATCCCAGAATGCGCTTGCATTCCTTTTGGGTGAAAATATAGGGGATTTTCAACTTAAATGAGTGTTTGGATAGTTTGGGCTAGGATATTCATTTTTTATTTTTTCAAGGTGAAAATGGCCAGAGAGATTTTGAGGTTAATCTAAACCCCCGCTTAATCTCCTTTTCATCAAGTTACAACTATCATCAGCCCTTTCTTCTAATTTGCATGTTTTCCCTTTCAATTGCAATTAAAGAATCTGTGCATTTGCAGCAAAACCCAATCTAATTTTCTTGGTCTAACTTCATGTCCTCATCCCCCTCAACCTGAAACTAAGTTCCACATCTCTACTTAAGCATGAAGCATGTATTTTCAAGTAGGCCAGCAGTGAAAAAGAGTAGGTATTCTCCTCTTCCACATAAAAAAAAATCCCCAAGTGCTTTGAACTCCCAAGAAAAATATAAGAAGATGGTTGATGAATCACCTGACCACCATGCAATCGGCGACGCCAGCTCTTCAAGCGCGTCGTCAGCGGCGCCAGCCCAACCCCTTCGTCCTCTTCCACGCCAGCTCTTCTAGAGGCCAGCTCTTCAAGCGTGTCAGCGACGCCGGCGGCTCGTCGCCTAACCACCATGCCATTGAGCTCGACCCCATCTCCGACGATCCCTCCGTCGCCGCCAGGCCCAACCCCTTCATCCACGCCATCACCGATCTCACCTACAACGTCAAGATCCCCATAAATTTCCCGCCTTTTTGCCAATTCGACGCCGGTAGAGGCGTGAAGACCCTCCTTGACGGCATCTCCGGTGAGACGTGATTTTGAGGTTTATTACATTTTTAGGGGGGGGGGGTTCGGTGAGAAGTCGAGAGAGATTTTGAGAGAAGGAAGAAGAAGAGAGAGAGAGAGCGAGGAGTGCGTGAGGAGAAGCAAGTGAAAAAAAGTTTGGGAAAAAAAATTGGCTCTGGCTCAATTTTTTAGTCCAGGGGATAGGGCCAAAGCAGAGAGTTTTTCCCTTGGATCAAAGATCAAAAATCCCATCCAAACAACCCCTTTTGCAGTATTGGGCCAATCCGGCGGAAAAATGGTATCTGGGCTTTTTTCCATAGGATAGGTAGTATCCAAGTAAGGCCTTAAGGAAAGCATGATCGAAGAAGTTGAGGAATGCTCTTTATGATAGTTATTCTTTACGTTTGTAAATTTTATATTTTGTATTACTATATGGAGAGAGATGATGGAGATTTATCATTATAACCGTGTATGTGCGTGCGCATGATGAACCGAAGTTAAGGTTTAGACTATCTGTCGGTCTGTCCAAATAAATACGTAAGAAACACTGACATCTAGGATGATCATTAGTCGAACAACGAGATGCAAGGCTTTAATTTCGTAACAAACACTTTTCATTGGCAAATTAAGCAAACTATATTTTTATGCTGCTAAATCACATAACAAGTTAGATCTTAAAAAAACACTGCATGGATTATAAAGCAATTCATGTAACCACCCCAACATTTAGAATAAAGCCCTTGTTGTTGCTGCTGCTGTTGTAATTTCTATCTTATCAGCAGCCATGTTCGTGAAGTTACATCAGCATTAGTGTTTGGACTATGTGCTCATCTCCTTTCACCATCTGTTTTTGGTCTGAGCAGTACAGAAATATGTCCTTTGCACGCAGTTTAACCTTCTTCTGTATAACATATTGTTTCGTTATTTTCATACAATCAAACCTTTTTATTTCCTTGAAGTTTGTTTCTACTATGGATTATGATTTGAATCAATTAGCAGATACGCCGCAGAGAAACAGAAACCAGTATATAAAGTGTTTTTCTTCCTTCTATCAATTCGTCTGAAAAATAATGTACAGAATTTAATTTAATGTTCCAAAAAATTTAGCAGACTTCTGGTCCTTTAAAATAAAAATCTGTAAGTTTCTAACCTGACGATTTCGCCTGTTCATTTCAGAGCAACTCAGGCGACAGCAGCAGTCATGAAATAGTTTTAAATGAAAAGCTCAGAAAGAATACGCCCGCTAACGAAGGAAGTGGAAAAAGCGGATCTAGAGCTGGGCTATTTAGAACACCTATTTCAGGTGGTGTACAAAGTGCAACCTCAGCCCATGGCCTACCTCGACCGGCTTTAGCTGTCCGTAATCTAATGGAACAGGTATATCTGTTAGTGAAGTTAATGTCTTGATGTCTTGGGTTTGTTTAATGCGTGCATTCATATTGATCTCACAAAGTCTATTTCAAACCAGGCAAGATTTGCTCATTTGTGCACTGTTATGTCTCGAATGCATCATCGTCGTGCAGGCTACCCATTTGGCTCGCTAGTCGATTTCGCACCTGATCCAATGGGCCGTAAGTACTATGTAGCTACTTGTTCCTTGTAAATGCATGCTTTATATGTTGCACCCTATGAAGCACGGACACTTCTATTTACTTGTCTTATCCGTGGCCATGTCTATGTCCGACACATATCGGACACTTGCTCGACACTTAGTCCGACACACTTGCGCCGTGTCCGTTCATAATTGCCGTGCCCGACACTTCTACATAGTAAAGAAGGTTGAAAAAATAGGATTGTTGAATATATGTTTGGACAACTTTAATTCATTTAAGAATACAAAATATCAAATATTTCAATTCTCTTTCATAACAAACTCCAATTTGAAGGAGCAAGAATCCAAATTGATGCAAATGATGAAGTCCGATCTTTGACGGTTGGCTTAAATTAAAAAATGTCAACATTTTATTTGCTTGCAAAGGTATACTGGTATTTTCTTGTAATTTATCATATTTTGTTTAATATATAAATAGTAATATAGCCATGACCCCGCATCCTCCTTTTGACAAATTTGACGTGCCCTGTGTCCGTATCCGTATCTGTGCTTCATAGGTTGCATCCGACTGAAACTCATATGGGATACATACTACTTGATGCAGATCCAATATTCTCACTTTCTCCTTTAGCTATCCACACACGTAATCTGTTGGCGGATCCAAGATGTACACTAGTTGTCCAGGTATAACTTATAGATATGCTTATCATTCTTCTCAGAGCTACATTTCAATTATGGTTTGTTTAATGACCTTTTGTGATCCTAGATACCCGGATGGAGTGGATTATCAAATGCACGTGTTACAATATTTGGTGATATTGCCCCCCTTCCAGATGACCAACAGGTTACCATCAAATTATATGCACTCCTTTCATTGTTTTCGTCAAATTTGGATTTAACTAGTTGATGCACGAATAGTTTTCCCCTTAATTATTTTCGACCGTGTTTTGATTATAAAAGATAGCAAATATGATTATAAGGTTATTTTAGATGTTGGTTCCTTCATTTACATGATTGGCAGCATATTAATTATTTGATGCGCTGAAAGCCTAAGTTTTTTAGCATATAAAGAAAACCAAAAAGTTATGGAAGTATGTAAAATTAAGCAGGCTATTTTATATTAACGACATAAACATTATTATAAAGAAACCCCATTTTCAAACCCCCCCACCCCCTCCTCCCACCCCAAAAAACAACCGCAAAATAGAAAATAAATAAATAGAAGAGAATTTGAAATGCATTGCAACAATGCCAGGAGTTTGCTCCAGTACGTTGTGCTTAGCAAATCAACTATGCTGGGTGACCTCAAAGCCTGCTCGATGACACCTGATGATGACACCAACAATTAAGATCCTTTTTTTGTCCCATCCATTCATATTATGCTCTTAAGCTCGTCACTTCTTCTGTACTCATATTGGAATACAAAAGGGCTGATGAATACATTAAATTTGGAGTCTCTTGCAACAGTTGTAAGAATCGAACTAGTGAACTCCCACATTAGGGAGCAATTTTTTTTGAACTTTATTAACTATCCTACTTAAGCCAATGAACTGGTTAGTTTTGTCTTGTAATCCCCCCCCCCGCCCCCCCCCCCCCCCCCCCCCAACATTGCATATTCATATTCAGCACCATCAAATTATTTCTGTGCATTTTTATTTACCTGAATAAAAAGTTTTAATTACTTGTGCTTTATCAGGAATGGGCTCGGCAGCAGTATATATCTAAACACCAGCAATGGGCATCCCAACAATGGGGAAACTTTTACTACTACAGGATGCAGACCATAAGGTTCATTTCTCAACTTCGTTTCCAGGTTTACTTGTATTTTATTAATTATCTAGCGCATATGATATGATCGATGTATTGAGAACGAGATGGTTCTAACCATTACCAATTTGGCGATTATCAGTGATATATATTTCATTGGAGGATTTGGAACTGTTCAATGGGTAGACGTCAACGAATATGAAGCTCTTCAACCCGACAGGATTGCAGCTGATGGTGGAGAGCAAAATTTGAAGGTGAGGTTTAAAGTCTCAAGTGCCGCATTTGCTCCATAAACACTTCTAGTTCACATCTGTTATTCTTATAGATTTCAAAATATTTATGAAAGGAAAAAGGTCAAGGGAGCACATAAACATTAGTGCTTCGATCTCATTAGTTTGTGACACATGGTTGCTTCGATCTCATTAGTTTGTGACACATAGTTGTTTTATAATAGGAACTTAATGCAATCTTCTCAAAGCCACTTAGAAAGATCTTATCTACTGATGGGGAGATAGACGACGCGGCTCTTATATCAATTGACAGCAAAGGCACTGACATAAGGGTTCGGCAAGGTGCACAGGTACTGCATGGGTACACATAATGGCTATTGCTATCTGTTAATTTTCTGGTGGTTGGTGATTCTGGGTTACCATTTTAAAACTATAGGCTTCATCTCATGAAACTACTGTTAACTATGAGTGGTGTATTAAAGATTTTTCAACAATGCACTCCTTTAAACTTTGGTGTTTAGGGAGTTTTCCTACTAAAATGCACTTAAAGCAACCTCAAATGAGCATAAATTAATTATAAAAAAATAGCTAACTGACCAACGCGCATAGCTAGTGGCAGTTTAATGAATTTTAACTATTTAAGCCAAAAAAATCTGTTAAAAACATTAAAGTTGGTAATCTTTCTTAATTTTGTCCTTGCAGTTCAACATTCAGAGGCTATCTTTTGAACTGGAAAAAGGGGTTGAGACTTTGGAAGAGGCGAAGAGAGCGCTTCAAGCAATAATCGACAGAGGTTGATCTCAGGATAGAAGCTGAAATTTTGTTCAAGTTTTGTAAACTTCTTATGTTTTTGTCTACAATAAGTAGTTTGCATTTTAGTTTGGTGGTATTTATGTTAAGCTAGGTGTACAATGAAATCTCTAAATTTACTTTCAAAATAAAATTATATATCAAGTTTTCTATTATTTTGCATTTTAGTTTGGTGGTATATCCTCAGTAAAGCTTAAAATGCAATTTTAACTCCAAATATGAAAATTATCACTTGCTATTTAATTCCATATCCAAGCAAGACCTATGATGTCAAGAAACAAAATAGTTCATTGTCGCCCGGTTGAGCCTTCACAAGGCAAAATATAAAAGAGATTGCAAGTGAACAATGCTAATAAAATGGTGAGAAAGATTGATATAAAAAGAGATGCAAGCGAACAATGCTAATAAAAATGGTGAAAAAGTATACAATCTCTCTCTCTCTCTCTCTAATTCAGAAGGCAAAAATGGTGAGAGAGTATACAATCTCTCTCTAACTCAAAAGGCAGTCAACTCGATAAGATGAAACTCTAAATTTTTATTATTACCCAAAACACTAGAAATATTCAACTTACTAGACAATTGAGAGAATTAAGAGCATGTTTGAATTTAAAAAGGAGGAACAAATGCGCAAAGGTTGCAACAACGATACATCTGAGGATGCAAAATATGCCGCCTCCTTGTCATTTATGACTTTTACAATCTTTTCAAGCTCTTCTTCCTTGCATCAACAGCCTTCTTTTTATCCGCCTGAGCTTTCGCAGCACCGACTGCCACTCCTTTCTTTTGAACTGTCACTGTTGATGCAATTGTGTTCTGATCTTGCTCACTTAGTCCTGGTCCTCTCGACATTGCAGATGAAGGTACAGGTGCAGGTTGCTGCAATGGCACCTTGCCACTGTTAACTGGTTCGCTTTGATCGACGTTGAGAGCAGTGGTGGACTCTGATATTGCACCAGTCTTGGGTTTGGGTTTCTTAAGGGCATGGATTCCAGTGTACAGTCTGAAAAAAATAAGGGGCTTAAAGCCTACCAGTAATAGCAGAAATGATGCTGACAAGGGATTATAAGAGAGAAAGAAAGACCGGGATTGCAGGTAAAATGAAAAACAAATCCTTTCAATGAAGCTATCTCCTAACTAGACGGCAGGAATTTCATATGCACGTCATTCTCTCCTTTTCTTGTAGTAACAGACATTATATAAAAACCCTATCTAGCTTTCATTTTCATGCTTGTTAATATTGATGTAAAATAAGTGGCATGCTAGTCAAAAATAAGTTTTTCCAATTTAAATCAATCAAGATGCCAAACAGTTTCACTTGTGTCCAGACCCTCAACAGCAGTAATTTTTTTTGAGGTTTTCTGATATGCAACCCCTAAAACTTAGCTATTATGAAAAACAACCCCTAAAAAATAAATCTAACTTAACTAAATAGGCCCCTTGAGTTATATTGCTGATATGACCGTGTTAAATATAAATTTTTAAAAATAAGTTTTTCCAATTTAAATCAATCAAGATGCCAAACAGTTTCACTTGTGTCCAGACCCTCAACAGCAGTAATTTTTTTTGAGGTTTTCTGATATGCAACCCCTAAAACTTAGCTATTATGAAAAACAACCCCTAAAAAATATATCTAACTTTAACTAAATAGGCCCCTTGAGTTATATTGCTGATATGACCGTGTTAAATATAAATTTTTAAAAATAAGTTTTTCCAATTTAAATCAATCAAGATGCCAAACAGTTTCACTTGTGTCCAGACCCTCAACAGCAGTAATTTTTTTTGAGGTTTTCTGATATGCAACCCCTAAAACTTAGCTATTATGAAAAACAACCCCTAAAAAATATATCTAACTTAACTAAATAGGCCCCTTGAGTTATATTGCTGATATGACCGTGTTAAATATAAATTTTTGAAAGCCAAAACACATCTCCTCCCCTTCTCTTACCCTATGACAAACTTGTAGTTTCTTCTTCAACTCCTACAAGCCTAGAGCAAAACTAAAGATTCTCAAGCACCCAACTCTAGCAATGCAACATCTATCTCTGTCAGCACAACTCTCTCTTTATCAGCACAACATCTCCGTTAACCCAGCAGCACACTCTCCATCATCACAAAACCCTTTACAACACAACATCCACAACATATTAACATGAGTTTTGATTCATCTTCTTCATCTCATCAATTCTTTTACAACAAAAGAGACAAATATTGATAAAATTGTTAAAAATTAGGGGAAATTGGATGAAAGAGGATGTTGCACTCAGATATATATTGATATACCATATTGATAAAATTCAAGGAAATGGATGAATGTGCATACAAGATATATATTGATATACCATATTGGTAAAATTCAAGGAAAATTGGATGAATGTGCATACAGGTAATAACAATAGCATGGACAAAAAATCAATTTCTGAAGGCGCAAATTTATCGTAATTGTGGAAAAGCTGATATAAATTGGGGAAAATTGTCGGAATTTAAATAAGTGCATTAAAAGGCATGTGAAGTCTACAAACCAATGATCTAGCAAGCATACTTAAATGTGAGATGTTGCATCAACAAGCTTGGTGGATGGATTGGTCTAGAGAGATGTTGAATCTTCAATAAGGGCTTTTTTGTAAACTTCGAAGAGAAGTTCAATGAGTTTTGAGAGAAAGGATGAGGTTTGTGTGTGTGTGTGAGAGAGAGAGAGAGAGAGAGAGCGAGAGCGAGAGAGGATCGATGAAGAGATTTTGGGGGGTTTGAAGTGGGTGAGAGAGAAAGGAAGGATAGGTAAATTTCTCTTCCCATTTATTTAACCATGGTTACCTCTAACCTAAGGCCCAGGCTGAGTTAACTTAACAGATGGGGGGGGGGGGGTATAATGGTTTGGTTGTTGTGAGGGTTCTTTTTTAAAAATGCATTTTTAGGGGTTGTTTTTCAAAATAGCCAAGTTTTAAGTGTTGCATATCAAAAAACCCTTTTTGTGTGTGTGTGTTGGGGGGGGGGGGGAGGGGATACATACCATTATGGGAATGTATGCACAGCATAAAATTTTGCCGACCCATTCAACCTGTCATGGCTAATTGGATGAATGTGCATACAAGATATATATTGATATACCATATTGGTAAAATTCAAGGAAAATTGGATGAATGTGCATACAGGTAATAACAATAGCATGGACAAAAAATTGATGTCTGAAGGCGCAAATTTATCGTAATTGTGGAAAAGTTGATATAAATTGGGGAAAATTGTTGGAATTTAAATAAGTGCATTAAAAGGCATGTGAAGTCTACAAACCAATATTCTAGCAAGCATACTTAAATGTGAGATGCTGCATCAACAAGCTTGGTGGATGGATTGGTCTAGAGAGATGTCGAATCTTCAATAAGAGCTTTTTGTAAACTTCGAAGAGAAGTTCAATGAGTTTTGAGAGAAAGGGTGAGGTTTGTGTGTGCGAGTGTGTGTGTGTGTGTGTGAGAGAGAGAGAGGATTGATGAAGAGATTTCGGGGGTTTGAAGTGGGTGAGAGAGAAAGGAAGGATAGGTAAATTTCTCTTCCCATTTAACCATGGTTACCTCTAACCTAAGGCCCAGGCTGAGAACTTAACAGAGGGGGGGGGGTATGGTTTGGTTGTTGTGAGGGTTGTTTTTAAAAATGCATTTTTAGGGGTTGTTTTTCAAAATAGCCAAGTTTTAAGTGTTGCATATCAAAAAACCCTTTTTGTGTGTGTGTGTGTGGGGGGGGGGGGGATACCATTATGGGGATGTATGCACAGCATAAAATTTTGCCGACCCATTCAACCTGTCATGGCTAAGCAGTTGAGGACTAGATATAGTTTAATTAGCACCAGAAATCCTAGTTTTGGACGGGAAAATGCTCTCAAAGCATATTGCATATCAGGCCTCAATATATAATACTGTAGCACAAGTAAAAATTTGTTGCACAAAGTCTACCGCTAACCTTGCATGACGAGCATACTCCTCGTAGTCTTCAAGCAACATCTTACCAGCCTGCTCGTTCAACGCAGACTCTGGAAATGGTTCTATCAGCAGGCATCTAACCACCTGTTGACAGTGCAGATGCAGACTAATTACATCGAAAGCTTTGCAATTTGAAAATATAATAATCTATAACATTTGAATATCTTCCAGAAAACTTTAAATCAAAATGTAAAAATCTAAATTCAAAAAGAATATTAAAGCATGTTGTTGTGCTTGAAAAAAGGGATCACTATTCTCCGGGTAACAAAAAGTATGTATCAAATTTATATAGAGCAAAAATAATCAAAAACTCAACCCTTCTGACTCAGATGTTCAGAAATGTTAAAGGCTCCTTAAAAATTGTTTTTATTTTTAATCCAGTGTCTGAAATTGCAATAAGCCGCCAGAAGAGCATGTTGCACATAAAAAATTATATAGTTTTCTAGTTATAAAAAAGGGATAAATCAATTTAATGATCATGAACTTACAACTAGGACATGCCTCAACCCAAGGCTTGGATTCCAATCCCTCTTCAGCGTGTTTACACAAATCTCACCATTTGCCGCAATGTTCGGATGGAAGATTTTAGTCAAAAAATAGCCTACACAGATAAAGATCAAAGTTGATAAAATTTTGTTTAAAGAAAATAAAAGCAGATTAAATACATACAAACACACTATTATAATCTAGTTGTTAAAAAAGAAAGAAATGAGGACATACCTTTTGGAGGCGATTGAGGGAAGTCATGGGACAATAACAATTTCATACGGAATGTACCATTCTCATACGGCGTTCCAGCTGCATTTATGAGAGTATTACTTTGCCACTTTCCATTAAAATGTATGATTAATAATATGCAATCAATTTGTAACAATAGCCTACCTGGGCCCTCAATATCAGCATGTATGATGGAGAAATCATCGTCATTAACAACCACTTTAATGCCCTCGGGTGGAGAATCATCAAGATTTTTCAGTTCCTTGGCAAGCTGTTTAATGACATTTGGGGGGAGATTCTCATTGGAAGTCTGGAAAAAACAGTAAAAATTGCACTTAGCATGGTCAAAACTTTTAATTGTAGAACTTGAGAAGGTTTATATACGGATAGTTACCATTGCTATTGAAAAGGAACTCGATGCAGCAATTAGTTAGGACACCAATTAACAGATAAAAGAAGTTCTGCAAAAGTTTCAGTGAAAAAATCTCCACTTCAGCTCCCTGCACAAATTTTCGTATATCTTCTACAAGAATTCGCTACAAAATTCAAGAAGCAATGGCTTCTTGACAATTTCAGATAATTCACACGCGTTTAAGGGAAAATACATCCTAAAATAGATATGAAGAAGAGAGAAGCATAGCATAGGACAGAGAGTCAATTTAGTTAGTTATCCTTGTCACCACATTTGAATAAAAATTTCTTACTTCCAATTTCCACATTCACTAAAAGAAACGTCCTTGCAAAAAAGCATTGTAATTCTGTTGATTAATGAATTCAAACCACAACCTTCCCTATTTCTCTGATAGATGAATTCAGATCTTGACCTTTTTCATATTTAAATGATACAGCACATCATAAATTTATGGCATCTCTAAGTAGTGTCGAGAAAGATAACTTATTAAACATTTGTTCACTTGTATAAACTTCAAAACATAACCATATACTAGATGTCCTAAATACTAGTTAAATTGTTGACCCTGTTGGATAACATCATCTTGGTTTTGATATTAGACAAAACGCTATTTAACTATTTTACGCTCTGATGATGCTTCTGGTTAAAGTTTTATATTTTCAGTGTGAAAGACATAACAAGATTTGCAATATTGATGAAAAAGAACAAGTATAGCGATATCGAAAAGCAAATGATGATATGGATATGGATTTTCAAGACGTACAGATGAAGATATCAAAAGAACGAGCTCTACTGTAAATGAAGTGAAAAAGTGACATAGCAACGATGATATATCAAAGGGACATGAATTCAGAGATGGAGACAAACCGACTCAGAGAATGTGCTACAAAGGTGTTGAACTTGTATTTTTCTTTTTATTGAGTCGTAGGTATTTCGTATGAGTCACACGATTTTAAAGTTTTAAAATTTACCGACCCGAAGAATGTGCTACAAAGGTGTTAAACTTGTATTCTCTTTTTATTGAGTCGTGTAGGTATCTCGTATGAGTCACGATTTTAAAGTTTTAAAATTTCTCAAGTATCTGAAGTATCAGTTCTTGAGACATCTCACATATCCCTTGGCTCTTTCATTTCTGATCATTTGCTATGAGACGTGTCATGTCATGTTTAAAACGTTTCAACACTTGCCTATACTTCATATTTTTGATCTGTCTCTATAAGATGTCTCATTTCCTGTTTGAGACGTCTCAAAACTTGCCAGCATTTAATATTTCTGCTCTGTTGCTTTAATACGTTAAGACGTCTCAAATGTATCATAATGTGCCCGAGACATCTCAGCTATTTATGATACGTCCTTAAGATAATGTGAGATGTCTCAGATAAATCAGATAATGTGATACGTCTAGGGACGTCTTAACGTTTTTAATCTGTCTCTTTGAGACATCTCAGCTATTTATAGCTCTTTATTACGTCTCAACTGTTGACCGTTTGAAATCTCTAAAATTATTCTCCACCAATTTCTTTCCAGTTTTGTGGGATTCTTTCCCAATTCTTTAAATATAGTCTTGAACAATCTTGATCTCTAATTTAAACTCTATTATATTTTTTTGAGATCAGGGCTTAATTCTCCGGTTTTAAAATTGTGATTGATTCATATACAAGATTAGAAGTTAGTTTGGGTTTCTTATATTGTAATTGTGAGTTGTAAAGATTTGATCTGAGCTTGTTAAATAGATTTTCGGGTGGAGACGATCCATCAGCTGTAAAGGTTTCTTCAATTTAAGAAGGTTTGAATAGTGGATTCCTAAAGGGTCTGGCGGAGACTAGATACCGCAGGTATCGAACTTGATATTGCCGGTGTTCTACTGAGTTTGTATTTTCTGATCCTTATTTATTCTATTGTTTGTGTAATTTTATTATTTATGTTATCTTTCCGCAACATTTATTGTATTGAGAAATAAAGTTTTAATTGTTAGCCATTTGTCCTATTCACTACTTTTAGGACACTTTTCAATTGGTATCAAAGCGGTTAGCTCTATTTTTGGTTTAAACCCCCAAGCTTAGATCTTATGCCTAACAATAATACCATTACTCAAAACATATCACAAGAATGTCAAGCCACTAATCGGCAGAACTACAATTTCTGAAAAATCAAGATGCGAATTTTTCTCCAATGCCACGCTAGACCTTATAGTGATTAATGGTCGGAAAAATATGGCTTTGAATATAAAGGCAATGAATGCATTACATTATTTTCTTTCACCTAATGAATTCAATCGGGTTTCTATGTGTACTACCGCACATTGGAAGACTTGAAATTTCTCACGAAGGGCCGAGTCAAGTGAAAGAAAGTAAAATCGATCGTCTCATGAGTAAGAAGTCCAAGATGAGTACTGATGAAACGATTGATATATATAATGTATTCGAAATTTAATAAGATCATTACCGAACTTTCAACTATGGTAAAAAAATTCAGAAAAGGCGATCTTGAGAATTCTCACGGAAGAAGCGAACGATCTAAATGAACTAACTTTAGAAAATTTTGTTAGGAAGCTTAAGATGCACAAGATAAAACTCAATGACAAAACCTTTCTACCATAAAACATTGCCCGGAATCCCTGGACCTTAGGCAAACCCCACTACAAAGTCCATGGAAACACTTCTTCATGGTCGTTTTGGAATTGGTAGAGGCTCCAAGAGACCCTCTTGTCTTCTTCCTTTCGGTCTTGTCTTGCTGATAGACCAGACACGTCTTCATCAAGCTCTCGAACAAAGAAGTATGCACCAAAAAAGCTCAAAGAGAATAGGTTTTGTCATGATTTCCGTCTCCGCAATGGTGATCCAATGCATGCCCATCTGCCTATTGTCTTCTTCTTTGAGTTTTGCATGTTTTCTATTGTCTTTACTTTCAGAATTGGCCTGACCCTTAATGGTCCTACGAATCTTTTCTCACTCCCCAACGTAGCTAGTGTGTAGAAGTCGATATCAACTCAGTCAAAACTACCTTATAGGCAGGAGAACGTGGAACATCGACTAAAGGTGGGTTCTCCTTCAATACCTTTGAGGTGTTTGGTCCTTTGAGTTGTTTGGTTCACTTTCGGTCTTCGGTGCTCCCTTCGAACTGATATCCAAAGATTCCCCGCTATAGGATGGTTTGAAATGATGGTTTTTTTACAGGTTATGGTGACATGAATAGGATGATGAGCATACGAATGAGCCGGAAGCTCATCATGCTTTCTTTTTATGACCTACCTTTTATCGACACCCGGAAAGCAAGCTACGTTTGAGTTGGTCCACTTGCTTTATCTCAACTAGCAGTTATATTTCTCTTCTCGAGAGTCCGCTATGGGCCAGCGGGAAAGGGGGAGAATGGCTTGGCACAGCAAGCCGCTTCCAGGGACTAGAATAGGCCGGTTGAGATTGAAGCACTTTGGGATATGAAGAGGGTATTGTTACTTCTCCCTCTCTATCGCGTATATAGGAAAGAAGGAGTCTCCGGGTCCCGTGGTTGCCTCAGAACCACTACAACGAACGTATGTTTCTACTGTCTGTTTTGTTTTTCTAATTAAGCCTTTATCTATTCTTCTTTCAGAGATCCACTGCAACCCTAAAGCCTTCTTCCCTTTTCTATTCTGTGAAACTCATTCCACTTCTGTGGTCACTCCAATTCCCTTTCAAACTCTTGCTTGATCTTACTATAAAAGGCTCTCATTATCGATTAGAAGGAGTTTGCGCTTCACGTGATGACAAGATAGGATCAAGATACCCTTGCTTTCGGTTGACATGGATGGGGAGTATGCATCATTGGGTCGGCTAAACCATGATTGCTCAATCTCACTTGAGTTCTTGGCCATCAACAAGTAGGGATAAAAGATAAAAGGCTCTCATTATCAATCAGAAGCGGATTAGGAGGAGTTTGCACTTCACGTGATGATAAGATAGGATCAAGTGACCCTTACTTCCAGTTGACATGGAAGGGGAGTATCCACCATTGGGCCGGCTGAACCATGATTCGTAGGATCACTATGCCACTCATCCTCCTTCAAGACTCGACAAGAAGGCCAGCTGATAAATCTATACAAAGAAAGGATGGAGAGCAGCGAGGTAAACTGGAATGTTTAAAAGTCAACATGGAGTGAATAGTCGAGTACACAAGGAGCAACAAAGCTTCCGATATCAGTTTAACTAGCACAGACATGAAGTTAGATCTAGACTCATCCAAAGACCGTCCTCTTTTCTCTCTTGCTTTTCTCACACACAAGCCTTAAACTTCCTAAAAAATGAGATCGAAGATATAGATCTAGACTCCTCCAAAGACCATCCTTCTTTTCTATCTTTTCTTTGATGTGGATAAATAACCCTACACCCATCTTGCCTAATTTATAAAAAAAGGAAATCTCTCGAGAGGTTCGATTCCCAAGAGGCCCCTTACCAATCTTTGAAGAAGTCTATGTCGTAAGGACCAAGCAAGGGATGAGCGCGTTAGCGCTGCAGGAGTTTTCTTGCCTAATCTGTTTTCTTGCTTCTTGAGGACCGCTTTAGGGATGTTAAAGGCATGAAAGGCATAAAGTGTTATATCTACCGGCCAAAGATAGCAGGTTCTTCTTCCATTGAGCTTGTCGAAGATCGGTTGGCACAATGTGGCATTCAACTTCTTGAAGGCAAGAAGTAATCCGAGATATGTAAACGGAAGAGAACCCTTCCTCCATGCCAATCAATAATGAGAGCTCGTTCTTCATGGCACCGAGGCATCGAAAATGATTTGGCTCTTGTTCCGCTTTGAGGCCAGAAATGCTATGGAAGTCGAAGAAGGCTTCATTAAAAGATTGAATAATAAATGAAGAAGCTTTCTGAGAATCTCATCTGCAAAGAGGAGATGCGAGACATGTAGGCTACTTCTCTTGATAGTGGTGAAAATACCACTTTATCATTGATGTCAACCACTTTCGCTTCTTGATAGCGAGGAGCAAATCCATAACTTCAACAACTCCGGTGGAAGACTTTGGTTGAAATAGAATATATATAAAGACCATCTCCGCTCTGATTCGGTCTTCCGAGCATAGATGACGGAAAGGTAAAGACAAGGTTTGTGGTAGTTACACAGATGGATGAGCCGCGCCTTTTGTCTTTGGAAAGACTTGAGAAGATTGGCTACCGGTGTTGACAAGCCTTGGATCCTTCTTGGAGACTTCAATTGTACCCGTTTTGCTCGGGTTGGGTGAAACCCAGTATCTTATATACAATCTTAATGATTTCAATGATCGCGTTTTCTTAATGGGCGAAGACTGGATCAGGATACAAGCAAGGCAAAAAGGAAGAAGAACGTTCAAAGAAAAAAAACGGTAGCCAAATCTAAAGGCGAAGAACATTCCCCAAGAAGAATCGGAATGTGAGCAAAGCAATTCATGAAATTCGTCAAATTCCGAAACTTCGAGAGAGAAGGAAACTTCCAAGGTAAAAAAATTTCAAGTTCTAATACTAATCCTTCTTGTTCTATATGAATGCCACAAGCCGGGTCATATGAAGACCGGCTGTCCGACGTTGAACAAAGGCAAAAACAAGTATAAGGATGGTAAAGACAAACATGAAGAGAAAAGAGCGTTTAACGCAAAATGTGACGAATCAGATTCTGATGCTTCGGATAACGAAGAGAAGATCGTTGCTAACATCTGTTTCATAGCACACGATGACAACGACGAGGTAAATGATGATGATCTTTAATAATTTAGCTAAAGATAAGCCGATCGATTTATATAGTGAATTGCAAGAGAACTTTTAAAAATTATTTTCTAAGTATAAGAGTTTGAAAAAGAAAAGTTCTTCTATCTTTTGCAACTCTAGTACTATTTCTTAAGAAAGAAAATGATGTTTTGAAAGATGATATCACTGATTTACTAAGCTTGAAACTATCAATATTGAGCGTGACAATTTTGTATTTTCCCTTAAAAATTTTCTAAACTCAAATGCTAAATTGAAAGACAAGCTCGTTAGTACCAAAACGAAGACTACGAAACTTGAAGAAACTCTCGTTAAGTTCATCCAAAGCAAGAACAAGTTGGATATCGTACTTGGTGAATTTAGCGAGAATCGAAAATCAGTTTTGGTTTTGATCCCAACACCTCGGCTAGTAATTCAATCAATAGATTTCTTAGAAACACTACTTATTGATATGATAGCTTATCATTATTGTCTTACTCTTGTCCATACCATTAGATATTGCCCTATCAAAAACAATTCAATATATAAATATCACTTTGTGCCTAAAAGTAGCGTCACTTAACCGTAATATTAAATCATCTACTTAGATCATAGTTTTATGGTACTACTCCGTGGATCTAAGACGATTTGAATACCAAAGGTCAAAGATAAATATCTTATTTCAGGAATCCCAACTGCAATAACGTAGAACCACATGGTACTTTGATAGTGGGTGTTCGAGGCACATGACCGGTGATATATCTAGTTTCGACTCCCTATACGGGTAAAATAAGAAAGGTTATACGGGTAAAATCGTGGTAAACGATTCTATCAATATGTATGACGTTTTGTATGTTGATAATTTGAAGCACTAATTTACTTAGCATTAGTCAATTTTGTGATAAAACGTATTGCAAAATTTTTAAAGATGACAAATGTATTATTTCTGTTAAAGGTACTATAATACTTATATTGTTGATCCAAATGACTTTACTAATGCTTAAGTGTTTAATTACAGATGATACAGATACATGGCTTTGGCATCGTAGGCTTTGTCACGCATCAATGGATTTGCTAAACAAAATTGCTAATGGCGATCACGTGAGATTAATTCCCAAATTGAAGAATGAAAATGATAAATTGTGTGATGCTTGTCAATTGGATAAACAGTCTTCATTCAAGATGAAAACTGAAGTAACATCTTCTAAATCCCTTCAACTATTACATTTGGTCCATCTAGAACTTTGAGTTTAGGTGGAAAATCATATGTATAACTTTTCACGTTTTTGTTCGGTATTCTTCTTTACTAGTAAGAATGATACGTTACTACTTTTAAAATCTTTTCAAAACGCATTCAAAATGAAATGGATTTGAAAATTTTCAAGATCCGTAGTGATCTCAATTTGAAAATGCCTTCTATAAGAATTTTGCGACGATGTTGGTTTTTAAACATGAGTTCTTTTGTCTAAGGACACCGCAACAAAACAGTGTTGTGAAGAGGAAAAATCGTTCATTACAAGAAATGACGAGAACCATATTAAAAGAAAATTCTTTAGCGAAATATTTTTGGGCTGAAGCAGTTAATACTGCTTGTTACATTTTGAATCGAATTTCGTTACGATTTTTTTATAAAGAAAACCCTTTTATGAGCTATTTTTGAAAATAAGCCATCCATAAAACATTTTAAAGTATTTGGCTGCAAATACTTTGGATAAATTAGGAAAATTTGATTCTAAAAGTGATGAAGGTATCGTTTTTGGTTATTCCTTAACTAACAAAGCGTATAGAATATTTAACAAAAGGACTCAAAATATTGAAGAAAGGGTTGTATGTAGATTTTGACGAGTCTAACATTCCTTCCGAGAAAGTTGCTAGTGTTGATGCATATATTGAAGAAGAATTGCAATATATTTGCTAGTGTTGATATAAAGGATGATGCAAAGGAAAACCAAAGGAAAACGAACCAAGCAGTGATAACAGTCAAAAGCTTCCTAAGAATTGACGTTTCAACAAAGATCATCCGAAAAAACAAGTAATTGGTATCATTAAACAGGGAGTAGTTATTAGATTGTCTTGTCTAGATTTAGCTCTTATTTCAAAACTTTTGCTTCTATTCGAGGATCTATGAATTTAATAGACAATTTATCTGCATGATTCCATGGTGTTTTTGGATTGATTTTGTGAGATTTGAATCTTGATTGATGGTTTGAAAAACGATTTTGTGAAACTTGAGTTATATTCTTCGTATTCGATGTGTTTTGATATGACCTAAAGTAACTCCTAAGTTTACTTTGTCGAATGACATCTGCAACTCTTTAAGGGAAACTCAATTGTGGATTTCGTTATTCATAACGAATCCTATTCACGAGTCTAGCAGAAACGTTCCAAAAGCCGTAACGGGATATTCGACTCAAAAGTCCTTTTCTATACGTCTTTTTCTGACATTTGGGCATATCTGTTCTTGAGCCATCTCAAAATAATGTTGAGACGTCTCAAATCTTGACTCCTCTTATTTGAGCTCTATTTGTTTGAGACGTCTCAATATATTTTGAGACGTCTCAACCTATTTTCCAATCGCACGAAACTCTTAGTTTCTATTTTTATCACGATTCCACGTTTGATCCTGAGATCCTATTTTGGATATCCCAAATTCTGGTCTTGATATATATGACTATTCTCTTTCCACTTTCACGTCAAACCTCGTGAATGAAAATCCCGCGACTGTTTCTTTTTTGCTACATAACGTTACTCTTGTTGACTCCGAGCTTATGGAAACATATAACTCAGCGTGCCCGCATTGTCGCTAGAATTCTTGGTTTTTGTATACTTCAATAAAGGGGAAAGTCGACATAAATATACCGGTTGTCATAAACTCCTTCTTTGCAAGCATATTTTCCCTTATCATTTTGATATTCACGTTGAAAAATTCCCAACTCAAGTCCCTAACAAACCCTTCACTTTTTGCAATGTGAAGTTTATGTATATCTCTCCTGATGATTCCGTCGTTCCTGATGATATTGATGATTCTCACTTCTCTCCTCTCGAGTCTAAACATGTTTATGATCCAGAACCATCTTCACCTGGTCCATTTCCTTCTTAAATCGATGAGCCTCCTTCACACACTGACCTTATTTATATCTAAACACACACCGACCTTATCTCTCCTGATGATTCCGTCGTTCTTGATGATTCTCACTTCTCTCCTCTCGGTCTGAACCCGTTCACGATCCAGAACCATCTTCACCTGCTCTATCTCCTTCTCATGTCGATGAGTCTCTTTCACACACCGACCTTTTTTATCGTGCTCCTTCTCACACCACTGCTCCTCTTACTCTTTCTGACTTTAAGCAATGTTTTTTGTCTCTGACAGTTTTGAAACTCGCCTTCTTGATAGACAGAATGAATTGGAAAATAGAATGAATTGGCAAATCTTTTTGGAGATCCGTATTGTGGAGTTCATTACACGAGACTTTGAAGTCGACATCTCTTTCCACTTTCACGTCATACCTCGTGAACGAAATCCCGCGTCTGTTTCTCTTTTGCTACATAACAATGTTACTTTTGTTGACTCCGAAGCTTTGTGGAAACATATGACTCAGAGTGCCCGCATTGTCGCTAGAATTCTTGGTTTTTGTATACTTTCTAAAGGGGGAAGTCGACATAAATATACCGGTTGTCATAAATTCCTTGTCTATTGCATTATGAAAATGCTTCGTATTAATATACCTCTGCATCTTTGCAAGCATATATTTTCCCTAAACACACTTTTCGCAATACAAAGTTTATGTATATCTCTCCTGATGGAGGCTCCCTTCACTTTTCACACTGTGAAGGTATATCTCTCCTGATGATTCCGTCGTTCTTGATGATATTGATGATTCTCACTTCTCTTCTCTCGGTCTGAACCCGTTCATGATCCACAACCATCTTCACCTGCTCCTTCTCCTTCTCATGTCGATGAGTTTCTTTCACACACCGACCCTATTTAGCTCACACCACTGCTCCTCTTACTCTTTCTGATTTTAAGCGATGTTTTTTTTGTCTCGGATTGATAGTTTTGAAGCTCGCCTTCTTGATAGATAGAATGAATTGGAAAATAGATTAGATGTAGTTGAAGTTTGTCTATCTATTGTGGAGTTCATTACACGAGACTTCCACTTTCACGTCATACCTTATGAACGAAAAATCCCGTGACTGTTTCTCTTTTGCAAAATAACAACGTTACTCTTGTTGACTCCGAGCTTATGGAAACATATGACTCAGCGTGCCCGCATTGTCGCTAGAATTCTTGGTTTTTGTATACTTTCTAAAGGGGAAAGTCGACATAAATATACCGGTTATCATAAACTCCTTGTCAAGCATATATTTTCTGAAAATGCTTCGTACCTTTGCTTCTTTGCAAGCATATATTTTCCCTTGTCAATGACTCGTCTTGCTTTCGGTAAAATCGTCACCAAAATTCTTGATCATTTTGAAAAATTCCTAACTCATGTCCCTGACAAACCCTTTACTTTTTGTATATTTCTCCTGATGATTCCATCGTTCCTGATGATTCCATCGTTCCTGATGATATTGATGATTCTCACTTCTCTCCTCTCGAGTCTAAACCCGTTCATGATCCAGAAACATCTTCACCTGGTCTATCTCCTTCTCATGTCGATGAGTCTCCATCACACATCAACCCTATTTATCTAAACACACATTTTGCAATGCGAAGTTTGTCCTCATGATTCCGTCGTTCTTGATAATATTGATGATTCTCACTTCTCTCCTCTCGGTCTGAACCCGTTCATGATCCTGAACCATCTTCACCTGTTCCATCTCCTTCTCATGTTGATGAGTCTCTTTCACACACCGACCCTATTTATCGTGCCCCTTCTCACACCACTGCTCCTCTTACTCTTTCCGACTTTAAGCGGCGTTTTTTGTCTCGAATTGACAATTTTGAAGCTCGCCTTCTTGATAGACAAAATAAATTGGAAAATAGATTGGATGTAGTTGAAATTTGTCTATTTAATAGGCAAATCTTTTTGGAGACCCGTATTGTGAAGTTCATTACACGAGACTTTGAAGTTCAACCTCCACATCCTCCTCCTTTTTATCATCCTCCATACTTTGGCACTCCTCTTTCGACTCCTATAGCTACTTCTTACGATGATCCTTCTACCTCTACAGCCTCTATTACTCCTACGACGATATCGACTGGTCCTATTGCTTCCTGCGTCTTAGTGCTTCAATGATGATGACTTATTGGAGCGTAGCATAGTATATTTTGTTAGCTTGTTTTTTTATTGTGTTTAAACACAATGGGGTTGTTATATTTTTTGGATATAGTTTGAGAAACAATGGTTGTGATGATGTTTTGAGTGGTGATTATGTTTTTGGTGGTGATTATGTTTTAAGTTGTGATATTTTGATGATGAATTTCGGGATATTATGGATATGGATATGAATATTTGGTCTATGGATTTATTTTGGTTTTGTTTTGTTTGGATATGACTTGTATCATTGTATGCATTGAATATTTGGATATTTGGGTATGGATTGTTTTGGATATTGACATTTGGCTATGTTATTTTTAGTCGCTATCTATTTACAAGTACTACCTTTTGATTTCGACAAAAAAATGGGACAAAAAGTACATATATTTACAAGTATGCATGTTTATATGTGACATGCTTTTTGATGATGATGATGATGGTATTGCACTTGTTCATTTTTTATATATGGATATTGAATTCAAAGAAAGTTTTTAGTATTTTTCTATGTTCTTAATATGATGATGATGGTAGTGCTTCAATAAGTTTTGTCAAATATAAAAAAAGGGAAGATTGTTGACCCTGTTAGATAAAATCACCTTGATTTTGATATTGGACAAAACATTATTTAACTATTTAATGCACTGACGATGTTTCTGGTTAAGTTTTATATTTTCTGTGAAAGACAGCAAGATTTGCAATATTGATGAAAAAGAACAAGTTAGTATCGAAAAGCAAACGATGATAGGATATAGATTTTCAAGACGTACGGATGAAAATATCAAAAGAACAAGCTCTGGTGCAAATGAAGTGAAAAAGGGCTATAACAACGATGATATATCAAGACGAAGAGTAAAGCATCAAAGGGACATGAATTCAAAGATGAAGGCTCAAACCGACTCAGAAAATATGCTACAAAGGTGTTAAACTTGAATTTCTCTTTTTACTGATAGAATGTGCTACAAAGATGTTAAGCTTGTATTTCTCCTTTTATTGAGTCGTAGGTATCTCGTATGAGTAACACGATTTTAAAGTTAAGATTTTCTCAAGTATCTGAAATATCAATTCTGAGACATCTCATGTATCTAAAATATCAGTTCTCTGAAATATCAGTTTCTCAGTTTTAAGACATCTCATGTATCAAGTATCTGAAATATTAGTTCTCAAGTATCTTGTATGAGTCACACGATTTTAAACTTTATTTGAGACGTCTCGCATATCTCCTGACTCTTTCATTTCTGATATGTTGCTATGAGACGTCTCATGTCATGTTTAAGACGTCTCAACGCTTACTTACACTTCATATTTTTGATCCGTCTCTATAAGACGTCTTATGTCCTGTTTGAGACATCTTAAAACTTTCCTGCCTTTAACATTTCAGCTATGTTGCTTTAAGGCGTCTCATGTCATGTTTAAGACGTCTCAACGCTTACTTACACTTCATATTTTTGATCCGTCTCTATAAGACGTCTTATGTCCTGTTTGAGACATCTTAAAACTTTCCTGCCTTTAACATTTCAGCTATGTTTCTTTAAGGCGTCTCAAATGTATTCTCTATAACTTTTTTCTGTTTTGTCCGAGACATCTCTTACATTATCTTAAGACATCTCATAATGTGTCTGTAATTAATATTTTTAATATGTCTCTTTGAGACATCTCGGCTATTTGTTGAGACGTCTCAACTGCTGACCGTTTGAAATCCCTGAAATTATTCTTGACCGATTTCTTTTCAGTTTTGTGGGATTCTTTCCCAATTCTTTAAATATGGACTTGGACGAATTATTTCACAACAATTCTACATATTAACTGTTATCTCTCTTACTTTATTGTGATCATCATCTCTTTCAAGTTTTTGCAACCCTAGTCTTAATCAAGTTTGAAATTCGTTGGGTTTTTTGAAAGCTTTCAGTTTCTAATTTTTATAAAGGCTTTTCTCAACTGGTTTTAAATCTATTTCCTATGCAAAATCTTGATCTCTATTTCAAACTCTTTTATGTTCTTTTGAGATCAAAAAAGGCTTAAAACTTGATTTTATCAAATACTATAATTCTCCGGTTTTAAAATTGTGATTAGTTCATATACGAGATTAGGAGTTAGTTTGGGTTTCTTGTATTATAATTGTGAGTTGTAAAGATTTGATCTGAGCCTGTTGAACAGATTACCAGGTGGAGGTGGTCGGTTGTAAAGGTTTCTTCACGTTAAGAAGTTTTGAATAGCGGTTGTTCCTAGAGGAGACCTAGGCGGAGACTAGACACCACGGGTATCAAACTTCGTTACTAATCGCCGATATCCTACCGAGTTTGCAGTTTCTGATCCTTATTTATTCTATTGTTTGCGTAATTTTATTATTTATATTATATTTCCGCAACATTTATTGTATTGAGCAGTAAATTTTTAATTGTTAGTCATTTATCATATTCACCCTCCTCTATGACACTTTTCATAAATAACCGACATGACGCTGCTTAGCATACAAGCCTAATGAATATAACAACGATATTGAGGGAAATAAGATGCATTAAACCTACAATATAGAACATCGGTACATGAGTACATCAATGAACACTCGTGTATCCTAAGAGAAAAGTCATTAACTGTTTAACATTGGACAGAGATATCGCCATTCATGATGGCACTAATGAGAAATTAATTGTTGATCGTGGAAAGCAATAAATTTTAATAGACATTCTTAAAACGGTAACCAACTACTGCGATTCATACCTAATACGCACTCCGTGCAAACATTGATAAGGTGGGGCCCAGCAGCTGCATGCAAGGGGTACCACTGCATACTTTGATGCGAGTATATAAAGTTTACTGAGGTTTAATTTCATAACGGCATAATAATAACTAATTGTTGATTATTTAAGATAGCCAAGTAATCATTGGTAATCCAGCCCATCCACCCCACTAAAATAGAAGTTTGACAATTCATAATCCAATCCAAAATGGAGGGAAGCATAACCGAACATTTTTTGTTTTGTTTTGCCCCCATAACTGATTATATAAGAAACAAGAACATATTGTCAAGATCTCTATGACTCCAAGCAATTTTCCAGTATCTACATTCAAAGGTCTAGTTAAAAATGTTAAACTTAAAAACTATTTCACCAACCATAGATAATTTAATGTTGTCTTTTGTTCTAGTGAAGCTCATCAATTCCAGCGACCAATCTTTATACAAAAGGAAAACTTAACCACCTTCGTCACAATAAGCTTCACATACCAGAAATTTATATCCGAAAACAGTTGACATATTTAATTAACATTAGCTTTACACAGGACATAAGCGATAACTGTTCATGGACAGAATCAAGATTCAACAACAAGGCAAGAAATCGCTTCCATTTGCTCTTGCTCAGAGAAACACCACAAAGGACCAAAACTCTGACAACAAGAAGCACAAATGCAGAAACTAGGAAGAGATCATTCAAGATGGGAACGTAAAACTAATCGAATCAAACATCAACTTTTAAAAGTGAATCACCTATAGATTGAGATTCAAAGGGGAATAAAGATCAAGCTTTCTCAAAAAATATCGGATCTTTAAGCGCTAAAACACAGCCCATCTAAGCCCAGGACCACAATGCAAGATCAAACCACGCATTCCTACTAAAAATCGTAACTTTAAACTAATTATCAAACAACAATCCAATAAAAGCAATTAAAACCTACGAAATTAGGGCACCAAACAATAATTTCAAGAAAAACAAAAAGGACAAAATGCATTCAAAGTCAGCCCGCAAAACACAAATCTTGATCAATTAAAGAAACAACAGGAGTGGGGAGGGGGGGGTTCACCTGAAATTTTCGACCCTTCCTCTTGATTTGGGGAAAGAATTTCACGAGAGAGAGAATGAGAGAAGTACGTGGCAGCGATTTGCGAGACGAGTTTATATATCGGTTGCTCTTCCTCAAACACCAGATCTTAGAGAGGAAATCCCTATGACGAAAATACCCCTGGTGATTTTAACAAATGACGCGTCCATTTGAAATGAAGCGCATCTAATCATGTCCTGAAATGCCGGAAATAACCTTGGAGGCAAGGACGACGATCACACCTTGGTTTTGGGTTCTTGGGTGGTGATTTGTTGGAACATGGAGGGGTGTTTTAGGGAAATGAGCCTGAAACGGCCGTTGACAGAATATGGGTACTGTCGGGTGGGGTTGTGGGGCCCACAGGAGCGTGGGGGGTGCGCCGACACTTTTGGCTTTGAGTGCCGTTGGAGGAGCGTCAGTAGGTAGCCGTTGGAATTGCAGATATCCAACGGCTGTCATTTGGCTGGCGAGCCATTACGTTATTCCATTTAATCTACCATATTATGTACTTGTTATGTGTTTATTATTATGATTTTAATGGGGTTGCGGTCGGCGGCTGTCGGTAGCTGGGACAGCACATCCGGCTAGGATGTTTACGATGGCAATAACTTCCACTGGATCCACCTTCTTGTTTTCAACTGTTTCCACTGAGCTGCAACAAATTAACCGTGCTCATTTATTATTTACTAGCACTTTAAGATACGACTCGGTTTGTTGATCTGTATTTCTATTTAAGAAATTCTTTTGTATTTTGATTGTCTTTCTCTCTTTTTTCCTCCCCTTATCTATCTAAAAAATACAGCGCAAGCTGGTCATAGACTATTTCGGATTACATGTGATGACCACTAAACTAATAAACAAAAGATATTAAAGATATTGAGCGTTTAAGAAACAGACACCCACCAATCTAATTTACAAAAAGCATTAAAAGCTGGCATAAATATGTGTATAAATGTTTTGTGTCATTGATCGTGTTCAGAGTTTTTCTTCACCGTTTCTGATCATGTTCGTCGAAGACTACGCCAAACAGGTAAACCTGGTTTCGCCGACCGATGGGATTCTTAAAAGGTCAAAAATAAAATAACTTATATATAGCTGGAATAGGCCCTACGACGCAATCAAGAGCTGATAGATGAGAGCATGATTTGAAAAGCTATGCAATTAGACAAAAATATGGGCCATTGTTGGATGTGTGAGACAGTCTAATACAATCATATAATGTTGAGGGACGGGGTAAGGCATGCCTTGAATAAGTTATCTCACCTATATAAAAGGAGGAATGGGACGGGCGCGTAGTTTTTAATATATATTTTATTTTAGTTGGATGGTCTCATATTCCTTCTCTCGTATGCTTATCGCATGTAAATTAACCTCAAAGTCTGGTGACCTTCTTATACATGGCATGTTATTATTTGTTATGCAATAGTGCAAAGTTTGATGAGTTGATGAATATCTTTTGTAGCTCAATTATACCGACAATCTCTCCCTCTGTCTTACCATGCAAAATATTTAAAAAAATGTGATCATGAGCTGCAGAAGATCTGGATGATATAATGTGCCAAATCGGCATTACATTTTTAAATGTGGAAAAATCGGCCGATCCTATATGTAAGATAAAGACTTCTAGTTGTGGGTGTTCTGTAAGTGACTAAATGTGTAGCATATAACTGAAAGAAGTGGTTATTGGATCGGGTCAACAGCTAAATGAAAGAAAAAAGGCAAAAAAAAATAGCTTAGAATTTTAGAAAAATGGAGGGTGTCTTCATAGGTTTAGTTGGGCCATATTGACTTATTGCGATAATGCTTATTTCGAGTTAAATCAATTGGGCTCCATTTGATGCTAGTTACCCAACATTCTTCTAAACCCAGCTAAACCAGCAAATCGAATAATTGTGGAAAGCCCATCAGGACTGTTATCGACTTCATATCCGGCCCAATTAATAATAGCAGCTGGTAGAATGGTTTATTGTGTCAGTAAAAGAATTCAAGAACTGAGAAAAATATACATACATATGTTCTTATTTAAAATATTCACATCGCCATCACCATAACTTTTTTATAAAGCTTCTTTTAAATTCAAAATTCAAACATTTCATCCCCTTCTCTCTTCCGCTCCCTCCCTACAAATCCATTTTTAGGTATCGGTTTCTAGAGATATTTATGAACTTTATTCTACAATCTAAATATTTGTATCATATCCACATGTATCGCACGTGAAAAGATCTAGATGTCGTAAGTTTTTCAATCTGAACTCGATCCCATTGCAACCAAAAAAGAAGGGAAAAAAGAAAGTAGGCATAAACTAATCCAGATGATTTAGCAGTAGGCAGAAACAAAATGAAAATATCATTTTCAAGAGTACAAAAACATCTGTTCACATTGAGTTTTGCCTCCTCCCCTTTGGATGTCATATCGACATTCTTGGTTGCAATTAGTTAAAAACCTAGATAAGCTGTGTGCTACATCCTTCCTCCATCTTTTATAATATTCTTTCTACATCAAGAATGGTCCATAATTTGCAAGGCATGTCCGTTTTTTCGACAAGCAATCCTGTAGAACTCACAATGGACATTTTTGTTAGAATCGGTTACCTACCGTCCATGACGTAGCAGATCGCAAGATAGAAATAACATCTGATGATGCTCTATATTGGCAGCGCCTCATATCAGGACACGTGGCAGATGAAGTGTCCCAGAACTCAGAAGAAAGGGCCCACAGGGGCCGACCAGGCCACCCCTATGCCCAACCTGCAAGCGCAAGCTGGCTCTCTTCAGAGCCCCTGGAAATTGGCCTCCTCGGCCTTTCAGCTCGCCCCGAGCTGCCACAGGACCAAGACTCCTCGGCCCTCTCGCTCGTTCCCGAGCTCCCCAGCCGAGGCCATCTTCCTCGGTCCCCCGACCGACCAACAGTACCGCTCACAGACGCAACCGCCGCTCCGCAAATCTCGCCATGCGCAGATTCTCCGCTAGCAACATCCCACGTTCCACGCCATCACGATCCCCATTAATGGGCGATCCGCTCTTTACGCGGACGTGACGTCGGAAGCGTAACCGCCGGCGAGATTCTCGCGCTTTCTACTGCGTGCTGCCGCCACTATAAAAAACCCCATCACAGAGGGGTCAAAAAAGCCATTTTTTTTACACTTTACGCCGTTACTCTGCTCGGATCTCATCACTAACTTGAGCATTGGAGGGTCTCCGGTGGTACTAAACCATCCCGGGACTTCTTTGCAGGTACTCGGCGACAACCTCCTCACCCCACCTTCTCCTCTCAAAACCCATTGAGACCCACACGCAACGAAAGACAATTAACTAAGTCCACCGCGAGATCAACGGAAGACGACATCTGACGGAGGCCCGAAAAGGAGCTCCATCAGTTGGCGCCGTCTGTGGGAACCGAAACTCCACAAAAAAACAAAGTTGGCCTTTCGATCTCCATCCCCATGGCAAATGATCACCCTGAAGATCCAGATACCAGCCGCCGCCTCCCCCTCACCGGAGGCGCGGGTGAACCTCCTCCGGCGACCGTCATCAACGCCCTCGCCGGCCGAATAGACCGACACCCCCTCCCTTGATGGGGTCGCACAGAGGGGGCTCGCCACGGCGGCTCGAGAGCCACCTCGCCCAAGGATCTAAGCCCTCACTAAGAGGCAGCCCAGGAGCTACCCTGCTCGGCTATCCCTGGCGGGTAGCTTCCCTACCGCAACGCCAGGGATCAGAAAGTCCTCCCAGAGGCAGTCGAGCCCGAGGATCCCTCGCTCGGCTATCCTTGGCCGGTAGCTTTCCTACCGCAACGCCAGGGATCAGAAAGTCCTCCCAGAGGCAGTCGAGCCCGAGGATCCCTCGCTCGGCTATCCCTAGCGGGTAGCTTCCCTACCGCAACGCCAGGGATCAGAAAGTCCTCCCAGAGACAGTCGAGCCCGAGGATCCCTCGCTCGGCTATCCCTGGCGGGTAGCTTCCCTGCTGCAACGCCAGGGATCAGAAAGCCCTCCCAGAGGCAGTCGAGCTCGAGGATCCCTCGCTCGGCTATCCTTCAGGACAAAAGCCCTCGCCAAGAGGCACCGGGCAGTAACCCTGCCCGGCCAAGGGTCCTTGGTAGGCTTCTTACAGCCCTATAGCTCTTCCCGCACCAAGAACCAAAGTCCTCCCAGAGGCAGTCGGGTCCTTGCTCGGCTATCCCCATCTGGTAGCTTCCTACCACAACCGACAGGGATCAAAGTCCTCGCCAAGAGGCCCTAGGCAGTAACCCTGTTCGGTCCCCGTCCTGAAGGATCGAAAGTCCTCCCAGAGGCAGTTGAGCCCGAGGATCCCTCGCTCGGCTATCCCCGGCGGGTAGCATCCTTACCGCAATGCCAGGGATCAGAAAGTCCTCCCAGAGGCAGTCGAACCCGAGGATCCCTCGCTCGGCTATCCCCGGCGGGTAGCTTTCCTACCGCAACGCCGGGGATCAGAAAGTCCTCGCCAAGAGGCACCGAGCAGCTACCCAGCTCGGCCATCCTTCGCAGGCCTCTAAGGGACCCTCCAGCGTCAAGGATCAAAGCCCTCGCCAAGAGGCACCGAGCAGCTACCCTGCTCGGCCATCCTTCGCAGGCCTCTCAGGGCCCCTCCAGCGTCAAGGATCAAAGCCCTCGCCAAGAGGCACCGAGCAGCTACCCTGCTCGGCCATCCTTCACAGGCCTCTCACGGCCCCTCCAGCGTCAAGGATCAAAGCCCTCATCGTGAGGCCGCCGAGTTCCTTCCTGCTCGGCGCATCCCCAGCGGGCATCCTCCTGCCCATCAGATGCTGAGGATCTTAAGCCCTCATCGTGAGGCCGCTGAGTTCCTTCCTGCTCGGTGCATCCCAGCGGGCATCCTCCTGCCCACCAGACGCTGATGGTCTGAAGCCCTCATCGCGAGGCCGCTGAGTTCCTTCCTGCTCGGTGCATCCCCAGCGGGCATCCTTCTGCCCATCAGATGTTGAGGATCTTAAGCCCTCATCGTGAGGCCGCCGAGTTCCTTCCTGCTCGGTGCATCCCCAGCGGGCATCCTCCTATCCACCAGACGCTGATGGTCTGAAGCCCTCATCACGAGGCCGCCGAGTTCTTTCCTGCTCGGCGCATCCCCAGTGGGCATCCTCCTGGTCATCAGATGCTGAGGATCTCAAGCCCTCATTGTGAGGCCCCCGAGTTCCTTCCTGCTCGGCGCATCCCCAGCGGGCATCCTCCTGCCCATCAGACGCTGATGGTCTGAGGCCCTCATCGCGGGGCCGCCGAGTTCCTTCCTGCTCGGCGCATCCCCAGCGGGCATCCTCCTACCCATCAGATACTGAGGATCTCAAGCCCTCATCGTGAGGCCGCCGGGGTCCTTCCTGCTCGGCGCATCCCTAGTAGGCATCCTCCTGCCCATCAGATGCTGAGGATCTCAAGTCCTCATCGTGAGGCCGCCGAGTTCCTTCCTGCTCGGCGCATCCTTAGCGGGCATCCTCCTGCCCATCAGATGCTGAGGATCTCAAGCCCTCATCGTGAGGCCGCCGAGTTCCTTTCTGCTCGGCGCATCCCCAGCGGGTATCCTCCTGCCCATCAAACGCTGATAGTCTGAAGCTCTCATCGCGAGGCTGCCGAGTTCCTTCTTGCTCGACGCATCCCCGGCGCGCACCCTCCTGCCCATCAGACGCTGATGGTCTGAAGCCCTCATCGTGAGGCCGCCGAGTTCCTTCCTGCTCGGCGCATCCCCAGCGGGCATCCTCCTGCCCAACAGACGCCGCGGGTCTGCACACGTCGCGTCGGCCAGCCGACGCTTGACATGCAGACCATCGCTTTAGTGACGGGATGCACGAACCGGCACACCTTCCTTAAATGCAGAGATTTCGTCCTGATTTGCTGGCAGAAAAGGCGGCAGACCGCCCGAGGATGCGTCCTGACGAGATCTTAAGAGGGAGCTCTCCCCGGGCCGCCTGGCAGTCCACTCTTGACCCGACCCGCCAGCTGGTCGGGACAAGAGTGGGGGGCTAATGATGATGCTCTATATTGGCAACGCCTCAGATCAAGACACGTGGCAGATGAAGTGTCCCAGAACTCAGAAGAAAGGGCACACAGGGGCCGACCAGGCCACCCCTGTGCTCAACCTGCAAGCGCAAGCTGGCTCTCTTCAGAGCCCCTGGAAATTGGCCTCATCGGCCTTTCAGCTCGCCCCGAGCTGCCATAGGACCAAGACTCCTCGGCCCTCTCGCTCGTTCCCGAGCTCCCTAGCCGAGGTCATTTTCCTCGGTTCTCCGACCGACCAACAGTACCGCTCACAGACGCAACCGCCGCTCCGCAAATCTCGCCATACGCAGATTCTCCGCCAGCAACATCCCACGTTCCACGCCATCACGATCCCCATTAATGGGCGATCCGCTCTTTACGCGGGCGTGACGTCGGGAGCGTAACCGTCGGCGAGATTCTCGCGCTTTCTACTGCGTTCTGCCGCCACTATAAAAAAACCCATCACAGAGGGGTCAAAAAAGCCATTTTTTTTTACACTTTACGCCAGTACTCTGCTCGGATCTCATCACTAACTTGAGCGTCGGAGGATCCCCGGTGGTACCAAACCATCCCGGGACTTCTTTGCAGGTACTCGGCGACAGCCTCCTCACCCTACCTTCTCCTCTCAAAACTCATTGAGACCCACACGCAACGAAGGACAATCAACTATGTCCACCGCGAGATCAACGAAAGACGACATCTGACGGAGGCCCGAAAAGAAGCTCCATCAACATCTTTATGGACAGATTTGGATTCCTCATGGAGTACAATCCTCTTCTACCAAAGAAAAAGTCAAAATATGCATCCTATAAGATTCTTCCTACTTTCTACTGCCTGCTTAAAACATGATTTAATTGCATGAGAAAAGAGAGGATGCATAACTTTTAGTTGCCCAGGCTTTTGTGGTGGGGCCCACTGTACCCAAAATTTTATCATATAGGAGGAAAATCACGTTGGGTTTGACCCGACCCAACCAAACCCGATTTTTCCGGGGTCTTTTGACATCCTATACCCGTCTGAAACCGATTGGACGTTGAAGAGTAGATATATAAAAAATTCGGGTTGGGTATAGGTTTAGTATTAGACTCGTCCATCCGAATCCTAAGCCTGGCCGGAACTAAACCCACTTCCTATAACCGATATATCCAACTCGATATATATCATAGAAATTTAATTCTAAATATTATAAAACAACTATTGTGATTTATTGTAGATACTAGTTTATAGATCTATCGCATCTATTGCATATAATTTATTTAGTTTTATTAAATTATAAATTTTGTGCATATATATTTGGTAGAATATACTCAAGTATTATACTTTTAATTTTTTTGATAAATTATAACGGACAAACCCTGAAAAACCCGCAAAAATCGACCCACCCTCATAAACGAAACTCGCACAAAACTCGAAGTTGCGGGTTCCGGTTTAGCGCATTACGAACCGTAGGATTTAAACGGGTTTTGGGTTTAGGTTTTAATTTTTGGACCGGATAAAAAATTTATCCAAAACCCACACAAGCCGGCCCGGTTTCATCCCTAATTGCATATGTAAAGCATTTTTTCTTTGGGTTATTTCTATATACAATCTTAAATCTTTCATATTTTTAAATTAGACCTCGGCAACTTCATATAACTAAATAAGACCCCTAAATCCCTTTAGTTATCTAAATTGGTTCTCTTATAGTTATTTTTTCATCTAAAATACATTAAAAATGAAGATTTTACCCTCTTCTTCTTCTTTCTCCATCTTTATCAACTTCATAGGTTTTAATCTTTTAAATTCCAACACCATTCACTTTCATTCACATATAAGCTTACCAACCTATAGGTCAATGGTGGTTAATAATCTAAATAGGATGTCAATTACCTATTCTACCCTCATCCTTCCTAACTTCATATATTCGGCCAGTTTTTAAGAAACATAATCGTTTATTATCAATGGATAGGTCTCAAGACGGCTCAAACGAAGGATTATGAAACTCATGGTGTTAGGTTAGTGAACTTATAAGGTGGATGAAAAGGATCGGTCGAATTTAAAAAGAAAAGAACATTTCTGTTCGTGGAGGACAGAGTAAGAAACACATAGGGTAACATTGTAATTTTAATGGATTCCGAATGGAAAACTAAATAAGGAGGCCAATGTAGATAACTCAAGAGATTTGGAGGACTATTTTCAAGAAATATGAAGTTTTAAGGATTTTATTTAGAAACATGAAAGATTTAGGGTTGTATAGAGAAATAACCCCTTTTTCGTTTGAGAGTCCTAGCACTCTTTATATCTACCTTGCACATCTTTTGTCGCTACTAAATAGGTTTACTAACATATAATACCTTTGGGATTAGTAAACAATCAAATCATTTTTTTAACCTAAAGAAAAGATATCACCCTTCAGCTATTTTCAGCCTTTTGCATTAAATGAGCATTTTATATCAATTTTATCATGTTGTTATGTGCTAATCGATTACCAGTTGAGAAATAATTAGTATCATAGGAGGAACACAATTTATCCCAAATTCATCCCAAATTAAATTACGATTTATCCGAAATCGGAAACGATTTTCGCAAGACAGTTGCTGTGGATACAAGAGCCAAATAGATGGCCCATCTCACTTAAACCCCGCGTTTGACTCTTTCCTTTACATTTGCGTCCGTAGCCCCATAAATCTCGAGAAAAGAAATTGAATATAAGAAGTAAAGCACATACAATGTGAATCACCATCAATTTCTGCTCATGTGTGCAAGCTTTAAAAATCATTATCTAACCGAGTTTTTAGATGTGTTCCCGATAGAGAATGATGAAGAAAAGATGCCATATGAGAGAATTTCCTCATATGGCGTTGAAAAAATACAACCTCCATCACTTTTTTCGACGATCGGCACCAATCATCTCCACCTTTATCATCTAAGATATGGATACACCAAATTTCATATGATTCCACCATTTTCTTACCGTTGAATCAGCAATGTAGAAAGTTTTATTGTCAGTAAACTGTTAATTTTGCACCGGCTAAATCAAAGGTGAAAATATGGTGGTATTACATGAAATTTGGTGTATTCACATCTTAGATGATAAACATGGAGGTGATGGATGCCGATCGTCGAAAAAATAATGGAGTTTGTATTTTTTCGAAACCAAAGAAGGAAATGCCCTCTTATTTTACATTAATAATGAATCTCATCATCAGAAGCTTCCTAATTGAGCACATGGACATTGTGCGTAATAGCATGGCGAAGCACAAGACAAAAAACACACGTCAAAAACAATTTGTATTCTGACTAGAGTTCACATTGAGACATAGTGTACTACTGAATTGACCTTTAGGGTCCAAGTTGAAATAAGAAGACCTTATCATAAGAATTAGATTTATAAAAAATTATGATAATTTGCACACATGTCAAATATTTTGATATTCAAAGCATCACATGGTCATTAAGCCAAGAATTAGTGCATTGAATTCATATTTATACGAGTAAATTAATCATTATAAGTTAAATTAATAAAGATGTCATTAGTACTGATAATCATAATTTAAGAAACTTGACCATGCTAGGAATTAATTACATATTCGGATCATGTGCAAAATGAGGGAAATTATAAGATCAAGTTAAGTATAGCTGAATCCATTGACGAAGAAGAAAGAGAAAAAAAACGGGCAACTTATTGACGATATTTTTTTGAAAAAACATTCATATTCAAACAGACCATGTGTGTGTACAGCACTTTTATTAATTGTTTCTTTGTCATATATGCTAGTTAGGAAAGAAATGTATGGTTATATTTATTGCAGAGATTGATCAGATGTATTCAGCAACCGTACAAAAAAAAAAGGTTATTAATATTATAGGAACGAGATGGAAATAATAAGAGAGATAACATTGATCAATATCAAAATGAAAGTACAAAGAGCTAGCTTTAAACCAGGAAGGTTTTTAAAAATCATGAGGTTTGGATGAAATAACCTGTTTCTTTTATATTTGAGTCTATCAACTCCGGATTCGGTGTTTCTACACTATCTATATTTGTACTATTATATAATGCAAATGGACTTGGTTAGAAGTCACGCTCCTTTTTTTATTAAAAAACAAAGAAAACGGGAGAAAAATAGGCAAAAATAATTAAACTTCTTCATTTCTTTTAAAAACAAAGAAAAAAAGAAATTTTCTAGAACTCGAGACAAAGAAAGAACTTTGTAGAAATTAGTTTGAATTCCAAATTCAATCTACATCATACTTAAACGTAAGAGAGGTTTTTAGAAGTTATTTTAATTTTATTATTTATCAAATTCTACTTTCATTTACTTATAACTACCACTACTAAATAAGGGGTTGCCCCTACGGATAGAAGAATTCGTAGGGGCAACTTTTTATTGTCCCTACAGATTAATTTATAGGGCCATCTGTTTGCCCCTACAGTGCCGCAAAAGAGAGCCCTACGGATTAATCCGTAGGGGCAAAAAAGAGTTATTTAAAAAAAATAAATCTAAGAATTTTCCCACTGTCTCCAAAATTTCCTACCAACCCGCACGCCCCAACCCATCGATTGTCGCCCATCCTCGTCCATCGCCGCCTTCCTCGTCGCTACCTTCCTCGTCGCCGAGTTCCTCCTCCATCGCCGTCGATCGAGCTCGTCGTGGAGTTCCTCGTCGCCGCCAACCGACCTCGTCGCCGCCAATCATCATCGTCGCCGCCTCCACCACTTCGAGCTCTGTCTTCCCAACCTCCTCCACCTCGTTGAAGCCTTGCTCTCCACCTCATCGAGGAACTGTACATGTCAGCAGAGGTGAGTATTCATTGATTTTAATTTATAATTTTGTTGTTTTAAATTGGTGTTATTGTTGTTGATTTTAGGGTTAGGGTTAGGGTTACCAGGCCGGGATAAATGGGGTTAATTTGGGTTAGGGTTAGGTTTTGGGTGATGATTAGGGTTATGGTTAATTAGGTAAAATAGGGTTAGGGTTATAGGGCCGGGTTAATTGGGGGTTAATTTGGGTTTGGGTTAGGCTTTGGGTGATGATTAGGATTAGGGTTAGGGTTAATTAGGTAAAATAGGGTTAGGTGTTAGTTATATGTATACCCTAGAGGCCATTATTGTACATATGATGTATATTATAGTGGATGCTTGGACATACATAAGGAGGACTTTCTTGCTCGACATGATAGTATGCTGTCTGGTTACTCTTTATCTTAACATGCATACTGATTGTCTATCTGTTACATGTTGATAAAACCCTTAGGATGTGTATTTGACTACCTAGATTATGATGCGGATCATACTAGTGGGACAAAGGTAGTCAGAGAATACATCCTTTAATATCCCTAGTCGTAGGTGTATCGAGATGGGGTATCGATATACCATAGTAGACTAGCGTATAGCTTTTCGACCCATGTAGATGGGCGATGGATGATCCCATATCCATTGGTGTTTGACATCAGAGATGGTATACGGGTGCTCAGTGGAGACTGGATACACTGGACGGACTCGCCGAGAACTCCTAGATGGTATTATACCTCACGTCAGATGGCAGTTCTCTGGTGACACTGGTACAGGTTAGTCTGTCGACCCAAGATCGTCATAGAGTCTTGTGTGATTCCTACTGTGCTTTGATTTCCACCTTACCACGTTCAAGAGAACGTGCAAAAGGGTGGTTTTTGGGTACAGTCCCGAGTCACATGGAGGCAATGAGCGATAGGAGGGGATTTCGTCTCTCCCGGTATTGGGCGTTGATGTTGCGTTGTACTTGATTGGCTATAACAGGAAGTCCCTGGCCAGGGCTGTTTCTGAGATTTACTGGTAAGTGTTATCAGTGGTTTCTCGACCCGTTATGAGCCTCACATCGGCATGATTTATCAAGCTATTGGGGTCTGACGTTTACCACCCTCAGACGAGATATGCGACATATCAGACGAAGAGACCGGACTGTACGGTAGTGTTACTGATTGGATTCGCAGGAGTATGAGCAGGCTTGCCTGTTGATCTTCTGATCGCTCAATACCCGGGTGGCCGTTACGTTTAGCAGACCGTTTGCGGCTTGTGGGTGTTTGATATGATCATCATCTACTACCGGCGTATTGACGAGTCTTTAGAGTCTTACACAGAGGTTTCCTGGTTCATGCGAAACAAAGTAGGAGCACATATGTGATATGTGTGGGACCGAGATTAATGCGCGTATGTGATACCATATTCTATTCTCGCGATTTGTGTTATTGATCGGTTATATGTGATATAGCCGGGTTATCGAATCAAGTGTTGATTCGATAAGTTGATACACATGATATTAGTCGGTTATATGTGATATAGCCGGATTATTAAATCAAGTGTTGATTTAATAATTTAATGCATAATTATATATTTGATATATTAACATACATTAACTAATATTAGCTCACTTATGATTTCTTTTCTCACTTGATTGTGCACATAGTATATATGTGATATATATTAGTGTACAATATTGTGTGTCATGCTAGATGCCACATATGACATTGGTGTATGAGACTTAAACCATACTTATAATAATAGAATGGTTTTATTTATTTAAAATTAATCAAAATTAGTTGGTAATTAGTCACATGGTTCAAGCTTGTAGAAACTTGTGGAACCATTGACTAAGTCCACTAATTTTGTTTTACTTGTGGATATTTATTAACCTAACTATTATTAGTTAGCCATGGTTTATTCTCTACATGGGTTAGCGTATGACACTAACTCACCCATGGTTGTCATTCTCATCTCATGAGTTTATTCTCATCTCTTGACTTCATCTTCTTCATCCTTGAGAAAAAGCTTGCTAGCTTTTGATCAAGTGAGAAAATATTGTGAGAAAAACAAATCTAAAGTGAGCTCATTTCCTACTTCATCATTCTCTACTATTAGCCATTTAGTTTAGGGTGTTTGCTTCACTAATTTTACCATTAGTGAAGAGGTAGCATGAGCTTGAGTCTTCTCGACGTAGATCATTTTCGGCCTCGAAGACATTGAGCAAGCTCGTTCATTTCTTCAAGTGAACCCTTTCAAGAGTTCGGGTGTTTATGATTTGCAGCGAAGGGACTACTACACGGAGTATTAGAAGTGAAGGACCGGTCTACAAAGGTTGTATTCCTCATTCACTTTGTATGTAAAGTAGTTTACATGTTTATTCGTCGTATTTTCTAGTAACGATTCTAAGGTTAGGGTTAGCTAGAACGGCAAATTTTTGAAATTGGCATGGACGATGCCTCCCGAAACGCTACTGCCGTTTTAGACAACCTGTAGTGGTATCAGAGCCATACTAGAAAATTAGATGATATTTGTTAGATTAGGAAACCGAAACGACCCCGAAACTTGAAACACTTGAACTTAGTTTCTGTCGATTTTAAAAGGTCTTCAAAATTTTTTTAAAATAAGTACAGAATGTTGTATGAGATATAATATGAACACTGTGAAAATTTGAAGCAAAACCACCTCAAAATGGCCGGCCACAATGCCCCAAAAACCGGTGAGCTCGGCCCAATTTGGGAGTTTTGGCTTCAAATTTTCATGGTGTTCCAGTCTCTGGGTTTTGGTGTTTTAGGTGATGTTTGTTTTTGCTAAATTTGCATGTGATGTTAAATTTCTGCAAAGGCAATTAGGAGTGTTTCGCAGTCGTAATTCTAATATGTATTCGGGTTATTTAGACGATATTAAAATATTTGAACGGATATCAATAACCCATATTTTCCATCACTGAAATTTTCCAAGAGTTGGATTTTTCCGAGTTTGAAATTTTCAGAAAATCATGCAAGCGTTTTGTGGACCCTCTAGAAGAACGATACCCAAACTCGACTTTTTTGGATCGCGGAACCGCGGTCATACCCTAGGATTTGCTGCAGTTCCGTGGCGACATGAGTGAGACATGGGTCTGCCCTTCTACGGATGGTTCATAGGAGCTGTAGCAGTTTCTGAGAACTTTTTGAACTCCACTCAAGTGTTGAGCTTGTTGGGAAATTTTGGGTGCTTGCTTATTCGATCAAAAAGTTTAATTTCGTTTAGCTATCTGTGATTATGATACAATAATTGGAATCTATTTAGTTGCGTGCAAGTTTAACATTTCGGTCTCGGGTGAAATCGGGAATCTTGTTGAATTACCCGACTTCTTTTGAAAAGTGTTTTCATAGTTGAGACCTAAATGTATGATTTGCATTGTTAGGCATGAAATTCAGAATATGTGATATTCCGGGTTTATGATGTCTAAGGGCAGTGACGATTCCAATTGTTGTAGTTTTTCACTTTCTTTTCTGCGACCGTAAGTGTAATATGTGGTGTATCGCCGGTTTCGTTGCTATATGTCAACGACAATTGGGATACGCATATTTACTTACGTTGATGACATGAGATGTTATATGTTGCTGTGATATGTTATATTGGATCGTCGTTTTTGAATAGCCGGAGTTTTTATGTGAGATGAGAGTTTTTCATTTCCATTCATGTAAAAACTTGTATGTAATATTCTTTTATTGGTGCACTTCCAGAGTGAGGAAGATGTCACCGTTGATGTATATTATTTACTTTTCCGCATTAGGATAGACCCAAGAGGGGGAGCATAAGTAATCGGGTTCTAGAGTCCAGTGGGAGACCATCTCGAGGTGTCGAGACCGGGTCTTCTAACTCTAAAATTGGTAGGGTTGCTTGCCGCTCTCGTAGGGGTCTAGAGATGAGGGTTTGGCTATTCATCACGACCATGGAATCCGTGTTTTATACAGGCTTAATTTAAAACCCGGAAATCCTAGTATATCCAATATTTCATATGTTGATTTCTGCTGCGATATTCTGTGATGTGATCACTTGATATGTTGAGATAGATATTGTATATAATATATGTGATATATTATAGACGTTGCTTATGTTTTTCACCCGCGCTAGCCCTGCCCCGCTCTGTCGTTAGTTACCTAACCTAACGGTGCATAACGGGACATCGAGGCGAATGCGGATGACATAAGCGTACGTTGTATTTATCTGTGATGGTTAGGTAAATTAAATGATGGGACTTCATTAATGAGACTAATGAAAGAAAATAAACCTAAAGATATTGTGGAATCGAATTTTCAAAAACAGGTAGCTCTAGTTGTTGCTTTGCATAGCGGTGTTCCTTGTAGAATATCTTGCACTTTATTCGATAAGGAAAGAGCCGAGATCCCTTCACTGGGAGTGACCTCTTTAGCAATAACTGGCAGATGCTACAACCCTCGGTTTCGTCTTTTGATTGCTTTTCCAGTTCTTGCTTTGCATAATGGTATTGTGAATATCCTGCACTTCATTCGACGAGGAAAGAGCCGAGATCCCTTCACTGGGAGTGACCTCTTTAGCGAAACTAGCAAAAGCCTACAAAACACTCCATTTTAAATCATTTGATTCTACAATGATATTGTTCACACCATATTATTGCATTATTATATTCCCCATTCTTATTCTTTTTATAAATAAACATGTGCTTTTGACGCGTGTCTGCTACATGTTACAGGTTACAGGTTCTTGGATCTAAAATAGTGAAAACAATAAAAGACGACGTAAAAATGAGACTTTGACCAACAAAGAGAAGGATCTTGATAAGGCCTACAAAAAGATCAGTTTACAAAGAACAAAGGGCAGCGCAAGGTCCAAGATTACAAAGCGAATGGGTAAAGTCCACCACAATTATTCACTGGAAGATCTGAAAGAGAACCAGATGCTATTATGAAGAATAAAATGAAGAATAAAGTATCACAATACAACCAGAGCCCAGCCCAGAAGTTTCAGCCAGTGATCTTACCATTGGGCCGCGGAACCGCGGCCCAACCCCTACCCAGGCCGCGGTTCCGCTGCCCATACAGAGGCCTTTGTGAAAATAAAGTTTACCATAATTTGGTGGCGACTTTGGATAGTCAACCTAGGGCTATTTTAGTAAATGTAGACATGCGAGTCATTGTAACCTAGGGTTTCCTATCCTCTATAAATAGGAACTCTAAATCATTGTAAAGGCTATGCCTCCCTATGCCTCCTTTTAATGAAATAAAATTCAGATCTCTTTATGGAGAGCATCGGTGTTTCTTTTCAACTCATGGATTTAGATCTGACAAACCTGCATTGATGATTGGAGAGATGCATCTGTAAGTAGATTTAATTCCTTACTCTAGTTTAGATTTCAATTATTTGCCCTAGGTAGATTTAATTCCTCGCCGTAGATAAATTGTTTAGAGTTAGCTTTGGGAAAGGCTTTTGACAGATGAGATCTCTCATCCCTTTCTTACCCATAATATATTTTCAATAGGACTCCATGCATACACGCACACACCGCGCCCTACGGCACCCTACACCTCGAGGTAACGATGACACCGTAGTATAAAAGCCCGATTGCGCGCGTTTTCCATGGAGGTTAGGGTAAGGATTTCTAAAGGAAGGACAAGAACCTAGAGGAAGGAACACCTTCCCGAATGGATCTAATCCCCTTTATTGATAATTACCATAACTCCTCATAGATCTTCATTCGGGTATAGAAAGCGTTGAGATTTACCTGCATTTCCAAACCATCCCTAAACCTAACCCTAGCAAGACTAGATCTAGATAACCGTAGTATAGAATAATTAGGTTTTTAGATTTAATAATCAATCCGAACACCCTTCGGAATTAACTCGTTAGCGCGACTAGGAGATTCACAACATCCCTGTGGACCGACCCGTACTCACCGGCTAGTTTCATGCGACGCCGTTCTTGATTGCGGTTAATAGATAGTTTTTGAGATCAATCAGATATCAAGTTCATTACGCAAAAGGTTTTCTTAAAAACCTGTCGTAGCACTCCGTCATTTCAAATAAGTACTTCATAGTATTCGTGCTACGTTTGTTGGCCTTCGTCAAGGCGTAATGTGCGGTATCTATTTATGCTTATCTTCTTAAGTATATGATGCGATTGAGTTAGGGTAGTCGTGCGACTTTGTTGGCTTTCGTCAAGGGCCGTGTAGGTGGGTTTAATTCAATCATGAAATATACGGGTTGAACTTGACTAGCCGCCTATGGTTTGTTGGCCTTCGTCAAGGTCATAAGATGCTAGGGGAAAAATTATCGGGAATTTCAAGTGTTGAAATTTGCAATGAGATTGCATACCTTCTATGAGATAGTTGGATCCCGATACCCACTGCGAGTAATTGTTATTCCTGGAAGAGTTTTACACATTACAACTAGCCGATCAAGTAGGTGTTTAGAAAGGTGTTAACGGGATTACGCCCTAGGAAAACGAGGTTTATTTTAATTAGGTCCGTGTGAAAGCACGGGGAACCTCCTTCAAAGTACCGGCACTGGCCTGGCTGAAAGATTGGCAAACTTGTAGGTTGTAATTAATCCCGGCTAGTCTTTCCTTTTAGGGTTTGAAGGAAGATTTGATAAAAACAGTGGGAGCCATCCTGATTAGATAAAATAATAACCAATCTAATCTTGCAAGAGCGTACGCAGAGTGTTTTCTTCTCTCTCTCCAGGTAGCGACTATGTCACGCCTTAATCAAGATAATAATATGGAAGTATTGACCGAACCCGCTTGTTATACTGAGCTGGGAAACGTTGGTCCCGCTCCAACTTATAATTGTTATAAGACCGAGCAGGAAATAGAGGATTACCAGGATTCCTGTGCCGCCCAAACGAAGAAAGTGCATGACGATACATCTTCTTCGGGTGTGTTCATTACAGAGAATTGTTTTTCAGTATCTTCTACGTCCTGGGTATGAGATACTGGATCACGATCCCACATATGTAATCTGTTACATGGGTTACAGATAGGTAGAGAGCTGAGAATGGATGATAAGTTTTAAGAGTAGGAAATGGCGCAATTGTTGCAGCTAAGGTGTTGGCGGTTATCACCCTGTATTACCAAATATATTGATTCTGAACGAATGTTATTAGATACCAAACCTGATATACAATATTATATTAGTCTCTTTGTTTAGTAAAGAAGGATATAATTTTGTATTGTTGGATAATATTTTTAAAATTTCCTATATCAAGAGTTGATCAGTTCAGGCACGTTATCTAAACGCATATACGTTCTAAATCAAACCACAGTTCTTAACGTGCAAAACACACACAAGAGGAAGAGTTCAGAAATGAACAAATTCTTTTTGAGGCATTGTAGACTAGGTCATATCAATGCGACCCGACTAGCTAAATTACATTAAGATGCATATTTAAATCAGTTTGAATTTGCATCTTGTGAAACTTGCCAGTTATGTCACAAAGATAAAATGACCATAGCCCCGTTTACTGGAAACAGAGAAAGAGTTAATGAACTCTTGGGATTGATACATGATGATGTATGTAAGGTCCACTGTCTACACATGCCAGGACTGGTTTTTTGTACTTCATTACATTCATTGATGGTCTCTCAGAATTCGGACATGTGTTCTTGTTGAAACACAAGCCTGAAGCTTTTGTGAAATTCAATGAATATAAATCCGAAGTAGAGAACCAAAACGGGTATAAGTATTATGTCCTTTGATATAATTAGGGAGGAGAATACTTGAGCACGGAATTCCTGGACTATTCCAAAGGAGAATAAGATTCTCTCTCAGCATTACTCCTCCGTATAAACCACAGCATGTCGGTATATCGGGGCGGAGCAATCGCACCGTATTTAATATGGTGTGCTCTATGATGAGTATTACTGAGTTGCCTATTTCCTTTTGGGAGTTATGCACTTGAGAAGTTGCATACCTATTGAATAGGGTTCCAACCAAATCAGGTGCCTACCACTCCATATGAGATATGGTATGGGAAGAGCCCATGTCTTAAGTAAGTAAAGATTTGGGGTTGTCCGGCCTATGTCTAAAAGAAAAATCCGGACAAGCTCGAGACAAGGCCAGTTCTGTGGAAGTTTGTTGGATATCCCAAGCATTCGCTAGGGAATATCTTCTACCGCACCGAAGAACAAAAGGTGTTTTATTTCTCTGCATGCCATCTTTTTTTTTTTGGAAAAGCAATTTATTTTGGAAAGAAATTTGTGGTCATGAGGTAGAACTGGAAGGAGTTCCAGTTATACAAACTACAGCTGAAGATTTGGTAGAACCGGAGGATTCAATAGCTCCCGACGAACCTCAGCCTCTCCGCCGATCTGGTAGGGTTCCTCATCCGCCTGAGAGATACTTCAGTTTTCTCAATGACAGTGGGAGCGAGGATTGCATCATGAGATGATGACCCAACTAGTTTTGAGCATGCCATCAAGAGTGGGGACTCTGTAAGAATGGCTGGATGCTATGCGATCTGAGATGGAATCTATGTATACCAACAAAGTATGGACTTTGGTTGCTATATCTGAAGGGTTAAATCCCCATCAGAAGCAAGTATATCTTGAGAAGATTACTTGGTGTAGATGGAAAAGTTGAGACTTTCGAAGCTAGACATGTTGTAAAAGGTTCTCGTTATCGACCATGTATGGATTATGATGAAACCTTTTCTAGTGCCTATGCTTAAGTCCATCCGGATCCTACTTGCCATCGCTACATACCATGACTACGATATCTGGCGATTGGGTGTCATGACTGCTTTTCCAAATACTGATTTAGAAGAGAGCGTCTATAAGTACACAGTCAGAGGGCTTCGTAAACAGTGGGAGCAGCGGAAATGTGTGCAAGTTGCTTTACAGGTTAAAGCAGGTATCGCGGAGTTGGAACATCTGTTTTGATGTGGTAAGTCAAAAAGTTTGACTTCATCAAAACGATAGATGAACCTTGTATAAAAAAAAAGGTAGTATAGAGTAAGATGGTCTTCCTTGTATTGTACATGGATGACATACTCTTGATAGGAAACGTGTTTCCTATGCTACACTCGGTCAATCTCCTCTTATCACAAGGATTCTCCATAAAGGATCAAGGTGATACCTCCTAAATCCTGGGTTTTGGATGTATAAGATAGATCTAAGTAGATGTTAGGATTCTCACTAGGTGTAGTGAGATGGTATCAATCGATCCTGGGGAGAATCACTGGATAGCTTCCACGGTGGTAAGATCGACTGAATGTCAGTCACAGGCATTGTCTTTACCTTCAGTGGAGGGACGGTATGTTGGAAGAATTCCAAGCTAGATAGCGTGACAAACTAGATGATAAAGGCTCGATACATCACTACCAACGATACTACCAAAGAGGCAGTCCGGGTGTATATAAGTTCATGAGATGAACTTCGTTCCTACCATTGTGTGACAATGGAGTTGTGGCTTATGCCTAGGAACCCCCATCCCATCAGTGACCCAGACATATTCTAAGGCAGTATCACCTGATCATGGAGATGGTTGATCTCCAGGGAGATCGAGGTTAGGAGAGTAGACTCAGAGGACAACACGGCGGATCCACTCACAAAGGCCTTTTCCCAAGAGAGACTTTTATGGGATGGTTGAGTATGAGATACTACAACCACTGCTATATGATGGCCTTGGTGCAAGTGGGAGATTGTTAGTTATATGTATGCCCTAGAGGCTATTATTGTACATATGATGTATATTATAGTGGATGCTATACATAGGGAGGACTTTCTTGCTCGACATGATAGTATACTGTTTGGTTACTCTTTATCTTAACATGTACACTGCTTGTCTCTCTGTTACATGTTGATAAAGCCCTTAGGATGTGTACTTGACTACCTGGATTATGATGCGGATCATACTAGCGGGACAAAGGTAGTCCGAGAGTACATCCTTTAATATCCCTAGTCGTGGGTGTATCGAGACGGGGCATCGATATACCAGAGTAGATAAGCGTATAGCTTCTCGACCCATGTAGATGGGCGATGGATGATCCCATATCCATTGGTGTTTGATATCAGAGATGGTATACGGGTGCTCAGTGGAGACTGGGTACACTGGACGGACTTGCCGAGAACTTCTAGATGGTATTATACCTCACGTCAGATGGCAGTTCTCTGGTGACACTGGTACAGGTTAGTCTGTCGACCTGAGATTGTTATAGAGTCTTGTGTGATTCCCACTGTGCTTTGATTTCCACCTTACCACGTTCAAGAGAACGTACAAAACGGTGGTTTTTGGGTACAGTCCCGAGTCACATGGAGGCAATGAGCGATAGGAGGGGATTTCGTCTCTCCCGGCATTAGGCGTTGATGTTGTGCTGTACTTGATTGGCTATAACAGGAAGTCCCTAGCCAGGGCTGTTTCTGAGATTTATTGGTAAGTGTTATCAGTAGTTTCTCGACCCGTTATGAGCCTCACATATGCATGACTTATCAAGCTATTGGGGTCTGACGTTTACCACCCCCAGGCGAGATATGCGACATATCAGATGAAGAGACCGGACTGTACGATAGTGTTACTGATTGGATTCGCAGGAGTATGAGCAGGTTTGCGTGTTGATCTTCTGATCGCTCAATACCCAGGTGGCCGTTACGTTTAGCAGACCGCTTGCGGCTTGTAGGTGTTTGATATGATCATCATCTACTGCCGGTGTATTGACGAGTCTTTAGAGTCCTACACAGAGGTTTCCTGGTTCATGTGAAACGAAGTAGGAGCACATATGTGATATATACGGGACCGAGATTAATGCGCATATGTGATACCGTATTCTATTCTCGCGATTTGTGTTATCGATCGGTTATATGTGATATAGCCGGATTATCGAATCAAGTGTTGATTCGATAAGTTGATACGCATGATATTAGTCGGTTATATATGATATAGCCGGATTGTTAAATCAAGTGTTGATTTAATAATTTAATGTATAATTATATATTTGATATATTAACATACATTAACTAATATTAGCTCATTTATGATTTCTTTTCTCACTTGATTGTGCACATAGTATATATGTGATATATATTAGTGTACAATATTATGTGTCATGCTAGATGCCACATGAGACATGGGTGTATGAGACTTACACCATGCTTATAATAATAGAATGGTTTTATTTATTTAAAATTAATCAAAATTAGTTGGTAATTAGTCACATGGTTCAAGCTTGTAGAACCATTGACCAAGTCCACTAATTTTGTTTTACTTGTGGATATTTATTAAGCTAACCATTATTAGTTAGCTATGGTTTATTCTCTACATGGGTTAGTGTATGACACTAACTCACCCATGGTTGTCATTCTCACCTCATGAGTTCATTCTCATCTCTTGACTTCATCTTCTTCATCCTTGAGAAAAAGCTTGCTAGCTTTTGATCAAATGAGAAAATATTGTGAGAAAAACAAATCTAAAGTGAGCCTATTTCCTACTTCATCATCCTCTACTATTAGCCATTTAGTTTAGGGTGTTTATGATTTGCAGCGAAGGGACTACTACACGGAGTATTAGAAGTGAAGGACCGGTCTACAAAGGTTGTATTTCTCATTCACTTTGTATATAAAGTAGTTTACATGTTTATTCGTCGTGTTTTCTAGTAACGATTCAAAGGTTAGGGTTAGCTAGAACATCAAATTTTTGAAATTGGCATGGACAATGCCTCCTGAAACCTTGCTGCCGTTTTAGACAACCCTGCATTAGGGTGATGATTAGGGTTAGGGTTAATTTGGGTTAATTAGGTTAAATAAAGTTGGTGATGATTTGGGTTAGGGTTAATTAGATTAATTAGAGTTAATTTTGGTTTGGGCTAGGGTTAATTTGGGTTAGGGTTAATTTGGGTTAGGGTTTGGGTAATGATTAGGATTATGGTTAATTTGGGTTAATTAGGTAAAATAGGGTTAATTTGGATTTGGGTGATGGTTCGGGTTAGGGTTAATTTGGTTTAATTAGGTAAAATAGAGTTAATTTGGGTTAGGGTGCTGATTAGGGTTAATTTGGTTTAATTAACTTAATTTTGGGTTAATTAGGGATAATTTAAGTTAGGGTGATGATTATGGTTAATTAGGGTTAGGGTTTAAGGTGCACTAGTTCCTTCAGTAGGATACTCGATGATAACGTAAACGTAAAACTTTACCGTAAACGTAAGAAAACCTTACCCTAAACTAAAAACTTCAAACCCTTAAAAACAAAACGTAAACGTAAAACCTATTCAAGTTAAATGTTCAAGTTAAAACCAATATATGATACTCGATGATAATATGGAACTTTCATATTCTCATCGATACTCATATATGAAAATCAAAGCGCGACTTAGTCCCCGTCTATCGGTTAACATACGTTCGATATTTGTCGTGACATAGAACTATACGAAAGTTGTTAAATATCGGATGGTATAGTTCGGTGCTAACAAACCGTCATGTAGTCTATGTGACAAGAAAATTCAATCGTATGATAACCGATAGATTTGTCTAGTGTGGACAAGTTAGGAATGCATATATAAAGCAAACACCTGCATTCACTTGTGTTTTCATTCGTTTCGAGTTAATTCGTCGGTACTTTTCTACTGGTTCTCCATGTACAAAGATAGATTAGATGTTCATTTCAACGTTGTTTCACAGCATTAAAATGATTATCTATTCTATTACAATGTACTTGGAGAACAGCGGGGAGTTGCTGCCGAAATTTACTCGTAACGGAAGAAAGCACATACGAATGGGTGTCTGCTCTATATATTCTTAATGGGATAGAAGCCTTACCCCCGACAGCCGAAACACACACATACAATATGAATACACAACAAACGCACACAAAAAGCACATGCACACACTAACAACCCTACACCTAAGCGAAATCATAAATTGAAACACACATACACAGAATACAACTCATACTTGAGTATCTTCAAATCTAGTTTTGTTAATCGATAATTTATTCTTTTCAACGACAAACTTGCCTCTAAGGATTTTCTTCTTTATCAGTAACCATCTCGTTCTTAGATTTCTCAATATATTCACCATAACCTACAATTTATACGTTATACAGTCTAACATGGCCCACTAGTACATCAGAATTAAGGACTGGATGTATGTGGATTGGCAACAACGCATGCAATAAGTTCGTCGCAGGAGTTGCTGCTTTCATTGAATTTGCACGCGCACATAATAAGATCGTGTTAGAGAAGATTCTCTGTCCGTGCGATAGATGTGCGAATAAGTTCTGGCAGAAGGTAGAAATCGTAGAGCTCCACATCGTTAAACATGGTTTTACTAGACTATATACAACTTGGCTATATCATGGGGAAGGACAAGAAGAAGACGGTAATGCGGCGGCAGAAGAAGGAGAAGACGGTAATGCGACAGAAAAAGAAGAAGATGATAACTTCTTTCTAGGAGAAGAAATGGAGGATATGGTAGAGATTGCCCTCGGTAATAGTATTCCTACCAAAAATGACATTCCTTCCGGTCAAGGACCGCATGAGGATAAGTATGAAAAGTTCATGAATGATACTAGAAGACCAATTTATGAGAATGTAAAGTATTCCACCCTATCATGGTTCGTCCAACTTTTCCAGATTAAGTGCATAAATGGATGGAGCAACAAGTCATTCACGATACTTCTGAAGTTCCTGAAAGATTCTATACTCCAGGGAAATAACGTGCTCGACAGCTGGTACGAAGCCTAGACGAATCTATACAGAAACGAGATAACGAGACGAGAGAGCTAAACCTAAATTTTTTCTTTCTCACTAATCCTTTCTTGGTGATTTTTCTTGACCACTACCTTCTGAAATTTCGATAACAAAATTATTTTAAGGAGGATAGATTTTAACGACCGTGTTTTCTAATACCCAATAAAAGGTCTTTTAATTAGTACCAAGTATTTATTTACGTGTTTCGTTGATAGAAAAATATTTTATTTTAACAATTTTATTTTTCAAAGTAACGTTAGTAAAAAATCTAAATTTTCTAAAAGCTTTTTATATTTTTCTGGGCTTAAAATAATTTTTATAATGCCCTAACAATGATTTACATATTTTATTATAAATTAAAATAATTATTTTCGTACTTAAAATATTTTCGAGAATAAAATAGATTTTTATTTATCTCGATAACTAACAAATACCATAGATATAGGAAAATAATTTAGTTTTAGCCCAAAATCATTTTTAAACTGAATATAATAATAAAATAGATTTTCTGGAATTTTCTCATATTTTTCCCGTATTTTACAATTTTTTAACAATTTTTTTTTTAAACTCAATTTTTAAATAATAAACAGTTAGATTTTAAATTTAAAAAAAATATTAAATCCCCTTAACCTGGATCGTTAGATGCAAAAATGCAACGGCTCAGAACACCCGGCGGCGTCCACGTGGTGTGGACCACGCGAAAACGCGTGATCCCCACACGCGTGGGCATGAGGCGCAATTTCGGCCGTTGGATCTTGATCCAACGGCTGAGATGAGGCTGGCGGTGGTGCAATCATCAGCTGATGATTGGGCAAATGATTGAGCGCGGATATTAAAGGGATTTTGATATATTTTGGATTTTATGGTTGGGGAAAAGACCCTATAAATAGAGACCTTCAAACACTGATTTCTCACACTTCAGAACTCCAAAAATTCTGAAAAAATACTCATGCTTTCGTATCGACGACGTCGACACTGTGGTTCCACCCAAGTATCAAGAAAAAATCCGAGCGCGGAGCTATTGAGTATTTAGTACGAGTCTACATTTTCGACCCATCGGTATCCAACTCAAACAAAAGATAAGATCCGCCTTTCTCCACTTGTCTCTCGCCTTCTTTCTTATAATGATCTTAGCTTCAAGTCCTAATCCCCAACCTTATATTAAAATGACGTTAAAAATATTTCTGAATGCTTATTTTGGTACTTCTTAATGATAATAATTTTAACCCATGTTTAAAATGGTTTAATTAATTAGCTCTATATACGTGAGTATTGCACCTTCACTCTACATGGAATATGCTATGCTTAAAGTTATAACTCATGGGGCATAAAACCGCTCTTTTTGTACACCCACGTACCAATGTTACCAATATGACCTTGAAATAGGTTACTTCCACAAAATACACTCATTTTGTTAAAAAACCGTATATGTTTAAAAGATCCGTATGAGACAAGATAATTGGAATAAATGTTTTGGACACCAAAACGATATATTTTACTTACACTTTTATCCACCAACTACTTCAGTTTTGTTAAAATTCCCTACCCTTTTAAGAGGGGATAATACTAATTTAAATAATTATGCTATAGTTTTTCAACTTAACCCCTTTGATTTAGAAAGGAATATTTTTAGTATAATTTTCTCAGCCTATTAACTAAAATAAGATACCCTAATGGGGGAATATTTTATATGAATCACCCGTGGTTGATAGGCAATCGTCCTTGAAAAGGACACAAATCCTGCCACCCATGTGCAGCGGTTGCCAATACGAACGTATTTTCTAAAATGTTACCTCAAATTTAAAACACCATAATTTTATAAAATTATTAATTACAATAAAATACCTCAATTCATCCTAAAAATATATAATTTCATTTAAACACCTTGACCTTTACTAAAAGGCTATTTCCAATAAAGACCATAACCCGTATAACGATATTTTTCAAAAGATTATCTAAAACTTTATTAAAAGAAAATTTTCAAATAAATACTCTAACTTTTTATTAAAATGATATTTTCTCAGTAAAATACTATGGGTTTCAAAATGATAAATATTCCAAATATCATGGTTTTCTTATAAACAATAAATATCAGTAAACGTTATCATCTTTTATTAACTAATCGTTTTATAAAATGATATGAAGAATTTACAAACTTAAAAAGATAACAAGATAAAATGAGTGGTTGTGGAACGCCATATTAAATGAGATCAACTTTTTGATCACAAGTTTATGACATACATAACACATGATACAGTTAGGGTTAGAATGCGCGGACCTCAGTATGGAATACTTATATATGAGGATCCATGCAGGCAGGGTGAATAGTCCAATGTGTGGACGACTACTAACCCGATATTCGGGTGAATACTAACCCTACTTTATGGGTGAATGGTCCAATGTGTGGACAACTACTAACCCAATATTCGGGCAAATACTAACCCTACTTGAGGGCGAATGATCCAATATGTGGATGATATACAATGTGGAAATTCCTTGCCTAGATGTATACGTACTAACTCTAATTTGTCAATACCTTTACACTGAATAACGAGGATAGGTAGTTTGATTAGGTAAGGAGATGCGGAACTCGGATTCACCTATTACTCGATCATGATCCCGGAAAGTGAAACCGTACATTTCACTTCCCCAGTTGTTGTTCCGTGGCCACAACGGAAAAAATCGCGAGTATCCGGACCCTTGTTTGACAAACTAAAACGATTACGATACTTATTGATGTTCACTACCAAACTCACATAATATCATGTGTTGTACCCACATGTTGCTTTATCTACCTTTTTTTATGAGACACAAATCTTTCAGCATCTTGGATGTGGATATTTTACTGGTTTAGACTTTTTGTTTATTATGGAACTGAAGGGTGGAAATACCTGTGCACTTGAGTGATATTCACGCTAGACAAAGCTCCATCGTAGTCATGGGACACCTTTCGGGGATGTTCACGCTACCGCATTGATTGCCATCCCAGGCACGAGCGCCGGCTCATACTGCTTCCAGCTAGTTATGGGATATCTCAAGGATACGAGTACATCCACCAGTCAATTCCATCAATACACACCTTGTTTAACCTGATCCAACTCTTAGACTGAATACCCGATTGACTTGAATTGAACTTTTACCTAACATACACCTCACACAACATACTCATATTCACATATATCTCTGTCAACATGTCTTAGTTGTATACCCCTCATACTTTTATACCCATGTACATCATATACATCATACTTATATACAGTTGCTCGTTTCTATACCTTTACTTCCTTATGAGGCAATCCTACCCGAGTGTAACTCGCTGGCGGACTTTCCTTTTCTCTCTCTATCTTTGGAATGTCCGTTAGATAAGAACGAGTTTTATGACGAGGATCAAGGTGTGGAGCCAACAAATGAAGATTACACAGACTTGACGATGGAAGATTAGCTAGTTTCAATTTTTGTTGTTACCCACGTGTTTAGGGCTTTTGTTTCTCCTTCGATATAATTAAACTACTTAGTTTATTTTACTCTTTCTCTTAGGATATAATAAAGTTTGGTTAATGGAAATAAATGTTTTTCGCTTTTATTATTTTTGTTTTGGTACCATCCTGCATGTTAGATATTCATACGCTTAACATAACTGTATTGAATAGATCACCTTCAATATAGTTAGGTTGCGGAGCTTGCCACATCATCCTTCACCTTCTTTTGGGAAGCGGGGCATGACAGGTTTTAGTGGTGGCCCATGCAGGTCCTCTTGTGTACTAAAATGAAACCGTTAACTGAATTATTATATTTGTGAATCTCATCCATTTATACCTATTTCACAATTTTCCTATGTCCCTTTCTTGACATTCTGTACCCTGACCATTGCCTTCCTTTCAGGTCATGGCAAATCTTTTCGACGAGGATGGTATGTCAGATATTACTTTTGAAGCTACATCTATAGATTCAGATGACGAAGTCGTAGACTCTCAGGCGGTTATTTCCGACAGCGACTCGGAAGACGAAGAAGTCGATGCTGCAACTCCGGAGCCTATGATGGCCAATGATTCCGAAGATGAAGAAGAAGATCCTATGGAAGAGGAGCATATAAAGGAGGGACCAGAAAAAGAGGATCCTGCGGCGGAAGAGAATCCAATGGAATATGATCCTGATGAGGTGGCTTCCACAGAAGAAGAAGACCCTAGAGGGGTGGAATCCGAGAACGAGGCTCCTGCCGAGGATGAGTCAAAGGACGAAGCTTCGAGTGAGGAGGAACTCGAGGCCGAAGAAACTCAGGCAGTTGTCCCCGCAAGACACTGTGGGATTGGCCGTACCTTTCTTAGTGCGAGAGCCTATCGCAACTTGTTGAACTCCCATAATCGAGATTAATAAGACTTTTTCCTTTTTCTTTTGGCCGAATAGAACAATGTAGAGCAGGAGGGGTATGTCCTTACTTTTCAGTTGTACTCTCCTTATTGAAGTTGGATAATAAAATCTTAGTTTCGAGCAAAAATCTTTCTTGTGTCTCTTACTCTTCTTCTTATTAGTTTTCCCCATGCATTAATTGTTGTTCTTTCATGCAAGTTATTATCTTGTCTCCCCTCAGTCTGTTTATAAGCTAACCTATTCTGATTCAGATCATCATGGCTAGACGACACCCTAACCATAACAAAAAAGGAAATAGGGTCAATGAAGCTGCCGCTCAACAAGAGACTATGCTACAAATGATGTAAGGACTACTGGAGCAACAACAGCTGCAGACAGCTGCCCTTCATCAAGAGCTGCGAGAAAGCAGGCAGCAACAAGCGAAAGTTTTAAGGAAAGCACTAGCCCTCGTTCCTTAAGGTGCAGCAGGAGTGAAACAATTCAGATCACTTCACCCTAAAACCTTTTCAGGAAAAGAAACTCCCTTAGAAGCTGAAGAATGGCTCAAAGGAACGGTCAATGATCTCATTGCTACTTAAATTCCGAAGGATGCGTGGGTAAACATCGCTAAACTGCAACTTACGGATAATACCAGGATATGGTGGGAGGCAGAGGAAAGTAGATTGAAGGAGCCCATCGACTGGGAAACGTTCAAACAACGTTTTGATACCCAGTACTTTCCATCCGTGGCACACCTAGAGATGGAAAGAGAGTTTATACAACTTCAACAAGGGAGCATGTAGGATAAGTCGGTGGACGAGTATGCTTCAGATTTTGCGAGATTAAGTCGGTTCGTGCATCACCTGGTGGCAACCCCTGAATTATACGCTAAAAGATTCCAACAAGGGTTGGACCTGAAGACGCAGTCCTCCGTGTCTTCTGCTACTCTTTCGACTTATGATGAAATCTTAGAGGTAGCGTGAAACTTTGAAGACCTTCAGCGACGCATGAGGAAGGGTGACCGTTTGTCTGGCATTAAGCGACCAGCCAATCAAATTCTTAGAGGATCATCTTCCAGATTCAACGGGAGACAACAATCCAAGAGACCAGCAGAACTAACTATCTTCAGAAAACCAGCAGTCATATGCAACCATTGCGGTAGAGCCGGACACTACATGAGAGACTGTCGCATTTTGAACAAACTCTGCGTAGTCTGTGGGTCTCCGGATCATGCTATTGGGGACTGTCCTCAGAGAAGGAGACAATTAGGCCCTGTCAACAAGCCGGCTAACTATGGGGCACCACCACAGGAAAACCGGCCACTTTCCGCCACTAAACCAACCGGTCAAAGAGCGTCACCAAAAGGACCACCCTTACCATCATAGGAGCATGTTTTTCAGCAAGCGCAGCGGAATGGACCCAAACGCCAGACCTTCACTATGACAGTCGAGAAGGCTGATGCCACAGGGCAAGTTAGCAGAGGCACTCCTTCCTTTTTCAACATTCCTTTTGTTACCATACTTATTTATCTTTCGATACAAATCTTATTTAGACTCACCCTAATTCCTCTAGTTTCTGTAATTTCGACTAGTTGCCTTTATGTTATATCTCTCAAGTTTTCCATCAATTCACAACCTTCCTTAAACTTCCAAACTTTTCTATCCGGAAGCAACTACTGATTTTACATTTTCCGATTCCTTATAGCTAAGCCCTTCAGAGACTTTCCATGCATCAAGTGATACACCAACTCTCGGGAACGACACATGCAGCAAAGAGGATTCCTGACAGCGTTACTGATTTCCGTGCCTAGTAGTGGCTACTCCTTTGAAAATTTCAAATATGAAATTATTCTAAGGAGGATAGATCGTAACTATCACACCCATTCTTGCCATTCTTAACAGACCCGGAAGTTTTAACATCAACTACGATTTTTCGGGGAAGGGACTTGGTGGTGCGATGTATCGGCACTGCGATATAGTAGCATATGCGTCAAGACAACTAACGACTTGTGGACGCAACTATCCTCTCCAGATCTAGAACTGGCGATTGTGATGTTCATCTTGAAGATATAGATACACTACTATAAGAAGAACGTGTGGACACGGATGGTTGAAACACATAAAGCAGACGAGAGGGGTCAAGTTTTATATGGGAGAAGTGGCGATCTATTTGGACGATCCTGAAGATGGAGAACTTGTAAGATTGAGATGATTATAGAAACGATGGAGGTGGTGGTACGATACAGAAAGCATAGAAAGCAGCCTGCGACTCATCGGCCGTTTAACATCTTGAAAGGAGACGGTGGGTTTGTGTATAGCCTAGTTTTGCTATTTTCTTTGGAGGGCGTGCATAATGCTTTTATATTTCGCAGTTAAAAAGCTATGTCGGCGACCCTAATCACATTTTGGATCACTCCGAGATCATAGTAGGGACTGACGTAACCTATGAGCAGCAACCAGTCGAGATACAAGTCCGGAAGGAGAAGACTTTGAGGGCAAGGCGGTCCAGCAGTTTAGAGTTACTGGAGGAAGGAACCCTAGACGAATCTATACAGAAATGAGATAACGAAACGAGAGAGCGAAACCTAAATTTCTCTCTCTCACTAATTCTTTCTTGGTGATTTTTCTTGGCCACTACATTCTGAAATTTCGAGAACGAAATTATTTTAAGGAGTGTAGATTGTAATGACCGTGTTTTCTAATACCCAATAAAAGATCTTTTAATTAGTACCAAGTATTTATTTACGTGTTTCATTGATAGAAAAATATTTTATTTTAACGATTTTATTTTTCAAAGTAATGTTAGTAAATAATTTAAATTTTCTAAAAGCTATTTATATTTTTCTGGGCTTAAAATAATTTTTATAATGCCCTAACAATGATTTACATATTTTATTATAAATTAAAATAATTATTTTCGTAATTAAAATATTTTCGAGAATAAAATAGATTTTTATTTATCTCGATAACTAACAAATACCATAGATATGGGAAAATAATTTAGTTTTAGCCCAAAATCATTTTTAAACTGAATATAACAATAAAATAGATTTTCTGGAATTTTCTCATATTTTTCCCATATTTTACAATTTTTTAACAATTTTTTAAAAACCAAATTCAATTTTTAAATAATAAACAGATAGATTTTAAATTTTAAAAAAGTAAAAAGTAAAAATAAAAATATTAAATCCCCTTAACCTGGACCGTTGGATGCAAAGATCCAACGGCCCGAACACCCGGCGGCGCCCACGTGGTGGGGACCATGCGAAAACGCGTGATCCCCACACGCGTGACGCGTGGGCGTGTGACGCGATCTCGGCCGTTGGATCTTGATCCAACGGCTCAGATGAGGATGGCGGCGGTGCAATCATCAGCTGATGATTGGGCAAATGATTGAGCGCGGATTCTAAAGGGATTTTGACAGATTTTGGATTTGGGGAAAGACCATATGACCTTCAAATATTGATTTCTCATTTCTCAGAACTCCAAAAATTCTGAAAAAATACACACGCCTTCGTATCGACGACGGTGACACTGTGGTTCCACCCAAGCATTAAGCAAAAATTCGAGCGCAGAACTATTGAGGATTTAGTACGAGTCTATATTTTCGACCCTGTGACATTTCAAAAAAAATAAAAATTATTTTTGGGAAATTAAATAATTAAATAATAAATATTGTGAATATTTTAGTATGCGGTATAATTAAATACCGATAAAGTGTAATATATTTAGAAAATTATAGGAATTACGGAAATGAGCGTGTTCTATATGATTTAAGCAAATTATAATTCTTATGATTTATTTTATTTCCATTTAATGCTAATCGCGATTAAATATCGCTAATCTTGCATTAATTCGGTTTTGTGCACATGACATGCATCATATCATATTTTAGCACTTGTTACATTTTTATCATGGATTTCTCTTCATTTTCTTGCATGGTTGTTAATTTAAATGAGAAGAGTAAATAGAAAAGAAAAAAAAAAAGAAAAGAGAAAATGATAAAGAAATTGGTATGGGCAAGAAAGAGAGAGAGGGTGAGGGGTCAACTTTGTACCATGTGTATTCTTCTCTCATTCTTTCTTCATCATTCTCACTCCCTCCTCTCTCATGGTTGCCCTCTCTTTCATCTCCCCTTCAACCCTCACAAACACACCCAAAACAACACAAAAACTCCATATCCCTTTCACAAAAAAATGCACAAGCCCACTACAAACATTTTGGACCAAGAAGAATTAGATTTTGAAGACTTAGGGCAACTTAAGAAAATTCTTGAGTTGCCAAATGAGGTACCTTCCTTGCCATTAGCATAGTATTTCATTTACGTTAGTGTCCATGCATATTTAGAATCGATTAAGTGTTGTTTAGTGAACTTTGAAAATTTCAAGTTAGGGTTTCAAGAAATCCTTGAGTGGTGAAGTGTAATTGAGGTTATTAGAGGCCATACAACCCCTGTAGTGATGATATATTGGATTAAACCTGAAAGTAAGCCCCCATTTCACAAACCTAGAAACCACGATATCGGGAAATTTTGAGAATTGTGATGTGTTTTAGAGATCTGCTAACACCTGGGTGACCTGAAAATTATTTAGCAAACACAGAGAGATGTGCAGGTGATATGGAGTATACCCTAAAGACCCGAGACCCTACCCCCTCCACTTGGCCGCAGATTTATTCTTCCTGGCCGCAATTTGAGGCCAGGGTGTGGTGGAATCCATTCGTGTTTGGTCCATGTCTTAATCTCCAGTAAACTAGGCCCTTAACATGTGCAAAATTGGCTAATTTCACCTAGGGTAAAATCTGGAGTTGTTTTCTTGAGTTGCTGCATTGTTTTGCGACTTCGTTTTAACTTGAGTTTTGGAATTTGATATTTTAAATCCGTCGTGTGGCGTTTGAACGTCAACGGCTAAGGCTATTGGTCGTGTTTTGCATGCAAGGCTATAGGTTTTAACCTATGAGCGAAACGTGTGCCATTTTGGTTTTTCGCCTTGATTTTAATATGCATTTGCGATTGTGTATTGGTTGTAGGTACCCCACGTGGAATTCGAGACGATGAGGAGAGCGTGGTGTCATCGACTCCAGTGAGCGAGAATCAAGGTGAGTAGATCTATATCTACGGGGAAAGTCGAGTGGATGGCGTATAACACCCCCGCAAGTTTTTTATGGAAACCAATCTATAGGGTACAGATGTAGAAACCTAGATTTGAAAACTAGGAATATGGTTAAAATGATAGTTAAAGATGTATGATTGAATATATACATATGAAGATATGAGATGAAAGCTATAAGAATATGAAAAGTGAATGTGAATCACGACTTATAGATTGTAGTTATACTAGAATAGTATGAATTTTAGAGTATCATGACATTTGATGTATGGGATAGAATGTATATATAAGATGACTTGATGTGGAATATAAATGTGATGAAAGGAATATATGATGTGATATGATGACTTCATTGATGTGACGGTTACGGATGCGAGTCGATATGAGATGATTTATACCTTTGCCGGTCCCCAGATATGAGATGGTTATGGATGTGGCCTGAGATATAGGTATATATGTGTGTGTGTGTGTGTGTGTGTGTGTGTGTGTGTGTGTGTTGTGAATCTTGAGTGATATGCCGTACGAGACGTTAGGTCCGTACCCTCATTGTCATATAGGTTGATAGGATCCCTGATGGTTTAATGCCGCCGTACGATGATTTTCCGTATGTGATGAGTTTGACTTGAGGTTTGATCCATACCTTTGACTAGAGAATGTCGTACGATGGATTATACCATACGTGATGTTGTGAGGCTGGATGCCGATTGATAGATTCACCGACTCGATCATGTAGATACGTATACCTTATAGCTTTTAGCTGATGATTTATATTATGCTGCATTTATGTTATTCTCATTGCATTACATATACCTGTGCTAGTACACCTGCACCATTATCGATGATGCGTATGTTACACGTACACAGATTGGCCGGTCCACACACTTCATCATCGATAATTGCCATGTCACTACACAGTAGGATTGCTGCATCATGATATGATTCCTTGCATAATTTACTTGCTATAGTTGCATTTGCAACTTTATACGATGTTGCGTTGGATTTTGGAGAATTTGGGAACCGCGGGATATATTTTTAAACTGGATTCATTTAAAAGAGCGGTTTTCCCTCGATATGTGCATATTACTGTTCCATGTTGCATGATATACGGATATGCTTACATTTCTGTTATATGTCGCATACATCATGCTTTACACTCTCACGCATTGAGATATGCTGTTTTCATGAGATTTCTGGATTTGAAAACCGTGGCTATTTCAAAGGAAAGCATGTACTGTTTTAAAAACCCGATTTCTTTTGATATGATATTTCAGTGCGTCCACCATGCGTTTTCTCGGTTCTGAGATGTGTGACATGTGAAACCCGATTCGAGGAGCTGGATGAGGCCGATTGCAGGTACATGGTGGACCTGGTATGGTACCCCGGGCGAGAACGGATTTGCTGTGTAGTAGACGGTGAGCCGGCAGAGGGGCTACTACCTACCGGTGATTGGTTGGACCCGGCGGCTATTCGGAGGATACCGACTAGAGTCGAGAGATGATACGGGCTGATCCGGACTGTCGGAACCCGTGGGCCGATCCGGACTAACGGAGCCTGAGAGATATGAGGATTTACGTGCCGATGCTGGGCACGGGTTTCATGATGTTTCGAGTGTCGATGCTGGACACTCAGGTTCCATGATTTGTTGTGTCGCAAGTGACACACGTTGATTTATATTCTCATATTTTCATGCATATACTTTTATGATATTTACATGCATGACGTTGTTGTGTCATTGGTTGACACGTAGACGGGATCCACTTGCATACATACATTGATCATATGGTTGGACGAGATCCACATGCGTACATACATTGATTATATTATTGGATGATATCCACATGCTGATAGGCATTTACTTATAGTACTGGCACATATATAGATATGGTCACCCTAGATATTATAGTATTACCTTTATGATATAGTTGAACTAGAAAATCGTTATTTTATTCGATTTCTATATGTTGATATTTTTCTACTCACGAGTTGGCAACTCACCCCCGTTGTGCCACAGTTCTTGCAGGTTGACCGCTTGGATCAGTAGCGGCATCGTTGGCATGCAGTTGCATTCGGGTGATTGCTTTGGTATGTGGTACATATTGGATCGTACCCCTCTTATATTTATTTTTCATATTCTATCTAGTCAAATCCATCAATCAAACTAGTATTTGTATAAGTAATGAGACCTAGTGAGACTTGTGGTTGCTAGATTTAGAGCGAGGTGTATTCCGCTACTTGTGGTGTTGATATCTTGCTTACTTCTTTATCTTTTGTGGTGAATGTTTCCCCCAATCAGAGCAAACCTCTATTTCAAAATTCAAATTCTAAAATTGAAGCAACGCTTCAGATCCCTTGCGCTCTGCGCTGTGCGCCACTTGTCAAACACAGACGCGCTAGCGCAGTTGCGCCGCGCTCTGCGCTGCGCGCCACGTGTCAAACACAGACGCACTAGCGCCAAGTGCGCCAGCGCTGGAATAAAAGAATTCCCCACCGTTAGATCAAAAGATCTAATAATAATAATAAATTATTAATTAATCAGAATTAAAATTCTGTTTTGGAAAGATCTTTTCAATTTTGTTGAAAACAAGAAGATTACCTTCTGTAAAACAGAAGCCCTAGGATCAAAGATCCAACGGTGGGGAAATATCCCTAAATCAATCTGATAAAGATCTCTTCAACTAATTTAACAAATCAATCGGCCCTATATAAAGGCCCCAAGACTTCAAGTCTCATAGAAAAAAAACCCTCTGCAAACTTTGAGAAAAAACTCAAAGAGAAAGAAAGGCAAGCCTTTGAAGAAAGAAGATCATTTTCTTCATCTTTAAAGGTAAAGAACTATGTTCTTGAATAACAGAGATGAAATCATCTCATTAAAAAAGAAGAACCCTTTTCTAAAAAGATCAGAGATCTAAGAACAAGATCAAGGTCTTCAATAAAAAGGAAAAGATAAAAAAGATCTAATTATAAAAAAGACTAAAAGAAGTACTCTACTTCATTCACAGATCTTTTGATTTATAAAGCAGAGCCTTTTGATAAGAACAAGAACTTTGGTTCTTGGATCTTGAGGCAAGGCCTCCTTTGAGGAACATAAAAGTTGTTCTTTGATCCTAAAATTGATCAGATACGATTTGCGCTATTGAAAAGTGCCTTGCACTAATAAATTGCGCTCTTGTGCTTATTGGACTGGCGCATAGCGCCAAAACGCGCTACGTGTCAACCATAGACACGATCTGCGCTTTGCGCTTCTAAAAACAGCGCACTGCGCTCTCGGGTTGGCACTCAGCGTCAAGCATGCCACGTGTCACTCACTGGCGCACCCATAAACTGGCGCAGCGCACTCATAAAGCGCAGTGCGCTAACAAACCAGCGCTTAGCGTTAAGCGACACGTGTCACCCTTATGTGTGCTAGCGCAATGCGCTCTTTAATTGGCGCAAAGCGCCGAATGCGCCACGTGGTGCGCTGTCAGAACATACCTTGTTCTGATAAATGCTATGCATTATTAAAAGGGCAGAGCCCAAATAAAGGCCTAATAGGCAGAACATAAATAAAAATGTTAAACATTTTTAACTGGACTTAGCCCAATTATGGCCATAAGTCCTCAATTTAAATTGAACTGAGCACAACTGCTTTTCCAATCAATTTACACCCGGTTCGAGAGACATCTCTTCACTCCTTTGATATTTGTCGTTGTAATTTCTCAACGTCGTCAGAGAGAGGTGACAGGTCCCGACAACCACACATTACTACGGACTGTGGGGTCCTTAAACTCATGGACTATGACGTCCTTAACCTCGACCGTGATGTCTTAAAACTAACGGACTGTGGAGTCCTTAAATCCATGGACTATGATGTCCTTAACCTCGACCGTTTTGTCTTAAAACTAACGCCGGACTGTGAGATCCTTAAACTCACGGACTATGATGTCCTTAAGCTTGACCGCGATGTCTTAAAACTAACATTGGACCGTAATGTTCTTAAACTAATTATCGACCGCAATGTCTTTAAAATAAACAACAGAGCCCAATTGCTCTTTTGTTGGATCTAAATGATCCCGTTAAGTTGATCTTAGTCTAGAATTAGACTAACGTGTCCTTAACAAACGTTTAAGTTGATCTTAGACTCAATAAGGCTAACGTATCCTTAAACACAACCCCCCAAACCCAAATCTAAGAAAGATACGGATTTGGACTAATCCACGTCCTACGGGTGACAACATAACTTATTCTCCATATACAATCCACGGGCAACCGAATACAAAACAAACACCAACGACACGAAGTGACCATATGGAGAAGGAGAAAGTTGTTACCGTGATGCGGTAGCGTAATTAACTGCAGGGGCTTGCGTCTGTAGGGAAGAGCGTCCCCACAATCAAAACCCCCTCAAATGAGGGGGAATCTGACGAAGTCTGCTACATCGGCCGCATCCGTTTAAACCTTCGATACATGGTGCCATAAATCAACTTGGCATCTTCAGAGAGGTGGACGGATAGCACCAATTAGCATCTGCCCCGAATTTCAGGCAAGACGGACCTGCGCGGTCGCGTCTCCGTGGTTCGGCGGGAAACAGATTCTGGCACGCCCGGTGGGACCTTTTCCTCTTTCCACTTCACACTTCGTGTGTCGTATTCGCGAACCAATCGCAGTTTGCTAATGGTTGCCCTTGGGTTTCAAGTTACTAAGATTTGATTTCTTGCTTGGCGCAGAAAGCAAAACAGTAATGGCATCAACTTGCGTAAAGTGCTCCAACTGCAGCTGCAACTCGCGTCCTACTTCAACTGGGGGCATAACCTACGGGCCCCAAGCGGCTTCCCTGTTCACGATGCCCGTGGAACAGGTTACTCAAGCCACCACGGGGTTGTTTTTCGGGACCATGCTCCCGCCAGCAAGCTTCACTGTTCCCGTGCCAACACCAGAAGCTCCCAAGAAGTCGGTCTTTGATCGGCTTACATCTACTGCGGCCCCTCTCAACGGGTCGTCCAGCACTGGCGCCTCGGTCTTCTCCAGATTGGGCCAAAATTCCTGTGGGCCCGCAATGAAGTTTGCAATCCCAGAGAAGGTTATTCTGAAGAGAGTAACCAACCCTGCTCCCGAAGTCGTCAAGACGGCTTCTCCTGCCAAGGGGTCAGTCTTTACAAGACTGACCGTCCTAACTCCCACTCCCGCTCCTGCTACTCAAAGAACATCAGTCTTTAATAGGCTGACACCAGCAATAACCCCTCACCTGAACAGGAGGCAAGACAAAGCCATCCCCGTCACCGAGCCAACTCCATCAGCTCGACACGCTCGACGTCGCCACCGGCGCCGAGTATAAAAGGCCGGGGGTAACTCCCCTTCTGGGCTAACTCCACCAGCCCCAACGGTGGAAATTAATGCTGCCGTTCCAACCGGGAACAGCTTTGAGCTGCTGAATAAGGTGCGTAGGAATTCTCCTACTGCCGTACTGAAAAGATCTCCTCCTCCGGTGGAGAATGTTGCGGAAACAAAGCCAGAACAGTCCCCTCAGCGGCTGTCCTCCAAGATCTACAAAGTCTGGCGGCAGGTCCGGAACTCAGTGGTTGATCAAGACTACCCTCGCCGACAGAAAAAGGCGAAGGTTCAACAAGAAGAAAGCCATCTTGCCGAGCCACAGAAAGCTATTTGGGTGCCCACCGCGACGACCCCCTCAACTTCGACCGCTCATAAGAAAAGAAGGCCGGAGAAGATCCCCATGCCTGCGACAAATGTCAAAGGCACTGAGCCCAAACGCCTTAAGTCTGGGGGCATGGTAGTCCATACTATTTACATGGCATCCGGAAAGGAAGATAGCCGCGCTTCTACGGGCCACCGACCACTCACCCGATCCATCACAAGTGCCTAGGAACAGCAGCAGCAGAAGCTCCAGGAGATGCTGACTGCAATGGCCGCACTCACCTGGCCAAAAGAAAGCCCGGAGGCGTCATCGGAACAACGTCGCGAACACGAGACTGATGCTGAATTCCTTCGGAGAATGCTCGAAAAGAAGGATAAGGAGGCTGCGGAACAAGCAGCCAATATAAAGCAAATGGCTCTTCTGTTCCAAGACATAGTGGGCATGATGATCCAGCCGGATCCCCCAGCTGAAGATCCTCCGATTATCCTCGAAGACGACAGAGGAGAAACGTCAAATCCACCTCCGGCTCTTTCAACAGCCAAAGAGAAAACAATCTCTAAGGCCGCCCTGGATGATTATATTGCTCAACAAATATGAGTTCACCAGGCAAATGAAGCGGCCGGCCAAGTTGTCAAAACCGGGCGACCATATCCGGGTTGGTATGATCAGATAAAATACCCGCCGGGCTATACGATCCCGAAATTCCACGTGTACAAGAGGACGGGCAATCCCCACCAGCACGTCGCCCAGTTCAGAGCTCTGTGCGGCAACACCGGGGGCGATGATAAGCTTTTGCTTCGCCAATTCGTCGGCAGCTTATCAGAGACGGCGTTTGAATGGTACTCCGAACTACCAAACGACTCCGTCAAAACTTTCGCAGAAATGGAGTTGTTGTTCACCCAGAGATTCGCGAGCGCCAGCGAACGCACCCCAATAACGGCGTTGATCAATGCAAGGGTGAAGCCGGGCGAAACTTGGGTTCAATACGCAATCCGATAGCGGAACCTGTGGTCGAGGTGCGAACAGCGCATCGAAGAAGCACCAGCGGTGGGCATGTTCGTGGGCACCCTAGACCCTCATGCAACTATTTCATAGTTCATGATGTTCTTCAAACCGACCACGTTCTAGGCCTTAATCTATAAGTTGGCCCAGATGGATCAGATGGGTCATAGACCGTCTCCCCCGAAACCGGAACCGCGGAACGAAAAGGGTAAAGGGAAGGCGACCTTCGTTGCGAACACCCAACAGCAGCCCAGTGCTCTAAGACTAGCGGATCAATTGAAAGAGAGACGACGCTATTACAATGAGAAAATGAAGCGCCCTTACTCATCCCCGCAGGATAAAACGAAGAGGTTGTTCGAGCTGGCGGTGCGCAACAGGCTTATCAACTTGCCAAATCTAAGGCGACCATCGCAACCCAGCGAAGTGAATAATCCCAATTATTGCCCTTACCACCAAATGGTAAGCCATCCGATCGAGGATTGCTTCGTCTTTAAAAGATGGATCGAAGATCAGTATCTACAAAGCAAGTTTGCGTTGTCTGAGAAGTGGAAATCAAACCCACCACAACCGCACACTCCTAAGAAGACGGACACACTGGGGGCAACGTGCTCTTTTGTTGAAGAAGCCCCATGGGAGGTCGTGCTTTCAGCCAAAACCAAAAGAATGCTGAATGAGCTTCAGACATGCCCGGCGATCAGGTGGAAGAACCTGCTAGAAACCCCAGATCATCGAAGGGATGCTGAAGCCTCGCCCAACTCCAAAGAGTGGTGGTGATGGCCCAAGCACTCACACCCAGCCGTCAAAATCTTCAAAGAAGAAAAAGAAGAAATCCAAGAAGCCCGTGAAGCCTGGTGACAAGCGCACGGACCTACAGCAGCAGATTGACGTGCTGGAGGAGTATAATCAGAAGGCGCGGACTCCGATCACGCTCCAAGAGTTCCTCAGCCACGTCCTTGAGAACGAAGATGATGGAGAAGAATCGTCGGACGAATCTGAGGATTACGTAGCAAGTTGCCATATGATCTCTCATTCATCACTAGACAATGAAGAGGCTCCCTGCACAAAGAAACTGGGGGCAGAGCCTGAACCAAAGCTTCTGGGGCCGTCAAATGAAATGATCGACGCATTCTTAAATGAAGCTCTTCTGAAAAGTAAAGCCAATCGGGAGCATGAGATGACTATATTTGAAAAAGCCAAACGCCGGCGACTGGACGAAAGAGTCGAGACACTCCCGCCAAATCAAAAGACATCCGTTGCGGATAAAAACAAGTTCAGGACGAGGAAAAGGTTCGCTAAAGCCATATCAATGGGAATGAAGCTACTACCCTCCGAAGGAAACACTCCCGGTGAAGCAGAAATGCATCCTGGCTACTGTTCATATCATCGAAAGATTTCGCACCCTACCGAAGAGTGCGACGCTTTTAAAAGATGGTGGCAGGGATATGTTGCTCACCGACAACATTTTAAGCGGATGAAACGCAAAACTCGTCGGGGGAAAAGAAGTGCGACTGAGGAGCATAGAAGAAATACCAGTAACTGTCGGATGGTCAACACCGGGGTATCGCAGATTCTCACTTTCGGAAGCGACTCTGACGAAGAGATGGCTCTTAGCCCCCTCTTTAAAGAATCCACCTTGGGGAAGGAGGAAGAACCGAAGGCCTGTGAAAATATTCAGCTGCGCAATCGCACACTTCCAGAAAAGAATTTCGGACCCTCGAATAGAAAAGATAAGGGAAAAGAAAAGATCTCTGAGGATATCGCCCTAGAGGACCAAGTCATGAAAGAGCTGACTGCCAAGGACCCGCCAAAAAAGAACAAGGTGGACTACAACGTTCTGGCACACTTGAGGAAGTTACCTTCGCAGCTCAGCGTTCTCGACCCCCTTCTACTATCCAAAGAAGCGAGAGATTCACTGATCAAGGCGCTACAAGAACCGGAGCAATTCCAAGCTTTTCTCGCCGAAAAAAAGATGAAGGACGAGCTGGAGGAAGTACACACAGCCGATATCACCTTCGGCGACAAAGACCTCCTTCTTGGGACGTGCGAGCACAACCGTCCCCTCTATGTCTCAGTATACTGCCATGATATAAAGATAGGCAAAATCCTGGTCGACAATGGGTCTTCCGTTAATCTCCTTAACATGTGAGTGTTGAAGGAAATCTGCATGAGCGTCCAGCATCTCGCTCGTGATAAAATCACCATCTCTGGTTTTGACTCCCAATCATCGCGGACTCTTGGGTCTGTGATATTGGCATTACAATTCGGGCTACTTGTCACGGATATTAAATTTCATGTCATTGACGCTAAATGCTATAACGCTTTGCTCGGCCGGCCTTGGTTACACGAGTACAACATCATCCCTTCTACACAACGTCAGTGTATGAAATACTTTAAGGATGGTCTCGAGTATACCGTAACAGGAGAGCTGAACCCATTCTCCATGAACGAAGTCTGTAAGTACGAAGATGCAAAATACTTTTTGCCAGATTTCGAGGACACGGAGAGATGTCGCAAACCGGAGAACAAAGCTATCACCACCATTCCTGTCTTCGGGAGTGATACTGAGGAAGAGGAAGAGATAATTTATTCAGGTCCACCCCAGTACAACAAGCCGGGACCGTCCGCTCCTATGTTGATCTTTGGCAGCGACTCGGAAGATGGGGTCCATGCTATATTCTCCGCTCGGCCACCAATACAAGCATTCGCTGGTGATAATCAGAGTTTGCAAATTACCATGATTCCGTGGGAGCACTACAAAGATCTCAACACACTTGAAGCTTATAGTGTGCAAGAGCTACAAACATTTTACGTCCCTCCTAAGCGAAAAGGTGAACAGGCAATCCTATTCTACCGATCCACGGAAACAAGAGTGGAGAAAGAAGTTTGGCATGGCGCCGATTCTACGCTCGACAGGCTCCAGCCCATCCGTCTGCCTAGATATTACACAGATGGCTTGAAAAGGCTATTGAAACGCCAAGGGATACCCTTCAAACAGACCGCTCAAAAAGCTAAGTTCTATGACAGGATCTGGAACGTTTCCGGAACTCAGCGCAAGTTGCCCAACGGGAGAATGGAAGCAATCGGGCTTGGATATGTTCGGTCCAAGAAACGGGAGCTACTCTGCGACTGCTACGTCGTACATGACTTTGATGAAGAAGGAAATGCTCAATGGGAGAATGCTAACCCTGAACCAGAAAGAGCCCCCGACGTGAAAGTGCCCAGTCCGTCGTTCGAAGAACAAATGGACAAGCTTATAAGGGAAGCTGGTCAAAAAGTTCGAGACGACCATAATCGCGAAATGGCCATCTACGAGAAAGCCAGGACGCAACGCCTTCTTCAACAGCCTGCGAAAGATGAAAATGCCCCTCCCTGTCAACCTGTTGTGCAAAAGGCCCGACGCAGAGGCAGAAACAGGGCAAAGAGCGGAAAAGGTGTTCGACAACGACAAAGCAGGACCAAGAAGTCACGCGATCGGGAATCGAGCGGTCCGGATTTGTCCCTTATGAAGAAGATGAGTCGAGCATACTCTTTTCCTCAAAACAAGACAAAGAAGATACTTGATCTTGCCATAAGACATCAAATGCTTACACTCCTGGAGTCCAAGCACCCCGAGCAAGCTTACGAGGTTTCTCACCCGGACTATTGCTCCTATTATAGGGCAATAGGACATCCTATTGAAGACTGCTTCACCTTCAAAAACTGGGTCGAAGACCAATATCAGCTCGGCAAATTCGCTCTATCCAGCAGCTGGAGGGTAATACCACCGCAGAAGCATGGACCCAAAGCCACGAGAGTAGAACCAGATCCACATCGGTCTTGGAAGCGAACTCGTACTTGTCATATGATAACGATATCAAAAGAAGAGCCCGAGAGTATGGACGACCTCCCCTGGTGCTTGGAAAACAATGATGACGAGGTGATCTCAGAGTTTCCACCGGCACCGAAAGAGCTGGAAGATGGAATACATATTACTGCAGATAACCTCAAGAAAATTAATTTGGGGACGGCAAACGACCCGCGGCCGACATTCGTTAGTGAGTTGCTGTCTGAAGAAAGGGTGGCTACACTAAAAGACATGCTCACGCAGCATAGGGATTGCTTCGCATGGAACTATTCCGAGATGCCAGGATTAGAGCCAGAGATTGCTGTGCACAAGTTGGCAATATCTCCGGACGTTAAGCCGATCAAACAAGCGCCGAGAAAATGCGGCTCGAGCTTGAGATGGGTATCAACGCCGAGGTCAAGAAACTAATCGACTCCGGCTTCATCCAAGAAGTTCAGTATCCTGATTGGATCGCCAACATCGTCCCAGTGATGAAGAAAAATAGGACAGTGCGCATATGTGTGGACTTCCGTGATCTCAATAAAGCCTGCCCGAAGGACGACTTCCCAGTACCGGTCACTGAGCTGATGATAGATAACACGTCCACTCACGAAGTTTTCTCCTTCATGGACGGATCGTCGGGATATAATCAGATAAAGATACATCCCGAGGATCAGAGGCACACCGCTTTCCGGATCCCTTTGGGTATATTCTACTATAAGGTGATGCCTTTCGGTCTAAAGAACGCCGGTGCCACCTATCAGAGGGCCATGACGAGAATCTTCGACGACCTCATACATGAAATCGTCGAATGTTATATCGACGACCTCGTGGTTAAAAGCAAATCATACGAGGAACATCTCGAACATCTGAAGATCGTATTTCAACGCCTTCGGCAATACAACTTGAAGATGAACCCTCTCAAATGCGCGTTCGGGGTGTCCTCAGGTAAATTCCTAGGATTCATCGTCCGACACCGAGGTATCGAGATAGATCCGTCAAAGATCAAGACGATTACGGAAATGCCCCCGCCAAGGACTCTCAAACAATTGCGGTCTCTCCAAAGGAAATTCGCGTATATCCGGCGATTTATAGCCAATCTCTCTGGCAAGTGCCGCCCTTATAGTCACCTGATGAAGAAGGGAACCCCGTTCGTCTGGGATCATAAATGCCAAGGCGCGCTGGACGAAATCAAGCAATACTTGCAGAATCCGCCAGTACTAGCCGGTCCGGTCAAGGGAAAGCCCCTTATTCTTTATACAACAGCCCTCGAAGGCTCCTTAGGCGCATTATGGGCACAAGAGAACGACCAAGGGAAAGAAAGAGCTCTCTATTATTTGAGTCGAGTTTAACTGGGGGCAGAAAGCAATTACTCTCCCATCGAAAAACACTGCCTGGCGTTGATCTTCGCGATAACGAAACTCCGGCACTATGCATTGGCGCATGAAGTCCATCTCATATCGAAGGTGGATCCTCTCAAGTATTTGATGTCTAAGGCCATATTGACGGGACGACTTGCTAAATGGGCCTTACTCTTGATGGAGTTCTCAATAACTTATCAGCCTCTTAAGGTAGTGAAAGGCCAGGCCATCGCTGACTTCCTCGCTGAGCATCCGATACCGGCCGATTCCCCTTTGAATTGCGAACTGCCAAACGAACATGCGTTTGATACGATCGACGGTGGTGATACCCGATGGGAACTTTATATTGATGGAGCGTCTTCCATGAAGAAGCACAAACAATACACGCCCATAATCAAATCGGGGGTAGGCCTTATCTTCGTAACTCCACAAGGAGGGATAATGCGATTCGCCTTCTCCTTGACAGAACCGAGGATGAACAATGAAGCCGAATATGAAGCTTTGATAGCAGGCCTCGAGATCGCCATCGACATGGGAATTGAAAACCTCCTCATATACAGAGACTCCCAACTGGTCGTTAGTCAAGTAAACGGCGACTACCAGACGTGCAAGCCGGAGCTGGTAAAGTATGGCGAGAGAGTACAGCAACTGCCGACTCAAATTCCCTCCTACATGCTGGAAAGCATACCGCGTGCAGAAAATAGCAAAGCGGATGCACTAGCTAAGCTCGCTAAAGAACTGGCCGACGAGAACCTCGATGACGTGAGGATCGTTGTGCAAAGCCGTCGAGTCCTCGCACCGGCGGAAATATCTCCGGAATCATCCGAGGAAAAGGAAGCGACTGAGCAGACGGACCTGCAAATAAAATACCAGGAAAAGGCTGAGGATTGGAGAGAAGTCTTTATAGACTACTTCAAATCCCGTCGAATGCCTGAAGATGCGTCCTCAAGACACCAGCTTATGAAACGAGCTCTGTCTTTCGCTTTCGTCAATGATACTCTGTACAAGAGGTCGTTTGATTCTCTGTGGTTGAGATGTCTGGGACCTGAAGAGGCGAAAAGAGCCGTCCAAGAAGTTCACGACGGACTTTCCGGTTCTCACCAAGCTGGTCCTAAGATGAAGCTGAAGATTAAAAGGATGGGTTATTATTGGCCCACGATGATCCGGGACTGCCTCGAGTATGCGAAGCAATGCCACTCATGCCAGATTCATGGGGACTTTATCCATCAACATCCAAATCCACTACATCCAACGGTGGCTAGCTGGCCATTCGAAATGTGAGGAACTGACATAATCGGCCCCATTGAGCCAGCATCGTCCAGAGGACATCGTTTCATTTTGGCGACAACTGATTACTTCTCCAAATGGGCAGAAGCAGTACCACTGAGGGAAGTGAAGACGGAGAATATCCTCCACTTCTTCAAGACGAACGTCATCTATCGGTTTGGAACTCCGAGACGGATCATCTCCAACAACGGGCCAGCCTACAGAAGCCACAAGATCAGCCTCTTCGCACAACAACATAACATAGACTGGAGATATTCATCAGTCTATAATCCCCGAGCCAACGGTCTAGCGGAGGCTTTCAACAAAACCTTAACGAAGATGGTGAAAAAGACGGTGTCCCGAAATAAGAAGGATTGGCACGAGAGACTACATGAAGCTCTCTGGGCGTACCGAACTACGTTCAAGACGGCCACGAACACAACGCCATACGCATTGGTATTCGGTACAGAAGCGGTACTTCCCCTCGAGATAGAGTTACCCTCTCTACGAGTGGCAGTCCATTATGAGCTAACGGACGAAGAGAATGCTCACCTTCGGCTTGAGGAGCTAGATGCCCTTGATGAAACCCGGCTCATAGCGCAATAAAATCTGGAGGCTTATAAAGCAAAGATGATGCGCTCTTACGAAAGATTGACTAGGCCGAGGACATTCCGCCGAGGCGAACTCGTACTAGTGGTCAAAAGACTTATGATCCCCAATCGCGCCAAGCGGGGAAAATTCGAGCCGAACTATGAAGGCCTGTACATCATAGACAAGGTCTACCAGGGTGGAGCCTATCTACTCATGGACATGCATGGTGAAAGACCTTTCAGGCCAATAAACGGTCGCTTCCTGAAGAAATACTACGCTTGACGAGTCACGGCCTAGGTCAATGATAGATGACGACGACTATGTCCGCTCGTTATCTTCCTAAGCCCAAACTCTATAAGTAGTAACCGGCTTACTTTACAATGGACCGAAACGTCCCCAAACTAACAACGGACCGAAACGTCCTTAAACTAACAGCGGACTGAAACGTCCTTAAACTAACAGCGGATCAAAACGTCCTTAAACTAACGACGGACCACTATGTCCTAAAACTAGCTGTTGACCGAGATGTCGATAAACTACGGTAGATTGCAGCATCCCAAAGCTGATACAAAAAAAAGAATAAACAAAAAAAAGAAAACGGTATGTCCATAAGCAAAATGGGCACAGATGAAAACCTGAAAGGGCTTCGTGAGTAAAAACAGCAGGGCTACCGGCGAGTGTTTGTGAAAACCCGAAAGGGCACAACCTCGTTAAGAGACACTTGCAGGGTCCTCTCGACCTTGTAAGGAGAAACCACCCGCGTGAGATCCTTATGACTCACAAGGAAGCAACACACTTAGGAATCCTCACGATTCCTAAGGAGAAATTACACTTGCGAGATCCTCACGACTCGTAAGGAGAATCCTCTTATGAGACCCTCACGGCTCATAAGATTTGAAAGTCTTAAGCTACAGAGACCTGAACCTGTTCTTAACCAACTCCCACAACCTTCGATACTGCCCTACAAGCGGTGCAACACTGACCCTTGTATACAATCCACAGGTGCGAATAAACATTTCCCTAACCAAGTCCCACCCGTGACTAGGGATATGTCCACACGGTGAACAACCCTTGTGAGTCCCCTCGACTTATAAGGAGAAAAATCTCTTGTAAGATCCTTACGACTTACAAGAAGCCATACACTTAGGAATCCTCACGATTCCTAAGGAAGAAAACACACCTACGAGATCCTCACGACTTGTAGGGAGAAATACCTTTATGAGACCCTTACGGCTCATGAAGTCAAAGGCCTTAGTCGACAAGATCCTAACCCTGTTCGCTAAGCCACCTTTGTTCGATATCGACAGAGGAAAATGATGATTCGCTCCTGACAATATTCCAGTTGTAGCGGTGCTGATGCCGAAATCGGTGTCTAATCCTAAGCTTGCGGCAAAAAGCTGGCGAGCCACACATGCATACGAAATAGCCGAAATGATGGGGCAACTTGCAACAAAATTAGCAAGTAAAAATGTATGCATGCAAAATGGCCGAAATGATTGGGCAACTCGCAATAAAAAGCAGCGAGTAAAAATAAAACAAATAGCCAAAATGATTGGGCACCGCGAAAAATAGCCGAAATGATGGGGCAATCGCGACCTTCGCGATATAAAAACTGAAATGATAGAGCATCGCGGAAAGAAATAAAATAAAAATAAAAATGAAATTTACGCCCTACAGGTGATATTACATCAATCCTTGTATACAATCCAGGGGCGCAAACAAAGAAGGAATCACACTCCTCCTCCCCAGGTTTCATCAGAAGAAGAAGCCAAATCTCGACGGGTCATATATAGCCTGGAGATCATCTCAACATTCGTCTCATTACAGCAGACACAATATCAACAAAGCGGAACAGCGGCAACTCCCAGTTCCATGACTCGGCAGTGTACAGATGACTGAGAGTCAAACATCGGACTGTGGAGTCCTTAAATCCACGGACTATGATGTCCTTAACCTTGACCGTGATGTCTTAAAACTAACATTGGACTGTGAGGTCCTTAAACTCATGGACTATGATGTCCTTAACCTCGACCGTGATGTCTTAAAACTAACAACGGGCTATGGAGTCCTTAAATCCATGGACTATGACGTCCTCCAAACACGGCAGTGAATCCGTGGGAAGCATCCAGAGCAACCCCTGACTCTATAAAATGCGGATAAGGACAACTTCACCCATCACTTACGGGTCCTCACGACTCGTAAGGAAGAAAATTCTCTTGCGAGATCCTTACGACTTTCAAGAGAAAACACATTTAGGGATCCTCACGATTCTTAAGGAGAAATTACACCTACGGGATCCTCTTAACCAGTAGGGAGAAAATTCTTTATGAGACCCTCACGACTCATAAAGTTGAAAAGTCTTAGGTGACAGATCCTAACCCTGTTTTCTAAGCCATCACCACTCTACAACAAGCCCAAGACTGACAGCTACATGCTATCTACAGACCGCACTTGCAAAAGTCACATGGCAAACAACACAGCAAGAAAGGAGAAAGCAGAGAAATGACACAAGACATTACGAAGAACGTGTATCTTTTATTTATGAATTCGATTGGGTACAAAATACATCATATGAAAGAATAGAAGAACAAATACATTTTATTCAAAATTACAAATGGTACAAAATTTTTATTGAGAGGAAAGCGTTTTCAGTAGTCCAATCAGCCGCTCGCGCACTTCCCTCGGCCCCTCTTCCTGATCGGCTGCCGCGGCCAACTCTGCTTCGACCTGGGCTCGCTGCTGCAGGTAAGATGAGAGTTGTTCCTCGACGGCTCGCTGAGCTGCTTCACGATCTTGTGCATCCCGCTCAACGATATCGAGCTTCTGCTTCAATGTTAACCCATCGGAGATACATTGCAGAAGGCCTTCGAAGATAAATTTCACCTGGGCAGCGTTCGCGTCGACCTCAGCATGCAGTCGAGCAGACTCGCTTGAAGTTTCTTTACATTCCCTTCGCTTTAAAACCACTTCTTGTTCAAGATGGGGGAAGTAAGAAGCGCTCTGCTCGATCCATACCGCCCGTTGAATGCTCATAGCTAGAATCTCAGGTGCCGGACGCTTAAGCTCAAGCGCGTGCAAGCAAGCCTCGATCTCCCGGCAGCGATTAACCCAAGACTCAACGACGCCCTCACCATGAAAATTCATGAGCGTCGCCAGCATAGGGTTAACCTTTGCGGCAAAATCCGCAGCAGATGTGGGAGTTTCTGCAGCAAACTCCTCAATATACTCGCTCAGCATGCGTAGGCTGGTCACAGCACCTTTGGATGATGGACGCCTGGAAAAGGGCTCGGCCAGCATTATAATACGAGACTCGAACGGGGTTGGAGTCGATGCGATTGCTGCAAGATAGATCATAATCAGATATCGGCTCAGGAAATAAAGAAAATACGCAAAAAGTAGAGTCTACTATACCGGTTGCAGCAGGGGACAGAGCTGGGAGTACTGGTGGCGCAACAACAGCCTCGTCCCCTCCTTCGATTCGTAAGGCTACAAGCAATATAAAGAAGAGATTAGCAATAATGTGACTGTCCGTTAAAGAAGAGGACGTCGTTTAGAGAAAACACTCACCGACACCAGCAGGCGGACTCATCTCGAACAAGAAGGAGAAGTGTGGGTGCAGCACCTGGTACAGGTGGTCAAAAAGGACTCCTGCAAAGACACAATAGTACAACGTCAGTACATAAATTATGCAGCCTAAAGATAAGACTGATGAGTCACAAATCCATACCTTCCAGCATCTGCGACGGTGCGAGAGAAGGAAGAGAAGTGGTCACCGTCAGAGCAGTAACTGACGGCGCTCCCTCGGGTAACGCGGCATCAGCACTAGCGGCACCTGCGTTAGAAACAAGATAAACCCTGTCAGGAAGGATTGCAGAATAAAAAGAAGGACGGTAATCCAAAATTTACCTGATGAGTCGCCAGCCGGAGCCGTGATGAGGGCACCACTTGATGCAACGGTGGCGTCCCCCTCCTCCATTGGGGTGGTCTCACCTCCCGTTGCCTCATCCCCCGACTCTACAGGAGCCGTCGTCACGCTCGCGATGCCGGGAGACGACAAGGAACCGTAGGCAGGGAGAGCGATAATCGGAGCAGTACCCGACTCTTGAGAAACAACGGCCATCTCGTGCTCAGCGATCATGCCCGTTTCGCCCGTTACCATCTCGGGCTCAGTGGTCGCAGCCGCCTCATCCATCACTGCCGTAGGCTCGTCCGTAGCAGCCGTTTCATCCACTGCCATAGGCTTTTCCGTAGCAGCCGTTTCATCCACTGCGGCCTCATGCTCGGCTGTAGCAACCGTCTCACCCGCTACCACCTCGGGCTCAGTGGTAGCAGCCGTCTCACCCGCCGCCACCTCGGGCTCGACAATGGTAGCCATCTCGGGCATAGCAGTCGTGACTGTCTCGTCAGCCACTAGCTCGGGCCCGGTAACTATGGTTACATCGCCTGCCGTCGCATCGGGTTCCGCAGCTACCCCCTCTACTACCCCCTCAGGCTCGGCGGTCGCCGCCACTCCTTCAGTAAGACTCGGCCCTGCAGGACAAGATATATAAGAACTCGTAGTTTAAAACTTTTACAACAAAGCCTCAAAAACACATTACCTGAGGTGGATTTACCATTGGCTTCCCGAGCTGCACGTGCCACTCGTCTATGAGCAGTAGACAAGGCGACCGGGAGCTCCTCTGAAGGAGTAGCAGCGGGAGTAACGGAGCTTGAACCTGCTCCCGCAGCCAAAGCAGCGCTACGCTCCCTTGCTGCGCGTCTCAGGCGCTTCCTTTCCTCCCGGGCCGTCACGATAGACCTTTTGGAAGCCTCCTTCAGCAAGGTGTCGTCGTCCGCATTCAGGGTTACCTCCAGAGCCGTCAAGGCTTTCATCATCGGTTTTTAAGTAGGACTTCTTGCAGCAATCCCGAAGAGGCCGGGACTTCGGTAGCTGGCCCGGGGAGAATTTCCGCATCGGCTTGCGAGGTAGGTCTTGTGGTCCCTGCGATAAGATAAAGAGAAGGTCAGATTACTCATAAGAAATGGAAGCAGAAACATAGCGAACCGAAATGTACCAAGGCCTAAGGATGCTCTAAGTCGTTCCTCCTCCTCGAAAGTCTTGAGAGAAGCAGCGAGGGCTTCTTCGGTAGAAATGCCTGTTAAAGAAGGAAAAGCGTTAGTCAAAAAACAACGATAGAGGTACGATGCAATGACAAAAAAATATACAACTAATGATTACCTGATTGCGCGAGTTTAGCCAACCACTCGTCGCGCCTTGCCAATCGCTCGGAATCTGCGATGGCAGCCGCCGGATTAGTGTCATCTGGCGGCGTGAATAGGCTGTCATTGGTCCCGTACTCACTCAAGCCCTCGCTATAAGGAGCATGAGGTTCCTGACCAAATGCAACGTCAGCAGAGAGGATCGACTTCTTCTTCCTCTTCTGCGCGCGAACTCCGGTCGCACCCAAAATCAGCTTACGCTTCGTGGGCACCTTGGGACGGCGGGTCCTGATGTCCGAGCCCACGCCGGATTCGGGTGAAACCACGTTTACCGTCTCCATGGGAGCACGGGGCGCTGAGGGCACGTCCACAGGATCATGGGGCAATCTACGCGTGGGGCTTAGCACACGTGGATGCTCAACTCCAGCATCTCCTCTTAGTGGAGGAGGGACATGGGTCTTTCGCTTTAAGGTGACGTTGCGATCGCTGGCGGGGGGCGCACCCTTGCGATCAAGCAGCAGCCGCTTCTCTTCCCTGATGACAGCGCCGATCGCGTGCTGATACCAAGCCCCGTATATGTTGAGGGCCCTTCGAATACAACTCGGCTCGCTAATGAAAAAGTGGGAGCCCGTGTTTAACCGCATAAAGTGATGCAGTGCGCTCCGTATTCCCTCTCTGGTGGCCGCAGGCTCTTCCAAAAACGCCTCCAGTGGGACCCCCTGGTTATAGTTTAGCTGCTGAGCAAAACGATGGGGGTTGTATCTCATAAAAAGCGCCGCCTCATTTTTCCTGAACACAAGGAAGCCCGGCCTGATGGAGTATAGATGTAGAATCTCCCGGGCTTTCAACACGGAGGCCCCGTCCTTGAAATTATCGTGCAACGCCAACACCGCCTTAGAGGTTTCCGGGCCGATTATCAGGACCTTGTCCATGAAAGACATACCCGCTCCGACCGTGCGCGGACGAAGAAGCAACCCTTAGCCTCCCGCGGAGGCGGATTCAGGATAGAAGCACCGATCAGCCACATAATTCTCGGGAATTTGTACTTCTCGTAAAACGAGGGTCTTTTATGAATACCAAATACCCCGAGCACGTGCATTTCCATCCACGAAGTAAAGTAGTGCATCGGGAAATTGGCGGCTTGCACCCCCGGTTCAATTGCGTCCGCTGCCACGGTAAGACCATGGTACAGGTGGGTCAACCCGGTGTTCCCGATGGCCAATTGTATGCCAGCCACCATTTGATGTGCTGGGTAGAAGACGGACGGCCTCATATAGCGAGGGTGCATGGGGAGCGCGAACCAGTACAACCATAACCCCAGAAACCCGAGAAAGAAAGTCTCCTCGTCGATGCCCGGAGCAGCGATTTCCGACAAAGGAATGATTGCGGCATCGGGGAGGTAAAAGCCTTTTTTATCGGCTTCCAGTGCTAGTCGACGATCTAAGCCGATGCCGAAGGGGTCGTCGAGCTTGGCAAATTTTTCGCCCCGTTGCGATAGAATCTCCGGTCGAAGAAAGCGGGCAATGAAGTCTGCGAAACTAACTCCCCGGCCTCCCGATTCCAAGAAAAGACTCTCATACATATTCAGCACCTTTATCAGACTCGGAAACTGGTGCTGAATAGCGTTCTCCAGCGTTAAGTCCATCACCAACGGCTTGGTGGCAAAAACGTATTCGTCCGGAAGAAGTAGCTCCTCAAAGTGCTCCCCCCTCACCGGCAGACCGGAAATCTCAGCAAATTCTTCTAGAGAGATGGAAACTTCCCTGTCCATTAGAAGAAATGTATGGGTGGGGATGTTCTATTGCTCCACGAATGCCTTAATCTACCATGTCGGAGGAGAAGAATACTCGAACAGCGAGGCATATACCGCAGGGTATAGACCGATCTTCAGCAAATGCGTCTTCTTCGCTGACAAAATGTACCTGGCCCACTGCAAATACCCGGCTAAATGTCGAGGGGTCAACCCAATGTTGTAGGGTTTTCCCCAAGGGCGCGACTCGTCCTGGCATATGCGCCGCCCCAAAATATCCAAGGCTGCCGGCAGCTGCATGGGTATGGCAGCAATTGAAGGTTGAAGAAGACCCTCCGAAGTCCAGTTAACGACCTCCACGGCATAGTTCACCAGGGGTATATCTGCGTACGGGATCGATGAGATTGGATCCGATGGTGTCGCACAGGAGAAGCTTCGGCGACCTTTGATTATTTGGTCATACCACCTACCCCACAGGTGAAGGTTTTTGTACTCCGGGTCATAGTCCTTAATGAGAGTAAGAACCTCCCGGTCTACCGGTGCTTCGGGGAATCCTCCCTCTGAGCGGAAAAACGGGAACGGGAGATCAGAAGACATGTTGCCTGCAAGAAAGAACGAAATTCAATTATCAGTGTCATAATTTAATTCTAAAAAATCCCGACGCTCGGTACTTTAAAATCTGTACCATACTGCAATGCAGTGGAGAGGGGACCAAAAAGGGACCCACAAAATCCAGATGACAATGCATCAATTAATAAGACAGTCTCATCATTGGATGAGACTGTCAATTAATGAGGAAATTCCCAAAGAATATTCTTATTGAATGAGAAATCCCTCGAGAAAAAGAGAAAATCTCCTTTTCAGAGCAAAGCTCTATAACAGAGTGACACTTGTCAAACTCTGGTCACGAGCGAATAAAATTCCTTAAAGAGCCTAGCTCTGTAATGATGATGGAAAATCCATCAAAAGTTAATAAAAATTAATTCCTGAGAATTAAAATTCTGGGATCTTAAAGATCCATAAAAAAACTCTTAAGAGTTCTTCATCAAAAGATCAAAAAGATCTATATATTGTCAAAAGAGCAGAGCTCTGACCCATGGGCTAAGAAATCCTAAGGAAAGATTTATTTAGATCTATGGGTTCATGAGAGCAGGTCTCTGTTTATGAAACCCTAAAGGGGTTTTCTTTAGATCAAAATATCTATGAGAGCAAGGCTCTGCTAATGGGTAAGAACCCTAATTTATTAGAATTAATTTAATTTAATTTAATTTTTACCTAAATTTAGCAAAGCTCTGACTCTTGAAAGTTCTTGGAAAGAAGAGCAAGGCTCTGAAATAAAATTCTTGAAGAGAAGATGATAATCATATGAGGACCAAGAGTCCTATTTATAGGCGTTGAAACGCCTCCTTAACTTCTGAGTTGATCCAAGGGCTCAGATGTTGCCACCGCTGCACTCAAGTGTGCGCCACGTGAGCGCAGCGGTGGGGGACTCAATCGAATTGGGAAACTTTCACTTCCATTTGTTTCCCCCAATCAGAACAAAGCTCTGTTTCAAAATTCAAATTCTAAAATTGAAGCAACGCTTCAGATCCCTTGTGCTCTGCGCCGCGCGCCACGTGTCAAATATAGGTGCGCTAGCGCAGTTGCACTGCGCTCTGTGCTGCGGGCCACGTGTCAAACACGGGTGCGCTAGCGCAGTTGCGCTGTGCTCTGCGCTGCGCGCCACGTGTCAAACACAGACGCGCCACGTGTCAAACACAGGCGCGCTAGCGCAGTTGCGCTACGCTCTGCATTGCGCGCCACGTGTCAAACGTAGGTGCGCCAGCGCCAAGTGCGCTAGCGCTGGAATTAAAAGATTCCCCACCGTTAGATCAAAAGTTCTAATAATAATAATAAATTATTAATTAATCAGAATTAAAATTCTGTTCTGGAAAGATCTTTCCAATCTTGTTGAAAACAAGAAGATTGCCTTCTGTAAAACAGAAGCCCTAGGATCAAAGATCCAACGGTGGGGAAATATCCCCAAATCAATCAGAGAAAGATCTCTTCAACTAATTTAACAAATCAATTGCCCCTATATAAAGGCCCCAAGACTTCAAGTCTCATAGAAAAATAACCCTTTGCAAATTTTGAGAAAAAACTCAAAGAGAAAGAAAGGCAAGCCTTTGAAGAAAGAAGATCATTTTTCTCATCTTTAAAGATAAAGAACTATATTCTTGAATAACAGAGATGAAATCATCTCATTAAAAAAGAAGAACCCTCTTTTAAAAAGATTAGAGATCTAAGAACAAGATCAAGGTCTTCAATAAAAAAGAAAAGATCAAAAAGATCTAATTATAAAAAAGACTAAAAGAAGTACTCTACTTCATTCACAGATCTTTTGATCTATAAAGGCAGAGCTTTTTGATAAGAACAAGAACTTTGGTTCTTGGATCTTGAGGCAAGGCCTCCTTTGAGGAATATAAAAGTTGTTTTTTGATCCTAAAATTGATCAGATGTGCTTTGCGCTATTGAAAAGTGTCTTGCACTCATAAATTGCTTTCTTGTGCTTATTGGACTGGCGCATAGCACCAAAACGCGCCACATGTCAACCATAGACACGATCTGCGCTTTGCGCTTCTAAAAACAGCGCACTGCGCTATCGGGTTGACGCTCAGCGCCAAGCATGCCACGTGTCACTCACTGGCGCACCCATAAACTGGCGCAGCGCACTCATAAAGCGCGGTGCGCTAACAAACCAGCGCTTAGCGCTAAGCGACACGTGTCACCCTTATGTGTGCTAGCGCAATACGCTCTTTAATTGGCGCAAAGCGCCGGATGTGCCACGTGGTGCGCTATCAGAACATACCTTGTTCTGATAAATGCTATGCATTATTAAAAGGGCAGAGCCCAAATAAAGGCCTAATAGGCAGAACATAAATAAAAATGTTAAACATTTTTAATTGGACTTAGCCCAATTCTGGCCATAAGTACTCAATTTAAATTGAACTGAGCATAACTGCTCTTTCAATCAATTTACACCCGGTTCGAGGGTACATCTCTTCACTCCTTTGATATTTGTCGTTGTAATTCCTCAACGTTGTCAGAGAGGTGACGGGTCCCGACAACCACACATTACTACGGACTGTGGGGTCCTTAAACTCATGGACTATAACGTCCTTAACCTCGACCATGATGTCTTAAAACTAACGTCGGACTGTGGAGTCCTTAAATCCACGGACTATGATGTCCTTAATCTCGACCGTGATGTCTTAAAACTAACGCCGGACTGTGAGGTCCTTAAACTCACGGACTATGACGTCCTTAACCTTGACCACAATGTCTTAAAACTAATATTGGACCGTAATGTTCTCAAACTAATTATCGACCGCAATGTCATTAAACTAAACAACAGAGCTTAATTGCTCTTTTGTTGGATCTAAATGATCCCGTTAAGTTGATCTTAGTCTAGAATTAGACTATCGTGTCCTTAACAAACGTTTAAGTTGATCTTAGCCTCAAATAAGGCTAACATATCCTTAAACACAACCCCCCTAAACCCAAATCTAAGAAAGATACGGATTTGGACTAATCCACGTCCTACGGGCGACAACATAACTTAGTCTCCGTATACAATCCATGGGCAACCGAACAAAAAACAAACACCCACGACACGAAGTGACCATATGGAGAAGGAGAAAGTTGTTACCGCGATGCGGTAGCGTAATTAACTGCAGGGGCTTGCGCCTGCAGGGAAGAGCGTCCCCACAATCAAAAACCACTCAAACGAGGGGGAATCTGACGAAATCTGCTACATCGGCCGCATCCGTTTAAACCTTCGATACATGGTGCCATAAATCAACTTGGCATTTTCGGAGAGGTGGACGGATAGCACCAATTAGCATCTGCCCCGAATTTCAGGCAAGACGGACCTGCGCGGTCGCGTCTCCGTGATTCGGCGGGAAACAGTGAACTTCGCCGTTGGGTGTCGTATACTTATATTTATGCTTTGCGTGGTTGTGGATCCGCCGTTTGGTGAAGAGATAGCTCCCGCTTGGGGATGCCTTTTATTATTATCATGTATTATGGTTTTGGATCAAAAAATACAAAGGAGGTGCTGCCCAAATTATCAAAAGGCGAAACATGTTTGTCAACTACTAAACCTACTTGCATTTTCATGTCCCACTATTTATGCATTTAAGAAAATGATTCGTTTTTCATCATACCTTTATTTCAAAACTTCACCTCTTATATTTTCTTAAAAAGGTTTAGATTGCTGGGTTTTCGGCTTACTTGAGTTATGTTACGCCTTTAGACGTCGCGTGATTTAAGTGCCGGTCACGTGCTAATATTTCGGGTCGTGACAAAGTTGGTATCAGAGCACTAGGTTTAACCTTGGTTCGAGTCTAGGTTTGACTATGTGGAGTCTAGGGCATAATGTATTTCTGAACCTAGGCTTGACCTTACGGAACTTAGACTTGAACATGGGGGTATTAGACCTGAACTTTCGTTTCATAGGTTGACCCTGATTGATGGAGTAGGTAGCTTGAGTAAAGTGACGTACCGTACGTATGTTCCGCGGCATATTTACGATACGATACTCCACTTATGAAACCTTAGGATGTACATATTTTGAGATCTGTGATTCTCTTCGTACCCATGGGTATACATCCATTTGAGATCCTTGATTATATTCGTTTCCATGACCATACTCTCATTGATTCTGTTCCTCCTTAAGATCATGTATCCATTCTGGATCTATTGCTTCCTTTCATGCCCTTGATCTGTTTTCTTCGACACACGCTTGAGGTTCCTGTCACCATGATATGAGTGCAGATTGAGCTGCTGCTAGTGTTGCGGTCAGGACGAGCTCATCATGGATGAGGACTGACCATTGTGTTTTCTGGTGACATGGGAACGTCTCGATGTAGTGTTATGTTGTGATCTCTTATAGAGGCGAGTGTTTGCTTTTACACCATATGATCGGGCCATTGTTAGAGGCTGCCAGCTGCGAGAGAACTGTTGATGTACAGCATACCTCAGAGATTGTGATGTCGTCTACCGTGTGGACAGATGACTCAGCTATTTCTGAGATTGGTAGGATATCGCCTCCAAACTTTATGAGCTGAGATCTCTGTAGCTTTCAGGCAGAGCTGCGACATGTGATAGCTAGTCTATCCCGAGTTGAGAGACGAAGATGATTCGTCAGATTGATGCGCCGACGCAGGCCTAGTTGAGCTGAAGATTTCCAGTGTGGAGGATCTTATTCAGATCTAGAGTAGATCGCTCCAGAGATGACGTTCGTTGGATAATCCGATAGGGTATCAGCGGATTGACCAGTTTCGGATAGAGGACCTCACCCAGATGTGTTGTGAGTTGATCGAGAGCGGACGAGTGTTGAGTATTCTTCCGATGGTTGGGACGAATTCCCGAGGACGTGTTCGGCCAGATATCTTCTACAGAGTGATGAAGATACCGAGTCCGTAATTTCGAGTCCGTGCGAGAGACTCCGGATTGACTGTAGCCGAGGACCATTGCAGTACACTGATAGCATGGAGTGACGTCGAAGTGGACGATAATGAAGACGAGTGGAACAAGAGGTTCGTGCGAGATGTTAACGAGCTGTGGTTACTCCCCGTCGAGATTAGAAAGCTGATATGTATACAGAGGCGTTGGGATACGGCCAGTTCCCGAGGAAGTGTTGTACGAAAAACGCAGATGTTCAGAGAGCGAGAAAAGATTATACAAGAGTACCAGCCTCCGTACACTTCGGCATAGGCGAGATCGGAAGAGACCTTGAGCAGTTCCTTCCAGAACACTGCTGCGATAAAATTTGCACCGAGTATCAGTTGTGTTATGTGTTCAGAGGGCCAGAGGCCGACGCCAGTGACGTGCTGCTTTACGTGTGGTCGTGATAATTGGCCGAGAGTTGACCAGAGAAGTGCCAGAGCGGAATCATTTCTGTTAGCACACCTGACCGGGCCGATGAGCCGAAAGATTGCGAGATTGGTAATCCACATAGAAATGAGGACCTGGAGACAGATGACGCCATACCGACAGCAGGAGGCAAGCGGATGTTCTTGCTCTGCCAGTTTGGACGCACCGATATTTTTTCGACATTGTAGGAGGTGTACCTTAATATCATTTGTGCGATCTACGTTTGTGATCCGAGTATCACGCTTATATCGCTTGGATTTGAGTTTTGATGATTGAGTTTCATGATATTGGTTTTCGTGCACCATACCTGCACCTACTGGGTATTTACATTTTTGTGCATAGTTATTGCACTTGATATATATTTTATACACCGTTGTGTTGATTTGCGATTTGTACATATCTATTGCACTTGATGTCGATTTTGTGCCTTGGTGGCACGTGGACTTCATACAGTTGATTTGATTTTTGCACTCGGTATAGCTCATATATGCTTGCAGTGCTTTGATACGTATTTTGTGCACGCAGTTACACACGTTTTGATTTTCATACACCTTGGTACACTCGGTGTTGCTTTTATACGCATTTGAGTTATTGATGGGTTTTCGTGCACTGGATTTGGGTTTTCGTGCACTGGATGCACCCGATGTGTATTTTGTGCACTGGATACACCGTATTTGTATTTCGTGCACTGATAGTACTAGATTTGTATTTCATGCGTTTGTTGCACCAGGTGGTTATGTCGTGCGTTGATTGCACTAGATTTATACTCAGTACATTGGTTGCACCCGATTTATGCCTTGAGCATTCGTTTGACCATATTGGTGTTTTCGTGCGCGTTAGCACTTGACGTTCGTTTTCGTGCACGCTACTGCACTAGATATTTTCATGGACCGGACGCGCTTGGTTGGATTTTGCGCATATTCGGTGCTTGATATTGGATTTTTGTGCATGTTGGATGCACTTGGTTTAGATTTTTATTCGTGCATGTGGGATGCACTTGATTTCGATTTCATTCGTGCATGATGGATGCACTTGATTTGGATTTTCGCGCTTGTTGGACGTATGATATGAGGTGTGATTTTGTGCACACCGGATGCACTCGATTGGGATTTTCATTCGTACAGGTTAGTTGCACCGGATTAGGATTTTCGTGCACTCTAGACGCACTTGATGTGGTTGTTGTGCACACCCGTTGCACTGGACAGATGATTTCGTGCACACCCGTTCCACTTACTTTTTCTTTTGTGCATATTGTGGCACTTGTATTTGGATTTGATTTCCGTGCGCACCGGACGCATGTGATTGTTGGATACGCCTTTTGAGGCTGATTTTTCTTTTGAGCACCTTGTTTTCATGATGAGCACTATTTTGTGTAGTAGCCAAATAGGACTGATCTGAGGATAGTACCTGAGTACTTTCCATGCATTAAAAGTTACCAAGAGGTTTTCAAAAAGGAGCTATAGTCTCGCTATTTCCTACGTGTCCGTGAGCGACACGAACGTTTATGAAGGAAAATCTTTTGGGATATTTCAAAATGGACGGAACGTATATCTGAGCGAAACATATACGAAACAATATTTATTATTTTACAAATGAGCGTCCGTCACTTGTGCCGTGATTTACGCATCACACGGCGATTCAGAAAAGATTTTGCATGTATTTTATTCAATTTTTGAAATTTTTTCAAGGATGCGTACTATATACATATTACAGTATTTGGCTAGTGTACGTTGGATTGCAGTAGTGGATTTCGAGATCTGTATCTCCATTGTAACTCCAAGGATATCCGTGCAAATCCGACAATTTTCGTGACGCTTGACGGAGTTCGGTTTTTGAGTTTTGTACTCGTTTTTATGCGCACTTGACGCGCTGTGTTATTCGGTATCTTCTGTGATTTCGGAGTCCCGTTGATTTGAGCCGATTGTTGAAATGTTTTAGTGTTTGGGGGTTTAAATTTAAATTCGGGGACCGAATTTCATTAAGGGGGGAAGATTGTAACATTTCAAAAAAAATAATATTATTTTGGGAAATTAAATAATTAAATAATAAATATTGTGAATATTTTAGTATGCGGTACAATTAAATACCGATAAAGTGGAATATATTTCGAAAATTATAGGAATTACGGAAATGAGGGTGTACTATATAATTTACGCAAATTATAATTCTTATGATTTATTTTATTTCCATTTAATGCTAATCGCGATTAAATATCGCTAATCTTGCATTAATCCGGTTTTGTGCACATGACATGCATCATGTCACATTTTAGCACTTGTTACATTTTTATCATGGATTTCTCTTCATTTTCTTGCATGGTTGTTAATTTAAATGAGAAGAGTAAATAGAAAAGAAAAAGAAAAGAAAAGAGAAAATGATAAAGAAATGGGTATGGACAAGAGAGAGAGAGAGAGAGAGAGAGAGAGAGAGAGAGAGAGAGTGCGGGGTCAACCTTGAACCATGGGCATTCTTCTCTCATTCTTTCTTCATCATTCTCACTCCCTCCTCTCTTATGGCTGCCCTCTCCTTCACCTCCCCTTCAACCCTCACAAACACACCTAAAACAACACAAAAACTCCATATCCCTTTCACAAAAAAGATGCACAAGCCCACTACAAACACTTTGGACCATGAAAAATTGGATTTTGAAGACTTGGGGCAACTCAAGAAAATTCTTGAGTTGCCAAATGAGGTACCTTCCTTGCCATTAGCATAGTATTTCATTCACATTAGTGTCCATGCATATTTAGAATCGATTAAGTGTTGTTTAGTGAACTTTGAAAATTCCAAGTTAGGGTTTTGAGAAATCCTTGAGTGGTGAAGTGTAATTGAGCTTATTAGAGGCCATACAATCCCTGTAGTGATGATATATTGGATTAAACCTGAGAGTAACTCCCCATTTCACAAACCTAGAAACCCCGATATCGGAAAATTTTGAGAATTGTGATGTGTTTTAGAGATCTGCTAACACTCGGGTAACCTGAAAATTATTTAGCAAACACAGAGAGATGTGCAGGTGATATGGAGTATACCCTAAACACCCGAGACCCTACCCCCTCCACTTGGCCGTAGATTTATTCTTCCTGGCCTCAATTTGCGGCCAGGGTGTGGTGGAATCCATTCGTGTTTGGTTCATGTCTTAATCTCAAGTAAACTAGGCCTTTAACATGTGCAAAATTGGCTAATTTCACCTAGGGTAAAATCTGGAGTTGTTTTCTTGAGTTGCTGCATTTTTTTGCGACTTCGTTTTAACTTGAGTTTTGGTATTTGATATTTTAAATCCGTTGTGTGGCGTTTGAATGTCAACGGCTAAGGCTATTGGTCGTGTTTTGCATGCAAGGCTACAGGTTTTAACCTATGAGCAAAACGTGTGCCGTTTTGGTTTTCCGCCTTGATTTTAATATGCATTTGCGATTGTGTATTGGTTGTAGGTACCCCATGTGGAATTCGAGACGACGAGAAGAGCGTGGCATCATCGACTCCAGCGAGCGAGGATCAAGCTGAGTAGATCTATATTTAGGGGGGAAGTCGGGTGGATGGCGTATAGCACCCTCGCAAGTTTTTGATGGAAACCGATCTATAGGGTACAGATGTAGAAACCTAGATTTGAAAACTAGGAATATGATTAAAAAGATAATTAATGATGTATGATTGAATATATACATATGAAGATATGAGATGAAAGCTATAAGGATATGAAAAGTGAATGTGAATCACGACTTATAGATTGTAGTTATACTAGAATAGTATGAATTTTAGAGTATCATGACATTTGATGTATGGGATAGAATGTATATGTAAGATGACTTGATATGGAATATAAATGTGATGAAAGGAGTATACGATGTGATATGATGACTTGATTGATGTGACGGTATACGGATGCGAGTCGATATGAGATGATTTATACCTTTGCAGGTCCCCAGATATGAGATGGTTATGGATATGGTCTGGGATATAGGTATATATATGTATATATATGTTGTGAATCTTGAGTGATATGCCGTACGAGACGTTAGGTCCGTACCCTCATTGTCATATAGGTTGATAGGATCCCTGATGGTTTAATGCCGCTGTACGATGATTTTCCGTACGTGATGAGTTTGACTTGAGGTTTGATCCATACCCTTGACTAGAGAATACCGTACGATGGATTATACCGTATGTGATGTTGTGAGGCTGGATGCCGATTGATAGATTCACCGACTCGATCATGTAGATACATATACCTTATAGCTTTTAGCTGATGATTTATATTATGCTGCATTTATGTTATTCTCATTGCATTACATATACCTGTGCTAGTACACCTGCACCATTATCGATGATGCGTATGTTACACGTACACAGATTGGCCGGCTCACACACTTCATCATCGATAATTGCCATGTCACTACACAGTAGGATTGCTGCATCATGATATAATTCCTTGCATAGTTTACTTTCTATAGTTGCATATGCACCTTTATACAGTATTGCGTTGGACTTTGGAGAATTTGGGAACCACGGGATATATTTTTAAACTGGATTCATTTAAAAGAGCGGTTTTCTCTCGATATGTGCATATTACTATTTCATGTTGCATGATATACATATATGCTTACATTTCTGTTATATGTCGCATACATCATGCTTTACGCTTTTACGCATTGAGATATGCTGTTTTCATGAGATTTCTGAATTTGTGAACCGTGGCTATTTCAAAGGAAAGCATGTACTGTTTTAAAAACCCGGTTTCTCTTGATATGATATTTCAGTGCGTCCACCATGCGTTTTCTCGGTTCTGAGACGTGTGACATGTGAAACCCGATTCGAGGAGCTGGATGAGGCTGATTGCGGGTATATGGTGGACCCGGTATGGTACCCGGGGCGAGAACGGATTTGCTGTGCAGTAGACGGTGAGCCTGACAGAGGGACTACTACCTACCGGTGATTGGTTGGACCCGGCGGCTATCCGGAGGATACCGACTGGAGTCGAGAGATGATACGGGCCGATCCGGACTGACGGAGCCCGTGGGCCGATCCGGAATGACGGAGCCCGAGAGATATGAGGATTTACGTGCCGATGCTGGGCACGGGTTTCATGATGTTTCGAGTGTCGATGCTGGACACTCAGGTTTCATGATTTGTTGTGCCGCGAGGGACACACGTTGATTTATATCCTCTTATTTTCATGCATATGCTTTTATGATATTTACATGCATGACGTTGTTGTGTCATTGGTTGATATGTGGACGGGATCCACTTGCATACATACATTGATCATATGGTTGAACGAGATCTACATGCGTACATACATTGATTATATTGTTGGATGATATCCACATGCTGATAGGCATTTACTTATAGTACTGGCATATATACAGATACGGTCACCCTAGATATCATAGTATTACCTTTATGATATAGTTAACCTAGGAAATCGTTATTTTATTCGATTTCTACTTGTTGATGTTTTTCTACTCACGAGTTGGCAACTCACCACTGTTGTGCCACAGTTCTTGCAGGTTGACCGCTTGGATCAGTAGCGGTATCGTTGGCATGCTGTTGCATTCGGGTGATTGCTTTAGTAGGTGGTACATATTAGATCATACCTCTCTTGTATTTATTTTTCATATTGTATCTAGTCAACTCTATCAATCAAACTAGTATTTGTATAAGTAATGAGACTTAGTGAGACTTGTGGTTGCGAGACTTAGAGCGAAGTGTATTCCGCTACTTGTGGTGTTGATGTCTTGCTTACTTCTTTATGTTTTGTGGTGAACTTCGCCGTTGGGCGTCGTATACTTATATTTATGCTTTGCGTGGTTGTGGATCCACCGTTTGGCGAAGAGCTAGCTCCCGCTTGGGGATACCTTTTATTATTATCATGTATTGTGGTTTTGGATCAAAAAATACAAAAGAGGTGCTGCCCAAATTTTCAAAAGGCGAAACATGTTTTTCAACCACTAAACCCACTTGCATTTTCATGTCCCACTATTTATGCATTTAAGAAAATGATTCATTTTTCATCATACCTTTATTTCAAAACTTCACCTCTTATATTTTCTTAAAAAGGTTTAGATTGCTGGGTTTTCGACTTACTTGAGTTACGTTACGCCTTTAGACGTCGCGTGATTTAAGTGCCGGTCACGAGCTAATATTTCGGGTCGTAACAGACCCATCGCCATCCAACTCAAACAAAAGGTAAGATCCACCTCTCTCCACTTGTCTCGCGCCTTCTTTCTTATAATGATCTTAGTTTCATGTCCTAATCCCTAATCTCATATTAAAATGATGTTAAAAATATTTCTGCATGCCTATTTTGGTAGCTCTTAATGATAATAATTTTAACCCATGTTTAAAATGGTTTAATTAATTACCTCTATATACGTGAATATTGCAACCTCACCCTACAAGAAATATGCTATGCTTAAATAGGTTACTTCCACAAAATACACTCATTTTAAGAGCTACCATAGGGCATCAAACTGCCCTTTTTGTACACCCACGTACCCATGTCACCAATATGATCTTGAAATAGGTTACTTTCACAAAATACACTCATTTTGTTAAAATGGCGTATATGTTTAAAAGATCCATATGAGACAAGATAATTGGAATAAATGTTTTAGAAACTAAAACGATATATTTCACTTACACTTTTATCCACCAACTACTTCAGTTTTGTTAAAATTTCTTACCCTTTAAGAGGGGATAATGCTAATCTAAATAATTATGCTATAGTTTTTCAACTTAACCCTTTTCATTTAGAAAGGAATATTTTTAGTATAATTTCTTCAGCCTATTAACTAAAATAAGATACCCTAATGGGGGAATATTTTATATGAATCACCCATTGTTACTAGACAATCGTCTCTAAAAAGGACACAAATCCTGCCGCCCATGTGCAACGGTTGCCAACATGAACGTATTTTCTAAAATATTACCTCAAACTTAAAACACCATAATTTTATAAAATTATTAATTACAATAAAATATCTCAATCCATCCTAAAAAAATATAATTTCATTTAAACACCTTGACCTTTACTAAAATGCTATTTTCAACAAAGGCCATAACCCGTATAACGATATTTTTCATAAGATTATCTAAAACTTTATTAAAAGAAAATTTTCAAATAAATACTCTAACCTTTTATTAAAAGGATATTTTCTCAGTAAAATACCATGCGTTTCAAAATGATAAATATTCCAAATATCATGGTTTTCTTATAAACAATAAATATTATTAAACGTTATCATATTTTATTAACTAAGCATTCTATAAAATAATATGAAGCACCTTACAAATTTAAAAAGATAACAAGATAAAATGAGTGATTGTGGAAGACCATATTAAATGAGATCAACTTTTTGATTACAAGTTTATGACATACATAACACATGATACAGTTAGGGTTAGAATGCGCGGACCTAGGTATGGAATACTTATATATGAGGATCCCTGCAGGTAGGATGAACAGTTCAATGTGTGGACGACTACTAATCCGATATTCGGGCGAATATTAACCCTACTTTGGGGTGAATGGTCCAATGTGTGGACAACTACTAACCCGATATTCTGGCGAATACCAACCCTACTTGAGGGCGAATGATCCAATATGTGGATGCCATACAATGTGGAAATTCCATGCCTAGATGTATACGCACTAACTCTAATTTGTCAATACCTTTACACTGAATAACGGGGATGGGTAGTTTGATTAGGCGAAGAGATGCGGAACACGGATTCCCCTACTATTCGATCATGATCCCGGAAAGTGAAACCGTACATTTCACTTCCCCAGTTATTGTTCCGTGGCCACAACGGAATAATCGCAAGTATCCGGACTCTTATTTGACAAACTAAAACGATTACGATACTTATTGATGTTCACCACCAAACTCACATAATATCATGCGCTGCACCCACATGTTATTTTATCTACCTTTCTTTATGAGACACGAATCTTTCAGTATCTTAGATGTGGATATTTTACTAGTTTAGACTTGTTGTTTATTATGGGACTGAAGGGTGGAAATACCTGTACACTTGAGTGATATTCACGCTAGACAAACCTCCATCGTAGTCATGGGACACCTTTCGGGGATGTTCACGCTACCGTATTGATTGCCACCTCAGTCATGAGCGCCAGCTCATACTGCTTCCAGCTAGTTATGGGATAGCTCAAGGATATGAGTACATCCACCAGTCAATTCTATCAATACACACATTGTTTAACCTGATCTAACTCTTAGACTGAATACCCGATTGACTTGAATTGAACTTTTATCTAACATACACCTCACACAACATACTCATATTCACATATATTTCTGTCAACATGTCTTAGTTGTATACCCTTCATACCTTTATATCCATGTACATCATATACATCATACTTATATACAGTTGCTCGTTTCTATACCTTTACTTCCTTATGAGGCATTCCTACCCGAGTGTAACTCGCCGACGGAATTTCCTTCTCTCTATCTATCTTTGGAATGTCCGTTAGAAGAGAACGAGTTTTATGACGAGGATCAAGGTGTGGAGCCAACAAATGAAGATTATACAGACTTGACGATGAAAGATTAGCTAGTTTCAATTTTTGTTGTTGCCCACATGTTTAGGGCTTTTGTTTTTCCTTCGATGTAATTAAACTACTTAATTTATTTTACTCTTTCTCTTGGGATGTAATAAAGTTTGGTTAATGAAAATAAATGTCTTTCGCTTTTATTATTTTTGTTTTGGTACACATCCTGCATGTTAGATATTCATACGCTTAACGTAACTGTATTGAATAGACCACCTTCAATACAGTTAAGTTTCGGACCTTGCCACGTCATCCTTCATCTTCTTTTGGAAAACGGGGTGTGGCATTCTTCCATTAGCCCTCAGGACTTCCCTTCCCGAATCGGTTGGTCTAGTGATCAATGATCTTTGTTGATTTTTTAGGGAATTGTGCGCTGAAACCTTGGATGTTGTGATGCTGGAGAATTTAGAAAATTCTATTTCATTGATACTTTGCAAGCTTGAGCGTATTTTCCCACCGTCATTTTTCGATATCATAATACACCTGACGGTTCATCTTGCAATCGAGGCTAAGTTAGCCGGACCGGTACAATATCGATGGATGTATCCCGTCGAAAGGTACGTGGAATTTTTCGTTTCACGCAATTTGTAAAATTATTGTTGTCCTATATGCCCGTATTTATTTATTTAACATATTTTTCTTTAGGTAGCTCTACACTCTAAAAAAGTATATATGCAATACAAATCGACCCGAGGGTTCTATCATGCATGGTTATATCCTTGATGAAGAAACCATATTTTGTTCCCGCTATCTGGACGAGAACTTTGAGATGGAGCTTAACTGGCCTCGGAGAATTCAGGACGGGCCATATGGTAAAGCGTCCTATAAGAAGGTAGACACTATGTTTATCAACAAGATATATTGGTTTATCCTCCTCAATAGCATATGTCTTGAAGAAATTAAAGAGTAAGTTTTTTTTGGATTAATTGTTATATTTGTGTTTGTATATGTATGAAATGATATAATATTAATGTCATAATTTATTGTTGAGAACATCATTCATATTAATGATGTACGTGAGAGGCATCCTGATTGGAGTGATGAACGATTGGAAAAATATCATCAGGATAATTTTTGCGATTGGGTTGCAGATCATGTAAGTTATTCGAATAACATGTTATTACTACCAGTCTTAATCTAAACTTATATCGTTATGTATTTACCGTAAAATTTGTTTTGTCAGATCCACGATCCGAACTTGTTTGCATCATTAGAGAGAGATTCAAGATGTTTAGCTCAGTTTCCTAGTATGTAGGTTGCATATTATAAAGGATTCGGTGTTCTTGGATATAAATTTGAAGTTAAGGACATAGAAATATCTCGAACCACTCAGAATAGTAGGATTGCGACGGTAGGATCGGATGTTGTGATTTATTATAAATACTTAAATTGCATATTTGGCATCCAATATCCTAGACGACAGAACCGTTTTATATATTTCAGTGTATTTAGTACGATACACGAACCGATACGGATAAATGGAGAAACAATCTCGTGACTTGGAAAGATGAATATGGATTGACAAGTGTGAACACACTTCGATTTTACGGTCAGGACGATCCATTTATCTTTCCGAACCAAGCGTTCCAAGTATACTACTCACAGTGCTTGAAGCATCCGAGATGGAGTGTCGTATGCCGTTGGACCCAGAGATGTTTACGATGTCCCAGAATTGGAGAATTGTATGGAGGACAACGATGAGGATGAAGAGGAGAGAAGACTTAGAGTGCTCCAACTGTTTGTTTCAAAAGACGGGTTGTATTCGGATGATCGTGAAGTTACGTGGGTTAAAAATGATATCGATGATGAAATCCAAGTAGATATGTCTAATGTGTCCACGAAACGAAAAAGGTTATCAGTAATGTTATATTATTACTTCACATTTCTACGATCTATACATATATTGCATGTATATGTAATGATTGTACTCTTATCTAGGTTTGATGACGACGACCCGAGCAGCGACGGGCAGCAGGAGCACCAGCCATGGCAGAGACAGAGGCAGAGCGGTTCTGCCGTCCGGAAACCTGCGTAGGGAGCTTTAAAGAGCCGGTCTTGCACCCCAATTGGTATCCCCTTCGGATGACTCTTTCCGTGTGGGCTTTACCACACCTTCAGGTATATTGTACGTATATTCATTTTGAATGAAATATTATAGATATACACGCATATTTATTTCAAAATTACTTATATAGTCAATATTTAATTTTCTAGCTGTTGGAGTTGCGTCCACATCAGAGGCAGATGCCACTATCGCACCTGCAAGTATGTTTATATATCCTATAATGCATGCATATTGATTTAGAATGTTATATCATAAATAGACACATATTTTTTTTGCTCTTACTTAGATAATCATTTTTTTATTGTCTAGCTGTAGGTGGTCCCTCCACATCTCGGGCAGAGGCCACCACCGCACCTGCGGGTATGTTTATATATCCTATATTGCATGCATATTGATTTATAATGTTATATTATTGATATACGCATTCTTTTTGCAATTACTTATATAATCTATTTTTAATTGTCTAATTATAGGTGGTAGTACATCCACATCTGGCGCAGAGGCCACTCTCGCCACTTCCGTTCCCTCCACTCAGTCTGCATGTTAATATGAATAAATATGAAATATTTATTCATTTTACATATCCTCTAAGAATAAACATGAACTTCATGTAATTTTATCATCAATATTTATTTTTTAGTAGGAGGGTACACGTCCACTTCCGGGTCACCGATTGTTCCTCACCGGAGGAACTATCGTCCCGCTCATGCTGCTGTCCGGGTCCAGGCTCGTGCTGCTGTCGGCGGAGGTATATATCGCATTTCAATTTTCGTTAATTCTCGATTTCTTAATACCACTTTGTCTTAATATTGCTTGTCTTGATATTTCTTGTAGATGCAGCACAGCCCCTTCCATAAGAGGGAGACTCGAGGGCCGAATCAGTCCCACAGGCTGAGGCCCGATAGAGCTAGAGGGGAGCCACCATTCTCCCTCTTTTTTACCCTCGATTATCGCTATATCGGCGATTATGACGAGAGGTTCGGCTGTTATATGGGGGATGAGAGCCGCATCCAAAAGAAGTATCCATTTCCCGTTGAGTGGGACGATCAGCACCGGCGCTCATTTGCCCTCTTCTGGGATCAGGCTCGGGTATTAATATATATTTTCATTTGACTTATCCAATATGTTTATTATTATTTAACACTTGCAGCTAAATACATTGTTTTTTTGTATTTGCAGTTGGATTACGACTTTCAGCCTGTATCCGATCCTGATCACCCATAGAGAGTGTTCGATCTTCACGCTCTGTACCTGGGCCTGATGAAGAACATGCAATCAAAGGTCCGATACAATAGGAACGAGCTGAAAATCGACTGTTATTTGGTATGGTTGGCGACCCCCGAGGCAGAGAGAGCGGCTCTCCTATATACTCCGACCTTTGCGAGAGCCGACGTAGATACATGGCCTCTCTTGTGCCAATATTACGACTCTCAGCACAAACATTTTTGGACTTTAAATATAATTCATTGTTTAGTATATAATTTATTTTTTTGTGTTGCTTAATTAGAAAACTAAATCTGAATGGGTTGTGCAGAAATATGCAGATCAAAATAAGAAGAATAGGAAGTCGGCGAAGAGGGGTCGCCCTACTTATACAGGTGGCTCGAGAAATATTACTCGTGCCATGGAGGCATCGATAAATTACAATAGATTTATTTTGATATAATGTAATATTAAGAGTTATTTTATAATATATGTAAATTTTTTGCGAATTGCAGAGAGCTCAGACCCTGATGCAAGGTGGTACACCGAGCGTGCTGACCGCGTATCTTATCGTCTACGGCAACTCGACAGATTCCGCCACGGGCGAGCTTCGATTCTCCGACACCGCTAACCAGGAGTATTGCGTAAGTGTTAATATTTATTCTAATTCGAATGAAATTTTTGTTTTGATATGTTCAAATTTAAATGTTATACTTATATTTTAATGGTTAATGTGGGTGTAGGAGCGGGTGTTAGAGCAGGTGGAGGCATCGGGGATGGATTTTAGTGGACAGCCCGATCCGATACTTCTGACCCCAGTCTTAGACGCCGCACACGGAGGGCACCACGGAGGTTGGGAGAGAGGCCGGGGACTGGGTCCTAGCAGGGCCCATATGAGGTTGGTCTCCACTCCGGCGGTTACTTCCCCTACCATCTGTGAGCGACGTCTGGAGGATGATGTTGCCGTCTTGAAAACCACCGTCGAAAAGTTGAAGGAGATGTTGGTACGTATACTTGTTAATAGTAAAATATTATATCACATTATAGATAGTAACACATGCAATATTAGTAGTTTGAGCTTATTTGGTTGTAAACTTAGCTTTGATTAATAATACTTACATAAAACTATCTAATTAAAATAAACTACGGTTTTCCAAACTATATACCCAAGCGAGGCCTAAGTCCCTAAGTATTTTTAGATTAGGGTTTCGCAATAACCTGATAATGATACGAATTCGACAATAATCTAATACACCGTTCTTACTCGTTTATTACACACACAATTTAATAGATGCAACAGGTTATTTCGGCTGCGGCTCCACATGCATCTCCTTTGGCTGCCGCTCCGCAAGCCACTAACTCGGTTGCGGTTGCGCAGACCACTCCTGCAGCTCCACAGCCCGCTCAGACTCCCGCACGGTTCGCTCCTTCATTAGTCGAGTTTTTGACGACTCAGGGCTGCATCGAGGAGCAGATGCGCCAGATTACGATATTTATCAGAGGTGGAAGAGCTGGACCGAGTTAGGATAGTTTTTTTTTTTATAATATTTTTGAGGATGTATGTACTTATATGATACATATTGTATATATTTTGGACGATATTGGTGGTTGTTCACTTGTTCACGATAATTTTGATTGATGTCGTATTCTGTTTGTTTATTTCTTTTATATATCATGCGCGTGAGATGTTGATCATGAATATTTCTGTATTTGGTTATATGATGTATATTATTGTGCACAGGACGGGAAAAAAACATGAAGCCATTTTTGAGAGAAAATCATGTCTCAGCTTGTTTTCTACACCTACGTTTTGGCATTCTACTATTGGGTTATCGATTTGAATCATCAGGCTGGTTTTTGAATGATTCCAGCTATACTTAGATCCATATTCAAGCCGGATGTGGCCTGAATCATATCATAAGTTGAAATCGGATTATAAAAGTAATGCTTGCAGTCCTGTTCTTCCTGTTGCAAGCACAACGTGCGCTTTTCCATAAAAAAGTTTTAAAATAAAAATAAAGAAAAGTGCAAGGTTTTAAATATTCTACCCATTATTTGCTTTTGCCTCTCAATGTTACTCCCATTATAAAGCCAACCTCGAAGTTGTTGACCTCGGTCTTTAGTGAACGTACAAACTGCTCTCCATTCTCTTTAATTTGTTTTCCCATCCAAAAAACCAAAACCAAAAACAAAAAGAGCTGTAGAGATGGATGAAATGGAAGCAGAGTACAACAACTATTGGGAAACCAAGAGATTCTATGAAGAGATTGATAGGTATTATCACTGCCCATTTGTTGTCTTTGATTGGTGTTCAACCTCTCATTCAAAAACAGAGCTTTTCAAGCCATCCACACGATCTTGTTATTGTTTCGTGGGGGTTTTTATTTTTTATTTTTTGACTTGTGTTACGATCGAATCGAAACAGTTGGGATTTCGATGAGGTTCTCTCCAGCCGCTACGATTCGAGCTCCCCCGAAGGCCCTGCCTCTTCTTCATCCCTTGCTACAAAGAACATAGAAATGGAGAGGAATAGGAGGAGGAAGCTCAATGATAGCCTTTATGCTCTAAGAAGTGTTGTTCCCACCGTTACTAAGGTATCATCCTCGATGCACATTTATTTATTTCATTCAGCATTTGTAACCTCTCAACTGGCTTATCGGCACAAGAGGCCTTTAGGGCCAATCAGATTAAGGGTTATAAGTGCCGGATGAGATACATGTTAGTTATGTTGATCAGGCTGAATGGGTATAAATGGGATTTTAGATGGACAAGGCGTCGATCATTAAAGATGCGATCGGCTACATCATAGACCTTCAAAAGGAAGAGAAAAAGTTGATCGCCGAGGTAGAAGAGTCGGAGTCGGCTAAAAAAGAGAAAACATCTGTTAGCGAGACCACGCAAGATAATGATGATCAAGGCTTTAATAAGAAGGAGAAGGAGAGAGGTCTACGCTGTTGCGTTTCGGCTCCTCCTGGGTCACCCGGCAAGCCTTCCATCGAAGTAACGGAGGTAAAAGTTCTTTTCTAATTCATAGTTTTTTTCGACCAGGAATTTTATTTTATGTTATATAAGAAAATTACCCTTTTTATTTTTGGGGATTTTATTAATTAACATGTTCAATTTAATTGATAGTAATGCAGCTTAGAGTATGTGAAGTGGGTGACAAAACACTAGTTATAAGCATCACTTGCAATAAGAAGAGGGACACAATGATGAAAGTTTGTGAACTCTTTGAGTCTCTCAACCTCAACATCATCTCTGCGAGCATCACCTCTGTTTGTGGAAGCCTTTTGCACACCCTCTTTGTTGAGGTATATACCCTCTCTCTCTCTCTTTCACACACAAACACACACTCAATGAGCTTTTTATTTATTTATCTATCTATTTTTCCAAGTTACAAGAGACGGTGTTTTACTATGTATGAATAAGTTTAAGACATGCAACCAATAAGAAGAGAGCTTATTCTGTCTAGCTTAAAAGACAGAAATGTGTTAAACGTCCTTTCCACCGCATCAAAATTCCGAAATTATGATGAGTGTCGAGAGATTTATTTTTATATTATAACAAGCCCGCGAAGATTGAAGATCGTTTGGACTTAAACCCTGGGCATTTGTGTACGGTTATTTTAATTTAAATAAATCAGCATTTAATATGCACCCAGTGAAATTCGTATTTGATTATCCTGATACTATGGTAAATGAGCTTTTTCGTTGTATCAAAACCTTGAAATTATATAAAATATATTTTTATATTCTTCTTCGTTTTTTAACCAAAACGAAAGCCTCATACCCCGTGAAATTTTTTACAAAATATCCCAAAGGTGTCACCAAACCAAAAAGTAAAGAGCAAAGAATATATTTTTATATTCTAACAGAACTTATATCCAATTTTATAACCCAATAGTTGCTGGATGTTGACCATTTAACCTTATTCATCTCAAATACAAAAGGTTACCTTCACCCATGTAGGTTCCTGGTTTAGTTATAATCAAGTTAACAATATATATATTTCCCTCATTTTGCACATTGTCTAATTAATTGATTCCTAATCTGCTCTGTTTTATTAACATAATGATCATCAGTAATGGAATCTTATATATTTGACTCAAGATTTATTCATATAAATATGATTTCAGTGTACTTCTTGGATTATGACATATGATGCTAAATGACCATGTGCAAATTTTTAATCTGAATTCCATGAGCTCATTTTAGTTCAATGTGAAAATTGCGAAGCATATTTCAATGTGAATTCAATTGATAAACATATAATTTTGACATGTGTCCCTCATATTTCACATGTTGATAAATCTTTCAGGAAAAAACAATAATTTAAAGGGACATGGCTTTTTAAATAAATCTTTTAACAGTAAAGCATGCAAAATTGATTGTAACATTAATTATTTTCTGCTCTCTTTATTTTTATTTTTCTAAAAATCCTCAAGTAAGACAAGATGTCAGAATCAGCTTATTCAACTAAATCATCACATGGGTAAATCTAACACATCAAGCCAAATAATTTGGTTATAATAATTTTCTTAACTTAAAACATCAATCGGAAACAGACTCAACTGGATTCCTGCTATTTCATAATATAAAAATAAAAACATCAATCAAGATCCTTATTTAGCAAGAATTTCTTTTTGTTTTTTTTCCATGAACAAGTTGTTTACATTTTGTTTAGTGATTTTATGCAACATTGAACTTACTTTCTTCTATCAATTTGTTTTTCAGGCTGACGAAATGAACAGTGATCAACTGAAGAAAAAGATCGAAGGAAGCTGCAATCGCAGAATATGATGCCATGCAGCGATGGCCAGCTCTTAGAGAAGAATGAGACTAAGATCATTAAAAGGAAGTTATCAAAACTGGCCACCCTAAGAATTTGATGCCTCAAGAGATTTAGCTTTGGATACTCCCTCTGTGTCCCCCCTCTCTCTTTCTTCTCTATTTTTTTTGATGTCATTTAGGCATTCCCCCTCACCAGTGGGGGAGGTTTCTTTATTGGGAATAAAGATATTTATTGTGAGATTGAGACCAGTTTATAAATTTAAGAGGCTACAAATTTGATTGACTGCCATGTATCCGATACTTTCTAGGCCAATTTTTACTCTTATAAAATGTTCAATTTTGTTATCACCTTCGTATTTCCCACTTCTATATCTCATTACATTAACGGGAGAAATCTACATTATGGGATTTTCTCACTTGATTTTTTTTTCCGGGGTGGGGGTTGCAAAACAAAGACGGAAGTTCTGCGTTTCATTAAATGAAGTTTTTCACAAAACTAGAATGGAGAAGATACAATGGTGAACAAAACCACTGACACATCATAAAAGAACAAGCAAGAGAAAAGCAGAATAGTAAATCACTTAATTTTGAATAGAGAGTTAACAAAATGAAATCTTGGAAATAAGAAATAGAAGACAAAATTTGGGAATAAGCAACCCTTGCCAATAAACACCCCTAACTTGTTCAATTCGCCTTGTTAGCCATAACAGACTCTCAAAGTTTTATTATAGAGTTTTTGTTGAGAATTCTGATCCCCTCATCACCATCAAGAACCACATCAATCAATACAAGAAGAAGATAGTACCGGATTTACATGGTTTGACCACTCGAATACATCCATGAGGCAAAATATGATCATGAGGATTCCATTGATACATAAAAGTAACAGATGTTACTTAAGTCATAACTCTTTCATCTTATCTCAAATCTTTTGCTCTCACACTACAAGAGAAATGAGACACAACCCTCGCACTCACTTAGTCTACATTTTTGGTTCGTCTATCCCTCACACAAATGGGTGCGTGCGCGCACGGTGCTAAGAATAACATTATCTCGTTACTTATTGGCGGCCCACGTCAATAGATGTTGAATGTAAATGATCCATACATACGCAAATGGATAAAAAGCAGAACCCTTAAAAATAAAACCTTTTGTATGCATTTCGGAAATGGCCTAGCTAGCTTATAAAGATCCAGTTGAACGTAGATCACATTACTGAATTATTTGAGTTCTCACCTTATGTTAGTAGATTAATGTCTCCTTGATCCCCAAAAAATAAATAAATGTATCCTTGATCCTCAACTAATTTTCAACGATTATACATTATAATTATAATATCAGGTAACAATCACCAAATCTTTGATATTACGGTGAACTTTGAGAAATACAGTCTCTAACATGACGGCAGGTTGAACATCCATTTACAAGGATGCAGGATATTTACATATGGTCGATCATCAATGGCAGATCGAATCTGCATCGAGACCTTGAACATGAAGCGTAAACTATTTTTAACAACCTACAAATGTTAGATAGATCATACTATCACAAAATAAAAATATGGCAATGCAATGATCTTCTTCTCGATCGTTGGTACGAACGATGAATAAATATACAGTGTACATGAGTAAATTATGCCTAAAGATCAAAATGAAATAACCTAAGAATATGGTACATAATAATCTCACATAGAATAGGCCTAAAGTCAAGGAGTTTAAAATAGTATAAACTAATTACATGGTGTGAGCCTAAAGTTAGGAAAATCAATTATCAGTTTTGTCATGTATAGACATGCTAAATATGATTATTTTCAATAACCCCCTCAAGCTGGAAAATGTGGATTACGGATGCCCAGCTTGTCTAATAGAAAAAAGAAACGATCCATGCAAAATGTTTTGGTAAGTAAATCAACAAGTTGATTGGTTGATGAAATAGGTAAGGGGCAAAGAACACCAGCTTGAAAATTTTCTCGAACAATATGACAATCAATCTCAAAATGTTTTGTACGCTCACGGAACACCGGGTTTGCAGCAATGTGGCGGGCTGCTTGGTTGTCACAATAAAAGGAAGTAGCACGAGTTTGAGGAATGCTAAAGTTGTGCTTAAGTAACGCAACCAAACAATTTCTCGTGTGGCGATAGCCATTACGCGATATCCAGCCTCCACCGATGAATGAGAGACGGTGGTTTGTTTCTTACTTTTCCATGAAATCAAGCTTTGACTGAGAAAAATACAATACCTGGTAGTGGAACGACGTGTCATGGGACAACTAGCCCAGTCAGAATCACAATATGCAGTTAGAATTAATGGACCTATAGGAGATAAAATAATTCCATGACCATGCATGGGTTTTCTTCGAATAGCGTGGTAAACAATGAGCAGCATCGAAATGAGGTTTATGCGGTTGATGCATAAATTAACTCAAAATATTCACCGAAAAAGAAATGTCCGGACGGATAATAATGAAATAAATCAACCTGCCAACTAAACGACGATAAATAGAGGGATCATCCATTAATTGCCCGTCAAAATTCGTAAGTTCCAGATTTTGCTCCAAAGGAGTATTAGCTATATGAGCACCACTAAGGCCAGCGTTCTAATGACCATAATTTATTTTGGGAAAGTTAAGGGTATTTTGATGCAAAGGTTTGAGTTTTAAGGTTTTCAAGATTTTTCAATTTTTCCAAATTTCGTTTCTGCAGATTTATTCTGCAGACATCTGTGCTCCAAGGCATTAGACGTCTGTCCCTTAATCAAATGTCAGCCCTCAATTCTCTGGTTGAAATTATTTTTTGTTCAGACGTCTGGTGTTTCCTCCTTTAGACGTCTGATACTTCATCAGATGTCTGGGTTGAAGTCTCGGGTCGTACTTTTGGGTTGTAGGCCAGACATCTGGGGTTTCTTTATTCAGAAGTCTACCGTTCAATTTTTATGACTGTTTGCTTTTAAAACTTTAAATGGGATTTCTAATCTTCGATTTGATCTTTTTACGGTTTTACGACGATTCCAGAGAGTTGTTCTACGTACTTAGCACACGTTAACATACGTTAATTATAGGTTCTAACCTATGTATGCTTAACTCGATAATAATGATTACGGTTAGATTCTTAAACGATTTTGCTATTGTTTCGATTTATAGGATCGATCGTGGAGACTTCCGACGCATCTAGGAAAGGAAAGGCGGTCGTGGGCTCTGACTAGTGCGAGTCATATTTTGGTGAGTTGATTAGTAGCTATAAGTAGGAACTCAGGCGGGTGGCGTATAGCACTGCCGAATACCAGAAATTTAATAAAACTTCGTATCGATTTTAAACTCATGCTCATATGTACACACTTGTTAGAATTTCCATATTGTCTACTTATTAGTATACTTACTAGAATTGTCATGTTTATATTCTAATTGCCATGCTTATACGTACATATTTGATAAAATACCGCACAAAAACTAATGATTGCCATATTGCACAATCACATACGCATATGCCACACTACACATCATTAGTACTGCCATGACACCGTAGAATTTCCATATTTAGTCGTATTATAATATTTCATGTTAGTATTAATTACTATTTATCATGTTTCATTATTCGAATGTTATTATCCTATATATTCACATGTTTTAGTTACCAACTATTGCAAAGATGAATCATTAATTGTTGGTATTATAGACTTGGTATTTTCTGTTGAATTTGAGAAACCGTCTTTTGATTCATAAAACTTGTGTATATTTACAAAATTGCGGTTTTCTTTTGAATGATGATTTGGACGTCCACCATATGTTTTCTATGGATTTATGGTTGTGAAATATCCAATACTTAGCTGAGGGAGAACTGGTACGGATACATGGTGACTGGGTACGATAACTGAGGGGTAGGAAGTCCGTGAGGATAGATAAGGGGAGCCTAGCGAGGTTATTCAATACCGGTGATAGTATTGGAGCACGGCAAGTATTCGGAGGATACCGACCGGGGCTATATTAAGATTGAAAAGAGAGCTGATCCAAGAGACAGCACCTAAGAAAATAATTGGATTTTGGATATCGATGATTGACACGGATTTCTTGATGAATTTTTTATTGATGATGATTTGATGATTGCGCGATCCGTTATGATGCGCTTACATTTATTTACAATGCATATAACATATACCTTGTGATGTTTTATTCTACTCACAAATTGACAACTCACCCCCGTTGTGCCATATATTTTTGCAGGACCGACCGCTCAGATATTTAGCTTCTTCACCGGCACATCTTCTTTTAGGGTTGCTTATATTTTTTGGTTAGGTGGGTTACAAATTGTCTAGTAACCGCCTCTTATATTAGTTATTTTTGTATCTAGTGTCAATCCGTCTACCATTTGTATATTCGTCGTATTTAGATCAAGTTGAAACTTAGATTTTGTTCTTTTGGTTGTCGAACTTGGATTGAGTCGACTTGATGATGTTTATATAGAATTTATTGCTTATTTGCTTGTGTTATATTTTTCCTTGAGTGTCGTATATGAACTGCGTGGTTGTGATTTCGCCGTGTGGCATGCTCTTTTATACTGATTCATTATACATGTTTTATTTCAAATTTACAAAGGAGGTGCTGCTCAAATTTTAAATGACGAAAATGTTTTCAAACTTTTTAAACAAACTTTTCTTATACTTTAAAACAAACTTTATTTCATTTTCATAAACCATTTCGAAAAGCTCACCTTCATTATTTCTTTTAACAAAAGGTTTAGATCTTGATTTTTGGGTTACTTAAATTGTGTCGACGTCTAAGCGATGTCACGTGATTTAAGTGCCGGTCATGTGCTTTTTCCGGATTCTGACAAAGTTGGTATCAGGACACTAGGTTTAACCTTTGTTGAGTATATGTTTGACTATGTGGAGTCTAGAACATGAATTTTCGAAACTTAGGCTTAACCTGACAGAATTTAGACATGACTTTGAGGGTATTAGACTTGAACTTTCGTTACGTAGGTTGTCCTTGGTATAATGGAGTAGGTAAGTCAAGTTGAATGACGGAGTGTACGTATGTTCCGTGACATATTTTAATACGGTACTTCACTTAAGTGACCATAAGATATGTCTTGTAATTCTTTCCTTGACTCTGTGCCTCCTTCCATTCTAGTTGTTACACTTCTACCAACTCCCGTTTTCTTATTCCAGTCACTATGGCTATGCGAGCCGAGAGAGCCGTAGCTAGAGATGAGGTCAGGAGAAGCCCGCAAGAGACGGGAACTAACCAGGATGACATTCATGTGGTATAAGGAACAAGTCGATCCTCCTATTCCCGACCGGATGACTAGGCTAGAGGAGAGCGTTCAGGGCTTACAGCAGATGATCGGGCAATTGTTGGAGGCCAACCGAATTCAGAGGCTGGATGTTGTACCGCATATTCCAGAGCCTGCTGTGCAGCCTATCGCTCAGGCATTCACACTCGTTGTTGCAGGGATTATTGAGGTATCACTTCCAGAGTTTATGAGGCTAAAGCTTTCGGTGTTTACCAAGATGGATGCAACAGAGGATCCTCAGTTGTTCCTTGATTGAATGGCCAGGATTCGTTGTTCGTTGAAATACTCAGATGCGTGATCGGTTGAGTTGGCCAGCTTTCGTTTGGAGGGACTTGCTCATACCTGGTGTGAGTCAATTGAGAAATGCCGAGCGGTGGGTCTTCCTCCTATGACATGGGCAGATTTCTCTACAGTATTTTTAGCTTGATTTTTTCCACTCAGAGCGTGAGAGATGCCAGAGCCCGTAGTTTTGAAGTGTTATTCAAACCTCTATGCATGACCGTGGCTAATTTTGATTTGCAGTTCACTCAGTTGTCCTGCTATACTCCGTATTTGGTTCTTACGGAAGAGCTTAGGGTCAAAAGATTTGTGAGAAGCCTTGATGCACAGTTGTTTCTTTCCATTGGATCCTAGCATTTTGATACGTATGCAGAGGCAATGGATGCAGCGATACGAGTGGAGGAGCGTCCAAATGAGATGTCTATTGTTCCGAAATTGAAACAAGTTCGTTCGAATGTTTCAGCTTCCGGATAGTTCAGCAGATGTTCTATAGGTCGAGACCGTAGCAGATTCAGCGGTAGATGTTGGACATAGGGCCGGATGTATGATTCATATCCAGAGGGGCAGAGGCTACCGTTAACATGTTTTACTTGCAGGAGTCCATGCTACTTCATTAAAGATTATGGGCGACAGGGAGGGATCGCAGTTTCATAGGCCGCTTTACTCCCTCCACTCCCTCCGATGGCATTGCTTTCTCCACCAGTCACTACACTGCATCAGGCAGTTGGTCAAAGATGCTTTGGTTTTGCTGGTCATGCACAGAGAGGACTTGGGAATAGAGGCACAGGACACCAGGGAGCCGGTAGGGGTCAAGCTAGGGTTTTTTTACTTTGACTCCTCCGGATGCGCAGACATCCAATGTGGTGGTTACAGGTACTCTTCCAGTCTGTTCCTTCAATGCACATATTCTGTTCAATCCCGGCTCTACACACTCGTATGCATCCACTCACTTTCTACCGAGATTGGGTAGAGGCCCGTTCTTATTAGATCGGCCGTTAGTAGTGGTTACTCCATTAGGAGAGTCGTTTGTGGCACAACATGTATTCCGATCGTGTTTTGTTCGGATTGGGAATAGGAATTATTTGGTCGATCTTATCCTTCTCGATATGTTGGATTTTAACATCCTCCTCGGCATGGACTGGATAGCCACATGCTATGCTTGTGTGGACTGCCATGGGAAGGCGGTCAGGTTTTGTTTTTCCAGCGATCCTTTCTTATTTGTGCAGGAAGACCGCAGTGCCGCCCTTGATAATCTGATTTCTGCACTCTGTGTAAGTCGGCTTTTGAGAAAAGGATGTCGTGGATTCATAGCTAATGTTTGAGATACTTAATCCACAGAAGTCCAATTAGATCAGGTTCCGATTGTACGAGAGTTCCCCGATGTGTTTCCTGATGAGCTACCTGTAGAGTGTTTTTCGTTACCCCATTAAGATGGAAATACGCGTGCGCTTGTCAGGCGCAGTACAGATTCCCCTTACCTAGGGTAGGTCGGGGTTTATTGATTATGGAGATCTGAATCTCCGGCAGCCGCTGACTAAGCAGCCGTTAATTACCCCTCGCCTTTGGAGTGAGGGAACCTCCGATTAACGGGTTAAACTGGTCATGTGAACTCAATGTGCAGTGTTGTGTTTCGAAAGAGGTTTTTGGATACATCGGGGACCCCACAGAGTTTTTACGGGGGTCCCGCTACCCGGATAGCGGGCTGGGGGTCAAGAGGGCTAGCAGTCCCCTTGCGGGGTGTGGGGCAGCGCCCCGTTAAAATTTTTTTCTAACGGGGGACAATGTTGTAGAGTATGTGTGTGTGTGTGTGTATAAAAGGAAAGGGCATCCATAAGATACGTGGGCCAACGCCCTACGTGCCTAGCACGCGAGCGCTGGGCGCTAGCGTATCACATGCCCAGCATGTGGGCGCTGGGGCGCTCGAGCGCTAGCGCATCACATGCCCGGCACGTGGGCGCTGGGGCGCTCGAGCGCTAGCGCATCATGTGCCCAGCACGTAGGCGCTTGAGCGCAAGGCGCTCGAGCGCTAGCGCTTCACGTGCCCGGCACGTGGGCGCCGGGCGCTTGAGTGCTCGGGCGCTTGAACGCAAGGTGCTCGAGCGCTAGCGCATCACGTGCCCGGCACGTGGGTGCTGGGTGCTTGAGCGCATGGCGTTCGAGCGCTAGCGCTTTACGTGCCCGGCACATGGGCGCTGGGCGCTTGAGCGTTTGGACACTAGACGCTCGGGCGCTTGGGCACCGGCGAGAAAAGAGGGCTTTTAGCCCCAGAAACAGGATTTAAACTCCCGACAGAGAATTTAGAGTGGAGTTAAACTCCTAAGATATTTTTGGAGATGATGAAAGGGGCTTCTCCCTTGAGCTCTGGATCTTCCTAAAGTGGGATTTTTGGAGACGGGTCTGCTTCCTCCTCTTCTGTCGGCTGGATCTTGAAGAACAAGAAATATGAGATTTTAAAAATCTCTCCTTTTTGAGATCTAATGAAAGATCTGAGTTCCCCTTTGTGGGTTTTGTGGTGAAAAACTATTTAGTTTTAGAAAAGGGAGAGTAAAACTCTTGATTTAATTCAAAAAAAAAAGAAGGTTTGGAACCTTGAGGAAGGAGAAGGAGGCACAAAAACCCTAACCTTTTATGAGAGGAATGAAAAGTATATTAGATATTTTCATCATGTTGCCTTATATAGGCTTACATATTTACATGTAGCCCCTTGGGCTTTACAAAATGGCATTTTACCCATCCAATGGCTCATGTGCCACTTCTTTTTGCACATAAGCCATCGGTTTACAAAAATTTGGCTTTATGCCCATTTTGCATACATTCATGCACAAAAAATTACATCAAAATTATTTGTTACATGATTTTTTATTTTGGCATGGGGAGGGCCGGCCGCTTCATGTTCGGGCTCGACTTAGACATGAGCCAACTTGATCTGGGCTTGGGCCCACCTGGCTTGGGGTTGATTTTGACTTTGACTTGGTCAACCGGGGTGCAATTTTGACTCCAACAAAGTGCCCCCCATCAATAAATACACACCACATATGTGGGTCGTGTGCATGAAATTGATGGATCTTCTTTCGCGTGGAGGCGACTTGCTTTGGTTCCTACTTTTTGGGATGCGCTGCCCTTTTCACGACATGGACGATCGACGTTTGCGTCTCCGGGGCGGAGTGTCCGTGGTAGACATTTCCCTGGCCCGGAGCGATTTGGTTCCCGATTTGTGGGAAGCCTGCACTGCCCTTTTTACGACATGGACGGTCGACGCTTGACGCGTCTCCGAAACGGAGTGTCCGTGGTAGACTTTTCCCTGTCCCGGAGCGATTTGGTTCCTGATTTGTGGGAAGCCTGCACTGCCCTTTTTGCGACATGGACGGCCGACGCTTGACGGGTCTCCGAGGTGGAGTGTCAGTGGTAGACTTTTCCCTGGCCCGGAGCGATTTGGTTCCCGATTTGTGGGAAGCCTGCACTGCCCTTTTTGCGACATGGACGGTCGATGCTTGACGTGTCACCAAGACGGAGTGTCCGTAGTAGACTTTTCCCTGGCCCGGAGCAATTTGGTTCCCAATTTATGGGAAGCCTGCACTGCCCTTTTTACGACATGGATGGTCGACGCTCTGGCCCGGTGCGATTTGGTTCCCAATTTATGGGAAGCCTGCACTGCTCTTTTTACGACATGAACGGTCGACGCCCTGACCCGGAACGATTTTGTTCCTGATTTGTATGAAGCCTGCACTGCTATTTTTATGACATGGACGGTCGACGCCCTGGCCCGGAGCGATTTAGTTCCCGCTTTGTGGGAAGCCTGCACTGCCATTTTTATGACATGGACGGTCGACGCTTGACGCGTCTTCGAGATGGACTGTCCGTATTAGACTTTTCCCTGACCCGGAGCGATTTAGTTCCCGATTTGTGGGAAGCCTGCACCGCCCTTTTTACGACATGGACGGTCGACGCTTGACGCGTCTCCGAGACGGAGTGTCCGTGGTAGAATTTTCCCTGACCCGGAGCGATTTGGTTCCCAATTTGTGGGAAGCCTGCACTGCCCTTTTTACGACATGGACGGTCGACGCTTGACGCGTCTCCGAGACGGAGTGTCCGTGGTAGACTTTTCCCTGGCCCGGAGCGATTTGGTTCCCAATTTGTGGGAAGCCTGCACTGCCCTTTTTACGACACGGACGGTCGACGCTTGACTCGTTTCCGAGACGGAGTGTCCGTGATAGACTTTTCCCTGGCACGGAGCGATTTGGTTCCCAATTTGTGGGAAGCTTGCACTGCCCTTTTTACGACATGGACGGTCGATGCTTGACGCGTCTCCGAGACGGAGTGTCCGTAGTAGACTTTTCCCTGGCCCGGAGCGATTTGGTTCCCAATTTGTGTCACGCCGCGCTTCCCAATACGGCGAAAGGGACGCGACGAGGTCCGCTACGTATATACTCAGAAGTACATACGCTAAGCGTATCTAAGCAATATAAAATAAATACACAAGAGATAAGAAATAAAAAGAACAGCAACTTTTATTTATTAACATTCTTTGTTCAATACATGAAAGGAATACAACTGAAATAAAACGATGCCTAAACAGTGGCATAACAGGAAATGAAATGTACAGAAAGAAAAAGTGTACAATGAAACTAAAGTGCAGGGTCTTCGGCAAACTGCTCCAAGTCTTCTTGAGATGGCTCGATCTCCGCCGGGTCCAAATCACCTGACGACATTCAAAGAAGAAAGAAACAGAATATCGTCAGCGAACAGGTCGCTCGGTAAGTCCTAAAGGTAAGAGGAGACAGAATAAGACAGAATAAGAAGATATATTTTAAAATTGTATTATCCTGTAGTAATGTCGTATTAACGCTGTTGTTTGTAGTTTGGTATAGAAGGATGCCAGTGTATACGAGGGGAGTCTCTATATGCCAGAGACTAGGGGCACGTATAGTATAAGGAACCGTTTATGCCACGGTACAACAGCAACTGGATTCATATTAGGTGTATTAAGTCTGACCACCTCATGCCACCTTTAACACCTTCCGTACCTATCTACCCCTTAAACCCCGCGATGTTTTGTTTATATTGTTATCTTGTAAAATTATATTGATTGCATGATTGATTGACTGACTGACCGAAACCATGATATCAGGAAACGGTTATAACCGTAGAGTCATGTAAATGGAATACTGAGAATCATGTAAAAGGAATATATATATATATCCATAGTTCGGTTCAGTCAAATTGTATAAATTGATAATTGTATTCATGAATTCATGTGTTCATTTTGAATTGGAAATTTGTAGATTATAGATTGACTTGAATCATATTCAAGTCAGATTAATCAGACTCAAACCCGAGTCAGACAATCAGGGATGTGAATCGAAATCTTATAATTGCTAGGGTCCTTAGGGTAATTTATAAAACTTGAGGGGTTTTTATGTAAAAATACTTTTATATACTTTTCAAAATACGCCTCAAGTATTTATTGTTCGTCTTTAGAGTTGTAATGAGGGTGGATTTTATATTGTGACATTTCTAGTGAAAATATCCTAGTTTTATAAATAAGTGTATTTATCTGTAATATTGATTATTTGAAGTTCATGGTATTTTAGTGTAAACTTTATTCTTGTGATTTTTAGAAAAAGGTGGAAAATTTATATTATAATAATACAGGTATTTAAATGATAAATATACATATGTTTATATAAAATAATTTTAATAAATATTTTATATTCCCAAAATCTCATTTTCTTAAGATGTCGTATTTTAAACCTTTCGAGACTGAATGCTCCTTGCGGAGGTCTGAATCTCGCACTACTAAGCCCAAGGGTGCACGATAAACCGTACTATCTCTAACGGGTTCCCCAAAGGTTGGTTATAGCGGCGCTTTGCAAAGATTGTAAAATACCAATCCTTTAGAAAACGGTTTTATAAAGTAAAAGGTATTTATTTGCAAAGGTGTAAATTTTCCGTATTTTAGCTTCTAGGGTTTCCTAAGTCAACTAGCCTATTTCTAAATGGTTTAAATGACAAGTCGTTAGAAGTCTCAAATCGTCTCTTCACCGCCAATTGTGGCAAGGTAAGTACAAGTGAGGAAGGAGGGATCCGCTCACGAATCGTGAGACGGGCCTTTTAAAGTTGCCTAAGCTCATTTGCCTAGCCTAGACACCACAAAGTTAGGTTTAGATAAACGATCGATATCCACAACTTATCGTATTTTCCTAATACAAGGTATTTATTTAAAAGTGTATCAAATCTAAAACTTTTAAGAATGGTTTTATTAAGATTATGGTATTTAAATGAAAGTTTTCATTTTATCGTATTCTAAGTTTTGATGACGTCGTTTAGGGTTGTATTTGTGTGTGTGTGGAGGTAGGTCATTACCCCGTGCTCTACTTTAAATGTATAATAAGGTTAAGGGGTTAAATGTGAAATTGAAACATGATAGTATTAAAGTGAAAAAATACGGTAAATTGGAAAGGTTATCATTTCATGTGAGAAAACTTGTTCAAATTGATTTTTAAAAGTTTAATAGTCAAGATAAAGATATTTAGGCATGAATGTATTGGTTAGAAATCAAATTTTATAGAAACCCGAGTCGGAAATCGGATTTGTTCCGATTCCGTCGGGTTTCATAATTTCGTATTTTAAAGAAATAGAAAGGGGGATAGAATGGGACTTACGGGTTTCGATCTATACTAAGGAGTGTAGGAAAAACAAAGAAGTTGCCGAGGCGTTGCTTCGTCACCGGTTGTTTCTAAAAACGTCGCCGGAATTCTCGCCGGAATTTCGTCGGAGCTTCGCCGCAAACTTGTTTTCAACGTACACACTTCTTGGAAAATTTTTGAGAGAGTGAGCTTAGGGTTTGGGGGTGAGAGGGTAGTGTGTAGAGTTGGTATTTATAGGGTTAGGGTAGATGAAAAGTTAAAAATAAAAATGTGATAAAATGTAATAAAAATGTATTAAAAGTGGAGTAATTAGGTTTTTAAAGAGCTTTGAAAGTGGTCTGAGGCTGAAAGTTTGCAGGTGCATAGGGAATATGAAAAGACATAACTTTCATGTAGGGGCCGTCGCCGGAATCGGTCGACTCGGGGGTGACTCGGCCGTGACTCGGTCGGAGCACTGAGTCGGCCGAGTCGAGGCCGAGTTGGCCGATTCCCGGACGAGTCCGGCGGCCACGATCCCCCCCGACGGTTCATATAACTTCTGCAAGTGTTATATCTTTGGGTGTAGTGGGGTTTTTGTGAGATATGCACGTGTAAAGTCTTGGTATTCTAAAGGTTTTAAAAAAAATCAATATAAAAAAATAATGTGGGGTATGAGATTTGAACTCAGGTGGCTTGGTTCAGCAGTGCAAGGTATTACCAATAAGCTACAAGCTCCTTCTTATAATTATTGTGGGAAAATAAATACTTAAAGTGGTAACAGCAACATTAAATAGCCTAAGTATACTTCAAATTTAAATCAATTTTATGTATACAAAAATTGGAGTTGTTACAATTTGTGGGAAGCCTGCACTGCCCTGTTTACGACATGGACGGTCGATGCTTGATGCGTCTCCGAGGCGGAGTGTCCATGGTAGACTTTTCCCTGGCCCGGAGCGATTTGGTTACCGATTTGTGGGAAGCCCACACTGCCCTTTTTACGACATGGACGGTCGATACTTGATTTGGTTCCCGATTTGTGGGAAGCCTGCACTGCCCTTTTTATGACATGGACGGTCGACGCCCTGACCCGGAGCGATTTGGTTCCCGATTTGTGGGAAGCCTGCACTGCCCTTTTTACGACATGGACGGTCGATGCCCTGACCCGGAGCGATTTGGTTCCCGATTTGTGGGAAGCCTGCACTGCCATTTTTACGACATGGACGGTCGACGCCTTGGCCCGGAGCGATTTGGTTCCCGATTTGTGGGGAGCCTGCACTGCCATTTTACGACATGAATGGTCGACGCTTGACACGTCTCTGAGACGGAGTGTCCGTGGTAGACTTTTCCCTGGCCCGAGCGATTTGGTTCCCGATTTGTGGGAAGCTTGCATTGCCCATTTTACGACATGAACGGTTAACGCTTAACGCGTCTCCGAGACGACGTGTCCGTGGTAGACTTTTCCCTAGCCCGGAGCGATTTGGTTCCCAATTTGTGGGAAGCCTGCACTGCCCTTTTTACGACATGGACGGTCGACGCTTGACGCATCTCCGAGACGGAGTGTCCGTGGTTGACTTTTCCCCGGCCTGGAGCGATTTGTTTCCCAATTTTTAGGAAGCCTGCACTGCCCTTTTTACGACATGGACGGTCGACGCTTGATTTGACTTGCTCTGCTTCTTTCAGTGTCATGGGTGAATTTGACTTGCTCCGCTTCTTGCGGCGTCGAGATTGGATTCTGACTTGCTCTGTTTTCTGCGGTGTCGGAGTTGAAGTTGACTTGTTGATTGTGATTTGGGTTGACATTAGCATCGCTACACTGGAATATGGTACCAGGAGTGAATCATCATTTGCCATGAGTGGATTTGGGGATTTTGGTTTTTGTTTAGCAACTGCATTGCTGCACTGGAATAATGCCAGGAGCAACTCATCATCTGCCCCGGTAGGATTTGGGAATTGGCTTTTTTGGCGGTATCTGCAATGCTGCACTGGAATAATGCCAGGAGCAACTCATCATTTTCCCCTGGAGGATTTGGGAATTGGTGGCTTAGGAGACAGGTTTAGATCCCTATCACCTAAGGCTTTTCAATTTTACGGGCCATAAGGGTCCCATAAAAGCATTTTCTCCCTACGAGTCGAAAGGATCTCGTAGGTGTATTTTCTCCTTAGGAGTCGTGGGGACTCCTAAGTGTGTTGCTCTTTTGTGAGTCGTAAGGATCTCACTCGGGAATTTTCTCCTCACAAAGTCGAGAGGACTTTGCGAGTGCTTTTCATCTCTTTTTCACGAGTTTGCGCCCTTTCGGGTTTTCATAAACTCGCTGGCAGTCTTGCTGTTTTTACTCACGGAGCCCTTTCGAGTTTTCATCCGTGCCCATTTTGCTTGTGGACATACCTCCCTTTTTTCCCTTTTTTTTGTGAATCTTCATCGCTGGTGGGACTTCCAATGTGGTCTCACCGGTAGGACTTGGGAGAGATTGGAATCGTTTTACGCCCGTGGATTATAGACGGTTTTACAGGATGTATGATCCAGACTGTAGGGCCGAAAGAATTTTGGGACTTTGTTGGCGTCTGCATCGCTGCACTAGAATATGGTACCAAGAGCGACTCATCATTCGCCGTTGGGTATGGAATTTGGAATTTGGTTAGCGTCTGCATCGCTGCACTGGAATATGGTACCAGGAGCGACTCATCATTCGCCACTTGGGGTATGGGGTTTGGTTGGCGTCTGCATCGCTGCACTGGAATATGGTACCAGGAGCGACTCATCATTCGCCTTTTTTTATACCGCGATTGCTCTATCATTTCAGCTTTTCTTATCGCGAAGGTCGCGATTGCCTTATCATTTCGGCTTTTTATTCGCGGCTGTCTCATCATTTCGGCTTTATTTTTATTTTCACTCGCTGATTTTTATTGCGAGTTGCCCCATCATTTCGGCTTTTTATTGTTATTTCTTTTATTTTATTTACATATTTTTACATTCCCAGTTTAACGACTTAGAGGTCGACTGTTCCCAGTTTAATGACATGGTGGTCAACTGTTTTCAAAGAAAGACAGATGTCTGAGAGAACAGCTTCACGAAGAACTTCGGTCTCCATTTGTATGAAATTGGTGGTCGCGGCTTGATTGTTTGTTAACACGCCTTTGGAAAGTTCTATCTCTCCTGTCTTGTATTGCTTTTCGACCCAATGTTTGAAGACGAAGCATTCCTCAATGGCATGACCAATCACACTGTGATAGGGGTAGTATTTGGGGTCGTTGGTCATGTTCGCTTCCTGCGGTCTTTTTGACTCTGGCAGTTGTAGACCGTTCCTCAGGGCATCTTTGAATATTTTACGGATTTTGTCCCTTCTGAAGGAATAAACCTTATCCAGCTTCTCTTTCAGTGGAGATTTTCCTCCCTCTCCGAACACTGGCTTCCGAGGCTGGTTGGCATTAGGCCCGCTTATCCTTAGCTTATTTCGGTTAGCCTAAATGTTGAAAGATTCAGAATCATCGGAGTTTCCGTCTTTGCGATTTTCGTCTTTTCGGTTTCTCCAGGACCTATTGTTATTTTGTGAATCTGAGGAGGACTCCTGCTTTGAGCGCTCCAGCATCTGAACTTTCTTGGTCAGCTCTTGGAATGTTTTGAGACCCGCGGTGCATAGAAACGAGGCCATCCAATTGTTGAGATTTCCGACGAGGAGACTGACAGATTGGTCCTGCTCTATCGGCGTTTTACATTTGACAGAGAGATTGCGCCATCGGATTATAAAATCTGTGCCGCTTTCGTTGTTCTTTGGCTTGGTCCTTACGAGGTCGGCGATGGTGATCTTATCGCTGACACTCATGAACCTTTGTCGAAGCAAAGATTCCATTTGGACGAAAATAGTAACGGAGCCATCCGGTATGCTCGTGTACCAGTCGAAAGCGACATCGTTCAGGCTATTAACGAACTGGCGGAGGAGAAGCGCATCATTGCCCCCAGTATTCCCGCATGAGGCTTTGAAGTGGGCGATGTGCTGATTCGCATTTCCCGTCCCTTCAAATCTTCCGAATTTAGGGATGACATAACCGCTTGGAAATTCTACCAGATCATACTGAGCAGGATATGGTCTCCTGCTACTGCTAACATCTTTTTGCGCTTCGGCTTCAGCTACCAATGTTTTGACTTTGTTGGCAACCAAATCCATGATTTGATCTTGAGTTAGCGAGCTACTGTCATCGGTAGCCAATACATTTCCCGAGATAGGATGTGACTGATTTTCATGTGGTCCATCCACTTTTGGATTTGAGGGAATAGGCGGCGGCTATCTCGGGACACTGTTTCCCGGTTCATGAGTAGAGCCCTGCGCCTGATTGGGCGGTTGAGAGGCAAGTTGGGTCGTGAGCTGTAAAACGGCGTTTGTCAAGTCGTCAGCTTTTGAGTAGAGCTTGGCCATCTCCTTGTCTTTGCTTCTGAGCTATTTTCGGAGCTCTTGGAGAAGTTGCTGCTCTGCGTTCTTGGGACGAAAGATTGGCCCCTCTTCGCTTTCTGAGCCCGACTCCTCGTGAACTGAGGGCTCTCTCTGCCTATTAGCCTCATTGGGAGAATTTTCATCACCCTCCGGAGGATGCTGGTCTTGAGAAGTGACAGCTATATTCACACCAGATTGGATTTGAGATGTGGTGGCCCCATCCTTGCTTTTGCTGCGAAGGTTGTCGCTGGGATGCGTGCCCATCATGTAGACGGTGTGGATAGCACATTCAGCCATCCTTTCATCACTGGCAGCTGGTTTCGCGGAGCGGTCCGGGCTTTGGAAATTCATAAATTTTAACATGGCCAGAGCCATAGCTTTTTTGTTGGCTCTGTATCTGAATCGCTTCTGCCTCAGCTTCTCTACCTTGAGCGCTTGGCAGGCTTCTGCTCTTCGGGAAGCCGCCATAGGCTGAGTGATGGGGAGGCTCAAAAAGACATCCGCCCGCGTGTCCGTCGAAGATATCGCCCGGGCTTGCCCACGACGTCTGGCAACTTCTTTTGTTCAGACGGCTTTGCCCCCAGCTGGGGCCATAGAGAGCCATTTTAGCATCGACTCGCGTTTAGGTTGGGGCGCCCTCGAGATCAACACATTTGGCCTTTTTCCTTTTGAGGCCGGTTTGTCGGTTACCGGAGCTTGAGGTGCAGGGATAGCATTAGCCGAGACAAACAGAATAGACCCAAATTGTAGCAGCGGTTCTTCCCACTGTCGTTCGAGACTTACCAGGAGGACCGTCTGATTGATCAACTTTTATGTGTATGGAATTTTTTTATCACAACCAAAGAAATTTATACCGCAATCAATTAACGGTGTCGCTTGTAGCGATCGTTATTGAGCACGGATCGTCCACTGAGATGCGAGTACCTGTTCAATCTTGCTTTAGATGAATTGAAATGAAAATATAATAGAAAATGATTCAAGATTTGTGAGATTTCATTTCAAGAAACATAAAGAAAATAGATCTAGAATCAAGAAGATGTCCAAACCAATTTAGTAATCAAGATTTGTAGAATAGCTTGTAGGATTCGATAAAATTAGTAGTAGTGATAAATCTAGAGATGACTAATCTTATCTATCGATAATTTGTAGCTAGATCAATGATAATGAATGAAGATTAGGGATCTATTGAAGAAACTAGGTTTCTCCTTCTCTATCCCTTGTCTTTCATTGATCATCATTCGGATCTAGTTTTTAGTAAAGTGAATCATCAATTGTTTAATCCCTAGTTTGCAACGAAATTATCAAGAATGTGATCTCGCTCCAAATTATGTCATTGATGATTCTTTTTCCTAAAGTTCACAAATCTCATAAGACTTAAGATTAGTAAAAGGATCTTATCATCACTAGATCTACCGATTCTCTCGAATCCTCCACAAGCGGAGAATTCACTCACACATCATGAAAATAAAATAATCAAGAATGAAGAATTTCATAATGCAAGAATGTATAGAAAGCGAGAATTACAATTATCACCTTTATTTAAATCTCCTTCAAATTACACCTCTCAACTTGAGTTTACAAGACTAGCTCTTGTTCATATCATAACATTGCATTATTACATTCCCCATTCTTATGCATTTTACAAAATAAACAGGTGCTTTTGACCCATGTCTGCTACATAGTTACAGGTTACAGGTTCTTGGAACAAAAACAGTGAAAAAGATAAAAGACGATGCAAAAGTGAGACTACGACCAACAAATAGAAGGATCTTGATCAAGCCTACACGAAGATCAGTGCACAAAGTACAAGGCAGCGCAAGATTCAAGACTTCGTCACGAAGCAACGGCAAAAGTCCACTACAATGTTCACTGGAAAGATCTGGAAGAGAACTAGAAGATATTCTGAAAAAAAAACCCTGAAGAAACAAGTACCCAATTGCAGAAGAAAAACCCCCAGCAAAATTGAAGACACAAGCTTACTGTTTGGCCGCGGAACCGCGGCCAAACCCTGCTCTTGGCCGCGGAACCGCGGCCGTGTGGGGCCCGTGTCGTTGCAGAAAGTTTGGTGCGCTGGCGGGCGTTGAATAGGTCTTTTTCTTAGGGGGTATTTTTGTAAAAGCAGATATGCGAGTCAATTGTAACCCTAGGGGTTTCTATGTCCTATAAATAGAAACCCAAATACCTCTTTTGAGGTATGCCTCTTTTCATTTCATAAATTCAGATCTGTACTGCGTTGATGTTTGGAGAGAGCCATTAATAAAAATTAGTAAGTTCTTTTAATTCTTTGCCTTATTTTACTTTTAATTTAGAATGTCTTTTAATCCCCTAATGAGCGAGTAGTCTTCTCGCTTGTTAGGGTTAGCTTTAGGGAAATGTTTGAGAGATGAGATCTCTCACCCCTTTCTTGCCCCTTCACACATAATAATTAGAACTCCATGCATACACGCATACACCGCTCCCTGCGGCACCTTATCCCTCGAGGTAACGGTGGTACCGTAGTATAAAGGACCGGTTGCACGTGTTTTCCATGGAGGTTAGGGTAAGGATCGATAAAGGAAGGACAAGAACCTAGAGGAAGAAACATCTTCCCAAATAATTCTAATCCACTTCATTGATAATCACCATAACATCTACTAGATCTAAAATAGGGCATTGAAAGCGGTGAGAAAACCTTTAATCTCTCAACTTACCCTAGACCTAACCCTAGCAAGACTTAGATCTAGATAATCTTAGTATAAATTAATTTAGCTTTTAGAGATAATCAATCCAACACCCATCGGAATTAACTCGTTAGAGCGACTAGGAAAACACAAAATTCCTGTGGACCGACCCGTACTCATCGGCTAGCTACCAAGCGACGCCGTTCTTGATTGCGGTAATATTATTTTTGATTCATCTTTTAAAAGTGCAGAAGCCGATTAAAATCATCTCGAATCAAATGGCGCCGTTGCCGGGGATGGCGTGTTATTTTCTTTTTGCAATTTCGGGTTAATATAAAATTAAAAAATCATAAAAATTGAAAATATATATATATATATATATATATAAATTTATCATCTTTTATTTTGTGAAGGGTATTTTTTGTTTGAATTTTGCAGGATCTACAATCGAGTTCGGATCTGGAAAAATCCAGAAAGAGAAACAGAAAACGAAAGATCTGAACAGCAGAGGATTTCAACAACATAACAACAGAAAAAATCTCGGGATCTGAACCAGCCACCTGACCGCGGAACCGCCGCAAAATCTCGCTCCCGCCGCGGAAACGCGGCATCATCGTGACGTCAGCAATATCTGACGTCTTGATCCGCACGTGCCACCGCGGAACCGCCGCCCGAGGTACCCTTCCGCCGCGGAAGCGCCGCCGCTTGGTGACGTCATCTTGTGCAAATTTTTCTGTGAGCTTATTTTCTCTCTCCTCTGCAAATCCCAATATATCTTCTGAAAAATCTCCTGCGGGATTCTTTGTGCTAAAAAATCTCTCCCCCTTCCAATAATTGATCTTGTGCAGGATTTTTTGCGCCGCGCTAAAAAATAAAAAAATTGATTGCATGTGATTGTTACTGCTTCGCATATTTTTAATCGGACTTTAAGGGGCTTGAAACCAATCAGATTGGGTGGGGATTTCATCACCCTTCCCAGGACCCCAGAAATCACATAAGGCATATGCATTGACCATTATTAATTAAAAAAATACTAGACTCAGCCCTAAGGACGTCGAGCTCAATAGGACAGAGGACTAGTTGTAGGCATCGGCCGTTGATCCTAACCTGACTTTGCGGTGTCTAAGCAAGTGTGTCTAAGGCGAGTGGTTACTTAATTAGGGCCACTACTTGTAGTGGAGAGCCTCCCACTCACCAGGCATTTACCTGGCCGTAATTGGCGGTGAAGAGGCGGTTTGAGGTCCTATTTCTTGCCCTTTGGAACAGTTAGGAGGTGTCTAGCTGACCTAGGTGACACTAGATTTAGGCCTGATTGTGCATTTGTAGTTGATTGAACGAGTGTCTAAGCCCTTTATCGAAAATCTTTTTTGCAAAAAGTTCCAAATAAAAAAAAGGAATTTTTTTTATAAAAACTTGCAACTTGTCGCTAAGAAATCCTTGCACCACCCACCTTCTTTGTCTTCTCCTTCTTACATCATGGGTACCGCACCTCACGAATCTCTTGCCGAACTTTGGTATCCTGAACCAAACTTTGCCTCTTACGTAAATTTTTTCAGTCGATTTAAGGACGACCCCTCCATGCCCAAAATTTCTTTGAAAGAACAAATAGAAGCGTCTAGGAGAAACAGTTCGACGTTGCAATCCACTTTGTGTCAACCATGTCAACCTTCACCACCTTCGTACGTTGACACCACTTTTTCGAGTCCTGTTGTAACTCCTAAACCGATGTCTATTGCTGAGCATATTGCACAATCTCGTAGCCGATCTTTCACTCCTCTCCACACATCCAGTTCTAGGGATCAACAGTTCCATTCACCTTTTTATCCAAATGTTGATTCTAATCATGTCCAACCATCCAATTTCTACCAATCCTACCCGACTTTCCCACCTTCACTAGACATTGCTTCTACATAGTCATTTGGGAGTTTCACGTATCCAAACAATTTTGAATCTTTTACCGAAACCCCTTCACAACCCATGTCTAGTCTAGAACAGTCGTTGGAGGCGTACATTGCAGCAATAAACCGAATGATGAGGAATGTGTATGCGTCCATTGCCGCCCTTATACGACCTAATGAACCGGTAGCTGGTTTCCAACTAGCTCCAAATTTTCCAATGTATGAGGAGGAGGTTGGACAGAGTGAGAATTTGAGAAGAGAGAGTAAGTTATACCCCTTTCCAAATCAAACCTACCCATACCCAATTGAATCCAACAACTCCAGTTTTCAAACAAGTGCTCCAAATAATGAGTTGTGTGACTTTGTAGTTCTTGATTTGCCAGATTGTGAAGAATCCCTTTCGAGTGAAACCATCACCAATCCTTTTGATATCTACATCTCCACTCTAGAACCTGAATTGATAAATATCCATTCTTTTGATGAGGTGTCTGAAAAAATTGATTTTCACTTGATTAAGGATATAGACGCCGGGAATATTTTGAATGATGCACCCGTAAATTTGACTGAAATTTTATCTCCAATTCATCATCCCGAGTCATTAATTGTTTCTCCCGAACCTCATATGCGTTTTGATTTTGATGATAATGGCATGGATAAGCTAAATTTTGAGGAGAATTATGAGGATAATATTGAGGATAATATTGAGGTTGAACCATTTTTGTTTGATGTGTCGGATTTTCCAATTCATCCTCCTGATCCTTTAACTGTTATACTTCCTAAATCACCCTCCCTCCTTTCCATCATTCCGACCACGCAAAAGATCACGCTTGAAGACTGTGAGCTTGAAAAATTTCTTTTGGAATCTGACACAGTTCTCTCAGACGATAATGATTACGAGTGTTTCACTTTTTCAGACGATGTTGAAAACTCACCTCCCGAGTTTGAGTCCTTTACATTTTAAGATGAGTTAGTTGAACCATCAGACTCGGCTGCTTACAGTTGTTTCGAACCATTGATGGAATCCTTCAAGTTCGAGACAGATTACTTAGGTGAGAATAACACTATCCCTAAATCACCCCCTTTCGTCCTTCCTATCGTTTCGACCACGCAAGACACCGTCGCGTTTTCATTTCCAATGGAGGGTTTACCAAGTTCGGCGTACCCAAGTTTTCTTGCGAATCTTAAGGGATTTGACCCCATTTCTCGAAGAGTTGATAGATTATCACAATCGCTTTTAATACATCGGTCATCACAAATTGTGCTAATTTATTCACTCGATTTACACCCTCAAGATCGTGCTACACTTCTTTCTCTCTTCCGCCATTCTCCTCCTCCACCGAGACCGTATACCGTTTCTATCTCCACACGGTCTCGTGTGTGGCTCATTTCTTTTCTTTACACTCCATTGTTTCACCAACCCCACGATTACCACGATAGAATTTTTGAATGGTTGGTGCTAACCTTTGGTCTGTGTAAGGCCTTATTTAGTTTGGGGAGGACCTTGTTGTATATATGTATATATATATATTTTTTGTTTTCTTTTTCTATTATTAATAAAAAAAATTAAAAAAATTAAAATAATTTTTTTTTATAAATAAATAAACAGAGGAGTGCCGACATTTTGACCCTCTTGGTGTAGCATGACAGTGAGGACACTATCAAGTTTAAGTTTGGGGGTGTGCTCGGTAAACTTTCTTCCTTCGCATTCATGTGTATATTTTTGCATTTGCATATTTATTTTAAAACCCATAAAAAATTGAAAATTTTAAAAATTATAAAAATTAAAGTATTTAATTTTGGCCATAATTGACTTGAGTTTGACAAAAAAGTTAACTAGCTAGGAACAACTAGATCTTAGATTTAGTAAATTAAAAACCCTAAAAATAACCTTTCTTAAAATATAACGGTAAAAAGTATATGTCTTTGTAGTTTATTTAGAAATAGGCAAAATTTTGAGTTCACTTCTTGGGCTAAGTTAAAATAAAGGAAGAGTATTGATATTTTTATTAAAGTATAAGTTTGAAAAATAATTCCTAAGCTTAAGTCTAGATTCTGAAAATATATACCCTACAACTTGCACAAACACGTACCTTGAAACTTGGAATAGTAGAGGAGGCCTTGAAATGCTCTTGTCTAAAGTCCTTAGTACGAAGAGAATAAAATAAAAATTCAAGTGTGAATAAAGAGATAATAAAAAAAAATGAACACTGGTTTTTGTGATTACTTAAGGCTGCAAAAATAGAAAAATATTTAGCGAAGGTGCTTCATCACCTAGTGCTTTAGACCAACTGGTTTGGAAGTCACTGCTAAAGGCTTAGGTGTTACAAGACTAGGAATTACGCTTTAATATGCAAACACATTTTGTAATCGGTTGTTGGTACCTCAAGAAGTATTAACGGTCGCATGAAAGATGTGTGAGCAAATTTTATCTAAAAATTCACCAATTAAGAAGTGTTTTGGACAACGGACAAGAGTATGATTGCTGGATTTGAATTTCCAAGTGTAGGGGTGATTTATACACACACGTAGGGGTATGTGATTGGGGTTTAGATAAGAGATAGGAATGAAGAATATGACTTATATTTTTAATAGAGATGATAAAAATTTCTAAGTTGAGATGGAACCCTAGAAGGAAAACTTAAGAGATACCAAAAGCTAAGTAAATTCACAGGAATATATATAATCTTAAGTTAAATGATAAGGAAGCGTGAAGAATATGGGTGGATAATTTATGAGTCGAAGATAATAGAATTCCTTATTAGAAGACCTAATTGGAGAATAAAAGTTAATAGGCCAAATTGATAGGATTTTATGGGTAGTATCCGCTGAAAACCCTCAGGAGACAACACTCCTCCTACTAGGGACACCTAGAGATTTAACGGCTTGTTGCACGAGCTCAGTGCAATCGCGTTTCCCTGCGAAAGTGAGGTTAGGTTTTTGTTGAGAATAAAACTAGGTTTGCTCGAGGACGAGCAAAAGATAAGTTTGGGGGTATTTGTTCATATCATAATATTGCATTATTACATTCCCCATTCTTATGCATTTTACAAAATAAACAGGTGCTTTTGACCCATGTCTGCTACATAGTTACAGGTTACAGGTTCTCGGAACAAAAACAGTGAAAAATATAAAAGACGATGCAAAAGTGAGACTACGACCAATAAATGAAGGATCTTGATCGAGCCTACACGAAGATCAGTTCACAAAGTACAAGGCAGCGCAAGGTTCAAGACTTCGTCACAAAGCAACGGCAAAAGTCCACTACAATGTTCACTGGAAAGATCTAGAAGAGAACTAGAAGATATTCTGAAGAAAAACCTGAAGAAACAAGTACCCAATTGCAGAAGAAAAACCCCTAGCAAAATTGAAGACACAAGCTTACTGTTTGGCCACGGAACCGCGGCCAAACCCTGCTCTTGGCCGCGGAACCGCAGCCGTGTGGGGCCCGTGTCGTTGCAGAAAGTTTGGTGCGCTGGCAGGCGTTGAATAGGTTTTTTTCTTAGGGGGTATTTTTGTAAAAGCAGATATGCGAGTCAATTGTAACCCTAGGGGTTTCTATGGCCTATAAATAGAAACCCAAATACCTCTTTTGAGGTATGTCTCTTTTCATTTCATAAATTCAGATCTGTACTGCGTTGATATTTGGAGAGAGCCATCAATAAAAATTAGTAAGTTCTTTTATTTCTTTGCCTTATTTTACTTTTAATTTAGAATGTCTTTTAATCCCCTAATGAGCGAGTAGTCTCCTCGCCAGTTAGGGTTAGGTTTAGGGAAAGGTTTGAGAGATGAGATCTCTCACCCCTTTCTTGCTCCTTCACACATAATAATTAGAACTCCATGCATACACGCACACACCGCTCCCTGCGGCACCTTACCCCTCGAGGTAACGGTGATACCGTAGTATAAAGGACCGGTTGCGCGTGTTTTACATGAAGGTTAGGGTAAGGATCGATAAAGGAAGGACAAGAACCTAGAAGAAGAAACATCTTCCCAAATGATTCTAATCCACTTCATTGATAATCACCATAACATCTAATAGATCAAAAATAGGGCATTGAAAGCGGTGAGGAAACCTTTAATCTCTCAACTTACCCTAGACCTAACCCTAGCAAGACTTAGATCTAGATAATTTTAGTATAAATTAATTTAGCTTTTAGAGATAATCAATCCGACACTCATCGGAATTAACTCGTTAGAGCGGCTAGGAAAACAAAAAATCCCTGTGGACCGACCCGTACTCACCAGCTAGCTACCAAGCGATGCCGTTCTTGATTGCGGTAATATTATTTTTGATTCATCTTTTAAAAGCGCATAAGCTAATTAAAATCATCTCAATCAGCTCTCGATCACTCCTTTGAAAGGGAATTTTTCGTCGATCTTTGCGTGGCTCGATCGCTGTGAGTCGCGGATCATCGTGGATCTCTTGCTCGGATGATGATCGGCGTTGCAATAAAGGATCTTCGATTGTCGCTTGATTTTGCTCTCAATGGATCTTGATTTGGCTCAAGTTGTGTCTCTCAACTTGAATTGAATTGATTTTGATTTGTGTTAGAATGGTGTAATATTCAACAACTAATGAACAACCCCCAACCTTAGATCTAGATGCCCTTTTTATAAATCTCAAATGAATCTTCCCTCATAAGCTAGGTTGTTAGAGAAAGGCTTCTAGAATGAGGTTGTTACAAGGAGGCTTCTAGAAGAAGATTATTACAAGGAGGCTTCTAGAAGAAGACACGTCGTAATTAAGCATCTTGAGGGAGCAAGGTTGTTACAGAGAAGGTTCTGGAGATGTTACGTCACCGGTGCCCCCAACTAGGCCACGGATCCGCGGCGGATCTGGATGGAACGGCCGCGGTTCCGCGGCCATAAGATGGGATCTTTTCTTGGTTTTTCCTGGGTGTTCTTGAGTTTAAATTTGGGTGTTCTTTTGATGTCTGGAATCTTTGTATTCCTTCTGAATCTCTGCCAGATTTGATTCTTTGACTTGCTGCATTTTATCGGCAAATTTTTCAATTCCAATTCTTTGACCTGAATAATTTTCTGCACACAACCTTGATGAAAAGTGTTGAGACATACAATATCATGCATGTAGTAATAAACACACAATTTCCTATAAAGAACGTTGAATATATATATAACACGGGATATTTAGTATTTTCCAGACAAACTGGTAATATGTGTTATATTTATATCAACTATCCTTTAATGATCAAAATAATGAGGAAATTGATGTGTTACAGATTGCATTATTTTCGACTGAATAAATTCCACCAAACTTAATTTTGATCGTCTCGAGCAAACATTTTTTATTCAAGAGAAGGAGAAAATTTTATTAAGAAAAAGAAAAACTAACTAGCACACTTTCGTTGGCAAACACGATTGCACTGAGTATGTGCAACAAGCCTTTAAACCTCTAGGTGTCCCTAGCAGGAGGAGTGTTGTCTCCTGAGGGTTTTCAGCGGATTGCATCCACAAAATCTCATAATAAAAGAAAGACTGTGAAAGTTACATATAAAGATAAGAATTATAAAAGAAAGACTTTGAAAATCAGAGTTTCCAACTACACTAGCTTTTCGGTTGTCATGAGCCCTATCTTAATAGTCATGAGAAGATATTAGAAATCATATCATCCCTCAATAAAACATCGTCTTTATTCTTCATCCCTACCTTTCTTCCAAACACTGATCATATACCCCTGCGTGTGTGTAAAGAACATCCTTACACTCGGAGAATTCAATTCAAGCTATCATATACTTGTCCATCTACCTCAGTACTTTTTAGTCGGTGAATATTTAGATGGAATTGCTCACACATTTTTCATGCGACCGTTAATACTTCTTGAGGTACTAACCGACCGATAACTCATGTGCTCGTTGATTAGGTGTAAGTAGCATTTTCCTCGTCTTGCAAACCTAAGGCTTAGCAGTGACTTCCAAACCAGTTAGTCTAAGGCATTAGGTGATGAAGCACCCTTGCTATATTTTTTATTGCTGCCTTGGTGATTACAAAACCAGTGTTCATTTTTCTACACTATTTTATATTTTTATTCTCCATTTATTATTTTCTTCATTCTTTGGCTTTTAGACAAGAGCATTTCAAGGTATTCTCTACTATCCCGAGTTTCAAGACGTGTGTAAGTGCGTATAGTAGGATATCAACATTTAAATGTTTGGCTTCCAGAATAGGAACTATTTTTCAGACTTATTTTTATTCGCAAAGTAGTAACTTCTTTCATCTTACTAACCCTTGAGACAATGGCTCATAACTACTTATTACTGGTTTCGTTTAAGAAAACATTTAATTTTTTTGGTTTTCTTAAATTTTTCCAATCTTTTAAATGTAATTTTTCGCTTTCTAATCTTTTCTAATCTTATTTATGTACACATTTTTTTCTTTTTTTTATTATATGTTTTGTGCTTATGCAAAGTATGATACAAAGTGATGCGTGAATAAGCATAAATCTCCCCCAAACTTGTTTATAACAGTGTCCTCACTGTTGTCATCTATTAAATCTCAAAAACCTGTAGGCTTGGGAGGAAAAATTTATTAGCGGGAGCAAAAATAAGTGAACGTGAAAATCTTCCCCCAAACTTATTTTTGGCTCACAATTTTGAGGACAAATTTTATTTTCAAGAGCCAAAAATATACCCCCCAAACTTGAGTTAAACAATGTTAAGCCTTTTGAAATCATAAGAGGGGGTAGAGTTATTGGTCAATGCCAAGCTTTGCAAAGACCGAAAGTCAACACCAACCATTCGAAGATTTTATCAAGTGTAGTGCATCGGTTGGTGGAAGAACATGTTGTAGAGAGCCAGGAAGAAGTGAGGAAAATATAAGTGGTGGGATAGAATGTGTTTGCGTCTCGTTTTGGAGAGACGACACAGTGATTGTGATGGATTACTCGCATTCTCTTTATAGTCCAGAAGAAGGGGTGGAGATTCAATTTCTTTGTTTTGGGTTTTATTCATCACCACTCCCGTGTTTTCTAAAAATGCGAGTTCATCAGCGAAAATTTCCTCAAAGCTTTCATCGATATTCCAAAGAATATTCTCATTCAAAAGAGCGGGGTGATCTTCAGACTCCATAAAAGGTTCATAATCAGCGATAGATGTTGACCCGGACAACTCAAAAGAAGGGTCCGTATGTGTATAATACATATCTGGGTCAAACAACAACGTATGAAAAGAGTCTAGATCAGTATCGTGAAGCTGTTCAAGTTCGTTGCTGTCGACATCCATTAATTCGACAGAACAAACTCGAGCATAAGGTTCAGAGGGTTGACTTTCCAACTTGTAAATGTTAAGCTCAATTGACCTATTCCCGAAAGATAAGTTCATAGAGCCGTTTCGACAGTTGATTATAGCGTTGGAAGTAACCAAAAAGGGTCGACCGAGAATCACCGGAATTTGGTTCCGTGGGTTCGCTACAGGCTGTGTATCTATAACAATAAAGTCCACAAGGAATATAAATTCCCCGACTTTTATCAACATATCCTCAAGCTCACCCTTAGGATGGGTGATAGATCTATCGGCCATCTGGAGAGTTGTGTGTGCAGGCTTTAACTCTCCGATACGTAATTGCTCATAGACAGAATATGGAAACAAGTTCACACTAGCGCCTAAATCGAGTAAAGCACGATTGATATTCTTACCCCCAATAGAAATAGTGATTGTAGGACAGCCAAGGTCCTTACGTTTCCTCGGTAATTGTTGGGGAAAAGCTGTATTTATAGTACTCGACATGAAAAAAATTTCCTGCACTTGAGTCTTCCTCTTCCTAGTGCACAAGTTCTTAAGAATTTTCGCATAGGACGGAACTTGTTGTATAGCATCTAGGAGGGGGATATTAATGTTGACTTGCTTAAACATGTTCACAATCTTCTCCATATGTGCATTGGGTTTGTTGGGCCTCAACCTATCTGGAAATGGAGCTTTATCAATAAGTGTTGGGTCCAAAATTTATGGAGAAGTTTGTGGGATTGGGAAGGATAAAGTGGGTGGAGGGTTCGAACCTTGGGGAAAACGGAGAATAGGCTCGGAAGAAGAAGGTAAATTAGACGAAATAAGGTAAGAAGTAGAAGTGGGAATGGAAGTGGAAGTGGAAGCCTGGGGTTCAATTGATTCCTCAATATCAATCTGTTCACCCACATGATTGTCCAGCACTTTTCCAGATCTCAACGTGGTGAGTGCATTCACATCATTATAATGTGAAGGTCCAGGATCAGGTAGGGGTTGAGCTGGAAGTTTCCCTTTCTCTCTAGCACTCATTGCTGCAGTCAGTTGTGTAATTTGTGCTTCTATCAATTTGATACTCTCACCGTGGGAGATAGTATTTTGCACTAACGTTTGGATAGAAGATGTTAAAATGTCATTCGTTTGCATGGACTGTGCAATGAACATGTCGAGTGCAGAGGGTGTAGCAATACCGGCAAAAGATGGATCAAAGTTGTTGGCTGGGTTTTGAAAATTTTGTGGTTGAAAGGGGTGCTGACTCAGTTGTGGTGGTTGTTGTTGCTGTGGAGGGACCCATTGAAAGTTATTTTGATTTAGAACCGTGTTTTGAGTTTGGTATTGGTTCCAAGCAAAATCAGTGTGATTCCTCCAACCTTGATTATATGTGGAAGAAGAAGGATCGTTTCTAAATTGTTGCTGAAATGCAGCATTAGTGTGACCTTGAAACGGTACATTCAAAGGACATTCTTCCGTTAAATGTGATAGGTTTGAACAGCAACCACACACGGTTTTGGAAAGTGTGTATTGGTTTAAGGAGGCTGAAGAGAGTTTGTTTTCTATAGCGTCGAGTTTCCTTTGTATTGCAGCCATTTCGGCTTTCATCATGACAGAAACATCGAGCTGATTGATATCTTCCCTAGGCGATGGTGGTCTAACACTTTTTCATTGTAATGTGTTTTGAGCTAAATCTTCTAGATATTTCCAAACTTCACCATCATCTTTAGACAGGAATTGGTAATGACACATGGTTTCAAGCATCTGTTTCGTAGTGAGATCAATACCCTCATAGAGAATTCGACACAGATCCCATCTAGGGATTCCATGATGAGGACATTGGATAAGAAGATCTTTGAACCGTTCAAAGCATTTCCAAAATGGTTCACTGGGAAGTTAGGTAAATTTGAAGATTTCGCTCCGAACACGGCTGGTCTTATGATTGGGATAAAATTTCTTAAGGAATGCTGCAACAAATTCATCCCATTTGGCAATAGAGTGTGCGGTTGTGTTATAAAGCCACTTCTCGGCTAAATCGCACAAAGTGAATAGGAGAAGACGTAAACGTAGAGCATCCATAGACAGTTATGACGTTCCAATCATTGCGCATACGTTTTCAAATTTGTTGATAAAAACGTATGCGTCTTCAGACTTAAAACCGTGAAATTTGGGTAACAGTTTGATAAATTGAGGTTTGATTTCAAAATTTTTCCCGTTGGTAGGTAGAATAGAAAGACAGGTGGGAAGGGGAACACGTGTAGGATAGCATCTCTCTTGGAGAGAAATGCGAGGAGGGTTCTGCACACCTGCGGGCGGTGGTAGAGTGGTGTTAAAGCTTGATGGAAATCCGCCCATCGCGGTCGTGGTGGGTGGTGGGAAAGAAAATGTAGAAATACCGACTTCTGGGCCGATAGGAGAAACGCGGACAAGACGGGCACTAGAATCCCGTGTCCAGCCGAGCTTGCACTAATAGTTTAGCACAAGTGGCAGCGTTTGTGATAATTAGAGGAAAAGTTGGTTTGGTGTTTGTTTTGAAAAATACGGGTTTTGAAAAATCAAATCACAAAAAATGCACACACCACCCTAGATCTAATGGTCACCTAGGTCAAGTCACTAGACCGCTCCTAAACTTCCAGAAGACAAATCGCAGGATAAATTCTCTACTTGCTCTTTATCCCTTCTGTGGCCAGGTAAGTGCCAGGTAAGTGGGAGGTTCTCCACTACGTAAATAGAGGACCTAATTAAGTAACCACTTGCCTTAGACACACTTGCCTTAGACACCACAAAAGAAACGCGGATAAGCAATAGATTATCTACGACATTCTTCTGTCCTAATTGAGCGCGACGGTCCTTAGAGTCTTGTCTAGATATTTTTTAGTTAATGAAGGTGATGTGGATGTTAGTTTTGTGATTTTTGGGCTTAGGAAGGGTAATGAAATCCCTATCTAATCTGAATTTGGTCTTTACCCCTTAATTTCCTTATTAAAATATGCAAACAACCAATTTCAAGCAATGCAACAGATTTTTATTTTAGCGGCGCTGTTTTTGCAAAGAATTCTGCAGAAAATGGTTATTGGACAAGATCAGAGAGAAGAGGAGAGAACAGAGAATATACCACAGTGGTTTGGAACACTGAAACGCCTAAACGGCGGCGGAACCGCCGCAAAAACCAGCAAGATGCCGCGGTGGACAGGAGGAAATAGGTTTTGAAAATTTTTCTGTAACTTCCTGTACTCCTCTGTAATCTTCAGAAAGTCTCTGAATCTTGATTTCCTCAGTAAAATGATTCCAGATTCTCTCGCAAAAATTCAAACACTAATTGTTAAGCACTTGAAGCGATTCTTGAATTAAAATTTGATGGAATAATAATAATTTTTCAACTCAAATTGCAAGAACGAACAAATTACGCACACATCCCCGGCAATGGCGCCATTTGATTGATCATCTTTTGTGTGTATAGAAAAGTTTTATCACAACCAAAGAAATTTATACCGCAATCAATTAAAGGCGTCGCTTGTAGCGATCATTAGTGAGCACGGATCGTCCAATGAGATGTGAGTACTTGTTCAATCTTACTTTAGATGAATTGAAATGAAAATATAAAAGAAAATGATTCATGATTTGTGAGATTTCATTTCAAGAAACATAAAAAAAAATAGATCTAGAATCAAGAAGATGTCCAAACCAATTTAGCTATCAAGATTTGTAGAATAACTTGTACGATTCGATAAAATTAGTAGTGGTGATAAATCTAGAGATGACTAATCTTATCTATTGATAATTTATAGCTAGATCAATGATAATGAATGAAGATTAGGGATCTATTGAAGAAACTAGGGTTCCTCCTTCTCTATCCCTTGTCTTTTCATTGATCATCATTCGGATCTAGTCTTTAGCAAAAAGAATCGCCAATCGTTTAATCCCTAGTTTGCAACGAAATTATCAAGAATGTGATCTCGCTCCAAATTAGGTCATTGATGATTCTTTTTTCTAAACTTCACAAATCTCATAAGACTTAAGATGAGTAAAAGGATCTTATCATCACTAGATCTACCGATTCTCTTGAATTCTCCACAAGCGGAGAATTCACTCACACATCATGAAAATAAAATAATCAAGAATGAAGAATTTCATAATGCAAGAATGTATAGAAAGAGAGAATTACAATTATCACCTTTATTTAAATCTCCTTCAAATTACACCTCTCAACTCGAGTTTACAAGACTAGCTCTCGATCACTCCTTTGAAAGGGAATTTGTCGTCGATCTTTGCATGGCTCGATCGCCGTGAGTCGCGGATCATCGTGGATCTCTTACTCGGATGATGATCGGCGTTGCAATAAAGGATCTTCGATTGTCCCTTTATTTTGCTCTCAATGGATCTTGATTTGGCTCAAGTTGTGCACTTAACTTGAATTGAATTGATTTTAATTTGTGCTAGAATGGTGTAATATTCAACAACTAATGAAAAAACCCCAACCTTAGATCTAGATGCCCTTTTTATAAATCTCAAATGAATCTTCCCTCATAAGGTAGGTTGTTAGAGAGAGGCTTCTAGAATGAGATTGTTACAAGGAGGTTTCTAGAAGAAAATTGTTACAAGGAGGCTTCTAGAAGAAGCCACATGGTAATTAAACAGCTTGAGGTAGCAAGATTGTTACTGAGAAGGTTCTGGAGATGTTACGTCACTGGCACCCCAACTAGGCCGCGGATCCGCGGTAGATCTGGCTGGATCGGCCGCGGTTCCGCGGCCATAAGATGAGATATTTTCTTGGTTTTTCTAGGCTGTTCTTGAGTTGGAATTTGGGTGTTTTTTTGATGTCTGGAATCTTTTTATTCCTTCTGAATCTCTGCCAGATTTGATTCTTTGACTTGCTGCATTTTATCGGCAAATTTTGCAATTCCAGTTCTTTGACCTGAATAATTTTCTGCACACAACCTTGATGAAAAGTGTTGAGACATACAATATCATGCATGTAGTAATAAGCACACAATTTCCTATAAAGAACGTTGAATATATATATAACACAGGATATTTAGTATTTTCCAAACAAACTGGTAATATGTGTTATATTTATATCAACTATCCTTTATGTAGGGTGTTTTTCGTCACCCCATTGAGATGGGAATACGCGCGCGCTTGTCAGGCGTACTACAGATTCCCCCTGCCTAGGGTAGGCCGGAGTTTAATGATTGTGGGGATCCGAATCTTCGGCAGCCGCGGACTAAGCTGCCGTTAATTACCACTCGCCTTTGGGGCGAGAGAACCTCCGATTAACGGGTTAAACTGGTCATGCGAACTCAATGTGCAGTGTACGTGTGTTGTGTTTTGAAAGGGGGGTTTTGGATATATCGGGAGCCACGCAGAGTTTTTACGGGGTCCCGCTACCCGGATAGCGGGCTGGGGGTCAAGGGGGCTAGCAGCCCGCTTGCGGGGTGCGGGGCAGCGCCCCGTTAGAAATTTTTTTCTAACAGGGACAGTGTCATGGAGTATATGTGTGTATAAATATGTATGCATATATATATATATATGTATGTATACATGTATATATATATATATAAAAGAAAGAGGGGGAAAAGACATCCAAAGGATGCGTGGGGCAGCACCTTGGGCGCTGTGCGCCTAGGTGCTGTGCGCTTAGGCGCTAGAGTGCCACGTGTCGGCACGTGGGCGCTCTGCGCTTGAGCGCCGGGCGCTTGAGCGCAAGCGCGCCACGTGTCGGCACGTAGGCGCTTTGAGCTCGAGCGCCTGCGCTGGAGCGCAAGCGCGCCACGTGTCGGCATGGGGGAGACTTGCGCTCGAGCGCTTGCGCTTGGGCGCAAGCGCGCCACGTGTCGGCACCTGGGCGACTTGCGCTCGGACGCTTGCGCTTGAGCGCAAGCGCGCCACGTGTCGGCACGTGGGCGACTTACGCTCGGGCGCTTGCGCTTGAGCGCAAGCGCGCCACGTGTTGGCACGCAGGCGCTCTGCGCTTGAGCGCCGGCGAGAAAAGGTGGCTTTTAGCCTAAGAAACAGAAGCTGTGCTTCAGAAAGGAAATATTTGTTATGTATATATGTATGGAGTTAAGCTCCTGGGATGTTTTGAAGCTGATGAAGGGGGTTCTTCTTCTTCCTTCTGTTGTTTGGCTGGATCTTGAAGATCAAGAAGTAGGAGATTTTAAAAATCACTCCTTTTTGAGATCTGATGGGAGATCTGAGTTCCCCTTTGTGGGTTTTGTGGTGAAAAACTACTTAGTTTTGGAAAAGAAAGAGTAAAACTCTTGATTTAATTCAAAAGAATTGAGAAGGTTTAGAACCTTGGAGAAGGAGCAGGAGGCACAAAGAACCCTAGTTTTGGGGGAATGAAAAAAGTGTTTTTTTTTATTCATCATGTTGCCTTTTATAGGCTTACATATTTATATATAGCCCCTTAGGCTTTACAAAAATGACATTTTAGCCATCCCATGGCTCATGTGCCATTTCATTTTTTGCACATGAGCCACGGGCTTACAAAATATTGGCTTTATGCCCATTTTGTTTACATTCATGCATAAACAATTACATAAAAATTATTTATTACATGATTTTGTTGTTGGCATGGGGAGGCTGGCTGCGGGCTCGACTTGGGCATGGGCCCGCTTGACCTGGGCTTAGGCCCACCTGGCTTGGGTTTGACTTTGATTTTGACTTGGTCAACCGGGGTGTAAATTTTTACCCCAACAAATTGCCCCCCATCAATAAATGCACACAGCATATGTGGGTCGTGTGCATGAAGTTGATGGATCTTCTTTTGCGTGGAGGCGACTTGCTTTGGTTCCCACTTTTTGGGATGCACTGCCCTTTTTACGACGTGGACGGTCGGTCCTGCCCTTTTTGCGACTTGGACGGTCGGCGCTCTGATCCGGAGCGATTTGGTTCCCGATTTGTGGGAAGCCTGCACTGCCCTTTTTACGACGTGGACGGTCGACACTCTGACCCGGAGCGATTTGGTAGACGTGCCCTCGACACGGAGTGTCGCTGGTCGACGTTTCCTCGAGGTGGAGTGCCGCTGGTTTACGTGTCCCCGGCACGGAGTGTCTGCTTGACGTTTCCCCGGCACGGAGTGTCGCTGTCGGACGTTTCCCTAATGCGTGGTGTCTGTGTTGGACGTTTCCCCGATGCAGAGTGTCGCTGGGTTACGTTTCCCTGATGCGGAGTGTCTGTGTTGGACGTTTCCCCGATGCCGAGTGTCACTGGCTGACGTGTCCCCGGCACGGAGTGTCGCTGATCGACTTTTCCCCGGCGCGGAGTGTCGGTGGTTGACTTTTCCCCGGCACGGAGTGTCGCTGATCGACTTTTCCCCGGCGCGGAGTGTCGGATTGACTTTTCCCCGGCACGGAGTGTCGCTGATCGACTTTTCCCCGGCGCGGAGTGTCGAGTTGACTTTTCCCCGGCACAGAGTGTCGCTGATCGACTTTTCCCCGGCGCGGAGTGTCTGTGGTTGACTTTTCCCCGGCACGGAGTGTCGCTGATGGACTTTTCCCCGGCGCGGAGTGTCGGGTTGACTTTTCCCCGGCACGGAGTGTCGCTGATGGACTTTTCCCCGGCGCGGAGTGTCGGTGGTTGACTTTTCCCCGGCACGGAGTGTCGCTGATCGACTTTTCCCCGGCACGGAGTGTCGGGTCGACTTTTCCGCGGCACGGAGTGTCGCTGATCGACTTTTCCCCGGTGCGGAGTGTCGGCGGATGACTTTTCCCTGGCACGGAGTGTCGGGTTGACTTTTCCCCGGCACGGAGTGTCGCTGATCGAATTTTCCCCGGCGCGGAGTGTCAGTGGTTGACTTTTCCTCGGCACGGAGTGTCGCTGATTGACTTTTCCCCGGCGCGGAGTGTCGGGTTGACTTTTCCCCGGCACGGAGTGTCGTTGATCGACTTTTCCCCGGCGCGGAGTGTCGGGTTGACTTTTCCCCGACACGGAGTGTCGCTGATCGACTTTTCCCCGGCGCGGAGTGTCTGTGGTTGACTTTTCCCCAGAACGGAGTGTCGCTGATGGACTTTTCCCCGGCGCGGAGTGGCGGGTTGACTTTTCCCCGGTACGGAGTGTCGCTGATGGACTTTTCCCCGGCGCGGAGTGTCGGGTTGACTTTTCCCCGGCACGGAGTGTCGCTGATCGACTTTTCCCCAGCGCGGAGTGTCGGTGGTTGACTTTTCCCCGGCACGGAGTGTCGCTGATCGACTTTTCCCCGGCGCGGAGTGTCGGGTTGACTTTTCCCCGGCACGGAGTGTCGCTGATCGACTTTTCCCCGGCGCGGAGTGTCGGGTTGACTTTTCCCCGGCACGGAGTGTCGCTGATCGACTTTTCCCCGGCGCGGAGTGTCGGGTTGACTTTTTTTTGGCACGGAGTGTCGCTGATCGACTTTTCCCCGGCGCGGAGTGTCAGTGGTTGACTTGATTCCGAGACGAAGCATAATTTCGACATGGAAGGCTGGTACACCAAGGCGAAGCATCATTTCGACACGGGGTAAATTCTGGGATGGAGCGTGATTCCGCCACAGAGGTTGTTGGTTTGATTTGATTTGGGTTGACATCAGCATCGCTACACTGGAATATGGTACCGGGAGCGAATCATCATCCGTCTTGAGAGGATTTGGGAATTGTTTTTTTTTGTTTGGCATCTGCATTGCTGCACTGGAATAATGCCAGGAGCAACTCATCATTTGCCCCGGGAGGATTGGGATTTGGTTTGTTTGGCATCTGCATTGCTGCACTGGAATAATGCCAGGAGCAACTCATCATTTGCCCCGGGAGGATTTGGATTTGGTTTGTTTGGCATCTGCATTGCTGCACTGGAATAATGCCAGGAGCAACTCATCATGTGCCCCGAGAGGATTTGGGAATTGGTGGCTTAGGAGACAGGTTTAGATCCCTGTCACCTAAGGCTTTTCAATTTTGTGAGCCGTAAGGTTCTCACAAAGCATTTTCTCCCTACGGGTCGTAAGGATCCCGTAGGTGTGTTTTCTCCTTAGGAGTCGTGAGGACCCCCAAGTGTGTTGCTCCTTTGTGAGTCGTAAGGATCTCACGCGGGAATTTTCTCCTCACAAAGTCGAGAGGACTTTGCGAGTGCATTTCATCTCTTTTTTTTTACGAGTTTGCGCCCTTTCGGGTTTTCACAAACTCGCCGGCAGTCCTGCCGTTTTTACTCACGGTGCCCTTTCGGGTTTTCATCCGTGCCCATTTTGCTTGTGGACATACCATTTTTTTCCTCTTTTTTTTTCTTTTTTCTTTTTGAATTTTCCCTGCCGGTGGGACTTTGAATGTGATCTCGCCGGTAGGACTTGGGAGAGATTGGGATCGTTTTACGCCCGTGGATTGTATACGGTTTTGCAGGATGTATGATCCAGACCGTAGGGCCAAAAACATTTCGGGACTTTGTTGGCGTCTGCATCGCTGCACTGGAATATGGTACCAGGGGCGACTCATCATTCGCCGTTGGGGTATGGAGTTGGAATTTGGTTGGCGTCTGCATCGCTGCACTGGAATATGGTATCCAGAGCGACTCATCATTCGCCACTTGGGGATTTGAATTTGGAATTTGGTTGGCGTCTGCATCGCTGCACTGGAATATGGTAGCAGGAGCGACTCATCATTCGCCACTTAGGGACTGGGAAGCGATGGCTTAGGAGACAGGTTTAGATCCCTATCGCCTAAGGCTTTTCAATTTTATGGGTCGTGAGGGTCCCATAAAGGTATTTTCTCCCTGCGAGTCGTAAGGATCCCGCAGGTGTATGTTCTCCTTAGGAGTCGTGAGGACTCCTAAGTGTGTTTTTCCTTTATGGGTCGTAAGGATCCCACAAAGGTTTGTTCTCCTCATGTATCGTGATGACACATGAGTGGATTTCCCTTCGTCCCTAGTTTAATGACTTAGGGGTCATCTGTTTCCAGTTTAATGACGTGGAGGTCATCTGTTTCCAGTTTAACGACTTGGTGGTCATCTGTTTCCAGTTTAAAGACTTGGTGGTCATCTGTTTCCAGTTTAACGACTTGGTGGTCATCTGTTTTCCAGTTTAACGACTTAGAGGTCATCTGTTACCAGTTTAAAGACTTAGAGGTCTACTATTTCCAGTTTAACGACTTAGAGGTCATCTGTTTCCAGTTTAAAGACGCAGAGGTCATCTGTTTCCAGTTTAACGACGTAGAGGTCTGCTATTTCCAGTTTAACGACTTAGAGGTCTGCTGTTTCCAGTTTAACGACGTGGTGGTCATCTGTTTCCAGTTTAACGACTTGGTGGTCATCTGTTTTCCAGTTTAACGACTTAGAGGTCATCTGTTACCAGTTTAAAGACTTAGAGGTCTACTATTTCCAGTTTAACGACTTAGAGGTCATCTGTTTCCAGTTTAAAGACGTAGAGGTCATCTGTTTCCAGTTTAACGACGTAGAGGTCTGCTGTTTCCAGTTTAACGACTTAGAGGTCATCTGTTTCCAGTTTCACGACGTGATGGTCATCTGTTTCCAGTTTAACGACGTAGTGGTCATCTGTTTCCAGTTTAAAGACTTAGAGGTCTGCTGTTTCCAGTTTACTGACTTAGAGGTCATCTGTTTCCAGTTTAACGACGTGGTGGTCATCTGTTTCCAGTTTAACGACGTAGTGGTCATCTGTTTCCAGTTTAAAGACTTAGAGGTCTGCTGTTTCCAGTTTACTGACTTAGAGGTCATCTGTTTCCAGTTTAACGACTTAGAGGTCATCTGTTTCCAGTTTAAAGACTTAGAGGTCTGTTGTTTCCAGTTTAACGACTTAGAGGTCATGTTTGCTTGTCCCAGCTCCTTGAATTTTGATCTTGGCGGGAATCCGTTATCCGGGAAGCCATTGTGAGTTGATTAGCGGGGAGCTTAGAGAAGACACCCGATCGAGCAGTTGTCGGGGGTACCGCTGGAGCTTTCCCGAGGTGCCTTATTACTTTGTCGGTGTTGATGGCCTTGCCCCCAGATGGGGGCCGAGGAAAGTCGTTCAAATACCGACTTGCGTTTGAAGATGGCAACTGAAAATTGTTAACCCCCTGCAAATAGAAACATGATTTCAGTATCGACAATCGATATGAACATTGATTGAGTTCGCATGAATGCTTAACCCGAAATATGGGAGGAGAGATTGGTCCCACCGGGCATGCCAGAATCTGTAGGGTGTTTTTCGCCACCCCATTGAGATGGGAATACGCGCGCACTTGTCAGGCGTACTACAGATTCCCCCTGCCTAGGGTAGGCCGGGGTTTAATGATTGTGGGGATCCGAATCTCCGGCAGCCGCGGACTAAGCTGCCGTTAATTACTACTCGCCTTTGAGGCGAAAGAACCTCCGATTAACGGGTTAAACTGGTCATGCGAACTCAATGTGCAGTGTACGTGTGTTGTGTTTTGAAAGGGGGGTTTTGGATATATCGGGAGCCACGCAGAGTTTTTACGGGGTCCCGCTACCCGGATAGCGGGCTGGGGGTCAAGGGGGCTAGCAGCCCCCTTGCGGGGTGCGGGGCAGCGCCCCGTTAGAAATTTTTTTCTAACAGGGACAGTGTCGTGGAGTATGTGTGTGTGTAAATATGTATGCATATATACATATATATATATATGTATGTATACATGTATATATATATAAAAGAAAGAGGGGGAAAAGACATCCAAAGGATGCGTGGGGCAGCACCTTGGGCGCTGTGCGTCTAGGTGCTGTGCGCTCAGGCGCTAGAGTGCCACATGTCGGCACGTGGGCGCTCTATGCTTGAGCGCTGGGCGCTTGAGCACAAGCGCGCCACGTGTCGGCACGTAGGCGCTTTGCGCTCGAGCGCCTGCGCTGGAGCGCAAGCGCACCTCGTGTCGGCACGGGGGAGACTTGCACTCGGGCGCTTGCGCTTGGGCGCAAGCGCGCCACGTGTCGGCACCGGGACGACTTGCGCTCGGGCGCTTGCGCTTGAACGCAGGCGCGCCACGTGTCGGCACCGGGGCGACTTGCGCTCGGGCGCTTGCGCTTGAGCGCAAGCGCGCCACGTGTCGGCACGCAGGCGCTCTGCGCTTGAGCGCCGGCGAGAAAAGGTGGCTTTTAGCCTAAGAAACAGAAGCTGTGCTTCAGAAAGGAAATATTTGTTATGTATATATATATGGAGTTAAACTCCTGGGATGTTTTGAAGCTGATGAAGAGGGTTCTTCTTCTTCCTTCTGTTGTTTGGCCGGATCTTGAAGATCAAGAAGTAGGAGATTTTAAAAATCACTTCTTTTTGAGATCTGATGGGAGATCTGAGTTCCCCTTTGTGGGTTTTGTGGTGGAAAACTACTTAGTTTTGGAAAAGAAAGAGTAAAACTCTTGATTTAATTCAAAAGAATCGAGAAGGTTTAGAACCTTGGAGAAGGAGCAGGAGGCACAAAGAACCCTAGTTTTTGGGGGAATGAAAAAAGTGTTTTTTTTTATTCATCATGTTCCTTTTTATAGGCTTAAATATTTATATATAGCCCCTTGGGCTTTACAAAAATGGCATTTTAGCCATTTCAATGCTCATGTGCCATTTCATTTTTTGCACATGAGCCACGGGCTTACAAAATATTGGCTTTATGCCCATTTTGTTTACATTCATGCATAAACAATTACATAAAAATTATTTATTACATGATTTTGTTGTTGGCATGGGGAGGCTGGCTGCGGGCTCGACTTGGGCATGGGCCTGCTTGACCTGGGCTTAGGCCCACCTGGCTTGGGGTTGACTTTGATTTTGACTTGGTCAACCGGGGTGTAAAGTTTTACCCTAACACTTTAATGATTAGAATAATGAGGAAATTGATGTGTTACAGATTGCATTATTTTCGACCGAACACCGTCCTAGAGTCCATCTTCATCGTGTATGAGATGGGAGCTGAGTTCATCTTTGGAGATATTGTTGAGAAGTGATTGCTTGAAAACCTGCATGAAAGAGTATTATTTTAGTATAAATATAGATATGTATATTGATTGAGTTCGCATGAACGTTTAACCCGAAATATGGGAGGAGAGAAAGGTCCCACTGTGCGTACCAGAATCTGTAGGGTGTTTTTCATCACCCCATTGAGATAGGAATACGCGCGCGCTTGTCAGGCGCAGTACAGATTCCCCCTACTTAGGGTAGGCCGGGGTTTATTGATTGCGGGGATCCGAATCTCTGGCAGTCACGGACGAAGCTGCCGTTAATTACCCCTCGCCTTTAGAGCGAGGGAACCTCCGATTGACGGGTTAAACTGGTCATGCGAACTCAATGTGCAGTGTTGTGTTTCGAAAGGGGTTTTTGGATACATCGGGGGGGCCGCAGAGTTTTTACGGGGGTCCCACTACCCGGATAGCAGGCTGGGGGTCAAGAGGGCTAGCAGCCCCCATACGGGGTGCGGAGCAGCGCCCCGTTAAAAATTTTTCTAACGGGGGACAGTGTTGTAGAGTATGTGTGTGTGTGTGTGTATGTATATGTGTGTGTGTGTGTGTATAAGGAAAGGGCATCCATAGGATGCGTGGGCCAGCGCCCCACGTGCCTAGCACGCGAGCGCTAGGCGCTTGAGCGCTGGGCGCTAGCGCATCACGTGCCAGGCACGTGGGCGCTGGGGCGCTTGTGCGCTAGCGCATCACGTGCCCGGCACGTGGGCGCTGGGCGCATGCGCGCTAGGCGCTCGAGTACGAGCGCATCACGTGTCCGGCACGTGCGCACCGGGCGCTTGAGCGCAAGGCGCTCGAGCTCTAGCGCTTCACGTGCCCGGCACGTCGGCGCCGGGCACTTGGCGCACAGGCGCTTGAACGCAAGGCGTTCGAGCGCTAGCGCATCATGTGCCCAGCACGTGGGCGCTGGGCGCTTGAGCGCAAGGCACTCGAGCGCTAGCGCTTCACATGTCCGACACGTGGGCGCTTGACCACTTGGGCGCTAGGCGCTTCGGCTCTTGGGAGTCGGCGAGAAAAGGGAGCTTTTAGCCTTAGAAATAGGATTTAAACTCCCGAAAGAGGATTTAGATTGGAGTTAAACTCCGAAGATATTTTTGGAGATGATGAAAGGTGCTTCTCCCTTGAGCTCTGGATCTTCCCAAAGTGGGATTTTTGGAGATGGGTCTCCTTCCTCCTCTTCTGTCGGCGGGATCTTGAAGAATAAGAAGTATGGGATTTTAAAAATCTCTCCTTTTTGAGATCTAATGGAAGATCTGAGTTCCCCTTTGTGGGTTTTGTGGTGAAAAACTATTTAGTTTTGGAAAAGGGAGAGTAAAACACTTGATTTAATTCAAAAAAAGAAGAAGGTTTGGAACCTTGAGGAAGGAGAAGGAGGCACAAAAACCCTAACCTTTTTGGAGAGGAATGAAAAGTATATTAGATATTTTCATCATGTTGTCTTATATAGGCTTACATATTTACATGTAGCCTCTTGGGTTTTACAAAATGGCATTTTGCCCATCTCATGACTCATGTGCCACTTCTTTTTGCACATAAGCCATCGGCTTACAAAAATTTGGCTTTATGCCCATTTTGCTTACATTCATGCACAAAAAATTACATCAAAATTATTTGTTACATGATTTTTTATTTTGGCATGGGGAGGGCCGGCCGCTTCATGTTCGGGATCGACTCAGGCATGAGCCCACTTGACATGGGCTTGGGCTTACCTGGCTTGGAGTTGATCTTGACTTTGACTTGGTCAACCGGGATGCAATTTTCGACCCCAACACTACCAGGGTTGCCGCCAGAGCGCGATATCAAGTTTTGTATTGACTTGATTCTTGGTACGAGGCCTATTTCTATACCGTCTTATCGGATAGCCCCGATGGAGCTCAAGGAGCTTAAAAATCAGTTGCAAGAATTGCTTGATAGGGGACCAACATGTCCGAGTGTATCACCTTAGGAAGTTTTGGTCCTGTTTGTGAAAAAGAAGGACGACACCTTGAGGATGTGATCGATTAGCGTCAGCTAAATCGAGTTACAGCACGGAATATGTATTCTTTACTTCACATTGAAGATTTACTCGATTAGCTCTAGGGAGTGGGATATTTCTCAAAAGATAGACCTGCAATCAGGGTACTATCAGTTGCGAGTCAGGAAAGAAGATATTCTGAAGACTGCTTTCTGGACGTGTTATGGGCATTATGAGTTTTTGGTGATATCGTTCGGGCTCACCAATTCCCCAGTAGTGTTCATGGATTTGATAAACCGGATCTTCAATCCGTTCGTAGACCAGTTTATCATCGTATTTATAGATAATATTTTGGTTTTCTCTAGGAGTCAAGAGGATCACGAGTAGCACTTGAGAATTGCATTGCAGACTTTGGGAGAACACCAGCCATTTGCCAAATTCTCGAAGTGCACTTTCTGGCTTGATATTGTGGAATTCTTGTGTCAGATCGTTACGAGAAACGGATGCAAGTGGATCCGAAAAAGATTGAAGCTGTAAAATATTGGATCGGACCTGTTTCATTGACCGAGATTCATAGCTTTTTGGGCTTGGCGGGTTATTATCGTCATTTCGTTTAGGACTTCTCTCGTATTGCTGGACCACTGACTGGTCTGACCGTAAGGCAATTCTATTTTTTAGACTGATGCGTGTGAGCAAAACTTTCAGCAGTTGAAGACTCTTTTGACGACTGCGCTAGTTTTATTGTTGCTTTCACGCTCAAGCGGCTTTTTTATCTTTTAAGATGCGTCTCATATGGGTTTAGGTTGCGTGTTGATGCTGCACGACAAATTTTTTAGTTATACTTCTCAAAAGTTTAAGAAACACGAGCATAAATACCCTACTCACGATCTTGAGATGGTTGCGGTGGTCTTTGCGTTGAAAATCTTAAGACATTTTTTGTACGGTGAATCATGCCAGGTCATTACTGACCATAAGAGTCTGAAATATATCTTTCAGCAGCATGATTTGAACTTGAGGCAGCGTCGTTGGATGGAACTTGTGAAGAATTATGATTGTGAGATCCTTTACCATTCGGGAAAAACAAATGTGGTAGCTGATGCTTTGAGCCGAAAGCCCAAAGGTAGCTTGTTTCTATTGGGCATAGTACAGTAGCAGTAGATTGCGGATGGGTCGGCTTTACGTGACAATGGCATTCAATTCGAGTTCATATCCGTAGGAGGACAGCTATCCCATGTTATTGCTCGTCAACTCTTGCTCGATCGCATCAGGGTGGCACAGTTAGATGATGCCCGTTTTTCCGAGATCAGGGCACAAGTTCGGCAAAGGAGAGTTTCTAAGTTCGTGATTGATAGCGAAGGAGCGTTATAGTTTGGAAGTAGTTTGTGTGTGCCTGACTCTAAGTGTTTGAGGCGTGAGATCTTAGAAAAGGCACATCAGTCTGCTTACATCGTTCATCCGGAGTCTACCAAGATGTATCATGATTTGAGAGACGTGTACTGGTGGGAAGGGATGAAGAAGGATATATCTAATTTCGTTTCGAGATACTTGACTTGCCAGCAAGTCAAGGCTGAGTATCAGAAACCGGCAGGAGAATTGCAACCCTTATCCTTTCCGGAGTGGAAATGGGAGCAGAACTCCATGGATTTCGTTGTGGGTCTACTTAGGTCTGGCAAGGGGTATGACTCCATTTAGATGATCGTGAATTGGTTAATGAAGGATTCTTACTTCCTTCCGGTGAAAACTATGTTCAGATATGCCCAGTATGCCCAGATTTACATTGATGAGATTGTGAGATTGCACGACATTTCGACCTATATTGTTTCCGACAAAAGCACACAGTTTACTAGTCATCTCCGACAGAACCTACAGGATGCTTTGGGTACTCTCTTGAGCTTCAGTACTTCTTTCCTTCAGCAGATCGATGGTAAGTTAGAACGAACTATTCAGACTCTCGAGAATATGCCCAGAACTTGTGCTCTAAATCTGGGTGACAGTTGGGATCGTCACTTGACTTTGATCGAGTTCTCCCATAATAATAGTTTTCAGGAGACGACTCAGTTGTCGCCTTTTGAGGCTTTTTATAGGAGAAAGCTTCGATCTCCGGTTTGTTGGACCGAGCTTTGCGAGAGCAGACTCCCATGGCTGCAGTTGGTTCGGAAGAATACTAAGAAGATCAAGCTGATCCGTGATAGGATGGGTACCGCCCAGAGCAGGAAAAAGTTTTATGTCGGCCGCCGCCGCCATAGAATTGAATTCGCCATAGGTGACCATGTATTTCTCCTGGTTTCTCCGATGAAAGAGAAACTCGGTCCCAGATATGTTGGACCTTTCGAGATTCTAGAAAGGGTCAATACTATAGCGTATCATTTAGCGCTTCCATCCAGTTTTTCAGATGTACACCCTGTGTTTCACATGTCCATACTTCGCAAGTACCTTTATAATTCTTCTCTGGCAATTCAGCACCAAATGATCCAGCTGGAACATGATTTGTCTTACACCGAGCAACCGGTGGCCATTCTCGACCAGCAGGTGAAAAAATTGAGATCAAAGGTATTGCCTTCAGTGAAAGTTCTGTGGTGTGGACCGAACTGCGAAGAAGTCACCTAGGAAGCCGAGGGTGAGATGCGGAAGAAGTTTCTCCATCTCTTCGTAGGTACGTGTAGTTAGATTTTAAATTCGGGGATTGAATTTTCTTAAGGGAGGATATTGTAACATTTCGAAAGATTAAGATTTAATTTATAATTTATTTTATGATAAAGTGAATTTTGATACATATGTTAATAATTATTTAATTGGGTTTTCCGAAAAAAGGGCATTTAAAACATATATCTATACAGTTATTACTATAAAACTATGATTTTCCTTCCAAATTAATACTTAGTGTGGCATGGCTAGTATAATCCAAGATTAGTGTTCCATTTGTATTTTCATTTTGGTTTTCTTTTTTTTTACTTAGGGTTTGGAGAGACGGGGGAACATGGGAGTATAGGAGAGGGGTGATAAAAAATATATATACGGAGAGATAGAGAGGCATGGGAACCCACATCCACCATAACCTCTCATCCCACTCATTTTTTCTCCTCCTCAAAAATTTCTTAACACTCTCACTCTCCTTCATCCTCACCCTCATCATCATAGCCTTGGCAACCCTCCAAACTCAATTTTTCCTCCAACAAAATCCAAGTTTCTCTTGAGTTCCTTCATTTGAAGCCATCGCCAACACGTAGAGTCCTCATCAGCTTCCTCAAGCTTGGTTTCTCCTCCTCCTTTCCAACTTCAAAAGAGGCAAAGATTCCACCTTTACTTGAGTTTTGCAACGCTTGCCATGAAAAATATAGTTTTTAGCTAAAAATCATCTTTTTATAGTTTTAATCCATCAAAAATAGGTTTTTGATATGGGTATGTGTTGTAGTGGTGTGTTAGATTAGTGTTCTAGTGATCACAACTTGTTTTAGGAAAGTTAAGGGTATTTTGATGCAAGAGTTTTGAGTTTTAAGGTTTTCAAGAATTTTCAATTTTTCCAAATTTCGTTTCTGCAGATTTCTTCTGCAGACGTCTGTGCTCCAAGGCATCAAACATCTGTCCTCAATTCTCTAGTTGAAATTATTTGTTGTTCGGACGTCTAGTGTTTTCTCCTTTAGACGTCTGATACTTCATCAGACGTCTGGGTTGAAGTCTCGGATTGTACTTTTGGGTTATAGGCCAGACGTCTGGGGTTTCCTTATTTAGACGTCCGCCGTTCAATTTTTATGACGTTTTGCTTTTTAAAATTTAAATGAGATTTCTAATCTTCGATTTGATCTTTTTACGATTTTACGACAATTCCGGGGGTAGTTCTACATACTTAGCACACATTAACATACGTTAATCATAGGTTCTAATATATGCACGCTTAGCTCGATAATAACGATTACTATTAGATTCTTATGCAATTTCGCTATTGTTTCGATTTATAGGATCGATCACAGAGGCTTTCGATACGGCAAGGAAGGGCAAGGCGATCATGGGATCTGACTAGCGCGAGTCACCTTTTTGGTGAGTAGATTAGCATTTTCAAGTGGGAACTCGGGCAAATAGCGTATAACACCCCGACTATCAAAATTTTTATAAAACTTCGTATCGATTTTAAACTCATGCTCATATGTACACACTTGCTAGAATTTCCATATTGTCTATACTTATTAGTATACTTGCTAGAATTGTCATGTTTATATTCCAATTGCCATGCTTATATGTGCACACTTGATATAACATTGCACAAATACTAATGATTATCATTTTGCACAATCACAGATGCGTGTGCTACACTACACATCATACCTACTGTCATGGCATCGTAGAATTTCCATGTTTAGTCATATTACAATATCTCATATTAGTAATATTATTATTAATAAAATGTGCATATCATATTTAAACAAATATTCTTGAGTTTCTTAAATATTAAGTCATATGATTGTGATTAAATTATTGGAATATTTTCCCAAATGAAATAAATGCTACAAATAATTTGATTTGAGATATTGTGTAGGTTTAATGGTAGCAAATCAGTTCAAGACTGTAAATAGGATTCAAGAGATCAAATCAAATTCAACAAATCAAGCTGTCAAGTTTAGAAGCAAACTAGAGATTCATGCAACTGCAGAGATACAAGAATATTTGCAAGAAATTATTATCTAAGAAATCTCTAAAAATCATGAAAATAAAACAGAAAAAACCTAGAGAATCAATTTCAAAAGATTTAGTGGAAATATATTAGAATTAGGATTGAAGATTGATTGGAAAAATTGTATTCTCTTGTATATTTTATTACTTGATCTCCAAACATCCTATCTCTATATAAAGAGATGCAATTTTAGGGGTGGAGGTATCTTTCTCATTGCAATTTAAAGGAAGTTCATCTAGAGTTTTAGCCATTTAATTTTTTGTAATAAAGTTTCTAGTTTTTAATAAAAGATAGTAGTTCTTTTTAATTTTTTTCTCTTACTTATCGCATTTACTTTCTTGCTTTTACTTTTAATTAGTTAGATTTTGTTTTTCTTTTGATCTTCTTCTTTCTTCTTTCTATTTTTCTTAATCTTTATACGATGATACTCAAAGGTTACTACTTGCTTTCGTGAGGGCCCTAGTAGTTAGCATACATATTCTTATTCAGTCTTTCTCTTCTTGTTTGTTGTTTTGTTTCTAACCCAATAACCCAATGAGCTAGTAATTTCTTGTTTGTCAGAGTTTAGAGGAGAGGGTAGTTTAATTGATGAAAAATTACTTTAAATTCTTTATATAATTTGTAATTCTTTATAAATTTTAAGCAAAACGAGTCTTAATCCTCTTATTTGGGCGCATTCGCAATTCATGAAAGTTGCGACCCCGATTTGAGATTAGTTAAGTTTGCTTTGATTAGAGGGTTTAAAGTAATAGGGATCAATGTAAGGACAAGGGTCAATAGAGGAAATCTCAAGTACCCCTCTAAATACCCTAATCCACATTCATCGTTATTCCTTTAGCATTAATTAATCAAAAAGATAAAAAAAAAAATTATACAAAACTCCCATCTTTTAAACTACCTAATCCGAAAAACACTATAAGCCCTTTTATTATTGAATCTTATCTCCATAGTTTAAAACAAAAAAAATCCAAACTTTTTTCCATTAACTCGTCTAAAACAAGATTAGTAATATACCATCTCCCTATGGACGACTCATACTCATCTCGACTAGCTATTGCGATACCGTTATTGATTGCGGTATTTATGACACATAAAAACTCAAATTTTCACTTCAATCACTTCTTCCGTAATTTCGACTTCAGTCAAGCATTCTTCCAGCTGCTCTAACGGACATTTTGGGAGAGGGAAGGAGAGAGAGAAATATTCGTCAACGAGATATAATCGACTAGGATTCTCAAAGGGTTTATATGGAAAAAAGGATGAACTAAACTGTAGTATGAGACAATTAGAATAATAAATGCAGTGTCGCATAAAACATATAGGTAAAAGTGTGGGTGAAAAGTCGTTTAGCAACTACTTTCCATATTTTAGTTTGGTTTCGTAAGGGTATACGCATTTTGGGAGTGTTCCATAAACTCCCGGAATCACGGTAACATGACAAGAGAGTTAACGTTTTGTTCCGGTTCGGAACCATAACGATCACGAGCATGACATTTAGCATTCCGTAAATGCCTGGAATTATGGTAACACGACAAGAGAACTCCCGGGACAAGTTATACGGCCTTACTATCCAAGCTACTCATTCCCCTGTAAATGTGTGTTTACGATAAGTTATTTGTTATCAGCTAGCACACGGAACCAACAAGACATGGAAAACATGTTCTTTTTCCAAATCGGGTCATTCCTCATTCACCCCATGTCGAACGTCCACATGCTCACGTATAACCGTTTAGATAAGACAAGTTAAGATAGTTTGAGTCAAATTTGGTTATATAAGCCACATCAAGTATAACAGTGTTTTGCAAAGTATAGTTAAAAAGGAAGTTATAAGGTATTTTATTGTAAAACATGAAACTTGGGAAAGTCGGGGTATTTTAATGTAGAAATGGTTTTTAAAAGTTCAAGGTATTTTAGTGAAATAAAAATTTGAGAATAGTTCGAGATATTTAAGTGAAACACGGGATTTTGAAAACTTGGGGGTATTTTAATACAAATACGGGTTTTGGAAACTTTAGGGTATTTTTTCAAAAATACGGGATTTGGAACTTTAGGGTATTTTGGTGAAAAATATGGTCGCATCACATTTGAGAACTATTAAACAACAACAAAACGATTTTCTAAATCGGCAACATTTCGTCTTTAAACGGCAATATATAAATAAAATTGGGTAGTATAACGGCGTGTTTGCATTTAAGAGTCCAACATTAAAAAGGGTTAGAAGAGGTCAATATCCTGTCCCTAAAAGTGTAAAATTCTATCATAAGTGTAATCCAAACTACAAGTCGAAGTACAAATGTCTTTCGGCTTCTTCCGTATTATACCAGATATAATAAATAACAATAAACAAAGGTCGTGTTAAAATTGAAAGAATGGAAAAAATAACTAAAATAAATATGTTCAGAGAAGGAAACAAGTGTAAAGGGGATAGATGAGAGATCCTACCTTATTTCGAATATCGATTTCAGATGAACCGCATCTTCCTTTGCCTTTTCTTACCCGTACAATTTTTCCAAACAGTGAGGCTGGCACCGTTATGTCGGAGTCTAAGAGATGAAGAAGCAGGTATTTTTCTTGGATTTTTGTGACGAGTAGAATGGGAGAAAAAGCCAAAAGAATTTGAGCTATTTATTAGGTTTCAAAACCCTAACCGTATGCAGATGAGCCAATAGCCACCACAATCCCCGCGGCGCTGTCCCCCTCTGTGCCAGGACCGTTTGATCAACGGATCGAGCGGCCCAGGATCGGCCATGTGGGCGCGAGCCGCCCACGTGGTCCCAAAGACCGTGCACGCGCGCGCCTGCACGTGCAGGCGTGTAGAACCCATACGACGGCAGCAGATTTTGCTGCTGCCCGCTACAAGCCGGGTCGGTTCAGGTTAGATCCGACCTAACTCGACCCAGATAAAAACGCTTTTTTCTTTTCTTTTAAAAACTGTTTTAAAATCCTTTTTCCTTTATATAAAAATTGTTTTAAAATACTTTTGTTAATCATAAAATTATGAATAAATTCTAGAGAAATCATAAATAATTATTTTGATAGTTTTCAATAATTTTCATCTCTAAAATAATTCCTTTTTAAAATTCCCTTTTCTAAAATCTAATAAAATCCAAAAATCACAATTCTTTTTCCATTACATCAAAAACAAATAACCTTTCATTAAAAATTTATTTTCCTCTAATAAATGAAATCTAAATTTCCTTTTCTCTTTACAGAAATTATGTTAAATATTGCTAAAAATAAGAAAACTTTTGACTATTCATTTCCTTCAATATAAATTTTAAAATGTCTTTTAATGGAAACTATTAACATTAAAATACCATGAAAAAAATATCTTGTTCCAAAAATAAAACAGTTTTTATTTACTATATGAAAATTACGCCCATCACTATATATATATATATATATATATATATATATATATATATATATATATATATATTCCAGCGGCCCTTTTTTTAAAAATGTGCCCTCGTCCGAAAACATACATATTCCCGTGTATTTTACCGATCCAAACCGGCCACCCTGATATATGTATTATGAAACCCATATATACAAAAATGATCTCCGGAATTAACGATCTCTAACACTTTCATCAAGCGACCGCAATTTTTCTATATCGATAAATCGTTAATTTTTCTATTTGCTTGATGAACATATTCGAGGCCTTTAAATCCGGAGATTTTTTTTATATAGAGTTTTCATAATACGTAGATCAAGATGGCTGGTTTAAATAGGTGAAATACACGAGGGTAAGTGTGTTTTTGGACAAGGGCTCATTTTTGAAAAAGAGGCCTCTCTCTCTCTCTCTCTACACACACACATACTGCAGCTATTAAAAGGATGGCTATGATTAAGCTAGAGCCCGAATCCTTACCAAGCCAAGCTAGGATTTGGCTCATGGACCCATCACCAGCACCCTTTTTGATGATGCTCGATATTGGTGATCTCCCAGATCATGACACGTGGCAGATGACGTGTTCCAAAGCTCACAAGAAAGGACCTATAGCGGCCGACCAAGCCACCCCTGTGCCCGTCCCACAAACAAATGCTGGCTCGCCTCCAAGCCCCCTGCACAATTGGCCTCCTCGGACTCCCAGCTCGTCTCCGGGCTACCGCAGAACCAAGATACCTCGGCTCTCCGGCTCGTCCCCGAGCTCTCCCGCCGAGGTCATCTTCCTCGGTTTCATCGACCGATCAATAGCACCGCTCACAGGCGCAACAGCCATCCCGCGAATCTCGCCATGCACGAGATATCCGCTGGCCACATCCCATGTTCCACGCCATCACGATCCCCCATTAACGAGCCTGTCTCGCCATTGATGGGAGATCCCGCTCATCACGCGGGCATGACGTCGGGAGCGTAACGGCCGGCGTGATTCTCGCGCCTGCCCTGCCTGCTGCCACCGCTATATAAACCCCTTCTTCAGACGGTTCAAGTAAGCCACTTTTACTCCACTAAGCCGTTACTCTGCTCGGATTTCCTCTCTAACTTAACTGTCGGAAGGTCCTCGGTGGTACAACCATCCTGAGACTTCCTTGCAGGTAGCTCGGCAACAACAACCTCAAATCCATTGAGATCCACGCGCTTCAGGAGCCTGCCTCCAGATCCAATCTCAGCCATCCATCGCCGCCGTCAGCAGATCAACGGAAGGTAACATCTTAGCGTTATCCAGGTCGCGTCAGATGGTGCCGTCTGTGGGAACTCCTTGATTCCACAAAAATAAAAGTTCATCTTCCGATCTCAATCCAATAGCGAGCGATCATCACGACGATCCAAGCATTAGCCGCCGCTACCCCCTCAACGGAGGTGCGGACGGACCTCCTCTACCGAATGCTATCAACGCCCTTGCCGGCCGGATAGACTGACTCACGTCCGTCGTGGAGGCGCTCATCCATGTCAAAACGACAGGGCAAGATCCCCAGGTCGCCGCTCCTCCGCCTCGGGACCGGGACCCCTATAGAGGGAGAGAAGGCTCCGCTCGTGCAGGCTCAGCCGATCATCGCCTCATTGTTTCCAACAGCCGCGGTCCCCCGGGCCGACATATTCCAGAACCCGGTGGGCACCGCTTTGTTTAGCTTCGAGGTCTTATGCCAGAGAGCTATGCCCTGAGTCTCGTCGCACTCTTGTCCCTCCCGAGGCGGTTGCGGTCAGCTTGCCTGTTCGCAGGCATGACTGGCACCCCCTCCCTCGACGGGGTCGCGCACGCAAGACTCGCCACGACAGCTCAAAAACAACCTCACTGGAGGGCATAAGGAACCTTACCGAAAGGAACCGCGGCTCATCAAAAATCATGGTCAAGTCAGCGGGGGGGGGGGGTCCGTCGAGCTCCTACAAGACTCAGCGCACTGCGCCAACCATGGAGGCCGACAGCTGCCCGAGGAAAAAGGCCAGGAAGACCAAGCTAATCATTTTTCAAGAAGGGGACATCCACGGCATATCCCTGCCTCACAACGACCCTTTGGTGTTTACGGCTCAGGTCCACCAATACAAGGTGCACAGGATACTGGTCGACTCAGGTAGCTCGGCGGACATTCTCTTCTACGACTGCTTTCTGCAAATGGGGCTAACCCCAGCAGACCTAAGGTCGACCTCCCACAGCCTTTCAGGATTCCCCAACTACTCCATCCCGACGGAAGGGGTAGTCACTCTGCAGTTCAACGTTGGGGAGGCCGGCCGCACGCGAACAGTGCCTGTGGAATTCATCGTAGCAAGAATCCCATCGGCCCACAACATCCTCCTCGGCTGCCCGACGCTGAACTCCCTCCGAGCCCAAATATCGACCTACCACCTAGTGATGAAGTTCCCTCTCGATCAGGGAGGGATAGGTCGGGTCTATGGGGACCAACAGATTGCAAAGGTATGTTTCACAGTGACATCTTCTTCTGAGCAGCCGACCGATGATGTCAAGGGTAGAGGCGACATCAGGGGTTCTCTGGACACTCGAGACGAGTAAAAAGAGGTCCGAGGAACCCCAGCCAAACCTCTGACAGAGGTCCCTTGGTAGAAGGGGACGACGAAAAGATCGTCCAGATCGGATCGCTTCTGACAGGAACTTAGCGAGACGACCTGGTTCACTTCCTCAGGAACAACTCCGACGTGTTTTCCTGGGCGCCTGCTGACATGCTTGGGATCGACCCCAAAGTTATATCTCACAAGCTCGGGGTAGATCCTATGGCCCGACCCGTCAGAAAGAAAAAGCGAAGCTTCGCCCCGGTCAAACAGAAGGCTATCAAGGACGAGGTAGATCGTCTCCTCGCCGCCAACTTCATTCGGAATGTGCCCTATTCGGAATGGCTAGCGAATGTAGTCCTTGTCAAGAAGTCGAGAAGGAAATGGCGCATGTGTGTCGATTTCACCGACCTCAACAAGGCCTGCCCCAAGGACAACTATCTCCAACCTCGGATAGATCAGCTCGTCGACAGCTCGGCAGGCCATAAGCTATTGAGCTTCATAGATGCCTTCTCCGGCTACAATCAGATCCGTATGAATCCGGAAGACGAAGATCTTACCGCATTCACGACAGACCGGGGGGTATAATGCTACAAGGTAATGCCTTTCAACCTCAAGAACGCCGGGGCCACGTACCAACGGTTAGTCAACCGCATATTCAAGCCACAGATTGGCAGGAACATGGAAGTTTACGTCAACGATATGCTCGTCAAATCAGTTTCTTCGATCGACCACGCCAAGAATTTGGGCGAGGCCTTCGAGGTACTCCGCAAGTTCAAGATGAAGCTGAACCCCATCAAGTGTGCTTTCGGGGTCACCGGAGGAAAGTTCCTCAGTTTCATGGTCATCCACCGTGGGATCGAGGCTAACCCAGAAAATATCGACGCTATCCTCAACATGAACGCGTCCAATACCAACGTCGAGATCATGCGACTGACAGGGCGGGTAGCCGCTCCGAGCCGCTTCATGTCGAGGTTTGGGGAAAAGTGCCTCCCATTCTTCAAAGCTCTAAGGAAAATCCTGAGGTTCGAGTGGTCAGAAGAGTGCTAGACCGCCTTTGACCAAATAAAAGGCACCTTACGATGCCACCCCTGCTCACCCGACCAATTGAGGGAGACGAGCTATCACTGTATCTGGCGGTATCTGACCAAGCAGCAGGCTCAGTGCTCGTCCGGGAGGTCGACGGAGTGCAGAAGCCGGTATACTACGTGAGCCACGTCTTCAAAGATGCAGAAACGAGGTATCCAACTATAGAGAATATCGTCTTGGCACTCATCGTGGCCTCAAGGAAGCTACGAAAGTACTTCCAGGCACACACCATCCTCGTTCTTACCGAGTGACCGCTGGGGGCTATCTTCGCGTCCCCGGAATCCTCGGGCCGCTTAGAGAAGTGGAGGTGGGTGTTGTCCTAATTTGACATAAAATATCGCCCGAGGCAGGCCATCAAAGAACAGGCCCTGGTCGATTTTATCGTCGAATGCACCATCCCCAGTAAGGAACCGGAGTCCACGCCAACCCTCGCAGCTTAGCACCCAATCGTGGGGAGGCCTAACTCAATCCCTGAGTGGGTCATTTACGTTGACGGGTCTTCAACCGAGGAAGGCTGTAGTGCCAGCCTCATCATTCGGGGCCCGAACGAGGTAGAAATGGAGTACTCTCTAAAGCTCGGATTCAAGGCCTCAAACAATGCGACAGAGTACGAAGCCATGCTGGCTGGACTGCGCATGGCCTCCGGACTGGGGCTGAAAACAATTCGAATCCGTAGTGACTCAGCCCTAGTCGTCGGCCAAGTGATCGGCCACTTCGAGGCTCGGGAACCTCTAATGGTGAAGTACCTGGCCGAAGTAAGAAAACTTCGGAAGAACTTTGATGATGTCCAAGTAGAGCAAATACCCAAGCAGCTCAATGCCCAAGCCGACGCCTTGAGCAAGCTGGCTTCGTCCTACTCAACCAACAACAAATGATCTATCCTCTTCGAGACCTTTCCACGGCCCAGTGTGGAAGACGGAGCGACAATACTTCATGTATATACGGCGCAGGAAGATGACCAAGACTGGAGGAAGCCCCTCGTGGAATTCCTAAGGGATGGCATGCTCCCAGAAGATCGGGGAGCAGCCCGCCGTCTCCAGGCCAAAGCCCGTCACTTCGTCTGGAGCAATGGGAACCTTTACAAGAAATCCTTCACTCGGCCCCTGCTCCGGTGCATCAACCCCCATGAAGCCGACTACGTCCTCCGAGAAATCCATGAAAGGGTCGGCGGCGCACACTAAGGGGCTCGAACTTTAATCCAGAAGGCATTGCTCCAGGGGTACTATTGGCCAACTTTTCTTGAAGACGCCCAGAAGCTCGTCAGGAGATGAAAAAGTTGCCAACTCCATGGAAGCATACCTCACCTTCCGGCTACCGAGCTGATCGCTTTAACCTTCCCATGGCTGTTCGTCCAGTGGGGATTGGAAATGATAGGCCAGTTCCCTACCGGTGCGGGTGTGCATAAATATGTCATTGTCGCAGTAGATTACTTCACAAAGTGGATCGAAGCTGTCCCCATCAGGAAACCGGATGCCGCTACGACCATCAAGTTCCTGCAGAACAACCTGATACTCTGGTTCGGTATCCCGAGGTGTATCATCACTGACCACGGGACGAACTTCGAAAACGAGAAAGTGAAGGATTTCTGCAATGAATATCATATCCTCATGAAGTTTGCCGTGGTCGCATATCCCCAATGCAACGGGCAGGCTGAAGTTGCTAACCGGGACGTCCTCCGAGGTCTCCGGACCCACCTAGAAGAGCGCCAAGGCTGTTGGGTCGAGAAACTGCCCCGGGTCTTTTGGGCCCTGCGCACGTCGAAGAAGACCCCACCGAGGAAACCCCTTTCAGCCTCTGCTACGGGACCAAGGCAATGGTCCTGGAGGAGATCGGGCTACCCAGTCATCGGGTCGAATATTTCGACGACGAAGCAAACACCATGGCACTATGGACCAACCTGGACATCTTGTTAGAGAAACGAGACCGGGCTCAGATCAGGGCTGCCGCCTATCAGCAGCAAACTGCTCGATACTACAACGCGCGGTCAAGCGTCACTCCTTCTGGACCGGAGATCTAGTCTTACGGCGAAATGAGTTCATCGATCAAGGCAAGCTGCATAAGTTTTCCCTAAAATGGGTCGGTTCTTTGCTCGTCTCCGAGGTACTTCCCGGCGGGGCCTACTGCTTACAGGACGCGGACGGACGCAAGTTTCTGCGGCCTTACAACACCGAGAAGCTCAAGCTATACCGGTGAAATCAATGCCTACGAGTGTGTACCTCTCCCTTCACAAAGACAATGTAAATCTTTCTAAAAATACCTTTCCATTCAAATAACAAGAAGGGAACGTTAGAACATTGCAAAAAGAGGAGTTCTGTCTTTGTAATCAAAGCCCTCAACAGGAGGCGGCCGGGCGGCTTCCCTGCTCGGCTATCCCTGGCTGGTAGCTCTCTACACCATAATGCCAGGGATCAAAGCCCTAGTCAAGAGGCAACTGAGCAGCTTCACTGCTCGGTCCATCCTTAGCAGGCTCGGTCCATCCTTAACGGGCCTCCCACGGCCCCTCCAGCACTAAGGATCGAAGCCCTCACCGAGAGGCCGCTGAGCGGCTATCCTGCTCGGATATCCTTGGCTGGTAGCTTCCTACCCCACAACGCCAGGGATCAAAGCCCTCGTCAAGCGGCAACTAAGCAGCTTCACTGCTCGGTCCATCCTTAGCGGGCCTCCCACGGCCCCTCCAGCGCTAAGGATCGAAGCCCTCACCGAAAGGCAGCCGAGCGGCTACCCTGCTCGGCTATCCCTGGCTGGTAGCTCCCTACCCCACAACGCCAGGGATCAAAGCCCTCACCAAGAGGCAACTGAGCAGCTTCACTGCTCGGTCCATCCTTGGCAGGCTTCCCCCGGCCCCTCCATCACTAAGGATCTAAGCTCTCATTAAGAGGCAGCCGAGCGGCAATCCCGCTCGGCTATCCCTGGCCGGTAGCTCCCCTACCCCACAACGCCAGGGATCAAAGACCTCACCAAGAGGCAGCCGAGCGGCTCCCTTCTCGGCTATCCCTGGCTGGTAGCTCCCTGCCCCATAATGCCAGAGATCGAAGCCCTCTCCAAAAGGCACCGGGCAGCAACCCTGCCCGGCCATCCTTAAGGATCAAAGCCCTCTCCAAGAGGCACCGGGCAGCAACCCTGCTCGGCTCGTCCTTAGTAGGCCTCTTACGACCCCTCTCGCGCTAAGGATCAAAAGCCCTTATAAGAGGCAACCGGGCCCGCCCTTGCTCGGTTATCCCTAGCTGGTAGCTCCCTACCTTAACACACCAGGGATCAAAGCCCTCGCCAAGAGGCACCGGGCAGCAACCCTGCCCGGTCCGTCCTTAAGGATCAAAAGCCCTCACAAGAGGCAACCGGGTCCGCCCTTGCTCGGTTATCCCTTGCTGGTAGCTCCCTACCTCAACACACCAGGGATCAAAGCCCCCGCCAAGAGGCACCGAGCAGCTACCCTGCTCGGCCCCATCCTTAGTAGGCCCCTTACGGCCCCTCCCACGCTAAGGATCAAAAGCCCTCGCACGAGGCAACCGGGCCTGCCCTTGCTCGGTTATCCGTGGCTGGTAGCTCCCTACCCCAACACACCAGGGATCAATGCCCTCACCAAGAGGCACAGAGCAGCTACCGTGCTCGGCCCCGTCCTTAGTTGGCCTCTTACGGCCCCTCCCGCGCTAAGGATCAAAAGCGCTCGCAGGAGGCAACCGGGCCCGCCCTTGCTTGGTTATCCCTGGCTGGTAGCTCCCTACCACAACACACCAGGGATCAAAGCCCTCGTCAAGAGGCACCGAGCAGCTGTCACGACCCGAAATATTAGCTCGTGACCAACACTTAAATCACACAACGTCTAAAGGCGTAACGTAATTCAAGTAAGCTGAAACCCATAAATCTAAACCTTTTTAAGAAAATAAAGGAGGTGAAGTTTTGAAATAAAGGTATAATGAAATCAAGTTTTCTTAATGCATAGAATAGGAACATGAAAAATGCAAGTGGATTATACAAGCTTAAAAATATGTTTCGTCCATTTTTAAAAATTTGGGCAGCACCTCCTTTGTATATTTTGATCCAAAACCACAAATACATAACAAGAATAATGGCATCCCCAAGCAGGAGCTATCTTTTCACCAACCGGCGGATCACAACCACGCAAGACAGTATATATGTATACGACGCCCAACGACGAAGTTCACCACAAGAGATAAAGAAATAAGCAAGACATCAAAACCACAAGTAGCGGAAAACCCCTCGCTCTAAGTCTCGCAACCACAACTCACTATGTCTCATTACTTATACAATTTACTAATTTAGATTGATGGAGTTAATTAGATACAATATGAAATATAGATACAAGAGTGGGTACGATACAATTGTCCCACCTACCCATGCAAAACACCCGAATGCAACTATGTGCCAGTGTTCATATCAGAATTTTGCATTATTATATTCCCCATTCTTAATCATATTACAAATAAATAGGTGCTTTTGATCCATGTCTGCTAAATAGTTGCAGGTTACAGGTTCTCAGAACAAATACAGTGAAAATGGTGAAAAGACGCTATAAATGTGAGAGTACGACCAATAAATAGATGAATCTGTATGATACCGCCTACCAGTTTAAGGAACAAATGAAGATCAATGAACAGTTTGATTGCACAACGTATGAGGACAGCACAAGATTCAAGACTTCAACATGAAGCTAACGGTAAAAGTCTACAACATTCTGCACTGTGGAAATCTGGAAGAAAATAAAAGATATTCTGAGAAACCAAGTGAAGAAACCAGAAGTACAATGCAACATGAAGCAGCCCTAAAGAAATGAGCCCAATAGCCCATCAAACGGCCGTGGAACCGCGGCCAAACAAGGCTTTTGGCCGCGGATCCGCGGCCGTATAATTCACGTGTAGGTGGATAAGACGGTGCGTTGACCGGGTCTTCTTAGGGTAGATTTGTAAATTTATGAATAGATCAGAATGTAACGTAGGGTTTCCTGTATCTATAAATAGGAGAGCAAAAGGCCAATAATTCTCGTGCCTCTTTTTGGGTGCTTCTTTTGAGATGCCTCTTTTAATTTCTAGATTTTAGATTTTCAACTCCATGTAATCTGTCAAAGAGTGCATCAATAAAGAAGTAAGTTTTTTTATCTTGAATTTCTTTTGTGCCCTAATTATAAATTTTTAATCTGCCCTACTTATAAATTTTTTATCTGCCGTAGTTATAAATTTTTTTATCTGCCATAGTTATAAATTTTTTTATCTGTCGTAGTTAATTAAAAGAAAACCATAAAAATGAATTCGTTTATCAATTTCCTAATGAGTGAGTAGTTCTTCACTTGTTAGGATTAGGTTTAGGGAAGGTTTGAGAGATGAAAATCTCTCATCCCTTTCTTGCCCGTTCAACATTTTAAAGTAGGACACTATGCATACAAACACACACCGCTCACTACGGCACCCTATCCCACGAGGTAGTGGTGATACCCTACTTAAAGACCGGTTGTGATTGTTTTCCATGGAGGTTAGGGTAAGAGTTAAAAAAGGACGGACAAGGACCAAGACGAAGAAACCTAGTTTCTTCCTGATCGTGCTAATCCCCTTTGTTAATTATTAGCTTAACACCTAAAAGTTCTTAATTAGGGCAAAGAAAGCGGTAAGAATAATTGATTTTCCAAACTAATCTAATCTTAACCCTAGCAAGCTTTTTATAAAGTTTTATCTCATTCTTAGATCTTAAAATAAAACCCAAATCTTTTGGATTTAACTCGTTAAAACACAAAGAATAGGAATCTATCTCCCTGTGGACTGACCGGTACTCAACCGGCTAGCTACCAAGCGACACCGTCTTGATTGCGTTAATTCTTTGATTTCAAAAACGCATACGCAAAATCTCTTCAATCAAATGGCGTCGTTGCCGGGAAGACAGTAGTCTTTTTCTTTGTGTAATTTCGGGTTAAAAAAAATAAAAAAATAAAAAATTGAAAAATTATAAAAAAAATTGAAAAATTTGAAAACAAAAAAAATAATAATAAAATAAAAGAAATTCATCTTGATTTTATTGAAAGGTTTTTGTGCAAGTGTGCAGGAAAAGAAGACGGATAGATTCAGATCTGGAAAATTCCAGTGAACAAATCAAGAAACAGAGAATCTGAACAAACAGGGGAGAATCCAAACAACATACAGAAAATTTTTGGAGATTTAAACCACCTAAACCGCCGCGGAACAGCGGCAGAATTGACAGTTTGACCGCGGAACCGCGGTCAAAGGGTGACGTCAGCAAATCAAAATTTCTGTAAGTATCTCTTTTCTTCTTCTCTCTTACCTTGAGCTCCACTGAAAATTTTTCCTCCAGGTTTCTTTCCGTAAAATCTTTCTCCCTCTCCAATAAATTGTTTTTGTGCAGGATTCTTTGCGCTGCAAAATAAAATTTTTTTTTGAAAGTGTTTTAGATTTTTGGTGCGTTAATTGCTTTGCATATTTAAAACGGATTTTTAAGGGGCTATAACACCAATCAAGATTGGGTGGGGATTTCATTACTCTTCCTAAGACCCTAGAAATCAAGAAAAGCATTTGCATCAACTTTCGAGTTAATAAAAAATATTAGACTCAGCCAATAAGGACTGTCGCGCTCAATAGGACAAAGGAAAAGTTGTAGGCATCGGTCGTTTATTTAAATCAGATTTTGTGGTGCCTAGGCTAGACAAGTAGGAAATGTAATTTTAAAAGGCCCGTCTCATGGTGATTCAAGAGCGGATCCCTCCTTTCTTTTGTTGTGCTTACCTGGCCACAATTGGCGGTGAAGAGACGATTTGAGGATCTCACAACTTGCCTTTTGGAACAGTTAGGAGCAGTCTAGTTGACTTAGAAGACCCTAGCTCTAGGCTTGATTGTGCATGCTTATATTGTGACTGTTTGAAAGTGTGTAATAGTCCGTACAAATTGTGCAAAAACTCTTTTTGAAAAAAAACACTTTCAAAAATTTCAAAAAACCAAAAACAAACAATTTCTAAAAAAAATAATAAAAATAAATTTTTTTTAAAAAATATAAAGTTAAAATAAAATAAAATAAAATAAAAATAAAAATCATCACATTCTTTTTCTTCTCCTTTCTTAAATCATGGGTACCCCACCTCACAAAACTCTTACCGAACATTGGTACTCTCATCCAAACATTGCTTCCTATGCGCATTGTTTTGGTCGAATTACGGACGACCTTTTCATGCCCAAAATTTCTTTGAAAGATCGAATAAAAGCGTCTAGGAGAAACAGTTGGACTTCGCAATCCACTTTGTATCAACCATTTCAACCTTCAACACTTTCTTACGTTGATACTCCTTTTTCGAGTTCTGTTGTAAGTTCGAAACCCATGTTTATTGCTGAACATATTGAACAATCTCGTAACCGATTTTTCACTCCTTTCAACACTTCCAGTTCTTGGGATCAACAAGTTCATTTACCTTTTTATCCAAATGTTGATCCTACTCATGTCCAACCATTTAATTCCTACCAGTCCTACCCGACTTTCGCACCTTCCCTAGATATTGCTTCTACACAGCCATTTGAGAGTTTCCAGAATCCAAACAATTTTGAATCTTTTACTGAAACCCCTTCACAACCCATGTCTAGTCTGGAACATTCGTTGGAAGCTTATATTGTAGCAACAAACCAACAGATGAGGAATTTGAATACGTCCATTGCCGCCCTTAATTCATCAAGACAAGCTAGTGAACCGGTAGCTAGTTTCCAACTAGCTCCAAATTTTCCAATGTATGATGAGTGTTCCCCTCCGAACGGCGGCCAAGACATGGACGTCTTGGACTGAGATTCGGGGCAGATACTATTTGGTTTTATCCGTCCGCCTCTCCGAAGATGCCAAGTTGATTTATGGCACCGGGTATCGGAGGTTTAGACGGATGCGGCCGATGTAGCAGACTTCGTCAGATTCCCCCTCGCTTGAGGGGTTTTTGATTGTGGGGAAACTCTTCCCTGCAGGCGCAAGCCCCTGCAGTTAATTACGCTACCGCATCGCGGTAACAACTTTCTCCTTCTCCAGAATTTCACTTCGTGTCGTGTGTGTTTGTTTTGTTTGTGGTTGCCCGTGGATTGTATACGGAGACTGAGTAATGCCGTCGCCCGTAGGACGTGGATTAGTCCAAATCCGTATTTACTTAGATTTGGATTTGGTGTTTTTAGTTTAAGGATGCATTAGTCGCGTGATTTTTTGTGTCAAAACTTGTATTTACCGCAATCAGAAACGGCGTCGCTTCGCAGCTAGCCGGTGAGTACGGGTCGATCCACAGAGACGGGTAAATTCCTTTTATGTGTTTTAACGAGTTGATTCAAAATGTTGTTTTGATTGGTTTATGAAAATCTATAAAAACTAGATCTAATTTATCTAATTAAAAGTCTTGCTAGGGTTAGGCTTAGGGGAAGTTTTGGAGATTAACGTTTTTCTTCACCGCTTTCAATGCCTTCTTTTTTAGATCTATTAGATGTTAAGTTAATTATTAATAAAGTGGATATGAATCTTTTGGGAAGATATTTCTTCCTCTAGATTTGTATCCTTCCTTTGTTGTAACCCCCACGGAAAACGCGCGCAACCGGCCCTTTATACTACGGTTCATCGTTACCTCGATGGGTGGGATGCCACAGGGAGCGGTTGTGCTCGTATGCATGGAGTTCTAATTCATTAGGTTAAAGTGGCATTGAAAGGGGTGAGAGATCTCATCTCTCAACCCTTTCCCTAAGGCTAACCCTAACAAGCGAGGAGATTGCTCGCTCATTAGGGGATGAAAAAACATTTTAATTAAAAGAAACGGAAATAACATACCTTCCTAAGTTGACGGCTCCCTCCAAACAAGAAGAACAGATCTGAATTTATCTCTCAGAAAGTCTGAATTTTATTGATTGAAAAGAGGCATAGAGTTTTACAATTTTGAGATTACAATTTATAAGTAAATAGGAGAATTAGGGTTTCAGAGTCTCGCACATGCGCAATTACTGATTTGACCTCTAAAAATCCCAACACCCGAACCGTCGTGGCAACATAAGAAAAATCCACCGACACGGGCATTAAACGGCCGCGGATCCGCGGCATTGGTTGGCTTGGGCCGCGGATCCGCGGCCCTTTGGTGGTCTTAGGCCGCCAAACTTTTGGGCTTTCTTCAGTGGTTCTTGGGCTCTGTATTTTTATATGTATTTTCTCTGTTGGGCTTCTGGGTCTTCTCCAGATCTTCAGTGAAAACTTGTTCGTATCTTTTGACCGTTCACTTGACATTTTGGACCTTGTAATGTTCTTCGTCCAGGCTTGACTAGGATCCGTCTAATAGTTGGTCAAAAGTCCCTTTTTCTGTTGTTTTGTGTCTTTTTCACTGTATTTGCTCCAGAAACCTGTATCCTGTAATATGCAACAAACGTGAGTCAAGAGTACCTGTTTATTTATAAAAAGGATAAGAATAAGGGAATGATAAATGCAATATTATGGTCTGAACAAATACCCCCAAACTTACCTTTTGCTCGTCCTCGAGCAAACTTATTATTTATTCACTAAAATCCTAACCGCACTTTCGCAGGGAAACGCGATTGCACTGAGCACGTGCAACAAGCCGTTAAACCTCTAGGTGTCCCTAGTAGGAGGAGTGTTGTCTCCTGAGGGTTTTCAGCGGATACTACCCACAAAATCCTATCAACTCGGCCCATTGACTTTTGTTCTCCAATTAGGTTTTCCAACAAGGAATTCTATTATCTTATACTTGTAAATTATCCACCCATATTCTTCACACTTCCTCATCATTTAACTTAAGATTATATATGTTATGTAGACTTACTTAGCTTTCGGCATTTCTTAAGTTTTCCTTTTACGGTTCCATCTCCACTTAGGAATTTTTATCAACTCTATTAAAAATACAAGTTCTATTCTTCACTCCTTTCTCTCATCTAAACACCAATCACATACCCCTACGTGTGTGTATAAGTCACCCCTACATTTGGAAATTCAAATTAAGCAATCAACCCCTTGTCCGTTGTCCAAAGTACTAATTAGTTGGTGAATTTAAATGAAATTTGCTTACACATCCTTCATGCGACCGTTAATACTTCTTGAGGTACCAACGACCGATTACAAAATGCGTTTGCACTTTAAAGCGTACTTCCTAGTCTTTGCAACACCCAAGGCTTTAGCAGTGACTCCCAAACCAGTTGGTCTAAGGCACTAGGTGATGAAGCACCCTCGCTAAATATTTTTCTATTTTTACAGCCTTAAGTAATCACAAAAACCAGTGTCCATTTTTTTCTTTATTCACTTTTTTTTTCCTTTTTATTTTCATTGTACTAAGGACTTTAGACAAGAGCATTTCAAGGTCTCTTCTACTATTCCAAGTTTCAAGGTGCGTGAATGTGCAAATTGTAGGGTATACATTTTCAGAATTTAGACTTAAGCTAGGAACTATTTTTCAAACTTATACTCTAATAAGAACATCAATACTCTTCCCTTGTTTCGACTTATCCCAAAAAGTGAACCCAAAATTTGCCTATTTCTAAATAAACTACAAGGCATATACTTTCTACCGTTAAACTTTAAGGAATGTTATCTTTAGGGTTTTTAATCCACTAAGTCTAAGATCTAATTGTTCCTAGCCAGTTAACCTATTTGTCAAACTCAAGTCAATTAGCCAAAATTGAATACAATAATTTTTATAATTTTTGAAATTTTTCAATTTTTATGGGTTTTTCAAATAAATATGCAAATGCAAAAATATGTACAAATGAATGCGAAGGAAGAAAACGTACCGAGCATAACCCCAAACTTGAACTTGACAGTGTCCTCACTGTCATGCTAAACCAAGAGGGTCAAAATACCGATACTCCCCTGTTTATTTATTTATAATTTTTTATTGTTAAGGAAAACAAATATATATACAGAAAGGCCCTCCCACAAACTTTATTTAAACTATGTTAGACATTACTGCCAAACTTTGCATCGGCCAAAAGTCAACACCAACCAGTTGAAAAATTTATCAGTAAAGAATATTGGTTGGTGGAAAAATAAGTTGTGGTGGTCCGCAAAGAATTGGGGAAGATAGAAGTAGTGGTATGGGAGGTGTGGAGGTAAATATACAGGTGATGGTGATGAATCGAAACGAGAATGTAAATGATCAGCAATCAGTGGAGTATTGGCATTCTCGTAGCTTATTAAAAGAAATGGGGGTATTTCAACTTCTAAGGGAGGAGGTTGACTCACCACAATACCCCCAAGATGTTCCTGTGGGTCCTCTAGTGACCTGGCACCATCCATCAATTGTGTATGATATTCAATTATGAGGGAACTGATCTCCTCGATGTCCGCCATAGTCCAACTGAAAACTTGTCGCCTATCTTGTAAGACTTTTAAAATAGCGTTCTCTTGCTCGAAGGCTAGAGAGGCTGATATGATAATGGGAAAAGTCTCATTCTCACCTATGTAAGCATATTTAAGGTGAGGCGGTAAGGACATTAGTTTGAGTTTCGGAGGCGAAAGAATCATTGCGGAATCTACCTCGAACTTAAAGGACTCCAACACAGGTTCGAAATCACTGCAAGCAACCGATTCGGATGGTTCGACTAACTCATTCAAAAATTCAAAAGACTCATATTCGGGCTGTGAGTCGTCGTCATCCGAAAAAGTGAAACATTCATAATTAACATCGGTTGTGTCAACGGTAGTAGGCTCAAGGAGGGACGCACTAGTGGCGTCAAAACTGTTTTCATCAAATAGAAATCTTTCAAGCTCGCAGTCCTCCTGCATGATTTCGTGAATAGAGCAAACTTCTCGTGTACTAGTTTTAGGTACGAGGGGCAGACTTTCCATCTATAAATATTGAACTCACTAGACCTCTTTCCGAAGGATAGAGTCATGGAGCCATTGCGACAATTTATTACGACATTGGAAGTGGCAAAAAATGGTCGACCAAGAATCACCGGAATTTGGTTTATTGGGTTAGCAACAGGTTGTGTATCCATAATGATAAAATCAACGGGGAATATGAATTCCCCGACTTTGATCAACACATCCTCTAGTTGACCCCTTGGATGGGTGATTGATCGATCAGCCATTTGGAGAGTGCAACGAGTGGGTTTCAACTCTCCAACCCCTAATTGTTCGTACACGGAGTAGGGAATCAGGTTAACACTAGACCCAAGATCTAAAAGTGCTCGATTAATTTTCTTATCCCCAATTGTGATTGAAATCATAGGACAGCCGGGGTCCTTTCGTTTTTGGGGTAAGGTTTGATGGTGGTTAATAGCATTGCTCACTGCACTAGCCACTAGCACTTTCTTGGGTACTTGAGATGCCTTTCTCTTCGAGGTGCATAAGCCCTTTAAGATTTTCGCGTATGAAGGGACTTGTTGGATGGCATCCAAGAGAGGTATATTTATGCTAACCTGTTTAAATAATTCCACAATCTTCTCCACTTGTGCAGTTGGTTTATTGGGACTCAACCTATTTGGAAATGGTGCATTTTGAAAATTTGTTGAGTCACATGTCTGTGGAGTAGAATGTGGAGTAGGAACGGATCCCGGTGTAGATGTGTTCATGTTGTGAGAATTGGGTCCGTTTGAGCTAGAAGAAGTAGAGCCGTGTGAAGGGTGGAGAATAGGCTCTAAAGAAAAAGGTGAAGAAGAAAGTGAAGAAAATGAAGAAGGGGAAGGTGACGATGGGGAAAAAGAAGGAGAAGAAGAAGAAGAACAACCACCGGTGGGGATGTCATCACTAGTATCCACATTATTTTGCAACACTCTTCCGGATCTCAACGTGGTCACCGCATTTACATTGTGATTGTGATATGCATTTTGTGGGTGACCGGGATTAGGCAATGGTTGAGATGGAAGCTTTCCCTTTTCTCTCTCGCTCAACGCAGCAGTTAATTGTGCAATTTGTGCCTCAATAGATTTGATACTTTGATCGTGTGAGGCATTGTTATTCATTAAAGATTGAACATAACTTTCAAATCTTGTTGCGGATTCTGTAGATTGCTTGAGAAATGCTTCTAGACTCTTCTCGAGCGAGCTAACCTTATCATCATTTGGTTGAACTAAGTTGTTCGTTTGATTTGTATAAGGTTGTTGTTGGAAAGGTTGCTGGTTTTGAGTTTGTGAGGGTGCTTGTTGTTGTTGTGGAGGAGGTCTTTGAAAATTATTATTCCCTTGGAACTGTTGATTTGGGTGACTCCTCCACCCCTGATTGTATGTCGAAGAGTACGGATCATTTTTTTGTCGTTGCTGAAATGCAGCATTGACTTGATCCTGTCCTTGAATGGGTGCATTATAAGGACACTCTTCGGTTAGGTGCGACGGGTTCGAACAACAAGCACAAACAGTTCGTGTGGGTAGAGTAGGGGCAGGAGAAGACGATGAGATTTTGGTCTCAATGGCTTCTAGCTTTTTCATAAGTGAGGCCATCTCGGCCTTCATAGCAATCGACATATCTATTTGATATATGCCAGCCCTAGATTGACCAACTGAAGAAGATGATGTGGTCTTGGTACTCTCCCACTGAATTGTTTGCTCACTAAGGTCCTCAAGAAACTGCCATGCTTCGTCACTAGACTTGGAGAGAAAATGACCTTGACATATTGTTTCTAGCAACTGCTTTGTTGCTGCGTTCAATCCCTCGTATAATGTTTGGCAAAATTGCCAACTTTCTATCCCATGATGAGGGTATTGAACAAGTAGGTCTTTAAATCTCTCGAAGCACTTCCAAAATGGTTCGGAAGGAAGCTGTGAAAATTGTATAATCTCGTTTCAGATTCTAGCAGTTTTATGATGAGGGTAGAACTTTTTCAGAAAAGCTCTCACAAACTCGTCCCAATTTCTAATGGAATGTGATGCGGTGCTGTATAGCCACTTCTCGGCTAGGTCACATAAGGTAAAAGGAATGACCCTTAGCCTTATAGCGTCATCACTTAATTGGGTTGTCTTCATCATGACGCAAACGTTTTGGAATTTATTAATGAAAATATATGCATCTTCGGATTCCAAACCATGAAACTTAGGCAGCGTATTGATGAAATGTGGTTTTATTTCAAAATTATCCCTATTTGTCGGTGGGGGTGAAAGACATGTAGGTAAAGAAGTGCGGACGGGGTAAAAAAGATCCTGGAGCGCAACTCGTGCGGGCGCTACAACAGGCGGAAGATTCGGGTTATTCGCACCTGGTGGAGGTGGAATCATTCCCGTCGGTAAGGTATCGTTGGGGTTAAATCCTGACATACCTTCGGTGAAAGAATTTAAAGGTGGAGGTAAGGAGATGGAGGGAATTTCGACGAAGGGTTCGTCGAAAGGTTCGTTGGTCGGTACCAACGAAACACGGACTAATCGGGCGTTAGTATCCCTAGTCCAAAGTGACATACACTAAAGGAGTAGTGTAGTCAGAAAAAATAGAAAAACAGAATATGGGGGTAAGATAACGTCAATGAGAAGAAGTGAGTGAAAGTGAGTTGCAAGTTTTCTTAGCGGCAAGTTGCAAGTTTTGAAAAGATTTTTCTTTATTTTTTTTATTTTTGTGTGAGTTTTGCAAAGAAGTTTTTTTTTTTTTGAAATGGGACTCGTGACACAAATGTATCTACCACACATGCACAATCAGGCCTAGATCTAGGGTCGCCTAGGTCTGCCAGACAGCTCCTAACTTGGGCTAGAAATAGGACCTCAAACCGCCTCTTCACGGACAAATACGGCCAGGTAAGTGGGAAGGAACCACCACTACAGTGGGCCTAATTAATAACCACTAGCCTAGACACCGCAAAGTCGGTTAGGATAAACGGCCGATGCCTATACTAGTCCTTTTCTTATTGAACTCGATGTCCTTAGGTCTGAGTCTAATCTTTTTTAATTAATTGTGGTCGATGCAAAATGCTTTAGGTGTTTTCTGGGGTCCTGGGAAGGGTGATGAAATCCCCACCCAATCTGAGTTTGGTCAATTAGCCCCTTAGAGTCCGATTAAATTATGCAAAACAAAAATTCACTTGCAATCAATTTTAGCGCGGCGCAAAGAAGCCTGCAGAAAATCTGTTATTTAGAAGGGGGAGAAAGACTCTTTACGCAAAGAATTCCTGCAGAAAATTTTCACAGACAGAGATATGGAGGTTGCAGAGGGGAGAAGGAGAGAACAAACAGAGCAAAACTGGTATGCTGACGTGGCAACAGGAGCGCGGAACCGCGGTCTGGAGGTACCTATTGCCGCGGAAACGCGGTCAGGGAGTGGATTCAGCCTCTGGAAAATTTTGTGCTACTCTGTACTTGTGATTCCTCTCTGTTCTTATGTCTCCTTTTCTGTTTTGACCTTCTGTAAAACTCCAGATCCAAAAGTCTTTGCTGTTCCTGCAAGATTCAAATAGCAAACCCTTCAAACAGATCAAAGTTGATAATTTTTTATATTTTTTTATATTTTCAGATTTTTATAATTTTTAAAATTTATATCAACCCGAAAATTCACAAAAGGAAAAGTTACGCCATCCCCGGCAACGGCGCCATTTGATTTTTTGTGTCAAAACTTGTATTTACCGCAATCAGAAACGGCGTCGCTTCGCAGCTAGCCGGTGAGTACGGGTCGATCCACAGAGACGGGTAAATTCCTTTTATGTGTTTTAACGAGTTGATTCAAAATGTTGTTTTGATTGGTTTATGAAAATCTATAAAAACTAGATCTAATTTATTTAATTAAAAGTCTTGCAAGGGTTAGGCTTAGGGAAAGTTTTGGAGATTAACGTTTTTCTTCACCGCTTTCAATGCCTTCTTTTTTAGATCTATTAGATGTTAAGTTAATTATTAATAAAGTGGATACGAATCTTTTGGGAATATGTTTCTTCCTCTAGATTTGTATCCTTCCTTTGTTGATAATTACCTAACCCCCACGGAAAACGCGCGCAACCGGCCCTTTATACTACAGTTCATCGTTACCTCGATGGGTGGGATGCTACAGGGAGCGGTTGTGCTCGTATGCGTGGAGTTCTAATTCATTAGGTTAAAGTGGCATTGAAAGGGGTGAGAGATCTCATCTCTCAACCCTTTCCCTAAGGCTAACCCTAACAAGCGAGGAGATTACTCGCTCATTAGGGAATGAAAAAACATTTTAATTAAAAGAAACAGAAATAACATACCTTCCTAAGTTGACGGCTCCCTCCAAACAAGAAGAACAGATCTGAATTTATCTCTCAGAAAGTCTGAATTTTATTGATTGAAAAGAGGTATGGGGTTTTACAATTTTGAGATTACAATTTATAAGTAAACAGGAGAATTAGGGTTTCAGAGTCTCGCACATGCGCAATTACTGATTTGACCTCTAAAAATCCCAACACCCGAACCGTCGCGGCAACATAAGAAAAATCCACCGTCATGGGCATTATACGGCCGCGGATCCGCGGTATTGGTTGGCTTGGGCCGCGGATCCGCGGCCCTTTGGTGGTCTTGGGCCGCCAAACTTTTGGGCTTTCTTCAGTGGTTCTTGGGCTCTGTATTTTTATATGTATTTTCTCTGTTGGGCTTCTGGGTCTTCTCCAGATCTGCAGTGAAAACTTGTTCGTATCTTTTGACCGTTCACTTGAAATTTTGGACCTTGTACTGTTCTTCTTCTAGGCTTGACTAGGATCCGTCTAATAGTTGGTCAAAAGTCCCTTTTTCTGTTGTTTTGTGTCTTTTTCACTGTATTTGCTCCAGAAACCTGTATCCTGTAATATGCAACAAACGTGCGTCAAGAGAAGCTGTTTATTTATAAAAAGGATAAGAATAGGGGAATGATAAATGCAATATTATGGTCTGAACATCGCGTTGCGGCTAAGATCAACTTAAACGTTCATTATGGATACTTTAGTCTGATTTGAGACTAAGATCAACTTAACGGGATCGTCTAGATCCATTTCCAGTTTAAGGACGTAGTGGTCCATTTAATATATGGCCGTCGGGACCCGTCACCTCTCTGACGACGTTGAAGGATTACAACGACATGTGTCAGAGGAGTTCGGAGATGTACCCTTGAACCAAAGTTGGTTGGGAGATTCATAGTCCAATTTGGGACTAAAGTCTGTTTGAAGGATACGTTAGCCATTTTTGAGGCTAAGATCGACTCAAACGTTTGTTAAGGATACGTTAGTCCAGTTTGAGACTAAGATCAACTTAACGGGATCGTTTAGATCCGACAAAAGAGCGTTTGGGCTCTATTATTCTAGTTTAGGGAGATGGTGGTCCATATTCCAGTTTAGGGACATGGTGGTCCATCGCCAGTTTAGGGACGTGGTGGTCCATATTCCAGTTTAGGGACATTCCAGTTTAGGGATATGGTGGTCCATCGCCAGTTTAGGGACGTGGTGGTCCATATTCCAGTTTAGGGACATGGTGGTCCATCGCCAGTTTAGGGACGTGGTGGTCCATCGAATGTATGGCCGCCGGGACCCGTCACCTCTCTGACGACGTTGAAGGATTAAAACGACATATGTCAGAGGAGTTCGGAGATGTACCCTTGAACCAATGTTGGTTGAAAGAGCAGATGTGCTCAGTTCAAGATGATTTGAGGACCTATGGCCAGTTTGGGTTAAGTCCAAGTTCAACACCTTTATTTGTTTTTTGTTTGGGCTCTGCCCTTAAAGGATGCAGAGCATCAATTTATTTTAGGCCCTGCTCATTTTATAAATGATGCAGAATACCAATTTTACTTGGGCTCTGCCCTTGTATAACAGATGCAAAGCATCAATTTATTTGGGCTCTGCCTATTTATTGCCTTGCAATTTATTTTGGCCTGTTAGGTCATTTTGACTTGGGCCTGGCCCTTTAGCAGAGGAAATGCATTGCATTTTCAGGCGCTTTGCGCCAATCAAAGAGCGCAAGCGCTTGTGGTGATGACACGTGTCATGCAGCGCAGTGCGCTGCGCTAGTGCGCTACGCTTGCGCTGCTGACACGTAGCGCGCTCTGATGAGTTGCGCCAATTTCAGAGAGCAAAGCTCTATTCAAAAGCGCATAGCGCAAATGGTTCAGACGCTGACACGTGGCGCTCTCTGGTGCTTGCGCCAGCCCAAGAGCGTAACAGTACAGATTTATAAGTGCAGAGCACTATTAATTTGAGAATCTTTTAGATTCAAGAACCAATGGTTCATAAAAGTGCAAAGCACTATTTTATTATTATTATTTTTTTATTAAAGATCATTGATCTTGTTTTTAGATCTATGATCTGTTCATAAGAGAACTTTCTCTTCCTTCTAAAGGTTTTTACCTTTTTGTTCTTGAGGAGTTCTTCAGAGTTCTCTTTCCCCTTTTTTTTATACAAAATGTCCATCCCTTTAAATTGAGGCTTGGGGTCTCTTTTATAGTGCCCATAAATTAGTTAAATTTGTTAAAGAGATCTTTCTCTGAGTGATTTGGGGAATTTTCCCCACCGTTGGATCTTTGATCCAAGGGCTTCTGCTTTGCAGAAGACAATCTTCTTGTTTTTAACAAGATTGAGAAAGATCTTTCAGAATTTTAATTCTGTTTGGCTCAAACGCACCAGCTCGTGACACGTGTCGCGCAGCCCACAGCGCAGCGCAACTGCGCTAGTGCACCTGCGCTGACACGTGTCGCGCAGCCCACAGCGCAGCGCAACTGCGCTGACACGTGTCGCGCAGCGCACAGCGCAGCGCAACTGCGCTGATACGTGTCGCGCAGCGTACAGCGCAGACACGTGGTGTGCAGCGCAGAGCGCAGGCCAGCTGAAGCGTTGCTTGTTTAATTAAAGTTTGAATTTTAAACAGAGCCTTGCTCTGATTGGGTGCGCTGCCTTGGGCGCTGCCCCCCCTGCGCTAACGTGTCTGATTCTGACACGTGGCACTCTGCGCGCAGCGCAGGGAATCTGAAGCGTTGCTTCATTTATTTTAAAATTTAATTTTCACTTTAATTTTCAAGGCAGAGCTTTGCTCTGATTGGAGGAAAACAGAAGCATTGCTTCTTTTCCCACCCTGGAATTTGAACAGAGCCTTGCTCTGATTGGGGTAAACAAATGCCCCCCCCCACCGTTGCGCTTACATGGCCTCCTAACGTGAGCGCAGCGGGGGCAGACTCCGAACCGTCGCGCCATCCCTTGAAAGCTAAAAGGGCACTTGATGCCTATAAATAGGACCTTTGGTCCCTTAGATGATTTTCATCTCTAAAATTTTACTTTCAGAACTCAGAGCCCTGCTCTCTTGTTTAAACACTTTTAAAATTTCAACTTTAGAGAATTTTAGGTAAAAATATTAATTTTGATTAAATTAAATCAGTTTTAAGAGCCTTGCTCTCAATAGATCCCTGATCTAAAGAAGACCGATTTAGGGTTTCACTTAGCAGAGCTTTGCTCTAAGGGGGTCTATAGAAGACTAAGAAGAACCCTATTAGGGTTCCATTAATAGAGCTTTGCTCTCTGAAAGATCTTCCCTGTATTTTCTCATTTCATTAATGGAGCTTTGCTCCTTCCAAATCATTCAACAGAACTCCTAGGAGTTTTTCATTTATCTTGGAGTTTAACGATGGCGTTTTATTCCTCGGTGTATTATATCGTTTTGCTTAATCAGCCTTTCTGATAATTCTGTTGATCCTCTTTCACAGGAACAATGGACGCTCACATGTTGCTCTTAACGAGATCATCTCTTACGGGGACATCCGCCGACTTGGCCGCTCTCAAAATCGAGAGTTCACAAACGAGGAGTGTGCTGAAATAATGAGCCACTTCGATGCGTACAATGGTCCTCTGCTTCCCCGGCGTTCCTCCCTACTTAAGCTTATCGTGGGAGCCATCTGGGAAGCTCTTCCCCTGTTCTGTTCCGGTGTGCCGCTTAGGGCGCTGGATGCCGCTGAGGATAAGGTGCACTCGGTGTACCTGTTGAACTTTATCTCAAAGAGACAGAGAGACAGTCTTGTCGATCTCTTGCACGAGGTCTTTCAACAGTTTGCCATACTCGCTGTTTATCGGAGGGTGGAAGACATCAGGGGGGACTCTGACGCTTGTGCTCGCGAAAGGAAGCACATTAGGATGGTCCGCGAGGCTTGGAAAGTCATAGATAGGGTCGCTTTTGAATTCCTCAATCCATGCCCTGGATCTGAGGTTATTCCATTGTAACTTTCGTTTATTGTTTTTATGACTGTAAGAACTTCGGGCAATTTTTTTTTTATCCCAGCTTGTCTTTATTATATATCTTTTGTCCTGAGTCTTTTTGCCCATGCATGAATGAATGTGTCTTGAACGCTTGATCAAATGTAAATCGGATGCTCTTTCTGTTGCTTTTCCTCTTTCTCAGCATGTCATCACAATTAGTAAGCTTCTTGATTTCTTCACGAGATAGCGAGGGCTTAGGCCGCAGGTTCAGATCTGCTGCCTAAGACTTTTTCAACTCTATGAGCCATGAGGGTCTCATAGAGACTTTTCCCCCTACGGATCGAGAGGATCTCGTAGGTGGGTTTTCTCCTTAGGAATCGTGAGGATCCCTAAGTGTGTTTTCTCTTATAAGTCGTAAGGATCTTATAAGAGATTTTTCCCTCTTACGAGTCGAGAGGACTTGTAAGCGGTTGTTCCCCTCCTTGTCGAAGTTCGACGTTGGAGAGTGAGACCCGTGGATGGTATGCAAGAGACCGTTTTGGGTCAACTTTCGGGGTCCCAGTGCTTAGGAAACAGGTTTCTTTTATGCCCACTGCCTAAGGCTTTATCTCACGAGTCGAGCCGCCTCGACAATTTTTTCACAAGTCGAGACGAATCGAGCGTTTCTCACAAGAACATCTTAACGTCGCATTTAAACTCTGCTCTTTACGACAGAAGCCCGTTAAGGTTGGTGGTACTTAGGGTTTTGGCTATCGTACCGTCGCATAAGCTGATATAGTCCTCGATAGGCAATCGTGCTGTTCGTGTAGCCCTGCGACTGCCGTGTCTCTGATCCCTTCGGGGGCTGGACAAGACGTCTTCAAGCAATTCTCTTTGGCAGTTTGACCGTCGGAAGAGCAAGCGTTAGGAATTTGCCATGTCGCTTTTTACTTGAGGTTAGGCTTATTTTGGTGAGCCTCGATGAGTCATAACCACTCCGCGCTGGTGTGGGGATGATCTCCGATAGTCTTTCGGGCTTTATGTGAGTTGCCGTCAAGACCCTGAAGCTAGGAATTTGGCCTTTGCTTCGTTTGCTGGCATTGCGTCTGCTGTATCGAGGCGAATGTTGCGGTGGGAACTAGGGATTTTGCCGTGGCTCCGATTGTTTGATGACGTTGCGTCTGCTGTGTCGAGACGAACGTTGGGGTGACATCTCGTCTGCTGTATCGAGACGGACGTCGAGGTTGTCTCTAGGTTGCTGGTGAACCGCCGAGGTTTGGAACTAGGGATTTTGCCCCGGCTCCATTCGTTTAATGACATTGCGTCTGCTGTGTCGAGACGAACATTGGGGTGACATCTCGTCTACTGTATCGAGACGGACGTCGAGGTTGTCTCTAGGTTGCTGGTGAACCGTCGAGGTTTGGAACTAGGGATTTTGCCGTGGCTCCATTCGTTTAATGACGTTGCGTATGCTGTGTCGAGACAAACATTGGGGTGACATCTTGTCTGCTGTATTGAGACGGACGTCGAGGTGGTGACCATTCTGTGCTGGTACGAGATGATCTCCGATTGTCTTTCCGGTTTTATATGAGTTACCGTCAAGACGTCGAAGCTAGGACTGTGGCCTTCGCTTCGTTTGCTTTGGTGTGTCTAAATCCTGTTGGAGGAAGAACGCTGGGGTTGACATTTCGTCTGCTGTATCGAGACGAACGTCAAGGTGGTGACCACTCTGTGCTGGTGCGAGATGATCTCCGATTGTCTTTTTGATTTTATGTGAGTTACCGTAAAGACGTTGAAGCTAGGAATGTGGCCTTCGCTTCGTTTGCTTTGTCACGTCCGAATCCCTGCTGGAGGAAGAACGCTGGGGTGACAACTCGTCTGCTATATCGAAACGAACGTCGAGTAGGTGACCACTCCATGTGAGATGATCTCCGGTGGTCTTTCAGGCTTTATATGACTTGCCGTTAAGACCTTGAAGCTAGGAATTTAGCCTTCGCTTCATTTGCTCACACTGTGTCTGGTGTATTGAAACGAATGCTGAGGTGGAGCTGGGATTTTGCCGTCACTCCGCTTGGTTTCGACCATGGGGTCTTTTGTTAACTTTGCATGTACACCCTGCTGGACTGCGAAGGAACGCCGTTGTTGACATTGCGTCTGCTGTAACGAGACGAATGCTAAGGTGGAGTTAGGATTTTGCCGTTACTCTGCTTTGTTTCGACCGTGAGGTCTTTTGTTGACGTTGCATCTGCCTCCAGCTAGACTGCGGAGGAACGCTGTTGTTGACATTGCGTCTACTGTATCGAGACGAATGCTGAGGTGAAGCTGGGATTTTGCTATCGCTCCGCTTGATGGTGTAACATCTGTGTCCTGCTGGAATGAGGAGGCACACCGTTGTTGGTTTCCAGGCTGCAGATGTGGCCATTGAGATTTGGAACTAGAGACTTTGCCATGGTTCCGTTTCGTTGCGATTCTGAGGTCGGTTGTTGACATCATGTCTGCATCTAGTTGGAGTGAGAAGAAATGCCGTTGGTGATCTCTAAGTTGTCGATGTTGACGTCGAGACCCTAAAGCTCGGGATCTTCGTTTGCTTCATTTGTTGACATCGTGTCTGTAATATTGCGACAAATGTCGAGATTGTCTCTAGGTTGTCTATGAACCGTCGAGATTTGGCTTCGCTTTCTGATGGAGCCTGTTGGGAAGGTATGGTTCCCTCTTTATCTGTGCCCCTGGATTGTATACAGGGATCGATGTGATTTCACCTGTAGGGCAAAAAGTTTCATTCTTTCATTTTTTTTATTCTTTCCGCGATGCTCTATCATTTCAGCTTTTTATATCGCGAAAATCGCGATTGCCCAATCATTTCGGCTATTTTTCGCGGTGCCCAATCATTTCGGCTATTTTTTCTTTTTACTCGCTGCTTTTTATTGCGAGTTGCCTAATCATTTTGGCTATTTATTTTATTTTTACTCGCTGTGCGAGTTGCCCAATTATTTCGGCTATATTTTTTTTATTTTTACTCGCTGTTTTTTATTGCGAGTTGCCCAATCATTTCGGCTGTTTATTTTATTTTTACCCGCTGTTTTTTATTGCGAGTTGCCCAATCATTTTGGCTCTATATTTTTTTTACTCGCTGTTTTTTATTGCGAGTTGCCCAATCATTTCGGCTATTTCGTATGCATACGTTTTTACTTGCTGCTTTTGTTGCAAGTTGCCCCATCATTTCGGCTATTTAATATGCATTTTCAGCTCGCTGATTTTTATCGCGAGCGTAGAACTTGGAATCTGGTGCCAATCTCAGCATCAGCATCGCTACGACCGGAATATTGCCAGGAGCGAATCATCATCTGCCATGAAAGGACTTGGAATTTGATACCGATTTAGGCATCAGTATCGCTACAACTGGGATATTGCCAGGAGCGAATCATCATCTGCCATGAAAGGACTTGGAATTTGATACCGATTTAGGCAACAGTATCGCTACAACTGGGATATTGCCAGGAGCGAATTATCATCTGCCTCCGTCGATGTCGAACAAAGATGGCTTAGCGAACAGGGTTAAGGTCTTGTTGACTAAAGCTTTTGACTTCATGAGCCGTAAGGGTTTCACAAAGGTATTTCTCCCTACAAGTCGTGAGGATCTTATAGGTGTATTTTCTCCTTAGGAGTCATGAGGATTCCTAAGTGTATGTTCCTCAGTAACTCGTAAGGATCCTACAAGAGGGTTTTCTCCTTGTAAATCGAGAGGACTTACAAGTGTTGTTTGCTGTTCGAGCATATCCCCAGTCACGGATGAGACTTTGTTAGGGAAATGTTTATTCACGCTCATGGATTGTATACAAGAGCCAGTATTGGACCACTTGTAGGGCCATAACGAAAGTTGTGGGGGTTACTTAAGCACATGTTTAGGTCTCTGTAACTTAAGACTTTCAAATCTTATGAGCCGTGAGGGTCCCATAAGAGAGTTCTCCTTACGAGTCGTGAGGATCTCGCAAGTGTATTTTCTCCTTAGGAATCGTAGGGATCCCTAAGTGTGCTGCTCCCTTTGTGAATCGTAAGGATCTCACGCGGGTGGTTTCTCCTTACAAGGTCGAGGGGACCTTATAAGTGTCTTTTAACGAAGTTGTACCCTTTCGGGTTTTCACGAACACTCGCCGGTAGCCCTGCTGTTTTTACTCACGGAGCCCTTTCGGGTTTTCATCCGTGCCCGTTTCGCTTATGGACATACCGTCTTTTTTTTATTTTTTTTTATTTACGAGGTCGCGCCCATTCGGGTTTTCACGAACACTCGCCGGTAGTCCTGCTGTTTTTACTCACGGAGCCCTTTCGGGTTTTCATCCGTGCCCGTTTTGTTTATGGACATACCATTTTTTACTTTTTTTTATTTCTTTTTTTTTATTCTTTATATTTTTTTTTATATTTTTTTTATCTCGTCAGCCTAAGAATGCTGCGGTAGTAGTTTAAAGACATTTCGGTCATTTGCAAGTTTTAGGACATTGCGGTCCATCATTAGTTTAAGGACATCTCGGTCCGTCGTCACCGTATTTGAGGCGAATATCCAGTTTATTGACTTTTCAGTCTATGGGTCTTTCTCTATGACTGACCATGATGCCCCCGGCGTATCCATCTTTCTCGGAGCATGCGGTTGTCGCGGGTTCACCTTCCAATTTTCGGACAGCGCGAACTTGCCTTGTTGGTATTGGTCTTCAACCCAGTTCTTGAAGACGTAGCAATCTTCGATCAGATGACCTACCGTTTGATGGTAAGGGCAATAATTAGGATTATTAACACCGCCTAGCCGCAACGGACGTTTTGGACTCGGCAGATTGATGAGTCTGTTGCGCACTACCAGCTCGAACAGTTTTCTCGTTTTATCCTGAGGAAACGAGTAAGGACGTCCCAGTCTCTCCTCAAGGGATGGGCATGGACGCATATTGTTTTGACGGACAACCGGCTTTAAGTTGCTCAATCGTTGTTGAGTATTGGCAACAAAGGTTGCTTTCCCTTTGCCCTTTTCATTCCAAGGCTCTGTCTTTGAAGGAGATGGTTCATGGCCCACCTGGTCCATTTGGGCCAGCTTGTCAATCAAGGCCTGAAAGGTGGTCGGCTTAAAAAACATCATGAATTGGGAGATGGTCGCTTGAGGGTCTAGAGTACCCACGAACATGCCCACGGCAGGAGCTTCTTCGATGCGCTGCTCGCACTTTGACCATAGGTTTCGCCATCGTGTTGCGTATTGGACCAACGTTTCACTTGGCCTTATTCTGGCATTTATTAGTGCTGTTATCGGGGTGCGTTCACTAGCACTCGCGAATCTTTGTGTAAACAGCAGCTCCATCTCTGCAAATGTTTTGACAGAGTCGTTAGGTAGCTCCGAATACCATTCAAAGGCTGTTTCTGCTAAGCTACCGATGAATTGACGTAGCAACAATTTGTCATTGCCTCCAGTATTGCCGCATAAGGCCCTGAATTGAGCGACATGCTGATGCGGATTCCCTGTCCCTTTATATACATGGAATTTAGGGATCGTATATCCCGGCGGGTAACTGATTTGGTCATACCAGCCCGGATAGGGTCGTCCAGTTCTAACAATTTGCCCAGCCGCTTCATTCGCCTGATGAACCCGGATCTGCTGAGCTATATAATCATCTAGCGTGGCCTTGGAAATGGTTTCATCTTTGGCTGCTGAAAGAGCCGGCGGAGGATTAGATGTCTCCCCTCCGTCATCTTCAATAATGATTGGAGGGTCTTCAGCTGGAGGGTCTGGCTGTAACATCATCCCTACCATATCTTGGAAGAGGAGGGCCATTTTCTTTATGCTGGCCGCTTGTTCCGCAGCTTCTTTGTCCCACTTTTCGAGGACTCTGCGTAAAAAGTCGGCGTCGGTTTCTTGTTCTTGACGCTCATCCGAAGACGTTTCAGAGCTTTCTTTTAGCTCAGTGAGTGCAGCCATTGTAGTCATCATTTCCTGAAGCTTTTGTTGTTGCTCCTGTGCTTTCGTCACGGATCGGGTGAGCGGTCGGTGGCCCGTAGAAGTGCGGCTTTCCTCCTTTCCAGAAGCCATATAAACAGTGTGCACCACCATGCCCCCAGATTTGGGGCGTTTGTGTTCAGCGCTTTTATGCTTCGCCATGTTCATAGGGGCTTTTCGCGGCCTCCTTTTCTTTTGAGTGATTGGAGTTAAGGGGGCCGTTGTAATGGGCACCCGGGTAACTATTGGTTTTTGGGGCTTGACGGAGTAATCCTTCTCTTGCCGAACCTTCATTTTTTTCCGTTGGCGGAGATAGTTTTCATCAATCACTGACTCCTAGACCTGTCGCCAGACTCTGTAAATTTTAGAGGACAGCCGTTGAGGGGGCTGTTCTAGCTTCTTCTCTGGAGTATTCTCCATAGGTGAAGGAGTTCGCTTCAGCACCGCAGTAGGAGAGTTTCTGCGCACCGTGTTTAGCAATTCAAAGCTGTTCCCGGTTGGAACAGCAGCATCGGTCCCCACCGTTGGAGCTGGCGGAGTTATCCCAGAGGGGGAGTTGCCCCCAGCCTTCTTTACTCGGCGTCAGTGGCGACGTCGAGCATGTCGTGCTAATGGAGTTGTTTCAGCTATAGGGGTGACCTCCTCATGCCCCCTGTGTTGGTCAGAATATGCTAGTACCAGCCTTTTAAAGATCGACGTCCGTTGAACGGGGACGGCCAACCTGTCAGAAGCGGACTTTCGAGCATGGGAAGCAACCTTGGTGACTTCGCCAAGAACGGGAGCTAGGATGGCTATCCGCTTCGGGATAACGTCTTCTGGTATGGCAGGCTTCTTCATGGGCCCGATGGAGTTCTGGCCTAATCCATTAAAACCTGAAGCAGTGGAGTTGGGCGACTTGTTGAGAGGGGTCGCGGCAGTGGTAAGTATATCGAAGACCGACTTCTTTGGAGCTTCTTGCAATGTCATTAGGGCGTTGAAGCTCATTGGTGGGAGCATGGTCCCAAAAAATAGTCCAGTGGTGGTTTGAGCCACCTGCTCCATCGGCATTTTGAAAAGGGAGGCCGCTTGTGGCCCATAAGTCACTCTTCCAGCAATGACGGAGCGAGAGTTATAGCTGCGGGTGGTGCAGTTCGAAGCCATCGATCTTCTGTTTTCTGCACGGAGCAAGACACCAAATCTTAGTACCTTGAATCCACAGGCAACCACAGTAAACCGCGATTTGTTCGCGAACACGACACACGAAGTGTGGAGTGGAAAGAGGAAGAGGTCCCACCGGGCGTGCCAGAATCTATTCCCCTCCGAACGGCGGCCAAGACATGGACGTCTTGGACTGAGATTCGGGGCAGATGCTATTTGGTTTTATCCGTCCGCCTCTCCGAAGATGCCAAGTTGATTTATGGCACCGGGTATCGGAGGTTTAGACGGATGCGGCCGATGTAGCAGACTTCCTCAGATTCCCCCTCGCTTGAGGGGTTTTTGATTGTGGGGACACTCTTCCCTGCAGGCGCAAGCCCCTGCAGTTAATTACGCTACCGCATCGCGATAACAACTTTCTCCTTCTTCAGAATTTCACTTCGTGTCGTGTGTGTTTGTTTTGTTTGTGGTTGCCCGTGGATTGTATACGGAGACTGAGTAATGCCGTCGCCCGTAGGACGTGGATTAGTCCAAATCCATATTTACTTAGATTTGGATTTGGTGTTTTTAGTTTAAGGATGCATTAGTCGCGTTGCGGCTAAGATCAACTTAAACGTTCATTAAGGATACTTTAGTCTGATTTGAGACTAAGATCAACTTAACGGGATCGTCTAGATCCATTTCCAGTTTAAGGACGAGTGGTCCATTTAATATATGGCCGTCGGGACCCGTCACCTCTCTGACGACGTTGAAGGATTACAACGACATGTGTCAGAGGAGTTCGGAGATGTACCCTTGAACCAAAGTTGGTTGGGAGATTCATAGTCCAATTTGGGACTAAAGTCTGTTTGAAGGATACGTTAGTCATTTTGAGGCTAAGATCGACTCAAACGTTTGTTAAGGATACGTTAGTCCAGTTTGAGACTAAGATCAACTTAATGGGATCGTTTAGATCCGACAAAAGAGCGTTTGGGCTCTATTATTCTAGTTTAGGGACATGGTGGTCCATATTCCAGTTTAGGGACATGGTGGTCCATCGCCAGTTTAGGGATGTAGTGGTCCATATTCCAGTTTAGGGACATTCCAGTTTAGGGATATGGTGGTCCATCGCCAGTTTAGGGACGTGGTGGTCCATATTCCAGTTTAGGGACATGGTGGTCCATCGCCAGTTTAGGAACGTGGTGGTCCATCGAATGTATGGCCGCCGGGACCCGTCACCTCTCTGACGACGTTGAAGGATTACAACGACATATGTCAGAGGAGTTCGGAGATGTACCCTTGAACCAATGTTGGTTGAAAGAGCAGATGTGCTCAGTTCAAGATGATTTGAGGACATATGGCCAATTTGGGTTAAGTCCAAGTTCAACACCTTTATTTGTTTTTTGTTTGGGCTCTGCCCTTAAAGAATGCAGAGCATCAATTTATTTTGGGCCCTGCTCATTTTATAAATGATGCAGAATACCAATTTTACTTGGGCTCTGCCCTTGTATAAATGATGCAAAGCATTAATTTATTTGGGCTCTGCCCATTTATTGCCTTGCAATTTATTTTGGCCTGTTAGGTCATTTTGACTTGGGCCTGGCCCTTTAGCAGAGGAAATGCATTGCATTTTCAGGCGCTTTGCGCCAATCAAAGAGCACAAGCGCTTGTGGTGATGACACGTGTCATGCAGCGCAGTGCGCTGCGCTAGTGCGCTACGCTTGTGCTGCTGACACGTGGCGCGCTTTGATGAGTTGCGCCAATTTCAGAGAGCAAGCTTTATTCAAAAGCGCATAGCGCAAATGGTTCAGACGCTGACACGTGGCGCTCTCTGGTGGCTTGCGCCAGCCCAAGAGCGCAACAGTACAGATTTATAAGTTCAGAGCACTATTAATTTGATAATCTTTTAGATTCAAGAACCAATGGTTCATAAAAGTGCAAAGCACTATTTTATTATTATTATTATTTTTATTAAAGATCATTGATCTTGTTTTTAGATCTATGATCTGTTCATAAGAGAACTTTCTCTTCCTTCTAAAGGTTTTTACCTTTTTGTTCTTGAGGAGTTCTTCAGAGTTCTCTTTCCCCCCTTTTTTTTAGAAAATGTCAATCCCTTTGAATTGAGGCTTGGGGTCTCTTTTATAGTGCCCATAAATTAGTTAAATTTGTTAAAGAGATCTTTCTCTGAGTGATTTGGGGAATTTTCCCCACCGTTGGATCTTTGATCCAAGGGCTTCTGCTTTGCAGAAGACAATCTTCTTGTTTTTAACAAGATTGAGAAAGATCTTTCAAAATTTTAATTCTGTTTGGCGCAAGCGCACCAACTCGTGACACGTGTCGCGCAGCGCACAGCGCAGCGCAACTGCACTTGCGCAACTACGCTGACACGTGTCGCACAGCGCAGCGCAACTGCGTTAGTGCCACTGCGCTGACACGTGTCGCGTAGCGCACAGCGCAGACACGTGGCGTGCAGCGCAGAGCGCAGGCCAGCTGAAGCGTTGCTTCTTTAATTAAAGTTTGAATTTTAAACAGAGCCTTGCTCTGATTGGGTGCGCTGCCTTAGACGCTGCCCCCCCCTGCGCTAACGTGTCTGATTCTGACACGTGGCGCTCTTCGCGCAGCGCAGGAGATCTGAAGCGTTGCTTCATTTATTTTAAATTTAATTTTCACTTTAATTTTCAAGACAGAGCTTTTCTCTGATTGGAGGAAAACAAAAGCATTGCTTCTTTTCCCACCCTGGAATTTGAACAGAGCTTTGCTCTGATTAGGGTAAACAATGAGGCGGTTGGACAGAGTGAGAATTTGACTGGTGAGAGTGAGCTATACACACTTCCAAATCAAACCTACCCATCCCCAATTGAATCGAACAACTCCGGTTTTCAATCAAGTGTCCCAAATGATTCACCAGTTAAAGATAAAACGTGTAATGAGTTGTGCGACTTTGTAGTGTTTGATTTACCTGATTGTGAAGAGCCCCTTTCAAGTGAAACTGTCACCAATCCTTTTGACCTCTAAATCTCCACTCTAGAACCTGAATTGATAAATATCCATGCTTTTAATGAGGTGTCTAAAAAAATTGATTTTCACTTGATCGAGGATATTGACGCCGGGAATATTTTGGATGATGAACCCGCTGATTTGATTGAAATTGTCTCTCCAATTCTTCATCCCGAATCATTAAATGTTTTTCCCGAACTTCATATGCGTCTTGATTCTGATGATAATGGCATGGATAAGCTAAATTTTGAGGAGAATATTGAGGAAATTATTGAGGATGAACCAGTTTTATTTGATGAGTCAGATTTTCCAATTCATTTTGTCCCTTCCACTGATTGTGTATACCCTCCTGAATCTTTAACCGATACCCTTCCTCACTCACTTCCCTCCATCATCGTTCTGACCACGCAAGAAACCGTATCGGTTTCATTTCCAATATCTAGTTTACTAAGTTCAACGTACCCATGTTTTCTCATGAAACTTGAGGGATTTGATCTCATTTCTCCGTGGGTTGATAGATTAGCACAATCGCTTTTTACACATCGGTCATTACAAATTTTGCTAATTTATACACTCCATCCCCACTCACGAGTTCGTATTCCTACTTTCTTTGGTTCTTCTTCTAATCTTCCTTTAATGATACCGAGTGTTAATGAATCACAATCCGATATTTTGAGTTCAATAATTTTAGAAAAACAACTTGATTTAGAATCTTTTGAGAATAAGGTAGATGAGCTTTACGAGTCTTCTACCTCCATAATTTTTGAAAAATCAAGTGTGTTGAAATCTGGCGTGACATTTATTGACATTGAAACGTTCAATCGGACCTTCGATGAAAGTTTCGAAGATATTTTCGCCGACAAACTCACATTCTTAAACAACACGGGTTTTATGATTAATCAATCTCCACCTGAAGAAGTCGAACCACCACCATTTCTTTTTCCCTTCCGCCATTCTTCTCTTCCACCGAGACCATATACTGCTTTTATCTCAACACAGTCTCGTGTGTTTCTCATATCTTTTCTCTACACTCCATTCTTTCACCAACCACACCATTATAGCGATAAAATTTTTGAATGGTCGGTGCTAACCTTTGGCCTGTGTAAGGCCTTGTATAGCTTGATACTGTGTTTTTCTCCCCCCTAACTCTGAACTCTAACAGTGGAAACGCTGTTTCATTTAAGTTTAGGGAGGACCTTTTTATATATATATTTTGTTTTTCTTTTAACAATAAAAAAAATATATAAAAAATAAACAGGGGAGTACCGACAATTTTGACCCTCTTGGTGTAGCCTGGCAGTGAGGACACTGTCAAGTTTAAGTTTGGGGGTGTGGTCGGTAAGCTTTCTTCCTTCGCATTCATGTGTATATTTTTGCATTTGCATACTTATTTTAAAACAAATAAAAATTTTTAAAAAAATTTAAAAATTATAAAAATTGGAAAATTCAATTTTGGCCATAATTGACTTAAGTTTGACAAGACGGTTGACTAGTTAGGAAAAAATAGATCCTAAACTTAGTAAATTAAAGACCCTAAAAATAACCTTTCTTAAAATTTAACTGTATAAAATATATGTCCTTATAGTTTATTTAGAAATAGGCAAATTTTGAGTTCAGTTCTTGGGTTAAATCAAAATAAGGGAAGAGTATTGAATTTTTATTTGAAATGTAAGTCTGAAAAATAATTCTGAATCTTAAGTCTAAATTCTGAAAATATATACCTTACAATTAGCATATACACGCATCTTGAAACCTGGAATAGTAGAGGATACATTGAAATGCTCTTGTTTAAAATCCTTAGTATGAAGGAAAATAAAATAAAAGTATAAGTGTGAATAAAGAGATAAAAAAAATGAACACTGGTTTTGTAATTACTTAAGGCTGCGTAAAATAAAAAATATATATAGCGAGAGTGCTTTATCACCTAGTGCCTTAGACTAACTGGTTTGGGAGTCACTACTAAAACCTTAGGTGTTACAAGACGAGGAATTACGCCTAAATGCGTGAATACATTTTGTAATCGGTCGTTAGTACCTCAAGAAGTATTAACGGTCGCATGAAGGATGTGTGAGCAATTTCATCAAAAATTCACCAACTAAAAGTACTTTGGACGATGGAAAAGAGTATGATAACTTGAATTGAATTTCCAAATGTAGGGGTGATACATACACACACGTAGGGGTATATGATTGGGGTTTGGATAAAAGATAGGAATGAAAGATAGGGCTTATACCTTCAGTAAAGATGATAAAAATTCCTAAGTAGAGTTGGAACCTTAGAAGAAAAATTCAAAAGATGCTGAAAGCTTAATAAATTTGCAGAACATATACGATCTTAAGTTAAATGATAAGTAAGTGTAAAAAATATGGGTTGATGATTTCTAAGGTGAAGATAATAGAATTTCTTGCTAGAACACCGAATTGAAGAATGAAAGTCAACAGGCCAAATTGATCGGATTTTGTGGGTAGTATCCACTGAAAACCCTCAGGAGACAACACTCCTCCTACTAGGGACACCTAGAGGTTTAACAGCTTGTTGCACGAGCTCAGTGCAATCGCGACTCCCTGCGAAAGTGAGGTTAAGATTTTGTTGAGAATAAAAATGGTTTTGCTCGGGATGAGCAAAAGATAAGTTTGGGGGTATTTGTTCATATCAGAATTTTGCATTATTATATTCCCCATTCTTAATCATATTGCAAATAAATAGGTGCTTTTGATCCATGTCTGCTAAATAGTTGCAGCTTACAGGTTCTCAGAACAAATACAGTGAAAATGGTGAAAAGACGCTATAAATGTGAGACTACGACCAATAAATAGATAAATCTGTATGATACCGCCTACCAGTTTAAGGAACAAATGAAGATCAATGAACAGTTCGATTGCACAACGTATGAGGGCAGCACAAGATTCAAGACTTCAACACGAAACTAACGGTAAAAGTCCACAACATTCTGCACTGTAGAAATCTGGAAGAAAATAGAAGATATTCTGAGAAACCAAGTGAAGAAACCAGAAGTAAATTGCAACATGAAGCAGCCCTAAAGAAATGAGCCCAATAGCCCATCAAACGGCCACGGAACCGCGGCCAAACAAGACTTTTGGCCGCGGATCCGCGGTCATACAATACACGTGTCGGTGGATAAGACGGTGCGTTGACCGGGTCTTCTTAGGGTAGATTTATAAATTTATGAATGGATCAGAATGTAACCTAGGATTTCCTGTATCTATAAATAGGAGAGCAAAAGGCCAATAATTCTCGTGCCTCTTTTTGGGTGCCTCTTTTGAGATGCCTCTTTTAATTTCTAGATCTTAGATTTTCAACTCCATGTAATCTGTCAAAGAGTGCATCAATAAAGAAGTAAGTTTTTTTTATCTTGAATTTCTTTTCTACCTTAGTATTAAATTTTTTATCTGCCCTAGTTATAAATTTTTTATCTGCCGTAGTTATAAATTGTTTTATCTGCCGTAGTTATAAATTTTTTTTATCCGTCGTAGTTAATTAAAAGAAAACCATAAAAATGAATTCGTTTATCAATTCCCTAATGAGTGAGTAGTTCTTCACTTGTTAGGATTAGGTTCAGGGAAGGTTTGAAAGATGGAAATCTCTCATCCCTTTCTTGCCCGTTCAACATTTTAAAGTAGGACACCATGCATGCAAACACACACCGCTCACTACGGCACCCTATCCCATGAGGTAGCGGTGATACCCTACTTAAAGACCGGTTGTGATTGTTTTCCATGGAGGTTAGGGTAAGAGTTAAGAAAGGACGGACAAGGACCAAGAGGAAGAAACCTAGTTTCTTCGGGATCGTGCTAATCCACTTTGTTAATTATTACCTTAACACCTAAAAGTTCTTAATTAGGGCAAAGAAAGCGGTGAGAATAATTGATTTTCCAAACTAACCTAATCTTAACCCTAGCAAGCTTTTTATAAAGTTTTATCTCATTCTTAGATCTTAAAATAAAACCCAAATCTTTTGGATTTAACTCGTTAAAACACAAAGAATAAGAATCCATCTCCCTGTGGACCGACCCGTACTCAACCGGCTAGCTACCAAGCGATACCGTCTTGATTGCAGTTAATTCTTTGATTTCAAAAACGCATACGCAAAATCTCTTCAATCAGCCAGCGAAGCCGCTACTGATCCAAGCGGTCAACCTGCAAGAACTGTGGCACAACGGGGGTGAGTTGCCAACTCGCGAGTAGAAAAATATCAACAGACAGAAATTGAACAAACAACGACTTCTAGATCAACTATATCATAAAGGTAATACTATGATATCTAGGGTGACCGGGTCTGTATATGTGCCAACAAGGTAGTCAATGCCTATAAGTATGTGGATAACATCCAACAGTATAATCAATGCATGTATGCATGTGGATCTCGTCCACCCATATGATCAATATCTGTATGCACGTAAATATCATAAAGGAGTGTGTATGAAAGTATGAGGATATAAATCAATGGTGTCCCTCGCGACACATCAAAATCATTGAACCTGGGTGTCCAACATCGACACCCGAAAATATCATGAAACCCGTGTCCAGCATCGACACGTAAATCCTCATACCTCGGGCTCCGTCAGTCCGGATCGGCCCACGGGCTCCGTCAGTCTGGATCGGCCCATATCATCTCTCGACTCCGGTCGGTATCCTCCGGATACCCGCCAGGTCAAACCAATCACCAGTAGGTAGTAGTCCCTCTGCCAGGCTCACCGTCTGTATACACAGCATCCCTTTCTTACCCCGGGGTACCATACCGGGTCCACCGTGTACCCGCAATCGGCCTCATCCGCCTCATCGAATCGGGTTTCACATGTCGCTCTCAGAACCGAGAAAACACATGGTGGACGCACTGAAATATTATATCAAGAGAAACCGGGTTTTTAAAACAGTACATGCTTTCTTTTGAAATCGCCACGGTTCTCAAATCCAGAAATCTCATGAAAACAGCATATCTCAATGTGTAAAATCATAAATCATGATGTATGCGACATATGATAGAAATGTATGCATATCCATATATCATGCAACGTGGAACAGTGATATGACATATTAAGAGAAAACCGCTCTTTTAAATGATTCCAGTTTTTAAAAATATAATATGCGGTTCCCAATTTCCCAATAAAACCAGTTATCTATGTAGGTACAATATGTATATGCGCAAGTATAGAGGTACCTGTCACGACCCAAAGTTCGGCCCGTAACCGGCACTTAACCACGTAACGTCTACATGCGTAACGCGACTAAGTAAGCCGAAACCCAGAAATCAAAACTATTAAAAGTAGTGAGTGTTAAAACATTTAATGGAAATATTTGTTTAAAGCATTTTGAAAACCTTGGTAATTTAGTAAAATTCTTGAAAGTTCAAGTTATTATCTTAAAAATTTTGGCAGCATTTCCTTTGTAAAAACTAGCCCCGAAATCGGGTACAAGACAAAATATGAGTAAAATGATATACAATAAGAATAAAGCATCCCAAACGGGAGCAATCACGCCCAACGGTGGAAACAATCACCACAATAATAATATACGATGCCGTAGTGAAGAAATGAGCAAAAATAAGTGCAGACAACATGAAATATAAAATTGCATAAATAAAGTCGGCTCACAACGAGCTCGACACCAGAATATAAAATAATATACATCGTCCTCACAACTGGTCTCTAAGTAAATACATGAATAATAGATGGAGAGTACTAGATATAACAGTGTATACAACTGGAAAATAAACGGATACCGCAAAAACCCACCTATCAACAAAAGGGCTCACGCGTCAACTGCAATGGTATCCGTATCAAAAGATGCAAGGAAGCAGCCTGCCGCGACTACTCTGAGGGGCAACCTGCAAATACTGTGGCACAACGGGAGTAAGTTGCCAACTCATGAATAGTAGATAACATATAAAGGTAATCGCGAGTATGCACGTACTGCGATACTCTAACATATGACATCAGATAATATCTATATGATGAACTGGATACGCAATAATCATACCTAACAAGTGCAATTTAATAATATCAATATATGATAAGCAGGGTATGCAATAATCATGCAAAAGTACTCTATCAAGTACTACAACTACAGGATGAGATGCAAAATACTGAATGCTGAGCATGGGATAAAATAACATCTACACGGAATGTCAACGTGGAAAATAACTGGTGTCCATCAATGCATCCAAATCCCAGTAAAACTCAGGCGCCGTCACCATCATCGGCCCTCAAATCCTATAAATCTCATAGAATCGTGAGTGCCCAATATCGGCACTCGAATATCATAAAATAATCGTGTCCAACATCGACACGCAATTCCTCAATTATCGGGCTCCGTCAGTCCAGATCGGCCCACGGGCTCTGTCTGCGGAATCGGCTCTCGGCCCGGCAGTACGGGTCGTACCGTATCCATCTATCAGCTCTGGTCAGTATCCTCCGGATGACCGTCAGGTCTAACCAATCACCGGTAGGTAGTAGTCCCTCCGCCGGGCTCACCGTCTAACAATACGAGTCTTCTTGTCCCTGGGTACCATACCGGGTCCACCATATACCCGCAATCGGTGCCTACCACTCCTCGAATCGGGTATACTCATACAAGCTCTCTGGAACCGAGAAAACTCATGGTGGACGCACTGAAATATCATATCAAGAGAAACCGAATTTTTAAAACAGTGTGTATTTTCTTAAAATAATACCACGGTTCTCAAATCCAGAAATCCCATAAATCCAAACTCAATGCGTAAATCCATGCAATGTGTCGTATGACTCTAAGAGTAAAAAGGAAAAACCACTCTTTTTAAAAGAATCTAGTTTTGAAAATATCTCATGCGGTCCCTATTTTCTTGAAACCGAATCAATATCATCCATATATGTAACATATGTATGTATGTAGGTATGGATGTACAAATGGATATATACGCGAATATGAGTGTAGCACTACCATGAATATACAGTATGCATATGCGCAAGTAGGGATATATCAATGAATGTATGCACTACTATGAATATACAGTGTGCATGTGCGCAATAGTGATATATCAATGAAGGTATGCACTAATATGAATATACAGTGTGCATGTGCACAAGTAGTGATATATCAATGAAGGTATGCACTAATATGAATGTAAAGTGTGCATATGCGCAAGTAGTGATATATCAATGAAAATATATGCTAATATGCGACAAGTCATGACAATCATCAATGATGCGGTAATCAAGACGATATATAATTCGTAGCAATCCTATAGTGCGAGTGTCATGGCAATCACTAACGGTGTGAGTGTAACATACAAATAGTGCTCGTGCAGCTTGAACCGTTAGTGACAGTACAGTGTTATATTCTACCATTTCTATATGCAACAAGGAAGGTATGCTACAATAGTACATATAAACATCTACGACTAAATATCCTATCACGCCCTGACGCTTAATGCCATACGGGCGATTTTCCCGTAAATGTTAAATCTACTCACCTGGTCGCGTACTAAGCGTATCCGACCACCTGTTTCCCCTTCTTTGCGGCGTCCGACGTATCCGCCTGCGAACTTAGAATTTACACAAAGAATCCATATATAAGCAAAATCCTACAAAACGCGATATCGAAATCAAACTAGAAACTCGTGTCACGAACTAAACGTGCGTGTGTCCGATACGCTGAAACGTGTGTATACGCGTCTAAAACTACCCCGACACGTCGTGACACGCTGGAACACAGAACCCACTCATGTATCACACGTGTCGCGAAAACTAAACGTATTGGAAAAATGATATTTGGTTCCAGATTTTGACTCGGGCACAAAAGTGAAAAGTTGCACATTCCACAGGCCTTAAATATACAGCAGGCTCCTACCCACGCAAACCCAACACAACACTCCCTCATCTGGCCATAAATTACGGCCAGAATGAATAAATCGGCGGCCAAACAGTGGAATTAGGGGTTCGTACTTTGTGTGTGTAGTCTAGACCTAGTGTACATGCTCCAGTTTTCCCAGATTTTGTCTGAAATCACCAGGGCAACAGAAGATTACAGAAAGCTCAAAATTCACTTTAAAACGTTAAATTTTTCACTAAATGAAACGCTATGGTATTTTAGTGAAATCTGGGGTTAAACTAGGTTTACTTGGCCCTAATAACACTTAACTAAGTTAATCTAACCTTCAATATCACCACTTGGCCAAAACTTTACACCAATCTCCATTTTAGCACTAAAACGCACATTTAACACTAATCAGACAAGTCTGCGCGAGAATTGGAGGCAGGAACTCCATCAAGCACGTCCCGACTAATACCTAAGATAAATGACAGTGTCTGATGCCTTATCTGTGACACCCGTGCAAGCGCTTCCATAAGTGTCCCACACCACTTATAGTCACACGTACACGCATCCCACAGACGTCGACAATGCAATAGGATAATAGGGTTACTGATTGTGTACAAGTACGAATCACTTTCACTTAATCACGGATACACGAACACTGACGTACTTGCCACAATCATCACTAAAATCTAACACTGGGTAAATACACGATATCACTAGGTTATCACTGCAATGATATGAGTATGATATGATACGTAAACAGTATATGAAGCACGATTAAGGTGTCATAAAAACAGTATTCTATCACTTGCACGATTTATCATGAAACTTACGTATATAATTTAGCGAAACGATAAACAGGTAGTAATTAGTATGTTCAGTTGTCCATCCATCGAATTTGGTTTCATGCCCATCGGGTTCCAGGATTGCTAATTATAGCCATTTCATTTTAAGCGCTCGCGGCTGGAAATCCGGTTTCAGAATCAGAAATCCATTTTGCAACGCATTTTAATCCCAGTTGGGTTCAGATTTTAGCGACGCTACAGTTGGATGAATTCTGGGGTTTTCAGTAAGGTTTTCAAAGCAACAGACGGATCTTCGATCGTGTCTGTTCGTCAGGAGATATACACTATTCAATACCAAAATGTCAGTTCTGATTCTGCTGGGACTGTTATGCGTCCCGATCTATTAACTTACAGATTAAATATCAAACGGTAACGAAACAGAATGAAATCAATTGTGTTGTCTAGCTAATAGAGTTACCTATAATAAACAGCAGAGTTCCGCAATCTACGAGTTAAGAAGATCTTGTGGTACCCATTACGGAACAGCAAGCAACAACTGGAGTCGCTCTGGACTGCAGTCCAGAGTCGCACTCCGATCCAAATATCATCACAATTTAAGTATAGGAATACCAGGAAACCAGTATAGGGTTAAATTTCGTCGAGTCAGATTCGATTTGATCCCTTGAACACACCATTCCAGTATGTATATGATTTATGGTGAATTTAACGGTTTTCAGGTACAAGAAAATTCCAGTTTTACGGTTAAACTTGGGGGTAGTTGTTTTAGTCGTTAACGATCAAATTATCCAACGAAATTCATGCACTAGGTTCACAGCCATACGGGCCAAACAATACCGTTTAGTTCCGTCAAATTAGGAAAGGATTCTCATTGGGAACACACGTCGAACAGGTAAATAGTGTACGTTTTCAGGAATGGTAACATAGCAATTTATATGATTTGGATTTGTAACATAAATAGAATAGCATGAAGCAAGTAGAGAACTTGCCTGGAGGCGTCTAGGTGATGCACGGCAGCGATGCGGTCTATTGTAATGGCCAGGCGCGATCACGACAAAGCTTGGCCTCGGCTCGAGCTTCGCTTAACGGCAACGACGGCGACTGAAACTGCGGCGTTGGTTGGCCGGAGCAGGGGAGGTGACGGTGCTGTGCGTCCGATGGCGAGAGGTTGCAGAGGGCGGGAGATATTGAGCATGAAACGAGTCAGAGAGAGAAGTGTTAGAGAAAGAAATGTAGAGAGAGAGAGAGAGCACTGAGAGAGAGAGAGAGATGAGATGCAGGGAGAGAGAGATAGTGAGGAGGAGAGAGAGTGTACTGAGAGAGAGAGAGAGAGATGAGATGCAGGGAGAGAGAGACAGTGAGGAGGGGAGAGAGAGAGAGAGACAGAGTGAGAAAGAGAGAGGGGTGAAAACTGAGGATGATAATGATGATGATGATGATGATGATGATGATGATGATGATGATGGTGAGGCGGTCGACGAGATGTAGGTACGTCGACGATGAGACGAGGAGCTCGCCGGCGTCGGGCAGGGGTGGTCGAGCTCAGATGCAGGGGGCTCTGTGGAGGTGCCAGCGGCAATGGGTGCGAGGGTGGTCGGTTGCGGTGAGCGAGGGTGGATGATGGAGGGTAGTGATGGTGGTTGAAGAAATTCGTGGCGGTGGTGATGGAGGGAGATGGCTGGAGGTTTTCTCGTGAGAGAGAGAGGAGGTGAGTTGGAGTCGAGGAGGAGGAGCTCGGGGTGCTGGAAGTGAGGGGGAAGAGATGGGGAGGCGAGGGGGTGAGCGTCGTGATTGTAACGCCCGCGGGCGTGGCGCGTGACGAGCGGCGACGTGGGCGCGGGCGGAGGCGCAGGAAGTGGATCGAGCGCGCGAGAGGGGGAAAAGAGCCGTTGGAGGAAGAAGGGGGTGTAGAGGCGGGTCGGGTCGTGGGTGAAGCGGGCGTGGGTACTGAGGAAAAAGAGTGGGCCGGGCCGGAAGAAAAAAAAAGAAATTAGTTGAGGGAAAAAGAAGCGGGTCGGGCCAAGGATAGGGTTAATTAATTTATTAATGGTAATGAATGGGCCGAAGATTTAATATTTATGAAATCTACTATAGTTTGGGCTGTGGGATTTAATAAAGAAGAAATATGATGAGAAAGGAGTGAGCTGCTAAGAGAGCTGGTCCAAATAAATTAAAAGGAAAAAGGAATTTGATTTAATTGGGAAAGAGAATATAAGGGAATGGAAAAAAGAACGGACCAGAGAATTTAAAGAAAATCGAAATGGAAAAATATAGGGAGTGGGCCGGAGATTTGATATAAAAGAAAAATGGGTTTTAATGAGATGGATTAAGTTTATAAAAGAATGGGAGATGGGCTTGGGATATTCTAAATGAAATTTTGTGAGAAATGGAAGGGGAAAAGGTTTAAATAAAATAAAATAAAATAATGAGAAATTACAAGGGCTGGACCGAAGGAATGGTGCGGAGTGTTATGGTGTGGGGATTTTGGGTTTGAGAAAGTGGAGGGGATAAACTAAAATAGGTTGGGAAAATTTTTAAAATAAACAATAATTATAAATACAAATTATAGGTGAAAAGAAATACAAACATAAGCGTACAAAAAGGGGCTGGGTATTACATCATACCATCCTTACAAAAATTTCGTCCTCGAAATTTCAAAGAAAGACAAACTATAAATAAATAAGCGAAAAGTTACTATATTGGACACTAGTGGTTTACTTTAAACGGGTGGATAAATTTTGAAGGTATATATATGTAATACGAACATACCAAAAGGATAGGTCGAAAATATAATGCAAGAACAGTTAATAAAATAACTGCATTTATACGAGAATAGAAATAATAACAGTAACGAACAATAATATTCAAGATGTACTAGGTAAATTCGAAACCCAAATATGTGCACATATAAATATATCAAAAGTAGCCCATCAGAAATAATAGGTATAAGGCACAACCATTTATACTGGTAAACATGGGCACAAAACCCGAAAATAAAATAACGGGAATAAAGTAGTGAAAATTAGTCGGTAGGTTATAACATTTTAGGACAATATATCGATTAGATAGTTTTAAAATAACTTAGAAAACTCACATAACGAAAATGAGGAATATGGAACAAAATATGCGCGGTGCAAGGTTGCGCTATTGAAAATAAAGATAATAGTAGGGTGCTTTGAGATACATAAAGCTAAGTAGTCAATAATACGCACTTTTCGACAAATACAAGATAATGAAAACCAAATTTTCGAATAATAAAGTCTTTAAATGTACATAGGGTAATAAGAGAACACACAGAAAATGTATAAGACTAGATAGGGTAAGGATCAAAGGTCGAGGTGTGGCGGCTTTTAGGCTGAAAATCAAGGAGATTGGGATCGGGTCAGCCCAGGAAGTAATGGTGAGCAACAAAGGACTACAAAGGGAAAGTATGGGGAGGATAACGGTCGGTATATCTTATGAGTCAAAAATTTGAAGGGTTAGCTAACTCGGAAATTCATAAGAAAGGTCCTCATCCCAGAAGGATCTCAAATGAGACGCAGACAAAGGATGGAGGGTGAAACTCAAAAGATCGGGTGTGGTACTTGTTAATCTGAGTGAGGGTCGAAACGGCACGAGGTGTAGGTGTGGACAGTAAGGGTCTCAGGAGGAAACGGAAAAGGGACAAATCGAAGCATCGAGTGAAACAGTAAATAAAAGATTTGCGAACTCAGAAGATTTATTTCATTCCAGAAGATTTTTAAACAAAGCATCATCAAAAACGAAATCTGGCCCTAAACTATATACAGATTTTATTTGGCCGAGGAAGACAGCATCTAAAAGAAGTCCCGTCAGTCACGGTTGTGGAGATTCAGCAGGTTGCGGTAGGCTCGCGCACTCAGATAGGGGTGTCCGTTTCCATAACACCTCGCGGTATCGCCATTGGGAGTTCTTCCACTGCAAGGTCTTGATCTTCTGTTCCTTCTTCCTCGGACGGAGCTTCTTCATCGAGGTCCGATTCTTTGTGATTCTCTTCTTCTGGATTTTCTCCCACGGGATTTTCCTCCGCTGGATTTCCTTCTATTGGTTCTTCCTTGGGATCTGCTTCTATTGGGTTCTCTTCAGGGTCTCCTTCTTCTACGTCGGAATCAGCTATCATGTCAAACTCTGGGACGGCTACTACTTCGTCCTCTGAATCGTCGTTCCCGAAATTGACTTGGGGACCGTTGATCTCATCGTCAGAACTCATCAGCGTGCGGCCTAAGGGAATGCAAGACTGTGCATCCTCGTCTAGATGCGGCGCTGCTCCCGGGTGGCCACGGTCTGAAAAGAAAAGTCATGATTAGACAGTGGAATACATCAAAGAAAAAGCTCAGGGTACGAAGTATAGGTAAGTATGCGGTTGCAGGAACTGAAAGATCAGAATTAAAATACTGTAATAATGAATAGAATTAGATAAAGAGAAAGCATGAGAATGATACATATATATGATTCAAATTTTATTGCATTCAACCAAAAGTTCAACGGATACAAGATTTCAAATGGAAAGAAATATTCATAAAAGATGACAACGTTATTACTGAAAGTAGATAACATGAAAAAATCCTTCTCCGACTACTATAACGTTGCATTCTCGTCGCGTGAGTTGAATCCTGCGTTAGGTCCGCCTTATCATCGAAGTTCGAACTACGCGATAATCCTCACTTGGCAGAAGTGGGGAGTGTGGACGAGTTTCCTCCTTGTAGTTCTTTCCTTTCTGGGCAACCGTTGATGAGATGTTCGCTGGATCCACAAATCAGACATTTCCCTTGGGCGCAGAGACAATCCCTCTGAAGATGTCCTGGCCTCCTACAGTACCCACAACATGGGATCTTCTTCTGCTTCTGCCGCGGAGAAACAAATTGGCGCTTCATCTTCCTCTCTTTTCCTCGTCTAACGGGGATCCCTTTATGATTTGAGACTCCCGCTGGTGTCTGATTCACCTGTCTTCTCAGTCCTTCAGCCAACAAGTCGTTTGTTCGCTCCTGGGCTTCCTTTAGACCTTGCAGTATACTCAGAATCTCGATGGTCTGATTCTGGGGAGCGGATATGGATGAAGAGTCGTTGGAAGACATGATCCTGAGACAACATTTTGCGATATTAGTCACAAGCTAAACGAATCAAAATATAATATGGATAAGACAAAGATTCAAGAATATCAGAGGTGATGAATTTATTACAAGTGGGGAATCAACTGTATGACTTTAGGTAAACCATAGCGAATGGATAGCTGAACACACGATGTGAATATGGATCAAGAATGACAAGTTTACAATCTAAACCGAGAGATGTCTTAGATTGCCAAACTATACACGGAAAACTGCAATCCCAATCGATGCAAAACCTGGCTCTGATACCAACTAAACCATGTCACACCCCGCTTCCCAAAATACGGAATACGAGGGGTAGACAAGGCCAGCCATGCTCCTACGGTCAAGGAAATATCCTGCCGTAGTCACACTTCGGCTTCTAGTTTTTCATGGTAAACAGTAAATGATGCGCAGGTAATGAGAAATGCAGTAACTGAAAGAAACAATGTAAAGAACTGACCTGAGGGGGAACAAACGAATGTAACTCGGAATGGCAAGTCAAGAAGTCTGTAATGCACGTCTAGTTCTGGTCCAGGCTAAATCTTCTCCTCACACTAAGCATGCATACTCAGGTCGTCAGAGCGACACAATAGCAATATAATATATATAAATTCAAGTAACAGTTCTAACAGTGGTAATAGATATGAATAACAGTAAATCAATGACAGTATGAATATGAATGTGCAGTAATCAATGCAGCGGAGCAGTAAAGCAGTAGAACGATATGTCACATATGTCAACACAGTATATAAGGTATATAAATGTCCGTATCCCTTTCAGTCTCTAAGTCTCACTGTACAGGTCACTAAGCCTATCGTCGGTCCAAGTGTGAGAGTCAACCACTCGCGAGTGTCCTCCACCCAAGGGTAGAACCCATGGGCAAGGGACCACGGGCCCAACATGTAACATGTATATCACGGTGAATATCACATACCCTGTAAATCTCCATATATCTTCCTAAATATATAAGCCGGCATGGGACTCCCGAGATCCTGTTGAACTCACACTTAAACTACCCCACACCCCGTGATCTGCATCAAACGCTACCCATAACCCTAAATACTAATCGATCCGTGACAAGTCTGCGCGAGAATTGGAGGCAGGACCTCCATCAAGCACGTCCCGACTAATACCTAAGATAAATGACAGTGTCTGATGCCTGATCAGTGACACCCATGCAAGCACTTCCATAAGTGTCCCATACCACTTATAGTCATACGTACACGCGTCCCACAGACGTTGACAATGCAATAGAATAATAGGGTTACTGATTGTGTACAAGTACGAATCACTTTCACTTAATCACGGATACACGAACACTGACGTACTTGCCACAATCATCACTAAAATCTAACACTGGGTAAATGCACGATATCACTAGGTTATCACTGCAATGATATGCGTAGATACGTAAACAGTATATGAAGCACGATTAAGGTGTCATAAAAACAGTATTCTATCACTTGCACGATTTATCATGAAACGTACGTATATAATTTAGCAAAACGATAAACAGGTAGTAATTAGTATGTTCAGTTGTCCATCCATCGAATTTGGTTTCATGCCCATCGGGTTCCAGGATTGCTAATTATAGCCATTTCATTTTAAGCGCTCGCGGCTGGAAATCCGGTTTCAGAATCAGAAATCCATTTCGCAATGCATTTTAATCCCATTTGGGTTCAGATTTTAGCGACGCTACAGTTGGATGAATTCTAGGTTTTTCAGTAAGGTTTTCAACGCAATAGACGGATCTTCGATCGTGTCTGTTCGTTAGGAGATATACACTATTCAATACCAAAATGTCAGTTCTGATTCTGCTGGGACTGTTATGCGTCCCGATCTATTAAATTACAGATTAAATATCAAACGGTAACGAAACAGAATGAAATCAATTGTGTTGTCTAGATAACAGAGTTACCTATAATAATCAGTGGAGTTCCGCAATCTACGAGTTAATAAGATCTTGTGGTACCCATTACGGAACAGCAAGCAACAACTAGAATCGCTCTGGACTGCAGTCCAGAGTCGCACACCGATCCAAATATCATCACAATTTAAGTATAGGAATACCAAGAAACTAGTATAGGGTTAAATTTCGTCGAGTCAGATTCGATTTGAGCCCTCGAACACACCATTCCAGTATGTATATGATTTATGGTGAATTTAACGGTTTTCAGGTACAAGAAAATTCCAGTTTTACGGTTAAACTTGGGGGTAGTTGTTTTAGTTGTTAACTATCAAATTATCCAACGAAATTCATGCACTAGGTTCACATCCATACGGGCCAAACAATACCGTTTAGTTCCGTCAAATTAGGAAAGGATTCTCATTGGGAACACACGTCGAACAGGTAAATAGTGTACGTTTTCAGGAATGGTAACATAGCAATTTATATGATTTGGATTTGTAACATAAATAGAATAGCATGAAGCAAGTAGAGAACTTGCCTGGAGGCGTCTAGGCGATGCACGGCAGCGATGCGGTCTATTGTAATGGCCAGACGGGATCACGACAAAGCTTGGCGCCGGCTCGAGCTTCGCTTAACGGCAACGACGGCGACTGAAACTGCGGCGTTGGTTGGCCGGAGCAGGGGAGGTGACGGTGTTGTGCGTCCGATGGCGAGAGGTTGCAGAGGGCGGGAGATATTGAGCAGGAAACGAGTCAGAGAGAGAAGTGTTAGAGAAAGAAATGTAGAGAGAGAGAGAGAGCACTGATAGAGAGAGAGAGAGATGAGATGCAGGGAGAGAGAGACGGTGAGGAGGAGAGAGAGACAGTGAGGAGGAGAGAGAGTGTACTGAGAGAGAGAGAGAGATGAGATGCAGGGAGAGAGAGACAGTGAGGAAGGGAGAGAGAGAGAGACAGAGTGAGAAAGAGAGAGAGGGGTGAAAACTGAGCATGATGATGATGATGATGGTGAGGCGGTCGACGAGATGTAGGTACGTCGACGATGAGACGAGGAGCTCGCCGGCGTCGGGCAGGGGTGGTCGAGCTCGGATGCAGGGGGCTCTGTGGAGGTGCCGGCGGCGATGGGTGCGAGGGTGGTCGGCTGCGGTGAGCGAGGGTGGAGGATGGAGGGTAGTGATGGTGGTTGAAGAAGTTCGTGGCGGTGGTGATGGAGGGAGGTGGCCGGAGGTTTTCTCGTGAGAGAGAGAGGAGGTAAGTTGGAGTCGAGGAGGAAGAGCTTGGGGTGCTGGAAGTGAGGGGGAAAAGATGGGGAGGCGAGGGGGTGAGCGTCGTGATTGTAACGCCCGCGGGCTTGGCGCGTGACGAGCGGCGACGTGGGCGCGGGCGGAGGCGCAGGAAGTGGATCGAGCGCGCGAGAGGGGGAAAAGAGCCGTTGGAGGAAGAAGGGGGTGTAGAGGCGGGTCGGGTCGTGGGTGAAGCGGGCGCGAGTACTGAGGAGAAAGAGTGGGCCGGGCCGGAAGAAAAAAAAAAGAAATTAGTTGAGGGAAAAAGAAGCGGGCCGGGCCAAGGATAGGGTTAATTAATTTATTAATGGTAATGAATGGGCCAGAGATTTAATATTTATGAAATCTACTATAGTTTGGGCTGTGGGATTTAATAAAGAAGAAATTTGATGAGAAAGGAGTGGGCTGCTAAGAGGGCTGGTCCAAATAAATTAAAAGAAAAAAGGAATTTGAATTAATTGGGAAAAAGAATATAAGGGAATGGAAAAAGAACGGACCAGAGAATTTAAAGAAAATCAAAATGGAAAAATATAGGGAGTGGGCCGAAGATTTGATATAAAAGAAAAATGGGTTTTAATGAGATGGATTAAGTTTATAAAAGAATGGGAGATGGGCTTGGGATATTCTAAATGAAATTTTGTGAGAAATGGAGGGGGAAAAGGTTTAAATAAAATAAAATAAAATAATGAGAAATTACAAGGGCTGGACCGAAGGAATGGTGCGGAGTGTTATGGTGTGGGGATTTTGGGTTTGAGAAAGGGGAGGGGATAAACTAAAATAGGTTGGGAAAATTTTTAAAATAAACAATAATTATAAATACAAATTATAGGTGAAAAGAAATACAAACATAAGCGTACAAAAAGGGGCTGGGTATTACATGTTCACCAATATGGATATACAATGTGTATGTACGCAAGCATATTATGCGAAGAGTCATATCATGATGCAGCAATTCTACTGTGTAGTGACATGGCAATTATCGATGATGAAGTGTGTGAGCCAGAAAATCTGTGTAAGTGTAACATACGCATCATCGATAATGGTGCAGTGTACTAGCACAGGTATAAGCAATGCCATGAGAATAACATGAATGCAGCATAGTGTAAATCATACGCAAATGCTGACGGGTATACGTATCTAGCATGATCGAGACGGTGAATCAATCAATCGGCATCCATCCTCACAACATCCCGTACGGCATACCCCACCGTACGGCATCCTCTAGTCAAGGGTATGGATCAAACCTCAAGTCAAACTCATCACGTACGGAAAATCATCGTACAGCGGTATTAAGCTACCAGGAATCCTATCATCCGATAAGACGAGGAGGGTCCGGACCTAACGTCTCGTACTGCTATCACTCACGATTCACAACATATATAAATATCTCTATATACCTATGTCCCAGGTCACATCCGCAATAATCTCATATCATGGGACCGGCAGGGTATAAATCATCTCAAGCGACTCGCATCCGTATACCAACATATCATCAAATCATCATATCGCGTCATATATTCCTTTCATCGCATTTATATCCCTCGTCAAGTCAATTTTACCAATACAATCTACCTTTACTATAAATATAAGTATCTAATCTAACATACACACCCGAACCATACAAACAGTTTTTAAAAGATGTGAATCATAGTTTTGAAAGTGGGGGCTATGGTGTTTTTAAGGAAAAGATATCATTTGAAAATCCATAACGTCCCTTAAGGTATCTGTTTAAAAGATGCATACGATTCTTCAATTTGGAAATAGGTATGGTTCGGATGACACATCTACGTCGACTATCTAGTCCTATAGTACCCTAAACGACAATATCATCAAACGTCATCCTCAAATCCCATCATCATGTATTAGTCGTATCACACACTTCTAACTATCCTTTAGTTTTTTATATGGTTTCTATAGCTATCTCTTAATTCTAACCCTAGTTGCTACTCTAGGTTTTCTTAACCATATGCTACAAATCGGTTTCCACCAAAACTTTGCGGTGGTGCTATACGCCATCCACCCGACTTCCCCCGTGGATATAGATCCACTCACCTTGATTCCCGCTGTCTGGAGTCGATGACGCCATGCTCGTCCTTATCGTCTCGAAGTCCACGTGGGGTACCTACATATCACAATCGCAAAAGCTTATAAAAAATCAAGTCGGAGAAACCAAAACGGCACAAGTTTCGCTCATAGGTTAAAACTTATAGCTTCGCGTGCAAAACACAACCAATAACCCTAGTCGTTGACGTCCAAACGCCACACGACGGAAACACAATACCAAATACCAAATTCAAATTCATTAAAAGCCGCAAAACAATTTCAGAAACTAAGTAAAACACTCCCAGATTTTCCCCAGGTGACAATTAGCCAATTTTGCATACAGGAGGGGTCTAATTTATTGCAAAAGGAGCCATGGACCAAACCTGGGACCCTAACTCCCTGCTCTGGCCGCAAATTGCACCCAGAATGGATATAATTGCATCCTGGGTTTGGGGGTTGGGGCTCGGGTCTTCATGGTACACTCCAGGTTACCTGTACGACTCCCAGTATTCGCTAAATAATTTTTAGTGTCTCCGGGTTACTCCAGATTCCCATATACCCTCACAATTTAACACAAAACCGACATAATCAATTCCTACATCCGTATTCTGGTTTCTATACTCAACCCAGGTCTTAAACGGCCACTCAACAGCCACCCAATCATCACTAATCCACAATTTCACTCAAACCCTCACTAGGATTTTCCAAGTTCACAAATCCACATCTTAAACCCATTTCTAACTAACTAGAATATAAAGAAACTTAAAATTATCTAAATGGTAGAAATTATACCTCATGGATGCAATTCAAGAAAAACCCTAGCTCCTCAAGGTTGTCAAAATCTAACTTTTCTTGGTCTAATGTGTAGAGGAGAATGGGTTGATCAATTTTAATGAAAGGGGTTTAGGGTTTTGATGGATATTTTGAGATGATATCATGGGGTGAAGGTGGAGGGGAGTGAGAAAGAAGAAGGAGAAGAAAATGATGGGGGAGGTGAAAATGAGGCCGCCCCTCTCTCTCTCCTCTCTTATTCTCACCCACTCTTTCATATATTTATCCTTTTTACCCTTTTCTCTTTTCTTTTCTCTTTTCTTTTAAAACCAAACCCTAAAATACCAAAAACAACACAAGAAAACAATATGTAACCCAAATGCAATATGACATGGTGCACTAGCTATGAAAAACTGTAGAAACACAGATTTGGCTTAATCGCGATTAGCAGTGCACTAATCGGGTTTTTATCGAAACTGCATATAAAAATTTTAAAAATGCCAAATCCTTTAAATATACTATTAAATGAATAAATCATTTTAATTTCCATTTATTTCACAATTATTGGTATATATTTATACTCTTTTTCGAAAACCCCAATTTCGCAAATCGGGCAGTTTTCGGGAAATATATTATTTTAATATTAAATTCCAAAAATAATATTTTATATTTTCTGAAATGTTACAGCAGCCACCCTGCTTGGCCCCGTCCTTAGTAGACCCCTTACAGCCCCTCCCGCACTAAGAATCAAAAGCCCTTGCACGAGACAACCGGGCCTGCCCTTGCTCGGTTATCACTGGCCGGTAGCTCCCTACCCCAACACACCAGGGGTCAAAACCCTTGCCAAGAGGCATCCGGTCTATCTACTTCTGAGTGATCTCCACCTCGACTTCGGAGCCATGGAGACACTGTCTCCCCACTAGTCTTTGCACAATTGGCAAACGAACAGAAGCAACTCGACATGTGATCGCTGGACGAATAATTGACAATAAAACGAATGCAGTACTGTGCAAATAGAAGTGTTTACCAACAAAGGAAAATACGAGTGCAAATACGACTATAAAAAGTTTTTATTCACAAAGCCAAAAGTCTTTACAAAGGTATTGTAGGCTCCCCGGCCATATCAAATTACCCGGAGGCTTACAAAAGAGAGAGGAGGAAAATCCAAAAGTTCGAACTGCAAGCCCGCCTAGGCCTCACCTCCCTCATCACCGTCGGCCGGAGGCATGACCACCAAAAGTGGGACTCGAGCACGGAGCTCACCATCGGCAAACTCTGGAAATTGCTCCTTGACGGCATCAAGAGCTTTGTTCCATGCAATGGCGGAGGCCTCGCCGAGGTCGACGTAAAACTAGTCCGACCCCTTGTTGGGGTCAAAAATTGCATCCCGGTTGACCAAGTCAAAGTCATGGTCAACCCCAAGCCAAGTGGGCCCAAGCCCAGATCAAGTGGGCCCATGCCCAAGTCGAGTCCGAACATGAAGCGGCCGGCCCCCCATCCATGCCAAAAAAAAATCATCATGTAATAAATAATTTTGATGCATGAATGTAAGTAAAATGGGCATAAAGCCAAATTTTTGTAAAGCCCATGGCTTATGTGCAAAAGAAATGCACATGAGGTATGGGATGAGCAAAATGCCATTTTGTAAAGCCCAAGGGGCTACATGTAAATGTGTAAGCCTATAAGAGGCAACATGATGATGAATAAAAATATACACTTTTCATTCTCCCCAAAAACTGGGGTTTGTGTTTCCTTCCCCTTTCTCAAGGGTCTAAAACCCTCTCCCTTCTTTTGAATTAAATCAAGAGTTTAACTCTTCCTTTCTAAAAAATAAATAGTTTTTCACCACAAAACCAACGAATGGGGGATCGGATCTCCAATCAGATCTCGAAAAGGGGAGACTTTTAAGTCTCACACCCTTTTCTCCAAGATCCCGCCGATCAAGAGAAGGAAGAAGGAGACTCATCTCCAAAATTCTAACTTTGGAAAGATCCAAGGCTCGAAACAAGAGCCAAAAATTCCTAGGAGTTTAACTCCCTTCTAGATCTTTTGAAGTTTAACTCCATAAATTAGTTTCTGTTAGGAGTTCAACTCCAAAAAACCCTTGGGAGTTCAACTCCCCAACCTACGGGCTAGGTCCCTTTCCCGCGGGTGTTTCCCGTGGTCACGTGTGCGCCACGTGACCCCAGGTGCTAAGGTATCCATCGGTCACGTACGCCCCACGCGACCCGCTCAGCTCCCATGTGTGCCCTACGCGACCCGCTCAGCGTCCAGCGGTTGCGTGCAGAGCACGTGACCCGCGGGCGCTAAGTGCCCACGTGTGCCCCATGCGACCCGCTCAGCGCCCAGTGGTCGCGTGCAGCGCACGTGATCTGCGGGCGCCTCGCGGTCGCGTGCTGCGCATGTGACCGACGGACGCCAAGCGCTCACGCGCCAGGCACGTGCCTATGGGCACCATGCGCCCACGTGCCACGTACGCGTCTTTAAGACGCTCCTGCCCCATCTTTTTTTAATGCACTCCACATCAAAATACTTCCTCGTTAGAAAAAATTTCTAACGGAGCGCTGCCCTACACCCCGCAAGGGCGCTGCTGGCCCCCTTGACCCCCAGCCTGCTATCCGGGTAGCGGGACCCCCGTAAAAACTCTGCGGGGCCCCCGATATATCAAAAACCCCTTCAAAACACAACACAGCACATTGAGTTCACATGACCAGTTTAACCCATCAATCAGAGGTTCCTTCTCTCTAAAGGCGAGTGGTAATTAACGGCAGCTTAGTCCGTGGCTGCCGGAGATTCGGATCCCCACAATCAATAAACCCCGGCCTACCCTAGGCAGGGGAAATCTGTAGTACTCCTGACAAGCGTGCGCGTATTCCCCATCTCAATGGGGTGACGAAAAACACCTTATAGATTATGGCACGCCCGGTGGGACCAATCTCTCCTCCCATATTTTGGGTTAAACGTTCATATGAACTCAATCAATATAAATATCTATATTTATACTGAAATAATGCTCTTTCATGCAATTTTCCAAGCAATCAATTTTCAACAATGTCTCCAAAGATGAACTCGGCTTCCTTCTCCTACACGATGAAGATGGACCCCAGGACGGTCCTCCCGTCCAGTCTTGGGCGACAGTGGGAGGAGCCGCTGCTACAGTTCAGCTCTATTCTGTTCATGCCAGCTAACGCCATTCCTGCACCTCAAGCTCCGGTAACCGACAAACCGGTCTCGAAAGGTAAGAGGCCAAATGTGGTGGTCTCGAGGGCACCCCAACCCAAACACAAATCCGTTTCCGAACGTCTCTCCATCGCTCCAGCTGGGGGCAAGGCCATTAACGTCAACGAAGCAACGGAGCATCTCGAGCAAGCTCCAACGGTACCCTCGACAATTGCTCGATCGAGTGTCTTCTTTAAGCTCCCCGCCAATGATAAAGAGACAGCTGGATATGTGGTCCACATTGTCTACATGGTGGGCACGCGCAGCAAGAGCAAGAAAGGGGCCACCATATCTCAAATTCAATCTGGTATGAATATGGCTGCCACATTTTAAGACCAGCCTTCTCTGGAAGGTAACGAAGACCCTTCCAATGAAGCTGATAAGCAGGGAGAGCCCTTAGTTCATGAGGAGTCGGGCTCGGAAAGCGAAGATGAACCAACTTTCCATCTTAAGACCGCAGAGCAGCAACTTCTCCACGAGCTCCGAAAGCAGCTCAGAAGTAGTAACAAGGAGATGACCAAGCTCTACTCAAAAATTGACGACTTGACAAACGTCGTCTTACGGCTCACAGCTCAAGTTGCCTCTCAGCCACCCAATCAAGCGCATGGTTCTACTCATGAACCGGGAAACGGTGTCCCGAGACATCCGACGCCTATTCCCTCAAATCCAAAGGTGGGCAGACCGCACGAAATTCAGTCGCATCCTATCTCGGGAAATGTCTTGGCTACCGATGACAGCAACCCGCTAACTCAAGATCAAATCATGGATTTGGTTGCCAACAAAGTCAAAACATTGGTAGCCGAAGCCGGGGAGAAAAAAGAGGTCAGTAGCAGCGGGAGACCATACACTGCTCGGTACGATCTTGTGGAGTTTCCTACTGGCTATGTCGTCCCCAAATTTGAAAGGTTCGATGGGATGAGAAATGCGAACCGGCACATTACCCAATTTAAAGCATCATGTGAGAACACTGGGGGCAATGATGCGCTCCTTCTGCGCCAGTTTGTCAATAGTTTGACCGATGTTGCTTTCGATTGGTATGCAAGTATACCGGATGACTCGATCATGACGTTCGCTCAAATAGAATCCATGTTCAAGCAAAGGTTCATAAGTGTCAGCGAAAAAATCACCATTGCTGACCTTGTAAGGACTGAGCCAAAGAACAACGAAAGCATCATGGATTTTGTAGTTCGATGGCGCAATCTCTCTATCAAATGCGAACCGCCGTTGGAGCAAGGCCAATCCGTCAGTCTTCTTATAGAAAATCTGAACGACTGGATGAAACCCTTCCTGTGCACCGTAGGCCTCAAAACATTCCAAGAGCTGACCAAGAGAGTTCAAATGTTAGAACGCTCAAAGCCCGAGTCCACTCAGAATCTCCAATTCACAAACAGACCGAGACATCGGAGGGATGACAACCGGAAAAATGAAAGCTCCAACAGCACCAATTCTCTGGATAAGCAGAGAGCGGGCGAAGCAAAGACTAACAAATCTCGAGAGCCAACTTTGGAGGAAAGAAAAAATAAGGTCTACTCTTTTCGAAGGGATAAGGTCCACAAAATTTTCAAAGATGCTCTGAAGAATGGCTTGCGGCTACCAGAACCAAAAAGGCTAAGTGAAGCGAACATGACTGATCATCCCAACTTTTGCCCGTACCACCGAGTGCTGGGACACACTATTGAAGACTGTTGCATCTTCAAGGATTGGGTCGAGAAACAATACAAGGCGGGAGAAATATCGTTGTCCCCTGCCGTGTTAACCAACAATCAAGCTGCGACCGCCAATTTCATAAAAATGGAAACCGAAATCCTTCAGGGACCTGATTCTCTCAGACACCTGCCTTTCTCTAAAAAGAGCGGACCAAGGCAAAAAGCTAAGAGCCAAGCGAGTCACATTGCCAATGAAGAAGCAATAGACAGGCACACAACCCATACGGCCTATATGATGGAGCTCGGAGGAACAAGTCCTCCTACGCCTTATAGCCATGACAATGATGCAGTTGTTGCTATCCAGCACCGGCTTGATCCAAATGATGAAGAGCTCGCTCATGTAATTAAGCCCAAGGAGCCCGTGGTTCCTGCAAAATCGAGCCCAAGCTCCAACAACTGACCACCACGTCGTTAAACTGGGAATGATAGACCTTTATGTCTTTAAACTGGGAATCGTTGTCGACCTCTAAGTCGTTAAACTGGGGATGTAAAATGTGTAAATAAAACAAAAAAATTATTTAAAATATATATATATAAATAAAATGCCGAAATGATGGGGAACTCGTAATAAAAATCAGCGAGTAAAAATAAAAATGAAAATAAAGCCGAAATGATGGAGCAACCGCAAATAAATAGCCGAAATGATAGGGCAATCGCGACCTTCGCGATAAGAAAAGCTGAAATGATAGAGCAATCGCGGTAAAAAAAAAACAAAAAAAAACGGCGAATGATGAGTCGCTCCTGGTACCATATTCCAGTGTAGCGATGCAGACGCCAACCAAATTCCAAATCCCAATGGCGAATGATGAGTCGCTCCTGGTACATATTCCAGTGCAGCGATGCAGACGCCAACCAAATTCCAAATCCCAAAATGGCGAATGATGAGTCGCTCTTGGTACCATATTCCAGTGTAGTGATGCAGACACCAACCAAATTCCAAAACGACGAATGATGAGTCGCTCCTGGTACCATATTCCAGTGCAGCGGTGCAGACGCCAACAAAGTCCCGAAATTTTTCCGGCCCTACGGTCTGGATCATATATCCTGCAAAACCGTATACAATCCACGGGTGTAAAATGATCCCAATCTCTCCCAAGTCCTACCGGCGAGACCACATTCAAAATCCCACCAGCGGTGGAAAAAAAGGGTATGTCCACAAGCAAAATGGGCACGGATGAAAACCCGAAAGGGCTCCGTGAGTAAAAATAGTAGGACTTCCGGCGAGTTTGTAAAAACCTGAAAGGGCGCAAACTCGTAAGAAAAAGATGAAATGCTGCACTCGCAAAGTCCTCTCAACTTTGTAAGGAGAAAATTCCCGCGTGAGATCCTTATGACTCACAAAGGAGCAACACACTTGGGAGTCCCCACGACTCCTAAGGAGAAAATACGCCTACGAGATCCTTACAACCCGTAGGGAGAAAATGCTTTTATTGGACCCTTACGGCCCATAAAATTGAAAAGGCTTAGGTGATAGGGATCTAAACCTGTCTCCTAAGCCATCGCTTTCCTATAGGGAAAGGCAAATGATGATTCGCTCCTGGTACCATATTCTAGTGTAGCGGTGCAGATGCCGACCCAAAAAAAATAATTCCCAAATCCTCCCGGGGCAAATGATGAGTTGCTCCTGACATTATTCCAGTGCAGCAATACAGATGCCGACAAAAAACCAATCCCCAAATCCTCTCAAAGGCAAATGATGATTCGCTCCTAGTACCATATTCCAGTGTAGCGATGTTGATTCAACACAAATCAAACCAACCAATTCCAACATCAACCTCTGCGTCAAACAGTCGACACTACGTAACGGGGAAATGTCAAGCAGACACTCCGTGCCAGGGGCACGTCGACTACAGGCACTCCGCCTTAGGAAAACGTCCAACAGCGACACTCCGTGCCGGGGAAACGTCAAACAGACACTCCGCACCGGGGACACGTCAACCAACAGACACTCCGTACCGGGGACATGTCGACCAGCGACACTCCATACCCGGGAAACGTCCAACAGCGACACTCCGTGCTGGTAAAACGTAAAGCAGACACTCCGTACCGGGGACACGTCAACCAGTGACACTTTGTAATGGGGAAACGTCAAACAGACACTCCGCTTCGGGGAAATGCCGACCAGCGACACTCCGTACCTGGGAAACGTCCAACAGCGACACTCCGTAATGGAGAAACGTCAAGCAGACACTCCGTACCGGGGACACGTCGACCAGCGACACTCCGCCTCGGGGAAACGTCCAACAGCGACACTCCATGCAGGGGAAACGTCAAGCAGACACTCCGTACCGGGGACACGTCGACCAGCGACACTCCGTACCGGGGAAATGTCTAACAGCGACACTTCGTAACGGGGAAACGTCAAGCAGACACTCCGTGCCGGGGACAAGTCGATATGCGACACTCCGTGCCAGGGACAAGTCGATCAGCGACACTCCGTGCCGGGGACAAGTCGAACATCAGCGACACTCCGTGCCGGGGATAAGTAGAACAGCGACACTCCGTGCCGGGGACAAGTCGATCAGCGACACTCCGTGCCGGGGACAAGTCGAACAGCGACACTCCGTACCTGGGACAAGTCGAACAGCGACACTCCGTGCCGGGGACAAGTCGATCAGCGACACTCCATGCCGGGGACAAGTTGATCTGCGACACTTCGTGCCGGGGACAAGTCGAACAGCGACACTCTGTGCCGGGGACAAATCGAACAACCTGCAACACTCCGCGTAGGGGATAAGTCGATCAGCGACACTCCGTGCCGGGGACAAGTTGAACAACCAGCGACACTCAGTGCCGTCGACCGTCCATGTCGTAAAAAGGGCTGTGCAGGATTTCTACAAAGAAGGGACCAAATCACCTCGGGCCAGGGAAACGTCTACAACGGACACTTTGCCTCGGAGACGCAAACGTTGACCGTCCATGTCGTAAAAAGGGCAGTGCATCCCAAAAAATGGGAACTAAAGCAAGTCGCCTCCACGCGATAGATGATCCATCAATTTCATGCACACGACCCACATATATTGTGTGTATTATTGATGAGGGAGCACTTTGTTAGGGTCGAAAATTGCACTCCGGTTGACCAAGTCAAAGTCATGGTCAAACCCAAGCCAGGTGGGCCCAAGCCCAGATCAAGTGGGTCCATGCCCAAGTCGAGTCCGAACATGAAGCTCCCCCCTCCATGCCAAAAAAAATCATCATGTAATAAATAATTTTGACGCATGAAAGTAAGTAAAATGGGTATAAAGCCAAATTTTTGTAAAGCCCATGGTTTATGTGCAAAAAAAATACACATGAGGCATGAGATGGGCAAAATGCCATTTTGTAAAACCCAAGAGGCTACATGTAAATGTGTAAGCCTATAAGAGGCAACATGATGATGAATAAAAATATACACTTTTCATTCTCCCCAAAAATTAGGGTTTGTGACTCCTTCCCCTTTCTCAAGGGTCTAAAACCCTTTCCCGTCTTTTGAATTAAATCAAGAGTTTAACTCTTCCTATCTCAAAAATAAATAGTTTTTCACTACAAACCCACGAAGTGGGGCTAGGATCTCCAATCAGATCTCGAAAAAGAGAGACCTTTAAGTCTCACCCCCTTTTCTCCAAGATCCTGCCGATCAAGAGAAGGAAGAAGGAGACCTATCTCCAAAAATCTAACTTTGGACAGATCCAAGGCTCAAAAGAAGAGCCAAAAATTCTTAGGAGTTTAACTCTTTTCTAGATCTGTTAGAGTTTAACTCCATAAATTAGTTTCTGTTAGGAGTTCAACTCCAAAAAACCCTTGGGAGTTCAACTCCCCAACCTAGGGGCTAGGCCCCTTTCCAGCGGGTATTTCCCGTGGACACGTGTGTGCCACGTAATCCCGGGCGCTAAGGCGCCCATCGGTCACGTGTGCGCCACGTGAACCCAGGGCGCTAAGGCGCCCATCGGTCACGTGTGCGCCACATGACCCCGGGCGCTAAGGCGTCCAATGGTCACGTGTACGCCACGTGATCCCGGGCGGTAAGCGCCCACGTGCGCCCCATGCGACCCGCTCAGCGCCCAGCTATCGTGTGTAGCGCACGTGACCCGCGGACACTAAGCGCCTAAGTGCGCCACGTGACCCACGGGCGCTCAGCCCCCACGTGCGCCCTACATGACCCGCTCAGTGCCCAGTGGTCGCATGCAGCGCACGTGACCTACGAGCGCCTCGCGGTTGCGTGCTGCGCACGTAACCGGCAAACGCCAAGCGTTCACGCGCCCGGCACGTGCCTATGGGCACCATACGCCCACGTGCCACGCACGCGTCTTTAAGACGCTCCTCCCTATCTTTTTTTAATGCACTCCACATTAAAACACTTCCCCGTTAGAAAAAAATGTCTAACGGAGTGCTGCCCCGCACCCCGCAAGAGGGCTGTTGGCCCTCTTGACCCCCAGCCCACTATCCGGATAGCGGGACCCCCGTAAAAACTCTGCGAGGCCCCTGATATATCCAAAACCCCTTCAAAACATAACATTCCATATTGAGTCCGCATGACCAGTTTAACCCGTCAATCGGAGGTTCTTTCGCTCCAAAGACGAGGGGTAATTAATGACAGCTTAGTCCGCGCTTACCGAAGGTTCGGATCCCGACAATCAATAAACCCCGGCCTACCCTAGGCAGGGAGAATCTGTAATACACCTGACAAGCGCGTGTGTATTCCCATCTCCATGGGGTGACGAAAAACACCCTACACCCTTTGTAATCAGTCACCGCCTTCCTAGCCTGAATCTCGGCAACCTCCGCCGCCTGAAGCGCCGCCTCGGCATCCCGCCTGCTGGCATCTCTCCCCCTCTTCATGGCTGCAAAGCGATCGGCCAGTTCTATCAACTTCGCCTCGACAACTTGGTGGGACTCACTTAGGCGGTGATAGGACTCCTGGCACTTAGAGACGGTGAGCTCCGCGGCGGCCGATCGGGATTCCAGGACAACCGTCCTCTCCCACTCCGGACGCAGCTCAAGTCGCAGATCCTCGGCCTCCGAAGAAGACTCTCCCGCCGGACTCATAGCGTGGATAGCCCTCTCGGCCTCCATGCGAGTTACAAGGGCGCAGCGCTGAAGAACCTGACGAGAAATAGTAGAGAGACTTAGAGGCACTCGAACTAAAGAAAGGGCGCTCAAAACAACACATGAGTGAGTACATACCCGCACCGCCTCCTGATCTATAGCCGCCATTTGGGCCCTCAGGGTCCCCCGCGGTATCTTGCCCTCGGCCGACTCTTCCATACCAGCAAGCAGGCCAGCAGCAACGAAAATCCCAGACGGGACCACGAAATGGACGTCCCCCTACTGCACAGGAATTCCCTCAGGAATTTCCGACGGTGGTGCGTGAGAGACCGTCCTCTTCCTCTTAAGAGGAACCCCGTCTTATTCCTCTCCTACATCCCTAGTCTGGGGCTCGGGAACCCGTGGACGCCTTTGGCCGCTGCCGGGACAATCATTGGGAGCTCGTGACGAGTTAGACGGCCCCGCCGCCGGCAGCACATTTGGTGCGGGGCTCGGGTCAGCCGGAGGCGTGGCCGCACCGCTGGCCTCCCTCCGGGACAGAGCACTGAGGGCACCAAGAGCCCTGTATCGATCCATTTGTCCTGCCAAAGAGAAAGGCAGACTCGACTCAGAAGGAGAAAGAAAAGGAAGACATCTAACCTGGTGGAAAGAAATCCTCGGGAATGCAGAGATCCGACCTAAAGAGGAGAGCGCCGAGCTAACAGGACTCAGAACGAGGAAAATATGAAGAGATATGGGCCCTGAAGCGGACCTCACCTCTATTTATAGCAGTCGGCGTCCTCATCCAACGGCGACAGTCAACTCCCTCCAAAACTACTCCTCGCATTCGACGGCCACGATCGCTCCACCTGTCGCACGCGCATTGGCCGTATCCCATCAGACGCCAGAGGTCTGCGGCCCGTCGCGTCAGCCAACCTGCGCCTGAAACGCGGACTGTCGCTTCAGCGGAAGTATGCGCGATCCGGCGCACCCTCTTTAAAGCGGAGATTGCACCCCTGATTCGCTGGCGTCATCCAGAAAATACAACAGATTGCCCGGGAACACGCCCCGACGATATCTTCGAAAGGATCTCACATCGGGTGACCCGGCAGTCCACTCTCGACCTGACCCGTCAGCTGGTCGGGACGAGAGTGGGCGGATAATGATGATGCTCGATATCAGTGATCTCCCATATCATGACACGTGGTAGATGACGTGTCCCAAAGCTCACAAGAAAGGACCTACAGTGGCCGATCAGGCCACCCCTGTGCCCGTCCCACAAACAAACGTTGGCTCACCTCCGAGCCCCCTGCACAATTGGCCTTCTCGGCCTCCCAGCTCGTGTCCGGGCTACCGCAGAACCAAGATACCTCGGCTCTCCCGCTCGTCCGCGAGCTCTCCCGCCGAAGTCATCTTTCTCGGTCTCATCGACCGATCAACAGCACCGCTCACAGGCGCAACCGCCATCCTGCGAATCTCGCCATGTGCGAGATATCCGCTGGCCACATCCCACGTTCCACGCCATCACGATCACCCATTAACGAGTCTGTCTCGCCATTAATGGGAGATCCCGCTCATCACGCGGGCGTGACGTCGGGAGCGTAACGGCCGGCGTGATTCTCGCGCCTGCCCTGCCTGCTGCCACCGCTATATAAACCCCTTCTTCAGACGGTTCAAGCAAGTCACTTTTACTCTACTAAGCCGTTACTCTGCTCGGATTTCCTCTCTTACTTGACCGTCGGAGGGTCCTCGGTGGTACAACCACCCCGGGACTTCCTTGCAGGTAGCTTGGCAACAACCACCTCAAACCCATTGAGATCCACATGCTTCAGGAGCATGCCTCCAGATCCAATCTCAGCTGTCCATCGCCGCCGTCAGCAGATCAACGGAAGGTAACATCTTGGCGTGATCCAGGTCGCGTCACTTTTGATACGGCCGGCTCAACCAAGCCGAGCTTAAGACAGGCTTTAGGTGCTAGGTCGGGTCTCCATCCCCGACTCATCCACACACTTAATTAAGCGGGTTTGGGCCGGATTGGAGACCAAACGTCCAACATAGACCAAATTTGGATTTTTCCAGTGGCATTTTTAACCAACAACTTTATATAATTGTTCGATGGGATTAAACCGATAGCCATTATAAAATTTCTGTCACTTCGACATATTCCGAATTCATAAGAATGGTTGAGGAACGTAATTTTACTTTCTAACAACTTTTCATATGTATTTTTTGTCATGTACACTCATTCACATCATTATAAGTTTAGAATTATGAACCATTGAAGCCTAATCCAACTTTTCAAAGGGATACAGCATTGGAGGCACAAGGGAGGATCATTTTATTAAAGCAATTTAGTCAAGCACATCAATTAGCAGTCCATATAACTTTCATATCCTCTGAAGTTTACATACATATCAACTCCAATCTCACAACAACTTTCTTTCTTCCCTTCACAAAAAACTTCCTCCTTCATCTTCAGTAAAAAAAAGCATTTAGCATCAAATACTAAAGCTTAAAGCAGGAAAAAAAAGGAGAAGAAAAGCTTCAACAGAGAAAGTAATTAAAGCTGAGGCTTCAGAGTTTTGGGCTGCTAGTTGTTATACCTATAATGGTTTCTAATAATGACCTTAATTTAATTTGATTTAATCTTCATTAATTAATAGCTAATAGAGCTTGTAGGGCTTATTATGGCATCATATCCTGCGATTGTGGCTTCAATCGTTTGCTTCAATTGAAGGTTGTTCATCTCATCCCCCTGAAAATTAACGGAATTAGCAGAAAGTTAGTTTAAACAATATGTTGAAGGAATTTGATTCAAAAAAATTCGAAAATCTTGCTTTTCCCATTTGACTAAGAGTTTTATTATTAGGTTCGAAGTTAACCTTCTTGATTTCAAATTATCGTCGTACTTCTGATATTTTTTTGCAATTGTTTAGAAGAAGGTTGTCATTCAATATTTTTAGTTTTTTTCCCTGTAAATATAAAAGACGCGGGTCATTAGAAGATAGGTTTTGAGATTTGATGATATGACGTTGAGATCTTATCCAACTCTTGAAGAATTGAGTGGAACAAATGGATTAATTAATCAGTAAATATAAATATTGTGTTCACACTTGTTCTTTAAAGAAGCTTCATCAACATGTGAAAATTATGGGTAATAGAGTGGGAAAGCAAGAGAAATAGCACATGTCGACATTCTCTTGTTCTTTAATGTATTTGAGTTCACATGGAAAAATGCATCATATCTAATTTGAATTAGATTAAGATAATATGAGAATTTACACATGGCCAATTTTTTTGTCATTTAGCATCACATGTTTATTGAGTTAAGAAGCACATTGAAAATAGTATTTTGGGTTCAATTAATCAGATGGACCCAGATTAGGAAGCAGACCATGAGCAAAATAAAGGGAATATTGTCAAATTTCACTATAACTGAATTATGCAAGGCACTATACCCTCCTGGTTATACCCTCCAGGTAAAGCGTATTTGCAGCAAGGTAAGAGGTTTAGGTTCAAATCCTGTTTGCATACAATCTATACCAAAATTTTGAAGGGAAAAAATACAACAACAACGGAATCATTGAACTGTTGCATGTAGATGGGGATTAGACTTTTTGAGCTTGTGAGGATGTTCTTACGGGCAAATTGTCAAAAAAAAAAACCAATCAGTTTTTCTCGGTGACAAAAACCCCCTAAACTTGAAGCGGTTGTCAAAGAATTCCCGGAAAATTTTCATACAACATCTATATAGTTGCTTACTATATCTAAATAGGTCATAAATAACACGGGCAAAGACATGGATATCGTAATCGTAGGTAACTGCATAGATTTCGCAGGCAACTGTATAGATATAGTATAATAACTAAATATAGCATGCAGTTATATAGATACCACGGGAAAGGAGCTTTTTAACAACTGAAAATTTTTCCAAATGGTTTCGACAACCATTTGGAGGCTCGGGGGGTTTTGTCAGCGCAAAAATTTGCTTGGGGGGTTTTGATAAATTTACCTTTTTCTTATTGACAAAAGACCGAGTATTATTATGCAGCAAAGCTAGTCAAATTGAAGGTCAAATAGTCAAACTCGAAAATCAAATTGTGTGTGCGCGCGTGAGAGAGAGAGAGAGAGAGAGAGAGTACCTCAACAAAGAGGGTTTGCAAAATGCTTCCAGAAACAGAGGTGATGTTAGAAGAGATGATGTTGAGGTTGAGAGACTCAAAGAGCTCACAAACTTTGATCATTGTGTCGCTCTTCTTATTGCAAGTGATGCTTATAACAAGTGTCCTGTCTCCCACCTCACAAACCCTAAGCTGCATGCATCACCACCAAAATAAAAATTAAACACGTAAATATAAAATAAGAAATCTCAACACGTTATGAAATTTTTATGTCGCATAAATTTCTGCCTGAGAAATAAACTATGAACAGAATAAAAATTCTACCTCCAGTACTTGAATGGGAGACGTGCCAGGCGACCCAGGAGACAACAGGGAACTTCGTCTGCTTCTCTTATTCTCGTTCTTATTGAAAGCCGTGTCATCATCTTGTGTGATCTCGCTGACCGATATTCTCTCTTTCTTAGCTGATTCCAACTCATCTATCTCCGCGATCATCCTCTTCTCTTCCTTTTGGAGCTCTTGGATGTAGTCGATCGCGTCCTTGAGGATCGACACCTTATCCATCTAAATCCCATATAACAACACTCGTTAAATTGATTAAGAATAAATCATTTATATATATCTCATCCAGCACTTATGACTAGCTTAATTGTAAGCGAACTGACACTGTAAAGTTACAAATTTAGTACCTTAGTAATATTGGGAACCACACTTCTAAGCGCATAGAGACTGTCATTGAGCTTCCTCCTCCTTTTCCTCATCATTTCGATGCTCTGTGCAGCAGGGGGTGAGGAAAAGGCGGCGCCATCCGGAGAGCTTGAATCGTAGTTGCTAGATATAGCCGCATCAAATCCCCAACTGATTCAATTTCGTTCAATGTTAGATTGCGAGAGAAATTTTTATAAAACCCATCAAAGAGTAATCAGTCATGGGTTTTAGCTAGTAATCAACATCAGTAACTAATTAATTAATGAATCACCTATCAATCTCTTCATAGAACCTCTTGGTTTCCCAATAGTTGTTGTACTCTGCTTCCATTTCATCCATCTCTTACCTCTCTTGCTTCTTCTTTTTTTGGGGGGGCAAAACAAAAATATTATGTGAGCTCGTTAACTTGGGAGCTCAGTCTATTTATAGGCAGAGATTTGAATCATTTGAGAGAGAGAGAGATTATTTTGTTTGTTTGTAAAAATATTTAGTTTCGTGGAGATCGCAGATTGTGCTTAAAACAGGACTGATGTGACACGTGTGAAGTCCATGAGTCCGTGTTGAAAAATGGCACGTGCGAAGAAGTTTGGAGAATTTTGTGGATCTGAATTTGTGAAGTGGGAAGTCGCGTTTTAAGTTGACACCCACTCGGATATTTGAAAAATTAAATTAGAAATTTCTTTTGAACGGGGTTTCCGCAAAATTCCAACAATTAGAGATCCCAAAAGGACAAGAGCGCACATGTTTGGTCCCATGTGGCATTTAATGATATGTGTTTTATATGTACCCTCAACTTTTAACTTTATCGATCTACCCTTGCCCTTGCTGGCATCATACCAGGGTCGCACATGGGGAGCTGTTGATTGGTGATGCAGACTCCCTTCAGCCCGCCCATCACACAATCTTCGGTAAAAAACATTATGTATGGACTGAGGTTTAAAACTTAAGAAAATATAGAGTCTAATCTTATTCAATTTTTAATGCAAGGACTCTTTTTTTCTTTGTAAAAAAGAAGACGTTCGTAAAATCTCGGTGGCTGCAATAAAAACTAATTAATGGTTGCCGGCCCTTATTTGGCATCGGTGTTAATAGATTTATTCAAGCAATTAAATTATATATCATTGGCCTCGCTATCTTATCATGATGTCATTGTCGCGTCCGTTTGTTACGAGCTCAAATTGGCTATAACCATTATTGTCTGCCACGCTACTTTACATGACCGATACTTACTTGAACAGAGATGCTGACAAATAAAAAAAGACGTCCTTTCTTCATCCTTTTCCTATCTCTTTCTTCTTCTCTTCCTTGGTCTAGGATGTCAGATTTTATTTAGAGTGGTTTTTTGAGTGAGATAATAAACTGAAATTACTGAGTAATACCTTCTAATTTTATCATATATAATCAAAGGTATAAAACCATAACCATGGGAACAAATTATATTTACTATCATAACTTGAAATCTCAATAAAAAAATGACAAAATTCCAATATTCAAAATTGAGAGTTTGGGATGTCCACCTCATCTTCCATGAAAGACAATAAATAAATAAATAAAAAGTCAAAAATTCTCTTTCTCTCTTTCATTCATTACACATTCTCTCTCATGCTCCAAAACCCAAATAAAGATATGCCTTATAAGTTTATGCATAAACCCTTATAACTTGAGAATAATGGAGGAAAGGTGCCATAGGAGGGAATTTCCTCTTATGGCGTCGAAAAAATACATCCGCTATAATTTTTTTCAACGATCGGCACACATCATCATCATTTTTACCATGTAAGAAATGGATATACCAAATTTCATGTGATTCTATCAAATTTTCACCATTGATTTAGTGGGTGCAAAATTAACAGTTTATCGACAATAGAACATTTTACATTGCTAATTCAGAAGTGAAACAGTGGTGGAATTACGTAAAATTTAGTGTATCCACATTTGACATGATAAAAATGATGACGATGGATACCGATTGTCAAAAAAAATCGTTGAGGTCATAGAAGTTTGACGCCACCTAATGAAAAAGCCCCTAGAGGCCAATTTTCTTCATTATTCTCTTATAACTTTATTATTTTGTAAAACTCATAAAGTTCTCAATTTTAGTATTACCACTGTCGGGACCCGGTTCTTGCTCACGGAGCAAAGTGCCACACGGAACAAAGTGCCACGCCAAGTGTCGTGTTAAGTGGGCGGGGGCCACCTCTTGAGTCCGTGGGGGCCACCTCTTGAGTCCGTGGGGGCCACCTCTTGAGTCCGTAGGACCCACTGTAGAACAATGGGGACTCTTCGGAATACATTCCGAAAGAGAGCAGATCTGTACTATAAATGGAATGATACCACTCTTCAATATAGAGGCGCCTTTTAAGTGAACCGGAACTACAGGAGCTTGAGAACTCCGTAGTTAAGCGTGCTCGGGCCAGGGAAGTCTTGGGATGGGTGACCTCCTGGGAAGTGGCCCCTGGTCGGGTCCGGTTCGCTCTAAAGGGAAAAACCGTGCGCTTTCGTCCAAAGCGAACAATACTCTCTGTATTGGGGGTGGGGCGTGACAGAATGGTATCAGAGATGGGTTCCTCAATAGTAGGTCTGTGGTTCGAGGACGAACCATTGTTCAAAGGTGGGGAGAATGTCGGGACCCGGTTCTTGCTCACGGAGCAAAGTGCCACACGGAACAAAGTGCCACGCCAAGTGTCGTGTTAAGTGGATGGGGGCCACCTCTTGAATCTGTGGGGGCCACCTCTTGAGTCCGTGGGACCCACTGTAGAACAATGGGGACTCTTTGGAATACATTCCGAAAGAGGGCAGATCTGTACTATAAATGGAATGATACCACTTTTCAATATAGAGGCGCCTTTTAAGTGAACCGGAACTACAGGAGCTTGAGAACTCCGTAGTTAAGCATGCTCGGGCCAGGGAAGTCTTGGGATGGGTGACCTCCTCGGAAGTCGACGAACCATTGTTCAAAGGTGGGGAGAATGTCGGGACCCGGTTCTTGCTCACAGAGCAAAGTGCCACACGGAACAAAGTGCCACGCCAAGTGTCGTGTTAAGTGGATGGGGGCCACCTCTTGAATCTGTGGGGGCCACCTCTTGAGTCCGTGGGACCCACTGTAGAACAATGGGGACTCTTCGGAATACATTCCGAAAGAGGGCAGATCTGTACTATAAATGGAATGATACCACTTTTCAATATAGAGGCGCCTTTTAAGTGAACCGGAACTACATGAGATTGAGAACTCCGTAGTTAAGCTTGCTCGGGCCAGGGAAGTCTTGGGATGGGTGACCTCCTGGGAAGTGGCCCCTGGTCGGGTCCGGTTCGCTCTAAAGGGAAAAACCGTGCGGTTTCGTCCAAAGCGGACAATACTCTCTGTATTGGGGGTGGGGCGTGACAACCACTAACCGCATTCATTTAAATTAAATTTAGAAAAACTAGATATCTTTATAAATTTTCATGTAATGTCCTCCACGATAAAAGTGAAAATTGCACACCCCTTCAATATGTTGTATTTAAGTTCAAAATATACACACGTGTATCGCACGTGCAAAATACTAAGTATCAATCACAGGTATTTTTGATAGATATGTATGGCCTAGATGCCATTATTGTATATTATAGTGGATGCTTGGACATATGTATGTAAATGACAATCTTGCTCGATATGATAAAATATTATTTGGTTTGTCTTTATCATTCATATGTATAATATTACTTATTATTACTTTCGCTAATCCATGTTGATAAAGCCCGTAAGATCTTTCCTTAACTACCAGGATTATGATAGGGATCGTACAAGCATGGTCTGGGTAGTCTATAAGCACATGCTAAAATGTTTCTAGTCATGGAAGTCTCGAGACTGGGCACCGATACTCCAGAGTAAACTAGTGTGTATGTTTCTTGATCCCGACCAGGGTGACATAGCCATTGGTATTTGACACTAAAGATTGTATATAGGTGCTCATTGGAAAATGAGTTTCACCGAACGGACTCACCGAGAACTCCTGAATGATATAATACCTATGGTCAGATAGTAGTTCTCTAGTGACATGAGTACAGGGTAGTCTGTAAACCTAAAATCGTCATGGTGTCTTGTGTGTGTTCCCACTGTACTTTGATTATTACCCAACTATAGCTTTAAAGAACCATGCATACAGGTTTTAGTTAGGTACAGTCTCGAAGCACATGGAGGCAGTGAGCGATCGAAGGAACTCGCCTCTCCCGGTATAGTGAGTTGATGTAGTGTTGTGCCTGAATGGCTATAACTATAAGTCCCTGGTCAGGGAAGATGAGATTTACTGATAAGTTTTATCAGTAGTTTCTCGATTGGTTATAAGTTAGTGATCGGCCTGACTTATTGGGCTATTGGAGGTCTGACGAATACCTCCCCCCAGATCCGGTATGCGACACTCTCAGACGAAGAGACCAGACTGTACAATAAATGTCGCCGATTGGCTCTGTAGGATTTCGGATGCGCTTGCTTATCGATCTTCTTTTCGATCAATATCTGGGTAGCCGCTACGTGCAGCTAGTACTGTTGATGCGCTTGTGGGTTATGGATATGATCATAATCTACTTCCAGCGAATTGTCGAGTCTTTAGAGTCCCACACAGAGTTTCCCAGCTCAAACAAAATGATATAAAGTGCGTATTGGGATACGTGCAAGAAGCTTGAATAAGCACGTGTATTTGATACACATACTTTATTCGGTAGTTAATGATATTAACCGGTATATATATAATGACATGTCCGGATTATTAAATCAAGTGTTGATTTAATTTTATATATATGTATGGAAGGAAGGATGTACTAATATCATTTTACTTTATATTTTACCTCTCTTTATATATATATATTTGTATATGATACAAATATAAAACTTTGTATGTATTTTGATACATTCAAGATTGTATGTATGAGACATGCATATAGAATAGATGTGTGTATGTGACATACATAGAAAGTGAGTAATATCAAACCATTTCTTATTTGATGAAATAAGAAATGAGTCATTTCTATCTTAGTATGGTGTAAGTATGACTCATACCTAATCTAGATATTTAGTTAGATATATTTATTAAGGATAAGCAAGGCTAGGTTTTTTTATATATATCTCATATTCTATCATTCTCATCTTAACTTGAGAGCTTTCTAAAGTTTCATTTTGGTGAGAAAGAAAAGAAAAGAAAAGAAAAGAGAGAAATATAAGTAAACAAACTATTCTATATCATCTTCTAACTCTAAACTAGAAAATTAGAGTTACTAGTTTACTTCACATATATCACTTTGTAAAGTAGGAGCTTGTGATGGTGGATTCTTAAGGAGGATCATTTTCAATCAAGAAGACCGATTTCAAGCTCGATCCCAGAAGCTAGGAGCATCAACGGAGTCCAAAGAGAGAATACTATCGCGCTACAAAGGTTGTAGACTCTACACTTTGTAGTTTATCTCTATCTTTTTGTGTCAAATTATCATCTTTGATTTGATTCTAGGGTTTGCATGCAGTAGTTCTCATGATTTTGAAAATTTGATATTTCTGCTTGCTTTAAAACCTTCATATGAGATCATATCAAGCTTACAGTGGTATCAGAGCCTACCCAAAGACTTTAACTTGTTTAAACAATACGATAAAGTTGTAATTGAAGCTTAACCGGATTAGTTTTTGTTATTCAAGTCACTGCTGGCAGTTTTGTGCGACTCTAAAAAATTTTCAGAGTATAAATTTGAGCTCTTTGTGATGAGCTGGTCTTTCACCAACTCCGTGGGGGCCGGAGCTGTATCTTAGGCCGACCAAAAACTCCATCTGGCCGCAAACTGTGGCCTGGGGAATCCTAGTTGGCCTCGTTTTTATGTGGTGACTTGATACTACAGAAACTAGTACTTTGGTATACTTTTTTTTTTGTTCAAGTTTTGACATGTGCTTTCTGTGATTCTATAGTCATCCGGGAAAGTTTTAGATTAAAAGTTATCGCATCGTTTATGTTCCGCATCTATAGAAATATGTTGATAATCGACGCTAATTGCTATATGTTCAATTAGTCGAGTTTGTTCAATTAGTCGAGTTTGCGCATAAAATAATATACTAATTGCTATACGAAGATTAAACGGATCGTCATGTGAGATGTTTGTATGTACAAAAGTTGTATGTAATTCATGATTCATTCGATGTTAATTCGTATATTATTTTATTGGGACACTTCCGGATTGAGGTCGATGTCGCCACTTAATGTATATTTTTTCTTTTTAGCAATTAGTTTTTACCCAAGGCGGAGTGCTCAAGTCACCGGGTCCTAGAATACGCCTGGTGATCCACTCATGTTATTGAGGAGGGGTGCCTCACTTCTAGAATTTGGCAGATGGCTTGCGCGCTCGTAGGGGTCTAGGATAGATGGTGTTCTGGCTATTCATACGAACATGGAATTTCGTATTTCGGTTGTTGGCTCGATCGAAATCATGATTCCTAATATATTTGTTTCTCCATTTTTCTATGAGGTTTATATATTTCCTGTGATGATATTAACATGCCTGAGATTACTACATATATATGATATATATAAATAAACACTTCTGCATGTTTTGCATTCGCGCTAGCCCTGTCCCCGCCCTACCTTAAGTTGAGTAAACTTATTATGAAGATCCGGGACCCCGTGGCAAATACGGATGGTGTATAAAGTGTTCTATTTTCATTGTTTCTGGTGTGACTAGAAAGTAAATAATGGGACCGCATTAATTTGGATTAATTCAAATAAATAAACCTATAATGATGTTGTAAAAACAAATTTTAAAATTACACGATTTTCTTCAAAACCACTCGTTTTAAAAACGGAGATTAAGCCACTCCATTTCAAATCACTAGATTTCTACAACGATATCATGTTCATTACGTTAATGGTTTTCATCAAAACCATCCACAGCCCCCCGTCATTTCAAATGAGTAGTGCTTAGTATTCATGCTATGTACGTTGGTCTCTATCAATGCATAGTATATGGTAGCTGAATATTTCTTATCTGCGGTATAGAGATGTGATTATCTAGGACAGTCATATAGTCACGTTGGTCTCTATCAAAAACTTGTGCGGATGGATCTAAATTAATCATGAAATGACGGATTAAACTTGACTAGCGACTTATGGCACGTTGGCCTCTGTTAAGGCATAAGTCGTTTGGGGAAAAAACATATTGGGAGTTTCAAGTGTTGAATTTGTAATGAGATTGCATACCTTCTATATGGTAGTTGGATCCCGATTCCCGCTGTGAGTAAGAGTTACTCCCGAAAGATTTTTCACTTCACAACTAGCTAACCCATTAGGTGTTTATAAAGGTGTTAATGGGGTTATGCCTATGAGGAAACGAGGTTATTTAATTAGGTACATAAAAAGCACGGGGAGTCTCCCTCGGAGTACCAATACAGGCCTGGCTGAATGGTTAACGAACTTGTGCGATGTAACTAATCCTGGCCAGTTCTCTTTTTAATAGTTTGAAGGAAGAGTCGAAGAAGTGGGAGCCATCCTGATTAGATAAATTAATAAATCATTCTAAACTTGCAAAAGCGCACATGAAATGTTTCTTTTCTCTCTCCAGATGGCGACCATTTCACGCCTAAATCAAGATAATAATATGTATGAATTGACCGAACCCACTTAGTATAATGGGCTAGGAAACATTGTTTCCGCTCTAACTTGTGGTAAATGTCATGAGTATGGGCATGGTTTAGAGGAATGCAAGGATTTCCATGAAACCCTGATGAAGAAGAGGCATTCTAATGCATCTTCTACGGGTATGTTGGTTATTGAGAACTGTTTCTCAGTTTGCTCTGCGTCCTGAGTATTGTATACCGGATCAGGATCCCATCTCTGTAATATATTACAAGGGTTAAGAAGCAATGGAGTATAGTGAAAGGGTGATATGTCCCTCAGAATAGGAAACAGAGCAACTGTTGCTGCTGATGTCGTCGGCGAATATCACATTCTGTTGCCGAACGACAATATATTGATTTTGAACAACTGTTACTATGTATCATCTATGCTTTGCAATATCATATCCGTTTCTTTATTAGATAAAGATGGATATAATTTTTCCTTAAAGAAAAATATTATGAACATCTTCCTGAATCAAGTGTTGATTGGTTTTGGTACATTAAGTAATAGTTTATATGTTCTAAATCAAAATGCATTTTTAAATATACATAAACACATAAGAAGAAGAGTTCAGATATGAACGCAGTTTTTTTGTGGCATTGTACATTTAGTCATATCAATGAGATGAGACTAGCTAAGTTACATAAGTATGGATTTTTGGATTCGTTCGAATTTACATCTTTTGAAATTTTTCAGTCTTATCTCAAAGGAAAAATGACCAAAACATCGTTCACGGGACGGAGAAAGAGCCACGAAACTCTTGGGACTCATACATGGTGATATGGTCCATTGTCTATACATGCGAGGAGTGGGTACTCCTACTTCATTATATTTACTGATGATCTCTCTACGTTTGGATATGTATTCTTAATGAAACACAAATTCAAAACTTTTGAGAAATTCAAAGAATATAAGAGCAAAGTAGATAACCAAACAGGCAAAAGTATTAAAATGCTGCGATTTGATCGAGGAGGGGAATACTTAGGCACGGAATTCCAAGACTATCTAAAAGAAAATAGGATTCTCTTTCAGCTTACTCCTCCGTATATACCATGGCACAATAATATATTAGAGTGGAGAAATCGCACCCTTCTAGATATACTATGCTCTATGATGAGTAGTGGTAAGTTGCCTTTATCTTTTTGGGTTATGCACTTGGGACAGCAGCATACCTATTGAATAATACTCCATCCAAATCCGTGCCTAAGACTCTATATGAAATACGGAGTAGTAAAAGGCCATGTTTTAAACGGGTTAAGATATGGGGTTTTCCGGTCTATATTAAAAACCAGAATCCGGACAAACTTCAGGAACAATCAGTTTTATGTAAGTTTGTGGGATATACTAAGCATTCGAATGGATATCTTTTCTACCACGTCGAAGGACAAAAAGTGTTTGTTTCTCGACATACCACTTTTCTTGAAAGTTTATTTCTTGAAGAAAAAAAATAGTGGGATCACAGTAGAACTGGACGAAATTCCAGAAACACAAACTAAAATTGATGATTTAGTAGAACGACAAGATTTAATAGTCCTGGACGAATCTCAGCCACTTCGCAGATCTAGTAGGGTTTCCATCCACCTAAGAGATACTACAATTTTCTCATAAACGGTGGGAGTAGGGATTGCATCATGGAAGATGACGACTTCGATAGTTTTCAGCAGGCCATCACAAGTGCGGACTCTGTGAAATGATTGGATGCTTTGTGATCTGAGATGGAATCTATGTACACAAACAAAGTTTGGATTTTGGAGGCTGCTCCTGAAGGGGTAAAACTCATTAGGAGCACGTGGATCTTTAAAAAGAAGATCGGCATAAATGGAAAGGTTGAGACCTTCAAAGCTAGACTGATAGTAAAAGGTTTTCATCAAAGACCAGGAATGGACTATGACGAAAAATTTTGTCCAACGGCTATGCTTAAGTCCATCAGAATCCTACTTGCCATTGCTGCCTTCCACGACTACGAGATCTGGCAAATGGATGTAAAGACTGCATTTCTAAATGGTGATTTAGAAGAAAGCGTATACATGAGACATCCAGATGGCTTCGTAAACCGTAGGAGCAGCGGAAAAGTGTGTAAACTGCTTAAATTCATTTACGGATTAAAGTAGACATCGCAGAGTTGGAACATCTATTTTGATATTGCGGTCAAAGAGTTTGACTTCATCAAAAATATAGATGAACCTTACGTTTATAAGAAGGTCGTAGGGAGTGCGGTCGTATTCCTTGTATTATACGTGAATGACATTCCCCTGATAGGAAATGATGTTCCTATGCTACAATCGGTCAAACTTTTCTTATCACAAAAATTCTCCATGAAAGATCTGTATGATACCTCCTACATTTTAGGAATTAGAATCCATAGAGATAGATCTAAAGGATGTTGGGATTGTCCCAGTCTTGATACATAGACACCATACTAAAGAGCTCTATTATGAAAGATTCCATACGTGGTAATCTACCCGCTTGTCACAGAATCACCCTCTCCAAAAAGATGTCTCCTATGACTGATGAGGAAAGGACTTGCATGAATGATGTACCTACGCTTCAGCGGTCGGATCTATCATGTATGCGATGTTATGTACCAGGCCAGATGTAGCTTACGCACTAAGTATGGTAAGTAGTTATCAATCAAACCCAGGAAAGAAGTATTAGACAGCTGTGAAGAACATTCTTAAGTACCTGCGAAAGACTAAAGAATTGTTCTTTGTGTATGGTAATGGCGATCTCCAAACGGAGGCTTTTACCGATTCAAGCTTCCAAAGTGATATAGATGAAAGCAAGTCTGTCTCGGGCCATGTGTTTACCCACAATGGAGGGACGGTCTGTTGGAAGAGTTCCAACAGGACACCTTAGAAGACTCGACGATGGTGGCAGAGTACATTGCTGCCAATGATGCTGTCAAATAGGTTGTTTAGATGAGAAAGTTCATCACTGAGTTTGGAGTGGTTCCAACCATTATTAATCCAGTACCTTTGTATTGTGATAACAATGGGACTATGGCGCTAACCAAGGAACCTCGGTCCCATCAGCGTTCCAGGCATATTCTGAGGCGGTATCACCTGATCTGGAAGATAGTTGATCGCCGAGAGATCGAAATTCGGAGAGTTGACACGAAGGATAACACAACGGATCCACTCACCAAGGCCCTCCCTCTGACACAGTTGGAGCAACTTTTTGAGATACTGAGTATGCGATACTACAATAACTGTACTTAGTGCAAGTGGAAGATTGTTAGATATGTATGACCTGGAGACTATTATTGTATATTATAGTGGATACTTGGACATATGTATATAAAGGACAGTCTTACTCGATATGATAGTATGCTATTTGGTTTGTCTTTATCATTCATGTGAATAGTTTTACTTATTATTACTGTCGCTAATACATTAAATATCCTTGAAAATAAACTGATAATGTATTTTTGACGAAATTAGCCTCGAAAGTTTAATGGTGCTTTTAAAAAACAGGTAATAGCACAAAACATCCTTGTGATTTATCCCGTGTGATACTTAACACAAAACACCTCTTGTGCTCATTGATTGGTGATGAAGGCCTGAATCTCCCTCAGGTGTTGTCCTCCGTCGATCCTACTGCCAGCGATGTTGAACGGTTGAAATTTGTGGTGAGTGTTGAGCGTGTGGATCTCAATAGGTTGTTGATGGTTGTTGACGCCTAGCTACCTGTAAGGTAAGTCCCCGGTTGGGAAACCACCATAGGACCGTCTGACAATCAAGTAAGTACCGAGAAATATTATGGCAGAATAACAGCTTATTGAAATAAGTTCAAGATATCAGAATCGTCTGGAAGAGGGGTTTATATAGCGGTCGTATGGAGCGAGCCGGTGTGAGATTCTCACCGTCCGTTACGCCCCTGCGTCACGTTCACTTTGATGGCGGGATACGCCCATTAATGGAGAGATACTCTCATTAATGGCGAGATACACTAGCGTGGGATGCGGGACGTGGTGTGGCGGAGATCTCGTCGTGGCAAGATGAACGGAGCCGTTATGGGGGAGTCCGTGCTCCATGCTCCCGGCCAGACGGGGAGGCTGAGGAAGCTCAGCTCTGTGACAACTCGGAGACGAGTGAGGAGGCTGAGGAAGCTCAGCTCTGTGACAGCTCAGAGACGAGCGAGGAAGTTGAGGAAGCTTAGCTATAGGTTAGCTCGGAGATGAGTTAGCGAGCTGAGGAAGCTCAACTCTATGATTGCTCGAAGACGAGCAATGGCTATTGGTCAGGAGAAGAGGGAACATACTCCAAGAAAGTCTTCTACAAGGTCGGGTGTAACCTCGGAGGCGAGGCACCGAGATATGTCCCTAATGCATCATACTTATTCCAGTTCCATAGCCCCTAAGAATCTAGTGGGCTTAGGTGGACGACACGTCATCCGCTATGTGTTATGATCTGGGGAATTCCCGCTTATAAGTATCATCATTAGCCCCCAACTCTCATTTCGACCTATTTATGGGTCGGGTCGAGAGTGGTATGCTCGGTTTTCTCCGTTTAGCTTGGTGCCGAGGATTCTTTGCGCTGGATTTAGAGTTAGGCCGGTTATCAACTACAGGTGAGCTTTCTTTACTTAAGCCAAGCAGGAGTCTGCCTACTTCGAGTATGCATGCCGGGTAAAGATCTGCCTGCTGGTTTAATGCTAGGCCTTAAGATCCACCGTTAAGACTAGCATGAAGCTACCCGGTGGCCTCGTGATGAGTGATTTGGATCCACGGCGTTGTTGGACAGGAAGCTACCCGTTGTGGATAGGTCGAGCAAGAAGCAGCCCGGCTGCCTCGTGATGAGGGTTTTAGGTTCACGGTCTTGTTGGGCAGGATGCTACCCGGGGTGAATGGGCCGAGCAGGAAGCTTCCCGGCGGCTTCATGATGAGGACTTTAAATCCACGGCGTTGTTGGGCAGGAAGCTACCCGCGGTGAATGGACCGAGCAGGAAGCTGCCGGACGGCCTCACGGTGAGGGCTTTAGATCACTTCGCTGTTGGGCAGGAAGCTACCCGTGGTGAATGGGACGAGTAGGAAGCTGACCGGTGACCTCGTGATGAGGGTCTTAGATCCACGACGCTGTTGAACAGGAAGCTACCCACTGTGGATGGACCGAGCAGGAAGGTATCCGGCGGCCTCGTGATGAGGACTTTGGATCGACGGCGCTGTTAGGCAGAAAGCTACACACTGTGGTTGAGCCGAGCAGAAAACTACCCGGTCGCCTCGTGATGAGAGCTTTGGATCCCCGACATTGTTGGGCAAGCTACCTGCTGTGGATAGGCCGGACAGGAAGCTGCACGGCTGCCTCGTGATGAGGGCTTTAGATTCACGGTGTTGTTGGGCAGGAAGCTACCCGCGGTGAATGGGCTGAGCAGGAACCTGCCCGGCGGCCTCGCGATGAGGGCTTTAGATCCACGACGTTGTTGGACAGGAAGCTACCCGCTGTGGATGGGCCGAGTAGGAAGCTAACCGGCCGCCTCATGATGAGGGTTTTAGATTCACGACATTGTTGGGCAGGAAGCTACCCACGGTGAATGGGCTGAGCAGGAAGCTACCCGGCCGCCTCGTGATGAGGGATTTAGATTCACGGCCTTATTGGGCAGGAAGCTACTCGCGGTGAATGTGCTGAGCAGGAAGCTACCCGGCCGCCTTGTGATGAGGGCTTTAAATTCATGGTATTGTTTGGCAGGAAGCTACCCATGGTGAATGGGCCGGTAGGAAGCTACCCGATGGCCTCGCGATGAGGGCCTTAGATCCACGGCGTTGTTGGGCAGGAAGCTACACACAGTGGATGGCCCGAGCAGGAAACTACCAGGCCGCCTCGTAATGAGGGCTTTAGATTCATGGCCTTGTTAGGCAGGAAGCTACCCGCAGTGAATGGGACGATCAGGAAGCTGCCCGGCGGCCTCACGATGAGGGCTTTAGATCCACGACGTTATTTGGCAGGAAGCTACACGTTGTGGATGAGCCGAGCAGGAAGCTACCTGGCCGCCTCGTGATGAGGGTTTTAGATTCACGGCATGTTGGGCAGGAAACTACCCGCGGTGAATGGGCCGAGCAGGAAGCTGCACGGAGGCCTCGTGATGAGGGCTTTGGTCGGATACCTATAGGCACATCCACACTTCATTTACTTGAGAAAAACGCTGGTCTTTACACGACGGGCAGGAAGCTACCCGCCGACCTTGCGAGGCGTTTTAGCTCGGAAACAAAAGGAAGCAGTTTAGATTGCATGGAAGCTAAAATCTTTATTTATTAAAAAAATACATATTATTGAGACAATTTAACCTCTCCTGCATCGAATGACCGGATACAGCGGGTGCCCTTGTTGCTCAGACTCGGGTGAGCCGGTGATAACCATGATCTGCCCGATCGTCAGCTCTCCGGCTACAAGTTGGTTGGCTTGCTCCCTATCTGCTTGAATTTTGTCTCGCAGGTATTTTTCTAAGTGACCAGAGTGGATCAGCTCCTCATTGTAATCGCGCAGCTGTTAACAATTCTCGTTCGGGTGTCCTTGTGTCCGATGATGGGCACAATACGGGCCGCGGATTCGCTTGCTCGGCTTTCGTTTCATCAGTGGTAATTTGAAGAATCTTTCGCTCTTTGCCTCCTCTAGCAGCTTGGCCTGCGAGACATTGAGAGGCGTGTACTCATGAAATTTCGGAGTGTAAGGTTTCAACCGATCAGCCTTCTTCTTGACTTCTTCTCAGTCCCTTTTCTTTTGGCCAGTCCAGTCTCCGCGGGAAAGATGAGCGTTACTCTCTTATTCGAGCTGGGTTTCCCGTTTTGTCCAGACTTTTACCTTGGCCATGGTCTTAGGTTATGCCAATGCTAAAGAGCGGAGCCACTCTTTATGCCGAACACCAGACCTCAGGGCGGTTATGGCTGTCTAATCCTGGTGCTCGGATACCTCCAGGAGGGTATTGTAGAAACGGGTAATATAGTCTTTGAAAGACTCCATGTCCTCGTACTTGATGGTGAACAGGTAGTCAACCGATCTCTTCTGTTGTCGGTTGCCGACGAAGTGGCTGAGGAACTAAGTAGCCAGCTCGTCGAAAGTGGAGATCGAGTGCGGAGTTAGGCCACGAAACTAGTCTCTTCCTGCTCGGATGAGGGTGGTGGGGAATGCTCGGCACTTGGCGGCGTCCGAGTTATCTTGATAGCTCATGCCTGCGGTGAAAGCATCCAGGCTTGTTCCGGAAAGAGACTCGCTCCCTCAGCAACTGCTCAGTGAAGGGTTTCATGAGAGATTCCGAGGAATATTTCTTCGACCCTTCAGGTTGGTGAGTGGCGAGTTGCATGTCCTCGATCTTCTTCTCGAGGACGTCAATCTGTTGCTAGTACCCCAAGGATTCTCCCTGGTCAGAGCCCCCGCTGTACCCGCTTCGTGCTTGAACGACGGAACTGTTAGGAATATGTATGCCCTAGAGGCCATTATTGTGTGATATAGTGGATGCTTGGACATATATATAGAGGACTTTCTTATTTGACATGATAGTATGCTATCTGATTGCTCTTTATCTTAACATGTACACTGGTATTATTATACTGTCTCTCTGATACATATTGATAAAGCTCTTAGGATATTTTCTTGACTACCAGGACTATGATGTGGATCATACTACTGGGACTTGTGTAGTCCACAAGCACATCTTTTAATTATTCCTAGTCAAGTGAGTATCGAGACAGGGCATCGATATTCCAGAGTAGACTAATGTATACGTTTCATGACCATGTATGGGGCGATGGTTGATCCCATATCCATTGGTGTTTAACATCAAAGATTGTACACAGGTGCTCGTTAAAGAATGGGTACACTGAACAGGACTCGCCGAGAACTCCTAATTGGTATTATACCTATCATCAGATAGTAGTTCTCCGGTAACATTGGTACAGGTTAGTCTGTAGACCCAAGATCGTCATAGAGTCTTGTGTGGTTCCCACCGTGCTTTGATTTCCTCCCTTCCACGGTTCAAAGGAGTCGTGCAAATAGGTGGATTTTGGGTACAGTCCCGGGTCACATAGAGGCAATGAGCGATAGGAGAGGTTTCGTCTCTCCCGATATTGGGAGTTGATGTTGCGCTATACTCGATTAGCTATAACGGTAAGTTCCTGGCTAAGGCTGATGAGATTTATTGGTAAGAGTTATCAGTAGTTTCTCGAACCGTTATGAGCCATACATCGGCATGACTTATCAAGTTACCGGAGTCTGACTATTCCACCCCTAAACTTGATATGCGACATATCAGACGAAGAGACCGGACTGTACGATAAGTGTTACTTATAGGCTTCATGGGAGTTTAGACAAGCTTGCTTGCTGATTTTCTATTCACTCAATACCTGGGTAGTCGTTACGTCCAGCTAGTACCGCTGACGGCCTGTAGGTAACTGATGTGATTATTACCTACTGCTGGCATACCGACGGGTCTTTAAAGTCCTACACAGAAGTTTCCCAGTTCAAGCGAAACGAACTAGGGCACATATGTTGATATGTGCGAGAGCCTGATTAAATACGAGTATGTGATACCGTATTCTAATCTGGCGGTTATTTGATATCAGTTAGGTTATATGTGATATAACCGGATTATTGAATCAAGTGTTGATTTGAAGAATGTGATATACAGATAAATGATATTAGTCGATTATATGTGATATAACTAGATTATTAAATCAAGCGTTGATTTAATAATAAGATATATATTTATATTTGATATAATTATATATTAACTAATATTATTGCTCACTAATTATTTTCTTAATATATATATATATATATATATATATATATTAAGAAGCATGGTAGGATTTTCTATTTTTGTGAAAATTAGAAATGGGGTGGAAAATGAAGAGCATGGGTGAAGCATGGCTTTGCTTATTTTTTTATTGGTCTTGACTCACTATTGAAGTATGGTTGGATTAAAGAATTGGAGTTTATTCTATGCTTCAATAAGTGAGGGTTTGAGCTAAACCATTCTACACTTGATATTTTTTCTTGAGTTGATTGTATGCTTGAGCTCATTTTTACTCTCTTGCTCTCTACATTTTTTTCATCTTCTTCTTCCTCCTCTACAAAACCCTAACCCTTACATGTGATGTGAATCATAGGGTTTTGAAGAAACCATAGTAAGCAAACAAAACCCCCACTTCACCATCCTACACTTGATTAGCACTTAGGTGTAGTATGTTTCCTTCACTAAAGTAAGTTTAGTGAAAAGGTAGCTTGGATTAGCGGAGCTTCGGGTGGATCATCTTTGGCACGAAGGTCACGTAGGAAGCTCGATCCAACTTCAAGTGAAGCCTAGTGGAGTCGCGTGGACAGCTACACGGAGCTATAGAAGAGAAGGACTAGGTCTACAAAGGTTGTAGTCTTCATCTCTTAGTGTAGATTTTTTTATATCATACTTAAAACCCTAATCATCTAGTTAAGATTCTCGATAAGTGTAGCTTAGCACCCCAATTTTTTAAAAATAGCATGTTAGATACTTGTGAAAATCCAGTGGTGGTGCTAGGATAGACTTTCATGGTATCAGAGTCAAGATAGAAAATTAGGGGAAGTCTTTACGATATTAAAGTGTTCGATCGGTTTTCGAAACCCGTATTTTATCAAATTTCTGTCGATTTTTCAAAGGTTAGAATTTTTAAGATTAAAAATATACAGAAAATTATGCAAGGAATTTAGTGGAGCCCCAAGAAATTTGACATGCCAATTCCATAAAAGAGTCGCGGAACTGCATCCTAAACCCATGTTTAGCCGCGGTTCCGCCGCACTTTTGTGACATTCTGGCATCAATTTTCTTTTGCTGCTCCATTATCATATTTGGCACTTTCTGGGTGATTTTAATGAGACTCAAGTTGTTGAGATCTCTGGGATTTGTGGTTGTTTGAAAAATCGATCGAAATATTTAACGTCGTTTAGATTATGATGATATGTGATAAAATATTTAGAATCCACAATAATTAGTTTTGTAAAAACTAGTTAGTATTTTGTAAATCTAGTCGTTTAGTCTCGTTTGATCGATTGCCACAGAGTTTTGATTCGGATCAAAACTCCATCGGAATCGCGTATAGTACGCGATCACTTAGTCGGGAATCTTATTGAACTATCTGACTTCTTATTGAAAAGTGTTTTCAATTTGAGACTAAAATGCAAGGTTTATAAGTTAGGCATGAAATTCGGAATATGAGATATTCCGGGTTTATGATGTCTAAGGTATTTGCGGATTCTAAATATTGTAGTTTTCATTTTTTTTCTGCGACCGTAAGTGTAATATGTGGGGTATCGCCGATCTCGTTGCTATATGTCAACGGAATTCGGGATACGCATAATTACTTACGTTGATGACATGTGATGTTATGTGTTGCTGTGATATGTTATATTTGATCGTCGTGATTGAATAGCCGGGGTGTTTTGCGTGAGATGAGGGTTTTTTAATTTTCATTCATGTAAAATTGTATGTAATATTTTTTTATTAGGACACTTCCGGGTTGAGAATGATGTCACCATTGATGTATATTATTTATTTTTCCGCATTAGAATAGACCCAAGACGGGGAGCACAAGTAACCGGGTTCTAGAGTCCAGTGGGAGACCATCTCGAGGAATCGAGACCGGGTCTCCTAATTCCAGAATTGGCAGGGCTGCTTGCCGTTCTCGTAGGGGTCTAGGGATATGGGTTTGGCTATTCATCACGACCGTGGAATCCGTATTTTTCATTACTGGCTGAATTTAAAACACGGACCTCCGAGTATATCCAATATTTCATTTGTTGACTTCTGCTTGTGTTCTGTGATGTGATCATATAACCGCGTGAGACAAATACTATATATATATAAACGTTGCTTATGTTATGCACCCGTGCTAGTGCAGCCCCCGCTCTGCCGTTAGTTAAGTAACCAAACGGTGCATGACAGGGATCCGTGGCGAATGCGGATAGGATAAGCGTACGTTCTATTTTGTTTCTTTTCTGTGATGTTTAGGGAAATATAAATGACGGGACTTCATTAATGAGATTAATGGAAAGAAAAGAAACATAATGATGTTGTAGAATCAAAATTTTTAAAAAAGTAGCTCTAGTTCTTACTTTGCATAGTGGTATTCTTTGATGAATATCCAGCGGCTCACTCGATGAGGAAAGAGCCGAGATCCCTTCACCGGGAGTGACCTCTTTAGCAAAACTAGAAAATGCTACAACCCACTCGGTTTTGTTTTTGATAGCTTCTCTAGTTTTTACTTTGCATAGTGGGATTTCTTGATGAATATCCAGCACCTCATTCGATGAGGAAAGAGCCGAGATCCCTTCACCGGGAATAACCTCTTTAGCGAAACTAGGAAAAGCTACAAAAACGCTCATTTTCAAACCACTAGATTCTATAACGATATCAAGTTCATTACGTTAAAGGTTTTCATCAAAACCAGTCGTAGCCCTCCGTCATTTCAGATAAGTGTTATTTAGTATTCGTGCTGCGTTTGTTGACCTTGTCAAGACGTAGTGTACGGTAGCTGATTAGTGCTTGTTTGCCGCATATGATGCGATTGAATTAGGATAGTTGTACGACCTTGTTGACCTTGTTGAGGGTCATGCGGGTGGGTTTAATTCAATCACGAAATGAACGGGTTGAACTTGACTTGCGATTTATGGTTTGTTGACCTTGTCTAGGTCATAAATCGCTTGGGGTAAAAACAGATATTGGGAATTTCAAGTATTGAAATTTGCAATGAGATTGCATACCTTCTATGAGATAGTTGGATTCCGATACCTACTGCGAGTAAGTGTTACTCTTGGGAGAGTTTTCCACTTTACAATTAGCCGATCCAGTAGGTGTCTAAGAAAGGTGTTAACAGGGTCATGGCCCTGCGGAAATGAGATTATTTAATTAGTTCCATGCGAAAGCATGGGGAGACTCCCTCGGAGTACCAATACCTGCCTGGCTGAATGATTGGCGAACTTGTAGGGTGTAATTTATCCCGGCCAATCTTACCTTTTATGATTTGAAAGAAGATTTGATAAAAAAAAGTGGGTGTCATCCTGATTAGATAAGATAATAACCAATCTAATCTTGTAAAGAGCGCACACTAAAGCATTTCTCTCTCTCTCTCTCTCTCTCTCTTCAGGTAGCGACCAATGACACGCCTTAATCAAGATAAAAATATGAATGTATTAACCGAACCCGCTTATTATACTGAACTGGAGAACGTTGGTTCCAGTCTATCTTATGACTATCATAAGTCTGAGCAAGGAATAGGGAAATACCCGGATTCTCACGCCACCCGAACGAAGAAGGAGCATGCTGATGTATCTTCTTTGGGTGTGTTCGTTACCGAAAACTGTTTCTCAGTTTGCTCTACGTCCTAAGTATTGGATACCGGATCAGGATCCCACGTCTGTAATTTGTTACATGGGCTAAGAAGAGGTAGAGAACTGGGAAAGGGTGATATATCTCTCAAAGTAGGGAATGGATCAATTGTTGCAGCCAAATCAGTTGGCGAATATCACCTTATATTACCAAGTGGTAATACAATGATTCTGAATGATTGTTATTACATACCTAGTATGATGTGCAATATTATATCAGTTTCTTTGTTGCATAATGAAAGATATAACTTTGCATTAGAGGATAATGTTATGAACATTTTCCTAAATCAAGTGTTGATTGGGTTTGGTACGATATGTAACGGTATGTACTTTCTGAATCAAACCACAGTTCTAAACGTACAAAACACACACAAGAGAAAAAGATCAGAAATGAACGAAAGGTTCCTGTGGCATTGTAGACTAGGTCCTATCAATGCAACAAGACTATCTAAGTTGCATAAAAATGGATATTTGAATCAGTTTGAATTCACATCTTATGAAACTTGACAGTCATGTCTCAAAGGTAAAATGACCAAAACTCCGTTTACTGGACACAGAGAAAGAGCTACTGAACTCTTGGAACTGATATATAGTGATGTATGTGTATGTCTACACATGCCAGGAATGGTTTCTCATATTTCATTACATTCACCGATGATCTCCCAATATACGGACATGTGTTCCTGATGAAACACAAATCTGAATCTTTTGAGAAATTCAATGAATATAAGTGCGAATTGGAGAACCAAACGAATAAAAGTATTAAAATCCTTCGATCTGATCGGGGAGGAGAATACTTGAGCACGGAATTCCGTGACTATTTAAAAGAGAATGGAATTCTCTCTCAGCTTACTCTTCCGTATACACCACAGCACAACGGTATATCGGAACGGAGAAATCGTACCCTATTAGATATGGTGCGCTCTATAATGAGTACTGCTGAGTTACCTATTTCTTTTTGAGGTTATACGCTTGAGACAGCCGCATACCTATTGAATCAAGTTCCATCAAAATCTGTGTCTAAAACACCATATGAGATATGAGTGGAAAGAGACCATATCTTAAACGAGTTAAGACATAGGGTTGTCCGGCCTATGTCAAAAAGCAAAATCCGGACAAGCTCGAGACAAGCTCAGTTCTTTGCAAGTTTGTGGGGTATCCAAAGAATTCACATAGATACCTTTTCTACCATAGTGAGGAAAAAAAGTGTTTGTTGCTCAACATGTCACCTTTTTAGAAAAGTAATTTCTTGTGAAAGAAATTAGTGATAATGAGGTAGAACTGGAAGAAGTTCCAGCTGCACAAATTACAACTGACGATTTGATAGAACCGGAGGATTCGATAGTCCCCGACGAAGCTCAGCCACTCCGCGGATCTAGTAGAGTTCTTCATATACCTAAGAGATACTACGGTTTTCTCATAGACGGTGGGAGTGAGGATTGCATCATGGAAGATGATGACTCAACTAGTTTCGAGCAGGCCATCACAAGTGGAGACTCTGTGAAATGACTGGATGCTATGAGATCTGAGATGGAATCCATGTACACCAACAAAGTATGGACTTTGGAAGTTGCTCCTGAAGGAGTAAAATCCATCGGGAGCAAGTGAATCTTTAAGAAGAAACTTGGTGTAGATGGAAAAGTTGAGACTTTCGAAGCTAGACTTGTAGAAAAAGGTTTTCGTCAACGATCAGGTGTCGACTATGATGAAACCTTTTCTCCTGTCGCTATGCTTAAATCCATCAGGATCCTACTTGCCATTGCTGCATACCATGACCACGAAATCTGGCAGATGGACGTTAAGACTGCTTTTCTAAATGGTGATTTAGAAGAGAGCGTGTACATGACACAGCCATAGGGTTTTGTAGATAGGAGGAGCAGCGGAAGCGTGTGCAAGCTGGTTAAATCAATCTATGGATTAAAACAGGCATCGCAGAGCTGGAATATCTGTTTTGATGAAGCTATCAAAGAGTTTAACTTCCTCAAAAATGTAGATGAACCATGCATATACAAAAAGGTTGTAGAGAGTAAGGTTTTCTTTCTTGTATTGTACGTGAATGACATACTCTTGATAAGAAATGATGTTCCTATGCTATACTTGGTCAAGCTCTTCTTATCACACAAGTACTCCATAAAAGTTCTAAGTGATACCTCCTATATCCTGGGGATAAAGATCTATAGAGATAGATCTAAATGGATGTTGGGATTGTCCCAATCCAGCTACATTGACACCATACTAAAGAGGTTTAGTATGGAAGATTCTAAGCGTGGTAATTTACCCGCTTGTTCAGAAATCACTCTCTCCAATGAGATGTCTCCCAAGACTGATTTGGAGAGAGCTCACATGCAGGAGATACCCTATGATTCGGCAGTCGGGTCTATCATGTATGCGATATTATATACCAGACTGGATGCAGCTTACTCACTAGGTGTAGTGAGTAGGTATCAATCAGATCCTGGAGAAAAGCACTAGACAGCTGTGAAGAACATTTTTAAGTACTTGAGAAGGACTAAAGAAATGTTCTTGATGTATGGTAACGGTGAACTCCAGGCGGAGTCCTTTACCGATTCGAGCTTCCAGAGTGATAAGGACGACAGTAAGACGGTCTCGGGTTTTGTCTTCACCCTCAATGGAGGAACGGTATGTTGGAAGAGTTCCTAGAAAGATACTATAGCAGGCTCGACGATGGAGGCTGAATACATCGCTGCCAACGATGCTGCCAAAAAGGCAGTCTGGATGAAGAAGTTCATTGTTGGACTTGGTATGGTTCCATCCATTGAGCATCCAATACCTGTGTATTGTGATAACAATGGATCTGTGGCTTTGGCCAAGGAACCCCAGTCCCATCAGAGATCCAGACATATTCTTAGACGGTATCACCTGATCCGGGAGATAGTAGATCGACGGGAGATCGAGATCAGGAGAGTTGACACGAAGGACAACGTAGCGGATCCACTCACTAAGGCCTTCCCCCAGACGTAGTTTGAGAGATTTTTTGGGATGCTGGGTATGAGATACTACAACACATGGCCTTAGTGCAAGTGAGAGATTGTTGGAAATATGTATGCCCTAGAGGCCATTATTGTGTGATATAGTGGATGCTTGGACATATATAGAGAGGACTTTCTTGCTCGACATGATAGTATGCTATTTGGTTGCTCTTTATCTTAACATGTACACTAGTATTATTATATTGTCTCTCTGATACATATTGATAAAGCCTTTAGGATATTTGCTTGACTACCAGGACTATGATGCGGATCATATTACTGGGACTTGTGTAGTCCACAAGCACATCCTTTAATTGTTCCTAGTCAAGGGAGTACCGAGACAGGGCATCGATATTCCAGAGTAGACTAATATGTACGTTTCTTGACTCTGTATGGGGCAATGGTTGATCCCATATCCATTGGTGTTTGACATCAAAGATTGTGCACAGATGCTTATTAGAGAATGGGTACACTGAACAAGACTCGCTGAGAACTCCTAGTTGGTACTATACCTATCTTCAGATAGCAGTTCTCTAGTAACACTGGTACAGGTTAGTTTGTAGACCCGAGATTGTCATAGAGTCTTGTGGTTCCCACTGTGCTTTGATTTCCTCCCTATCACAGCTCAAAAGAGTCGTGCAAACAGGTGTATTTTGGATACAATCCCGAGTCACATGGCGGCAGTGAGCGATAGGAGGGGTTTCGTCTCTTCCGGTATTGGGAGTTGATGTTGCGCTATGCTCGATTGGCTATAAAAGTAAGTCCCTGGCCAAGACTGATGAGATTTACCGGTAAGAGTTATCAGTAGTTTCTCGAACTTTTATGAGTCATACATCGGCATGACTTATCAAGTTACTGGGGTCTTACGATTCCACCCCTAGACTTGATATGCGACATATCAGACGAAAAGACCGAGCTGTACGGTAAGTGTTACTTATAGGCTTCATGGGAGTTTGGACAAGTTTTCTTATTGATCTTCTATTCGCTCAATATCTAGGTATCTGTTACGTCCATCTAGTACCGCTGACGGCTTGTGGGTAACTGATGTGATCATTAACTACTGCCGGCGTATTGACAAGTCTTTAGAGTCCCACACAGAAGTTTCCCAGTTCAAGCGAAACGAAGTAGGACACATATATTAATATTGATATGTGCAGGGGCCTGATTAAATATGAGTATGTGCTACCGTATTCTAATCTGGCAGTTATTTGATATCAGTTAGGTTATATGTGATATAACCGAATTATCGAATCAAGTGTTGATTTGATAATATGATATACAGATAAATGATATTAGTCGGTTATATATGATATAACCGGATTATTAAATCAAGTGTTGATTTAATAATAAGATATATATTTACATTTGATATAATTATATATTAACTAATATTATTTCTCACTAATTATTTTCTTAATATATATATTTGATATGTGTGTGTATGTGTAAAGAAGCATGGTAGGATTTTCTATTTTTGTGAAAAATAGAAATGGGATGGAAAATGAAGAGTATGAGTGAAGTATGGCTTTGCTTTTTTTTATTGGTCTTGACTCGCTATTGAAGCATCGTTGGAATAAAGAATTGGAGTTTATTACATGCTTCAATAAGTGAGCGTTTGAGCTAAGCCATTCTACACTTGATATTTTTTCTTGAGTTGATTATGTGCTTGAGCTCATTTTCACTCTCTTGCTCTCTCCATTTTTTCCATCTTCTTCTTCCTCCTCTACAAAACCTTAACCCTCACATGTGATATGAATCATAGGATTTTGAAGAAACCATAGTGAGCAAATAAAACCCCTAGTTTACCATCCCACACTTGATTAGCACTTAGGTGTAGTGTGATTCCTTTACTAAAGTAAGTTTAGTGAAGAGGTAGGTTGGATTAACGAAGGTTCAGGTGGATCATCTTCAGCACGAAAGTCACGTAGGAAGCTCGATCCAAATTCAAGTGGAGCCTAGTAGAGTTGCGTAGACTACTACACGGAGCTATAGAAGAGAAGGACTAGGTCTACAAAGGTTGTAGTCTTCATATCTTAGTGTAGTTCTTTTGATATCATGCTTAAAACCCTAATCATCTAGTTAAGATTCTAGATAAGTGTAGCTTAGCACCCCAATTTTTTAAAAATAGCATGCTAGATGCTTGTGAAAACCCAGTGGTGGTGCTAAGGTAGACTTTCAGGCTTCGGCTTCGCCCTATTACGTTCCTCAGATCCTCAGATTGGACCTTTCACGGTTCTCCCCGAAGAGCGCCATATGCAAGGCCTCGGTGATCATGGTGACGTCGGTCGTTCCTGGAATCAAGTGTTCTGAAAGACTTCGCCTCAGAGGGCATGGGAGAGCAAAGAGCATTGAACTGATACCTCGGCGTTAAACTATTCGATGCCTAACGTGTTATGGAATCATTCCTTATATGGGGGTCGTGACTTCCGGAATCGGCACGCCGGTGTCCCTTGATGTCAGGATTGACACGAGCGAGTTCGTCCGCCGTCTCGTTCCTGCCATCGTTCTGGGGAGAAGGTGTTCCCCTCCGAATGGCGGCCAAGACGACGCAGAAGCGTCTTGCCTGAGATTCGGGGCAGATGCTATTTGGTTTTATCCGTCCACCTCTCCGAAGATGCCAAGTTGATTTATGGCACCGTGTATCGGAGGTTTAGACGGATGCGGCCGATGTAGCAGACTTCGTCAGATTCTCCCTCGCTTGAGGGGTTTTTGATTGTGGGGACGCTCTTCCCTGCAGGCGCAAGCCCCTGCAGTTAATTACGCTACCGCATCGCGGTAACAACTTTCTCCTTCTCCAGAATTTCACTTCGTGTCGTGGGTGTTTGTTTTGTTTGTGGTTGCCCGTGGATTGTATACGGAGACTAATTTATGTCGTCGCCCATAGGACGTGGATTAGTCCAAATCCGTATTTTCTGAGATTTGGGTTTGGGGTTTTGTTTTAAGGATACGTTAGCCATATTTGAGGCTAATATCAACTTAAACGTTTGTTAAGGATATGTTAGTCTAATTT